>OY755245.1:64192463-64927463 GCA_963576725.1 Azorinus chamasolen
TGATGAATATTCATGTAAGATATAAATGATATTATGAATATGTATTAGCATAATTTTTATAATTAATACACAATGTAGCATATGAACATATGCATGTTTGACTCTTAGTTAAAACTAGATTTAGATCTATTTAATTCCATAAACAAGGAGACTCAAAACCCTGGTCAGACAGCTTTTCCAAAACCTGTCAGATCTGGATCTTCTCTACAAATGAGTGAGAAGACTTCACTATCTGCAGTATCTGGTATAGGGTTAAATTAACTTAAAAATGTCCATTTCAATAGAAGCATTGATTACTTTGATTTGTTTGGGATAGTCTACAATAAACACATACTGTTTACCATTTGAATGTGGAAAACAAGTGTACCGGCATTTACAAACAATGAATACCTGATACGGAAGACTCCTGACCTAGTAACTGTCGAGTCCTCTAATCAGGGTTTGCACTGTTTTTCATTTCAAATCCTGTAGAACTTTAAAGACTTTCATATTGGATGTGCTCTATAGTTATTAGTTAAGCACAGAGTGGCCATTTTACATGTACATTTGTATATTTAGCATTTAAAGGGTTGAACACACCTTTATATGTTCGTCCTTCGATCACGAAGAAGACCATGACTTTGACCACACCTTTAACTTGAACAAGTTAAAGCTCACTGAACAAGTTCCAATGGACTGATAATTAAAGGTTTTACAGTAACTGTTTGGATCCTCAGATGGGACACAGAGTTACATGTAAACCTTCTCTTGCTGAATTTTAAAACACATTTCTCCTTCTTTACCCATGCCCTGTTGTATAATTATATACATCTTCACTGTGTATAAGTATTTCGCTGTGCAATCACTGCTGTGGAGTGCACTCGGGTTGCACAATCAACATGTAAATAGTGCAGACCCAGATGAGACAGCTCCTGCAGGAGCTGTCTCATCTGGGTCTTCACTATTTACAGGTAGGTATATCGACGTGAATAGCAAGCGAAGGGTTAAATTTATGTATCATCTGAATCCAAACTATTTTTGTAAAGATAAATACTCCTTTTCATGCCTTTACAGAGTAGACCCTGATCAGAGGGTTTCTGTAGGATATGTCTAATTAGGATCTGCTCTATTGGCTAATGTATACTCTAGCAGTTTTCTGCATTACATTTGTTCTGCATTATTCAACCATCTGCTTTTAAAGGTATAGCTTTATTTATCAAACAAGTGGTCACTATAATGAGGTTCTGTTATAGCAGTGCATTGTGCAGTAGACCCTCACTAATCTGAATATTATCACTCATCGACATTGAGCTGAAGATGGTGAAATATGTCAAATAAAATATATTTTCAAAGTAATTTGACACCTGATAATATTCAACATACTCATTGCCTATGCAGTGGTATAGGTCTCATTGGTTTTACCATTTGTGTCATGGTAAAGAATTCCATTGTACATACTTAATACCATTATAATAGTTCAGTTAATCCTTTCTTCCATAAATACGCCTTTCTTTGCCTCTGTAAAATTCACCAATTGAAACCATTGTGATAAATAGAGCATTAATTTTGCTTTAATGCTCTATTTATCGCCATGGTTTCAAACTACAAAATTCTAAAAGTTTCCTGTTCTAGTTAATGCTCCTTTTCGGTAGATTTATTCAGAATGGTTGGAACTAAAAATAGCCTATGAGGGAAAGGGTTAATTAATATTCATGATGTCAGCATTTCTTACTAAAGTCAAAGTTCATGAGGTAAAGGGCTAAAGTTTACTGTTTCGTGATTTGGAAGCTGAGTATACTGAGATATATCTGTCATGTTGGCCACACTGTATGTCATTAGCCTCTGCAGAGCACACCCTGATCAAACTACTGTATTGTGTTTAATAAATGCCCCGGGGCATTTCATTTCACTTAAGGAAGGGGAATAGCATCTTAAAAGTGCTGTTAAACCCCACTGAAAACCAACCAAGAAAGAGGTTTAATTCTGGGTCTTAAAGACAGTTTTCGCTAAATATAGGATGAAAGTTATGCAGAAAGGTCCTGCAGGAGCTTTCTGTATTACTTTCATCCTGTATTAAGTAATCACCTATTTTAAAGGCTCCTATATTTATTCATACGGTTGTCTCTTTAGAGGGGGTTGACGGTACCAACGCCTTTCAGTATCAGAATATTCAGGGAACTCAAATTGGATAGATATAGTGACAATTTATTTAAGAAAAGGTAAAGACGTTTGGTGGAGAAAAAAAGGACTTAAAATTCTGAAAATCTCCCTACACTCATTACTTTTGTTGCCTTATTAAACAGTAGCCCAAGATCAGACAACTATTGTAGGAATTTTCTGATTAGGGTCTACACTGTTTGCTGATAAATTTATGCAACAGATTCTGCAGTTTCTGCAAAGTCAGAAAAAAATTCCTGTTTTCATAATTATGAAACTTATTTAAATTAATATTCATGGTGTTATTATTTGTTATTATTTTATTTCTTATATGAATGCATCTAGTTAAATGTTTATTGACATTGATTTCTTTACAATGCAGGTTTTGAACCCAGGCAATCACATTGCCAAGAGAAATCCTGAACATGGTACCATCAGCTTTGTACACTGTCGACATACCAGTCAACTTGGCAAGCATTACATCCACTTACGTCAAGTCATGGAGGAGCGTGCGAGGGTTCAACTCCTTCGCGACTGTGTGTACCGTTTAAAACTTACAACAACGTTTGTGCGAGAGTTACAGCAACTTGTAGACGATGAGCATAAAATGTTGTATACAATTACACATGACTGTGTACAAGAAATTCCCGTTAGCAAGATATTCTGCTTGAACGGGTTGTGTGAGGACCTTCGCACACATTTAGGGCACTGGAACTGTATAAAACAAAAGCTACACACTAGTCGATGGCTACAGCCTATTTTAGGTTCTCTTTACTTCCAGTTAGACACACTGAGGACCTCATTAACCAAGCTCTGTGATAAGGCCATCTATTGGATGGAGAGATTTATTCTTGTAGGTCTGCAAGTATTTGCTCACAGTAATATTGACTCTGTGACGCATGAGTTGATTTGGAACATGACTCGCGGACTGGAGGATTATAATAATATCGTGGCTGGTGTGCACAGTGCTGGGTCTGCTAGTCCTATACGATCTAGCATAGACTATTCAAATTATATACAACTGAAGAATATCATAATGGGTGAGACGACAAATGGCCTTACAAATGTTGCAGAAAGTATACGCGCAATTCCTTTCTCAAAAGTTTTAACAGTGCTAGCAAATGAGAGATCCAAGTATGCGGCATTAGAAACGCATCGGTTTTTCACAACTAATAATGATTTTGTGAAACTGTTGTATTCCGGAAGACTGCCGGAATATTTGTGGTCAGAGGAATCAAACACGCCTACTGACAAAACGGACAAGGACACTTCAGACTATCACACCGCTACAGGCAGCATGACCTCATTAAGTGCAGCAGTACTGAAAGTAGGCGGGATTCGAGCTCCTGACTTATCAAATTGTAACTCACCCATTGTTGATCAGTCAAGACGAGAACACAGTTTTGCAGAAAAGTTTCTACTTATTGTGTGCAATTCTACAAATTTATTACATAAAAAGGAGACTAAAACTCGCAAAGTGGTGAAAATGAGTCAGAGTATGTCAAGTGCCAAACCGCCGCGTGGTGATACTCCCGTGCTGTCACGCAATGATTCATTACGAAAGTCAGTATCTTGGGGTGATTCAGCAGATAGTTCAATCCGCTCACAGCTCATTACAAGGTAAGTTTGATACTAGTACGGTGATGTGTTCAGTTCTTTCAACGGGAAATCTTTTCTGTCTTAACTTCTTCTATACTGTTGGTCGGACGTTAAACCCAACTCACTCACTCACTTCTTCTTCATATAAACACCTTTTCATGCCTTTGCAAACAGAGTAGACTAAGATCAGATGGTTTGTATAAGAGCTGTTTGATCAAGGTCTGCTCTATTTGCTTATGGTATATATAGACCTAATTCTACAGTTTATGTCTTGGACAATATGTCCTGTGTTCATAAATATGCCATTAAAAAAAATCTCTAATTAATATTCATAAGTTGTCACTTTTTCAAACATGAATATTAAACAAGTAAAGTGTTAAAAAAAGTATTGTGCTCCCCAATTCTCAAAGTACTCTTTTCTTTCTGTACGTTTCTAAATGCAATGTCATTAATTGTCACCTAGTTTGGATTGTGATGAAGAAGTTATATTTCATGTGATTTTAAATATAAATTTTATGTATACTTTTAGATATACAGTGAAACCTCGGAATTCCGTAGCTCCGGAATTCCGAAATCCGCGGAATTCCGAACGTTCTGTTCGGTCCGGATTTTTTTTCTTCTTATTTTAACTACGGGAAAGTTTCAGAAATCCGGAAACTCAGAATTCCGAATTCCGAACAATTTTTTCGTCCGAAATTGTTTAATTGCGCTTAAATGTAACCCGGAATTCCGAATCCTTACTGTACCTGAGAATGTTTGGGCTGGCGTGCGCGTCTATTTTTAGCGGCTATGTTACCACAACTCTACACGGTACATACACATGATAAAGCGTGTGCAGTAGTCGTGTCAACTGGTGTTTGTTTAAGCCCCAATTATCTTTGAAGAATCATTAGGTGTTTGATGCGGCTGTTGATTAAATGGATTAAAAGACGGGCTGTGGCGATCGACTGCAGTAAGACCTCTTTAATGTCCAAATTATGTCCTAATTTTGTGGAATAAAGAGCGGTCTCTTTTGTGTGGCGACTTTTGTTTTACACACGGTGGGCTGACTGACAAAAAAATCTTTAATCTCGTTCGGTAATTTTGCAAACTAAGGTCGCGAGTCATCCCTAATTGTTCCAAATGTAATAAATGATGCAGTTTCTCAAATTGTTCACCATTCTTGCTCATTCTAGACTATATTCTACGTCGTAAAGAAAAGTTCTAGTTAAGATCACGAACATGTCTGAACCGCCGAGTAAGCGTAGACGGGTTGACTTAACCCTTGACATTAAAGTTCAGTTGAACTATTATTTACATTGGTGTTGCTTCTTCAAAGTAGAAAGCTTTAAAGAAACAAGTCCATTGCAAATACTTTGTGAGCAAAATCCACCCTTTAATGTCATGCAATATCAGCAATCAGCATTTTGATCACATCAACCTTACTTAGAGAGCATAATTGTGGGCGAAACATTTAATTATATGAGAAACCTCAGAAATCCTCAGAAATCCGAACTTTTAATTTGGTCCGGAAGGGGTTCGGATTTCCGAGGTTTCACTGTATAAATTTTTTTTTAGTTTTCATTAACAATCTGAGTGCGGGATTTGGTGTGTATTGTCATTTGCAATCAGTTTAGACCAACATGAGAGGACTCCTAGGAAATCTCTATGAAATAAAGGGTTAAAATTCCCTCTCTGATGCAATACTGGGTCTTCCTATCAATATAGGGGTCAGGCATGCATATAGGCATGTATTGATCATAGGTTTCGCAAAATAATTCACTTACTTAGAGCCCTGCTTACATTTTTTCTACAGATACATGGATCAGTACTGGAACCACTTTGGAACCAACCTGTACCAGATGTTTTTCGAGCCATGCTGGGTGCGCCAAAACTCTCTCTACTTTTCTGAACTGGGCAGTGTCCTGTTACACAGCCCAACTGTGATAGCCCTTGTCAAACATACCATGCAGCATGTTTGCCTGAAAGGTGAGACTAGGAACATCAAGTTTCTCTTTATATTGCTGACTGAAAGAACTTGTTAAAGTTTAGATTAGATGTGTATTTTCTATTCAAATAATACTGGTATTCCTTTTAGACAAACCCTATCATATTAGCACTTACATGTATTAGAATTAGCTTTATATCACTGACTTAAACCTTCTCTCCATATAAACACCTGGGTTTGCTCTGTAAATGCGTATGACATTATATAGATCTGACCATAGGGTTTATGTTTAGGCCAACACTTCCCTTTAACCCTCCCCCCCCCCCATTTTAGGCTATTTTTAGACCCAACCTCTATGAATGAATCTACCAAAAAGGAGCATTTACTAGAAAAAGGGAAAGTGTTAGAATTGTGAAGTATTTCATGAAACCATTGTGATAAATAGAGCATTTTCTCCTATGGAGCAAATGCTCTATTTATCACAATGGTTTCCAGAAGTGATTATTAGAGAGGGGTATAAGGGCGTATTTACTTAGGAGGAAAGGGTTAAATGTTTACCATATAAGAAATAAGCTAATAGATATTGATGAAGTGATCAATTAGGGAAAGGGTTAAAAAGCTTGGGGCCTGTCTTACAAAACATTTGACCAAAATTATCATTAGTTCTAGTTTACAACAATTGCTACATTTATACTTTGTTCAATAGAAATTATGGTACGGTCTAATTACAGTAAAACCCCGCTAATGCGACCACCAAAAAGGGGCATAATTCTGGGTGGCAGAGGCAGGTGGTTGCTTAATGCAGTACAAAAGTTATGCAGAAAGCTCCTGTAGGAGCTTTCTGCATAACTTTTGTGCTGCATTAAGCAACCACCTGCTTTAAACGACACCAGTGGCTGTTTATTAAGTGGTCGCATTAGCGGGGTTTCACTGTATATGATGATCATACCTGGAACCACCAGTCGTATAAACTGTCATAAAATGGGTCCCAGAATCTCTGAGCTATTTAAAAGTAGTAAGACTAGATGCATCTTCTAACTAAATTGTTTTTCCTTAACCCTTTCCCTGTTTAATGTTTATTCAAGATTTTTTCACCTAATGAATATTCATGGACATAATCAATAAAATGGAACAAGCAAAGGGTAGTTTGTCACTGTTGTGGAAACTGCAGAAGGAAAGTTTTAATCCTGGATTGTTGGTTTGGATGTCACTGTTGTGGAAACTGCATAATAAGGGTCCATGCTTATAAAACTTTTAGTTGAGTCTGAGTTCATTCTTAAGTTTTTGATTGGTCAGATTTGAGCCTTTGGCTCAAATGTGACCAATCAAAAGCTTGAGAACGAACTGAGACTCAACTAAAAAGCTTTATAAGCATGGACCCAGATCTATAAATTTCCATAAGCAACATAGAGTAAAGGATTAAAAATTGAATTGAAGTATCAGTCAAGTTGGATCCTGATGTGATGAAGAGTTATTAGTTGTCTCATCTAGATCTAAGCTGTTTCAAAGGTGATTACAAGTTAACTGATGGCAGCCAAAGAGTTAACATTTTACCTGTTGAATATACATGCAAGAAATAATCTTATCATTGATATTACTTCATTTAATTTTTATAATGTAAATACATCTTTCAACGCTTATGCAAAGTAGACCTAAATCATGTAGGAGCCGTCTGATCTGGGTATACTCTGTTTGCTTATGAAATAGTGTAGATATGATTCTACAGTTTCTGCCATGGCCAAAACATCCTGTGTTCATGAGCTTTTATAAAAATTAATCTGATTCATATTGATGATGCCCCAGTGATAACAAATATTCATGTCAAGTTTCATTGAATTCTCGTGACTCGGACAGAAACTTTAGAATCAGTGCTATTTTACACAATGTATAAACAAACAGAGCAGAATCTGATCAGACTGTCCAGTCAGGATCTACTTTGATTGCAAAGGCGTGATAAGGTGTTTTTATGAGGGAGAGGGTTGAAGTAAAAAACAAATCAATGATTCAAATACAGCAGACTCTGCCTATACTAGAAAAGAGTTGCACACAGTTTAAACCTTTAATAACCTGATCAACCTAAGTATTTAAATGTCCAATATCCTCTCAATCAGTTCATAAAGCTGAATAAGCCAATTGGCACCATTTCATAACTGTCAATTAGATTGGACTAGTAGGAGAGAGGATCTATAGACCCTTTCAGGGCTGTAGACAAGTGATTTATCAGAATCTCTTATTTCATAGATAAACCCTATATCACAGCTACTCATTAGAAATAACTCATTGAGTCTGATTCTTATGAGTAGCAGTAAGCTTAGGATTGGCAGAGAAACTAAAGATAATTTACTTATATATCCTAAATATACCCCTTATATACAGCTTTATCTTAACCCTTTACTCCATAAATCCACTTTTCTACACCTTTACAAACAGAGTAGACCCAGATCAGATGGCTCCTATAGGAGCCATCTGATCAGGGTCTGCTCTGTTTGCTTATGAAATAAAACGGATATGATTCTACAATTTCTGCCATTGCCAAAATTTCAGCACCTGGTGTTCATGTTACATTATAAAAATAATATAATCAATATTCATGATGTCATTATTTCTTACATGAATATTCATGGAGTAAAGGGTTAATGTTTCATGGACATGAGAATCAGGTTTATTGAGGTTCTGCTGTAGTCCAATCAAAGATATATTTAAGTGCAAAAGGATGGTGCATCTGCACTTTTAACATTTAGAAATAAAATGCTTTAATCAGGTAAGTGATACAGGGCCATCATTGGTCTCTTGTTTCATGAAACTGGGGCTAATTACTTCACTTCATTGCTTCTCCTTAGTTTAGTAGACCTTTTTGCACAATCACATAGTTGTAGTAGGAACAAGTAATTAATCACTGTTTTATCATTAAGCACTATTTGCTTAGATTTGATTTATATTCATAGTGTAGACCTTGATGAAACTGCTTCTACAAAAGCTATGAAAGTCTACAAAAAGGGCTACAAAGGTCACAGAAATTGTTTTCTCCTTATGTCACGATAAGTTAGTGCTAACACATTGAATGCAGGAAACAAAGGAGTGGACATATACAAACAGTATGAAATCTTAAAAATCAGATGGTAGCTTAATGCAAGGCAAAAGTAATGCAGAAAGCTCCTATAGGAGCTTTCTGCATTACTTTTGCCCTGCATTAAGCTACCACCTGCCATACAGACCCATAATTAGGTATCTTTTTGATGGTCGTTTATGACAGGTTCTCCAGTGTATTTAGTTTTCGTGAATATTGATTCTGTTGCATTAACCTTTAGATTGCTAAATGGGCAAGCGTCTGATAATATTTATACTGTAAAACCCCTCTAAACTGGACATTCGTTTTAGTATAAATATGGGCCTTGGAGACAGGTGGTAGCTTAATGCAGGGTGAAAGTCATACAGAAAACTCCTCTAGGAGCTTTCTGCATGACTTTCACCCTGCATTAAGCAGCCACCTACCTAAAAATTCTTCTCTACTAAGATTCTAGTTTGTAGGGGTTCTACTGTAAACGGTTTACATCTAGATGAGGCATAGAGTAGGTCAGTGTTTCATCAGGATCCAAACCTTGTTGTTGATCATTGTAAAAGGAGGTATATTTATTAAAATTTGAAAACTGAAGAAAACAACATTTTCTACCAACCAAAGTGTGCCCATTACGCTAAAGGTTAAATTTTGTAGATTAGACACCATGAAGAATGATGCTAAAAGAAGTGAGAAAATAAAAAATGTAAAGTACCTAATTACAGTCTACTTTCAGTCCGAAGGACGGCTCAGCCTTAATAAAACATAATATCAAATAGACAGGAGACAGGGACTCATGAAAGAATTTTATTCTATAAGAAAACAGAGCAGACCTTATTAAGACAGTTCCTACGTAGGAGCTGTCTGATCTGGGTCTACTCTATTTACAAAGGCAAACATATGGTATATGTGGAGTAAAGGATTACATTTGCCAAGATGACTTATTTTGGCAAATGATTTTGATTTCTACGCAGACCCATTAAGTCTGCCTGAGTCTAGTCCACAGGACCTGTCCCTACAAATCTGTATGTGTCAGTTGGACTTGCCCTTACAAATCTATATGTGTCAGTTGGACTTGCCCTTACAAATCTGTATGTGTCAGTTGGACTTGCCCTTACAAATCTGTATGAGTGATCAGTTGGACTTAGCCTTGTCCATACACAATGTTATGAATCAGTTTTCAGAACTTAATGTGAGTTATAAAGAAATACCTCACAAATTCGAATGAGTCTGTAGGACTGTTTATTATGCATATGAGTCAGTAGGACTAGTCCTTATTAACCCATTCCCTGATATATAGGCTATTTTTAGACCCAACATCTTTGAATAAATCTACCGAAAAGGACCAATTATTAGAGAAAAGGAAACTGTTAGAATTGTGTAGTATTTGAACCATTGTGATAAATAGAGCATTTGCTCCTATGGAGCAAATGCTCTATTTATCATAATGGTTTCAAGAAGTGACTATTACAGGGGTGTAGAAAGGCGTATTCATGGAGGAAAGGGTTAATTGATATGAGGCCATACCAGGTTTTAGGCTAATGACTTGCATCATTCTTCAGTCCTGATTATGTTTGATATACTCTTATTATCCTAGGTATTTGGACAGACACTTAGGCAAGTAATGTAGACCCAGATCAAACTGCTCCTGAAGGACCTGTTTGATCAGGGTCTGCACTAATGGCAACTCTGACAATATGGTATTCGGCACAATGAATTATTTACCTACAGTAGAACCTGTCCTAAGCAGCCATTCATTTATTGAACTCAGAATATACAGATCCTACCAAGCAGGTGGTTGCTTAACCCATTCCAGCATATTGACGACTTTTGATGACTCTGTAAAAGTCACTCTGTGAAACCATTGTGATAAATAGAGCATTTGCTCCTATAGGAGCAAATGCTCTATTTATCACAATGGTTTCAAACTACAAAATTCTAAACTTTTCCTTTTCTCTAGTTCATGCTCCTTTTCGGTAGATTTATTCAAAGAGATTGTATCTAAAAATAGCCTATGAGGTAATGGGTTAATGCAGGGCAGGAGTAATGCAAAAAGTTTCTTTAGGAGCTTTTTGCCTTATTTTTGACCTTCATTAAGCTACCAACTGCCTTACAGACCCATAATTAGACCTCTTTGATGGCTGCTTAAGGTAGGTTCTACTGTATACAAACCCAGAGGAGACAATGGGTGCCAGATATTTAGGATAAACAAGGTATATTTTTGTTTTTCTTCCCCATTATCAGTTTCACAGCACAAAGATCCCCAAGATGAGACGACCTCTCAGCCAGGTAGTTTGTTATATCTTTGTGTGTGCTGCACAGTTGTTGTTGTTTTTTCAATGTGAAAGAGCTCCATATCATGGGAGTAGAACAGCTGCAATGTCCTAACAACTCTTTACCAAACTCATAGTTGTGACTCATTAGAATTATCTCCAAGAGACAGTTTTAATGTCATTATGAGTAGTAACTATGGGTTTGGTGGAGAAATGATGAAAAATGATGAAAAATGTTTACTTTATAGTTGGTAAATATGTAAGCTTACTCTTCGTATCTGGAGCTCAAATATGAACCGTCTTGTGAGGAAAAAAGTCATTCTGATATTGTGAACAGTATATACTCGGTTCAGCTGTTTAATTCTTTACCTGATAGAAATATATTTTATACATTTTTAAACAGAATGGACCTAGACCAGACAGCTCCTATAGGACCAGTCTGATCAGGGTCTGCTCTATTTGCTTATGAAATATATTGTAATATAGATATTCTATGGCATGGTAAAAAATTTGTTGTGCATAATGCCCTTAAAAAGTTCATTTAATACAATCATTGTTTCTTACGTCATGAATATTCACCAAATTACAGGTCAGTTTGAATTTTGGTAACCCTTTAAACCCATAAATATGCTTTTCTATCCCTTTGCAAACAGAGTAGACTCAGATCAGACTGCTGCTGTAGGGACCGTCTGATCAGGGTCTGCTATGTATGCTTATAAAAATGATAAAGATATAATTCTACTTTTCTGCTATTGCAAGAATTTCCTGTGTTCATGTGCCATTTTGACAAGTAATCTAATCACTATTCATTATTTCTTATAGAAATAGTCATTGAGTAAAGGGTTAACTCATTCCCGCATATTGACGCATTTTGACACTTCTGTAAAAGTCACTTTGTGAAACCATTGTGATAAATAGAGCATTTGCCCCACAGTAGCAAATGCTCTATTTATCACAATGGTTTAAAAACTACACAATTCTGAAAAATTCCTTTTCTTTAGTTAATGCTCCATTTTGGTATATTTAATCAAAGAGGTTAGGTCTAAAAATAGCCTAAGTGGGAATGGGTTAATTACTGCAGCTGGTAGAGTTTCCACTGTTCATGGTTGTAAGAGTGTCTGTTTCCTTGTGATGTGGCTTGTATTTATGTTGTTGGTGAGAAGTTATCACTGTTGTTTTGTATATATATCTAACCTCTGTTAGCTGAATATTGATGGAGCTTAACCCTTTACTCCCTTTACGCCGTGGTAGAAACTAGAATCTTATCTACAGTTTATCATATCATAAGCAAACAGAGCAGACCCTGATCAGACGGGTCCTACAGGATTTGTCTGATCTGGGTCTACTCTCTTTGCAAAGACATAGAAAGGCTTATTTATGGGGTAAAGCGTTCAGTGAGTAATAGGATGGTGGAGATGCTTAATTTTGACAGACTGTGCAGACCAATTTTCTGATCTAAACAGCTGCATTGTTTGCGAAGCTCAGAAGCAATATTTTCTTTACATTGACTCATAAATAGAACTTATTTGTGAATGATAAAGAAGTTGAAATATTGTTTTTGCCAATCATAAATAGTCATCTGCTAAAATTCTCACGGTATTTCTGGGTACATGCTTATAAAGCTTTTTAGTTGAGTCTGAGTTCGTTCTCAAGCTTTTGATTGGTCAGATTTGAGCCAAAGGCCAAACAAACTCAGAGTCAACTAAAAAGTTTTATAAGCATGGATACTGTTCAAATTTATTCTGGAAGTGTGCAAGATTTACCCTCTCCTTCATATACCATAAATGCTTTTTTCACGCCTTTGCAAACAGAGCAGAACTAGATGAGACGGCTCCTTCAGGAGTGGTCTGATCAGGGTTTGTTCCATTTGCTTGTGAACTTATTATAAATTTTACTCTACAGCTTGCACCAAAATAAAAAAAAAATGCAATGTACATTATGTTATTATTAAAATCAGCTAATAAATATTAATGATGCCATTATTTCTTACATGAATATTCATTAGGGATAGGGTCAATGAAGCATGTACAATGTACTGTTTTTCCCTAGCTGTTCCCTTTATTTGACCAAATGTAAAAAAATAACTGTGGAGAACCATCAACATGTTTTGTTTAACAATCCTTTCTTGTGAAATATGTTTATGAGTTGTGTTAACTAATACAGTTTAGTTCAATGAGAACATGATTTAACACGTTAACTCTGTACTCCATAAATATTAATGAAAGTAATAATGACATGACAGATATTGATAAGATTGATTTTTATAATACAGTAAACACTTGATACTACAGACACTCAGATATGCAACACAGGTGGCGGCTTAATGCAGGGTGAAAGTCATGCAGTAAGCTCCTTCTCTAGGAGCTTTCTGCATGCATTTTGCCCTGCATTATGCAGCAACCTGCCTACAAAGATATAAATTCTTTATTACTAAAATTTCATAGTATCGAATTTTTAATGTAGTATAAACTGTAGAATTAGATCTTAATACTATTCCATAAGTAAACAGGGCATACCTGGATCAAACGACAGTCTTAACGGAGCCGTCTTATCTGGGTCTGCTCTGTTTGCAATGGCTTGGTTAAAAGAGGTTTAACATGTATATCATGAAATGCAGTCAAAGCAAAGCAAACATTCTTGGGGTTATTACTAAAGTATATCATTGCCAAACAATGTCAATCACAAGGCTTATGATAAGAGGAATATTTACAGTAGGAAATCTAGCTAACATTCCTATATTCTCTAAAATAACTTTAACTTGTTGGTACTCATTACCATTGTCTCTCTGAGGCCAACAAGATACAGTTTGAACTGTAGGTCAGTTCTCTTATAGTTCGATTTTGACCCGTAAGCTGTGACCCTTAGGACCAGTCCACCCGTAGAGGTAAAATGCGTCACAAACCATGTATTTGTTCCAGAGTTACCTGTGGTTATACAGACAAGTAATAAGCATATACAGTAAAACCTCTCTATAATGGCCACAAAATTGTGTTAATTAGTTGGTATTTAGGGCAGGTGACTGCTTAAAGCAAGGTGAAAGTAAAACAGAACGCTCTTACAGGAGCGTTCTGTTTTACTTTCACCTTACTTTAAACAGCCACCTTCCTTTAACACACAACACATGATGTAATTTATAGTGGCCGTTTAATAGAGAGGTTTTACTGTATATATACTAATACTGCACGATTACTACGAGCTTCTTGTGACAACCATTGTCCAATTACCCATAAATTAGAATGGTTGCAAATTCTATAAATAGAAAAGTGCAGCCACGGCTCAGCGCTCGAAATTGAACTATAACTGTTTACTCCATAAATATGCATTTGCAAACAGAGTAGACCCAGATTAGATGGCTCCTGTAGGATGTATATTGCTTGTGAAGTAATATAGATATATTCTGACATATCCAAAACTTTCTGTGTCCATATGCCATTATAAAAATGAATCTAATTAATATTCGTGACATTTCTTTCATGAATATTCTTAAAAGAGTTGAACCAGATCAGACACGTGCTGCATCACATTAATGAGTTCAGATGCAGTGTTTTTGTGTTAACCATATACTCCTACATATGCCTGACTCACATCTTTGCAAACAGAGCAGACCCTGATCAGCCGGCTCCTATAGGAGCCATCTGATCAGGGTATGCTGTTTCCTTATGATATAATATAGACCTTGATTCTACAGTTTCTGTCATGCTAAAACTTTTTGTGTTCATAGTATCATTATAAACATTCAGCTGATTTATATTCATGATGTCATTATTTATTGTCTGAATATTCATGGAGTATAATGGTTAATCCTGCCATATAACTTGTATAGTGATGCACTAAGTTTTCAGTGTAGTGATAGACTCAACCACTGTACATTGTATGAGCATTTGAATGAAATGTGTTAAACCTTTCCCTCATATAAACGTGTTTTCACGCATTTGCAAACAGAGTAGACCCAGATCAGATGGCTCCTAGAGAAGCCATCTGATCAGGGTCTACTCTGTTTGCTATTAGAATTTGATAGATCTGTTTCTTTACTTTCTAAAATGTCTACAATGTTCCACCTTCCATATTTCTTTATAACGATTTCGTTAATGAATATTCAGTAGGTATTGAAAATTAGCCTAAATATAGAACAGGGAAAGGGTTAAAAGAACCTTATTATAACCCGCACAATCATGTTGCACAGGGTAAATAGTTTTTGACCCCTTGGTACACCAGTCCTTTATCAGTCTATTCGTGTATCAAAATACATACATGTATATTGTTGCTCATTTAGCACTTTCATTTCTTGACCAATTTTTCTGAAATTTTCTTTAACCCTCCTTTCCTTCATATAAATACCTTTTCATGCATTTGCAAACATAGTCGACCCAGATCAGACAGCTCGTATAGGATAATAGCCAGCTGATCAAAGTCTGCTCTGTTTACTCATGGAACTTGATAGGCATGTTTCTATAGTTTCTAAAATGACTACAGTGTTCCAACTTCCATATTTATTATAACTATTTTGTCCTTGAATATTCAGTAGGTTTTGAAATTTGGAATAAATATAGAACAGGGAATTGGGTTAAGAATTATTGTCATGAATAAAAGCTTTAATGAGTTTGACTTTCAGAGGAATCTGTCATGGGGAAACACTTTTTTTCTCTGACAATGTGGCCGCATTTTCATGCTCTATATAGCTATAAATAGTTGGCCAGACAGGTCAGTAGTGTAAACTTAGACCCAACTGCTCCTGAAGGAGTAGTATGATCAGTATCTAGACTACTGGGTTCTCCTGTAGGAGTAGTATGATCAGGATTTAGACTACTCGGTACTCCTGTAGGGGTAGTATGATCAGGATCTAGACTACTAGGTACTCCTGTAGGAGTAGCATGATCAGTATCTAGACTACTGGGTACTCCTGTAGGAGTAGTGTTATCAGGATCTAGACTACTGGGTACTCCTGTAGGAGTAGTGTTATCAGGATCTAGACTACTGGGTACTCCTGTAGGAGTAGTATGATCAGGATCTAGACTACTGGGTACTCCTGTAGGAGTAGTGTTATAAGGATCTAGACTACTGGGTACTTCTGTAGGAGTAGTATGATCAGTATCTAGACAACTGGGTACTCCTATACGAGTAGTATGATCAGGATCTAGACTACTGGGTACTCCTGTAGGAGTAGTATGATCAGTATCTAGACAACTGGGTACTCCTGTACGAGTAGTATGATCAGGTTCTAGACTACTGGTTACTCCTGTAGGAGTAGTATGATCAGGATCTAGACTACTGGATACTCCTGTAGGAGTAGTATGATCAGGATCTAGACTACTGGGTACTCCTGTAGGAGTAGTATGATCAGGATCTAGACTGCTGGGTACTCCTGTAGGAGTAGTATGATCAGGATCTAGACTGCTGGGTACTCATGTAGGAGTAGTATGATCAGTATCTAGACTACTGGGTACTCCTGTAGGAGTAGTGTTATCAGGATCTAGACTACTAGGTACTCCTGTAGGAGTAGTTTGATCAGGATCTAGACTACTGGGTCTTTCCTGCATATAGATACATTTTCATGCATTTGCAAACAGAGTAGACCCAGATCAGACGGCTCCTATAGGTTCTAAAAATTTGGTCTTTCCAAAATTTACAAGACTGAATTGTTCTATAATTTATCACTATGCATATCTAGAAACACATGTGACAGCTTAATGCAGGTCGAAAGTAATGCCGAAAACTCCTACAGGAGCTTTCAGCATTATGTACTTAGACTTCATTAAGCTTAAAACATGGGCAATTTTCCAGATTAGAAATTGGATGAATTCTAAGCCTGTTATCTTGAAGTAATTGGTATGGTCCTTTGACAGTTGAAATATCAAAGTTCAAATTTATTTCTAAAAATGTTTTTTCTATGTATTAATGAATATACATTATGAGTGTAGACTTGTATGAAGATTCATCAGGTGAAAACATATGCATGTCGTTTGCAATGATTTATAGGCTGAACAGTGACTTTGATAGTGAACTTGAGATTTAGCTTCACACTAGATCTTTGTTGTTCTGTATTCCTATGCTATACATGTTTTATTGTCTTCTGTTATCCATAGGTTCCCTATTGCTTACTAACACTGAAAAACCTTCATGGGACCCTCTACTTATCCCAGTCTTTATGTCTGAAAGTCTCCAGGGTTTGTATAGTGATTTGCATGTTATTCTAAATCTCACAGGTGCACCTTGCAGAGCTAGTTGCAGTGGTTTGCGGTACCAGGTTGTGTGCGGAATCTAAAAAAAATCCCTATATCTCAGTATCTAAAAGAAAACAACTCTTCATTATTTTTATATGTATACATGTACTTTAAATGTGTAGGAGTTAAAACAGCTATGCATTCCATTTATTCTGAAATCATTTATGAAAGACATCTTATAGTTTTCATGTATGTACCGTATTATACTTAGATGAACTATCTGATAAGAACTTATATGCTATGTTGATAATAACTGATTTTTAGCTCCACTTTTTCAAAAAGTGGAGCTATTGTCATCACCCTCTCGTCGGCGGTTGGTTAACCTTTTTGTTAAGGTCCTTTTCTCAGAAACCATCAAAGATATTTGGTTCATATTTGGTATGTATGTTAACTATCACAAGGGGAACCCATTTCACAAGGGTAGGTAACTCTAAAATTAATTTTGCCATAGTTATGCCCCTTTTTCGACTTAGAATTTTCATTGTTGGTTAAGTTTTATGTTCAGGTCCATGTCTCAGAAACTGTCAAAGATATTTGGTTCATACATATTAACTATCACAAGAGGAACCCATTTCACAAGGGTAGGTAACCCTAAAATTAATTTTGCCATAGTTATGCCCCTTTTTCGAATTAGAATTTTCATTGTTGGTTAAGTTTTATATTCTGGTCCAGAGAATTTTGATTGTTGGTTAAGTTTTATGTTCAGGTCCATGTCTCAGAAACTGTCCAAGATATTTGGTTCATCTTTGGTATACATATTAACTATTACACGAGGGACCCATTTCACAAGGGTAGGTAACCCTAAAATTAATTTTGCTGTTGTTATCTCACCTTTCTGACTTGGACTTCCACTACACTATCCAGCACTAAAGAAAGTGGAGCGCGCTGTCTGCGGACAGCTCTTGTTTATCTTGATCTGAAGACATTTGCTATTTTGTTATGGCCAGATTTTGCATTCTTGAAGAGAACTCATTTTGCTCCATGGATAAGAACAGATTTTGCAACCCTTACATGTAACTGATTTACGATCTTGATAGGAAATTGATTTTGCAATCTTGCTAAGAGCCGATTTTGTAATGTATATGAAGACACTGATTAGGCAACCTTGACACGAATACTGATATTGCAGTCTTGGTAAGAAAGCTGATTTTGCAATGGTCACAAGAAAATGATAGCATTTTAGCTTAAACCTTTTCTTGCTGAATTTTAAAATACATTTCTCCTTCTTTACCCATGCCCTGTTGTATAATTACATATATCTTCAATGTGTACAAGCATTTCGCTGTGCAATCACTGCTGTGGAGTGCACTGGTTGCTCAATTATCAACTTGTAAATAGTGCAGACCCTGATGAGACAGCTCCTGCAGGAGCTGTCTCATCTGGGTCTTCACTATTTACAGGTAGGTATATTGACGTGAATTATAAGCAAGCGAAGGGTTAATAAAGAAACTGATTTGGCAATTTTTATGAGAAAGTGGCTATATTAAGTTGTGCAACTGCTGATTTTTATTATTGATGGAATTATGCTACTTGACCTAGTGAAAATTGGTGATCAACTTCTATCACTCATAACTAAAATGAGCTATACAGTCAGGAAACATTTATACAATATCAGTCAACATGTGAAGTTGCACCTTATCTTTATTGCTGATTCGTCCAATTTAGGCAGATTTATGACCTTCGATTAATGAACATTGTTAATTACTACTGGCGCAAGTGACTCAAACAAGTTTAAGGTACTGTCCTGGAGCTATCCAGTAAAGATTTGACAAAACCTCATATCAAAATCTACTTTATTTCACAAATCAGTCAATACAGCTTTGCATAAACATGAACATTTATGTCAAATGAAAATAAGACTGCATAATGTATGTACAGTTTTAGATGACTCCATTTAGAATTAATCCTCTATCTGATAGAGATGCCAAGATGCCATCTCCTGCCTCTGCAAACAGAGTAGACCCAGATCAGATGGTTCCTATGTGACCTGTTTGATTAAGGTCTGGTGTGTTTTGCTTATTGAACGAAAAAAATCTGATTTAACCCTTTCCCTCATATAAACGTGTTTTCACGCATTTGCAAACAGAGTAGACCCAGATCAGATGGCTCCTAGAGGAGCCATCTGATCAGGGTCTACTCTGTTTGCTAACAGAATTTGATAGATCTGTTTCTTTGCTTTCAAAATGTCTACAATGTTCCACCCTGCATATTTCTTTATAACTATTTTGTATTGAAATTTGAAATAAACATAGAACAGGGAAAGGGTTAACAAATTCTGCTATGGCTATTATAATAGTTCAACTGTATTTTAATTGATATTCTTGTGGTGTCATTAATATTTATCAAGTAAAGGGTTAAAGATTGTGGCCAAGATAAAGCTTCATGATGTATGGTGGCAGGGCTGTGCAGTTATATAACTTTTTGCCTTCTTTTATAAAGGACTTGTTGATAAGGTTTGACTTTTGGTGAATGATAAGTGTGCCAGTTTGTATTTCTTTTGCAGTGTGTGTCTTTGTATGCTATAAATATAAATTATGAGCTCGTATATTTAACCCTTTCCTTGTTCAATATTTATATCAGAAAAAATGACATCATGAATATTTATTTGCCAAATTTTTATAATGTAAGCTTTCGAAGGGAAGATTTTGTTTTGGCAAATCTTTTGAATCAGATTTCTATCATATCATAAGCAAACAGAGCAGACCCAGATCAGACAGCTCCTATAGGCCTCTGATCTGGGTCAATTCTTTTTACAAAAGTGTGAAAAGGTGTTTATACAAAGGAAATGGTTAATTAACCCTTTCAATGCCAGAACCAAAGGTTTACACTTTACTAGATAATTTGAATGACACAGTGCAGGCCCAGAACTTGAAGTCTGATCTGGGTCTACATTGTTTGCAAATGCAATCACACTCTCCTCCTGCATTCAAAAGCTTAACCCTTTCCTTTAAAGTACAAGTGCTTTTTCATGCCATTGCAAACCTAGGTCTTGATCAAACGGCTCCTGTAAGAGCCGTCTGATCAGGGTCTGCCCTGTTTGCATATGAAATTATGATTTTCATTATTTCTAACATGCCTATATAACAGGAAAAGGGTGAATACATAAAAAAAATATTTTAAATAGAAAACACTTTATTGATTTATAAAGGTCACTGGCCCAAACTACATCAATCTAATTTCTTTTGAGAGGCTATTATAAGAGGTTTTACTGTATAAATGTTCCCTTATCTTAGTTTTAAAGTTTACCTACCGTATGTGTATAGGAATAGGAAATTGCACTGCTTCTCTGTATATAATGTGTAGCATTGATGCTTGCTTGCATTTGCTTGTTTAACCCTTTACTCCATAAATACGTCTTTCTATGCCTTTGCAAACAGAGTAGACCCAGATCAGATGACTACTATAGGAGCTGTTTGATCTAGGTCTGCTCTGTTTGCTTGTGGAATAATACAGATCTGATTCTACAGTTTCTGCTTTGGCAAAAAATTCATTTGTTAACATACCATTTTAAAAATTAAACTTATTGATATTCATGATGTCATCATGTCTTTCACAAATATTAATGGAGTAAAGGGTTAACCCTTTACCTGATAGAAAGACTCTTTTTAATGCCTTTGCAGACAAAAGACCCAAATCAAACAGCTCCTGAAGGAGCCTTCTGTTCAGGGTCTGCTCTGTCTTGGAAATGGAATTATATAGGTCATCATCTGATTCTACAGTTTCTGCTATTGCCAAACATCCTGTGTTCATACACCACTATAAAAATTCAGCCAATAAATATTCATGATGCCATTATTTCTTACATGAATATTTATCAGGTCAAGTGTTAAAATCCTTTCCTCCATAAATATGCCTTTCTACGCCTCTGTAATAACCACTTCTTGAAACCATTGTGATAAATAGATGCTCTATTTATCACAATGGTTTCAAAATTCATAATTCTAAAATTCCACTTTTCTCTAGTAAATGCTCCTTTGGGGTAGATTTATTCAAAGAGGTTGGGTCTAAAAATAGCCTATGGAGGAAAGGGTTAACTCTTTGCACACTAAGCTGGGAATTATGATTACCTATACAAACAGTCTAGACGAGACACAAAGATATGCGGTGTCTCATTAGGAGTCAAACTGTTTGGCACTCGGACTGTATTTTTAACCCTTTCCTTCATGTAAACAAGTTTTCAGGTATTTGCAAACAGAGAAGACCCAGATCAGACAGCTCCAATAGGAGCTGTCTGATCAGGGTCTGCTCTGTTTGCTGATGGAATTTGAAAATGTCTGTTTCTTTACTTACTAAAATGGCTATAATTTTCCACCTTCCATATTTTGTTGTAACTATTTTGTCCATGAATATTAAGTAGGTATTGAAATTTGGAATAAACATAGAACAGGGAAAGGGTTAAGAGATATGTTGGAAATATAACATTCGGAAATGCAGCAGACTACATATGATGTTTGCAGACGACAAGTACTTTGTGTGCAAGTAGTGATAGAATTGTACTCGGATGCTGTAAGACAATTCTGATATCTAATCAGTGACAGTGTACACTGTTCACAGACAAGGTATTCTGAAATCCTTACGTCTTTGGACAACTTTTTTCTGTTAATCTTTTGCCTCACGAATATTCATGTAAGCCTTTGCAAACAGATTAGAATAGACCAGACGACTCTTACAGGGTCTGCTCTGTTTGCTTATGATATGATGTAGATATGATTCTACAGTTTCTGCCATGGCCAAACATTGCTTTGTCCATATGCTATTATAGGAATTAATGTTATTAATATTCATTCAAAGCTTTTTTGTCTATTATGAATTTTGATATTTTAAATATAAAATAAGGAAAGTTATTGCCATGGAAATAGGGAATCAGATCTGTAATATATAATGAAAGAAAGCAGACCCTGATCAGACAGTTGTCTGGTCAGAGTATACTCTATTTCATAATTTGCAAAATTGTAAAAGACCGGATTATGGTGTACAGGGTTGAAGTGGTGCATCAAGTTTAAAATATTCCTTTGTAGGAAATATGTGGTTATGTTCCCAGGGGATATTTTAGCTAATCAACTCAAAAAATCAATCCAATTGTCAATTTAGGCTCTGTTTTAACGCTTTCCTTCATATAAACACATTTTTTAACACATTTGCAAACAGAGTAGACCGTACGTCTGATGTGTTTGCTTTTTGTCATGATACAGATCTGATTCTTCAGTCTTTGTCAAAGCAGAAAATGTCCTTAAAAAGTTGACATGATAAAACTTCAGCTGATAAATATTAATGATGTCATGATTTATAACCTTAATATTGAACAGGGAAAGGGTTCAGTGAGAATTGTAACACTCTTGCGTGAAGCTTACAGTTTGCCAGTTTAGCACAGAATTTAGCACTGATACATTGAATATTTAATTTACTACCTACCTTTAAAGGTTTAAATATTTAATTAGCGATAAACCTTGGAAACATATGTTGCTATGTTGACAAAGTGAAGTGTGATACTGGTTGTCTGGCACAGTAGAACTCTCTAATACGACCACTTAATGAATAAACATGGTGGTCTTTATAAGCAGGTGGTAGCTTAATGCAGGATAAAAGTAATGCAGAAAGCTCCTCTAGGAGCTTTCTGCATTACTTTTGTCCTGCATTAAGCTACCACCTGCCTCTACCACCCATAATTATACCTTTTAGGTGGTAGCATTAGCAGGGTTTTACTGTACATTGTAAACCATGTATATTTTTACCCTTTACTGAACTGATTTACTGCATACAAACCCCTTTTTACTCTTTTGCAAACAGAGTAGACCCAGATCAGATGGCTCCTGTAGGAGCCATCTGATCAGGGTCTGCTCTGTTTGCTTTTGGAAATTATATATATCTGATTCTACAATTACTGTCCTGTGTTCATGTGCCATTATTAACCCATTCCTCCATAAGCTATTTTTAGACCCAACCTCTTTGAATTAATCTACCAAAAAGGAGCATTTACTAGGGAAAAGGAAAATTTTAGAAGTGTTTAGTATTGAAACCATTGTGATAAATAGAGCATTTGCTCCTAAGGAGAAAATGCCTTTTTTATCACAATGGTTTCAAAAAATGACTTTTACAGAGGTGTAGAAGGGCGTCTTTATGGAGGAAAAGGTTAAAAGAGAGCTAATAAATATTCATGATGTCATTATTTCTTACATGAATATTGAACAAGTAAATGGTTAACAGGGATATTCAGCTATGAAAGAGTTTGCCCTTTAGCATGCTGAGTAAGTATTGTTTTGCTGACCAGCAAATTTTCTTCAACTTGAATTTCAGAATACAAGGTATTTCAGTATTGTTACAGAAATGTAATAATGGCATCAAATAGTTTGAAACCTGATCAATGAGATGTGAAGTTACCCAGTGTCTAATTGGGATCCAAGATAAACCCATTCCCGCATATATAAATGCCTTTTCACACATTTGCAAATAAAGTAGATCAGACAGCTCCTGTAGGATCAGGGTCTGTTCTGTTTGCTTATGAAATTATAATAGATATGACCGTACAGATTTACTGATATCAAAACTCTCCATGTACATATGCCATCATAAAAATTCCACTAATAAATATCCACCTGGTGTCATTATTGGCAAGACAAATATTAATTAGCCATATTTTATGATGGCATATGAGCACAGAAAGTGTTTGCTATGGTAGAAACTGTAGAATCACATATATATTATTCCATAAACTAACAGAGCAGACCCAGATCAGACAGTTCCTGATGGAGCTGTCTGATCTGGGTCTGCTCTGTTTGTAAAGGTATTAACAGACCTATCTATGAAGTTAAGGGCTAAAAGTTTATTTAGAGTATTTTGTAAGTGTTAGTTTTACTTGTTATCAAAGGGATAACTATATGGTTGTATATATATATTTACAGACCTTTTTCCGCCAGGCAGTGTCACACCGATGTTGTCAGCAGTACGTAAATGTTTACATTCAGCTGCTTTTGGTGCCTGGGATAAATGTAAGTACCGGTAATAAATGTTATGAAATGTTTTCCTGCTTTAAATTGAAATTGATGAAAACTGGTTATTTGAGCTTTTATCAAAATGTCTGCTTAACCCTTTTCCTGTTCTATGCGATTCCAATTTTCAATTCATACTGAATATTCATGGACAAAATACATGTAGTTATAATGAAATATGGAAGGTAAATATGGAAGGTGGAACATTACAATTGTAGCCATTTAAGAAACTTAAGAAACAGATCTATCAAACAGAGCAGACCCTGATCAGAGGGCTTCTATAGGAGCCCTCTGATCTGGGTCTACGGTGTCTGCAGATGCATGAAAATGTATTTATATGAAGGAAAGGGTTAACCCTTCGCTTGCTATTCACGTCAATATACGTACCTGTAAATAGTGCAGACCCAGATGAGACAGATCCTGCAGGAGCTGTCTCATCAGCGTCTGCACTATTTACAAATTGGTTGTGCAACCAGTGCACTCCACGGCAGTGATTGCACAGCGAAATACTTGTACACAGTGAAGATATATATAATTATACAACAGGGCATGGGTATAGAAGGAGAAATGTATTTTAAAATTCAGCAAGAGAAGGGTTAATCCTTTACCTGGTGAATATTTATGACAATATGAATATTTATTAGCTAATATTTTATAATGGCACCATGAGCAAGGGAATATTTACCAGGGCAGAAACTGCAGAAGCAGATCTGTATTATTTCATATAAAACCAGCAGAGCAAACTCAGATCAGACAGGTTCTGTCTGATTTGGGTCTTCTCTGTATGCAAATGTATCAGAAGATGTCTCTATCAGATAAAGGATTAAAATCTCAACTTTTACATTTTGATACGCCCGTTTGAAAAAACGGGACGTATTGTGGAATGGCGCTGTCTGTCTGTCTGTCTGTCTGTCAGTCTGTAACATCTCTAACTCAAGTTCTACTTGGTGGATTCTTCCCAAATTTCACCACAATATTTATCTGGACATGCTACGGTAGCATGTCCAGTCCTGGTACATATTTCCATGGTCAAGGTTGCACAATTTGACTTGGAATGTGCGTTAGCATTTGCATTTAGCAAATATGTTAAATGTCTGTCTGTCTGTAACATCTCTAACTCAAATTCTGATTGGTGGATCCTTCTCAAATTTCACCACAATGTTTATCTGGACATGCTTCAGTAGCATGGGTGTGTCCTGGTACGTATATCCAAGGTCAAGGTCAAGGTCGCTTAATTGGACTTAGAATTTGCATTTTGCAAATAATGTTGACCTCAATTTATGTTATAGGTCCACTTATTAACATAACCCTTTGAGATAAAGCTACGAAACTAGGAACACTTGTTCACCATCACAAGCTTCACCTGTAGGCAAGAGAACATAACTCTGTCAAGCATTTTGACAGAATTATGTCCCTTTTTAACTTAGAATTTTTGGATAAGGTTTTTGTTAAAGTCTACTTATTTACATTCCGGTAATCCTTTAAGATAAAGCTTTGATACATGGAACACTTGTCTAACATCACATGTTTCATCTGGTTGGAAAAAAAATGTATTATGGAATGGCGCTGTCTGTCTGTAACATCTCTAACATCTCTAACTCAAATTCTGCTTAGTGGATCCTTCTCAAATCAAATTATAATGTTTATCTGGACATGCTACAGAAGCATTATCCATGTAGTAGCATTATATTAGCACATGGACACAGGACATTTTTGCTATAGAATAATCGGCATCCAACTGATCTAGATCTACTCTGTCTGAAAGGGCATTGAAGGCAGATTCACCAAGTAAGGAGTGAAATGTGAAGTGATTCTTTGCAGTGGGAAGTATTTTTATGCCCCCTAGATCTGATCTGGGGGGCATATTGTATTTTTATTTTTATACTGATGTAGTACATGCATTTTCTCAGTAGTTGTATTATTGTATAATTCCAATTAAATATTTTAGGGACATTTATATTCTCAAATAAATAAATTGCAAATCTCTGTGCCAGAAGGTGGCATTTACAAATTTGTTCATGGTTTTGTCTATTACTTTTATAAAGTTGCACTCATACAAATACATTTTACAGGTATGTGTGAAGCCCTTGGTTCCCACCGTGGGGACAAGTGTTACCCATGCCCACTTGTTAATGGAGACTACAGTACCAGGACGGGCATGCTGCTACGGGACACCTACCAACCCATGCTAAACCTACTGAGAGAACATCTATCAGAGACCTCGGACTCCTCAGCTATTGGTAACTTTCGAATGTTCTCAAACATGTTTCTTTGGTTCCCACTTCTATCAGAATGTTTTTTTTTGTAAAAAAAGACTCCTCTTACTTTCGTCGTAATTCAGATCAGTCAAATATTTGTTCCATCTAGTTGCACATTAGGAAACTCATAAGGATGGGTGAATTAAAACTGAACAGTCTACACACACTTTACTGGTTTTCTCGTCAAAATTTCGAACCTGAAAAAACCGGTCACCTCTGAAAACCGGCCGATCGATCTGTCCCCGAGGGGGTCCGGTTTTCACAGGTTTCACTGTATGCCTTTCTATGCTACTGTAACAGTCACTTCTTGAAACCATTGTGATAAATAGAGAATTTGCTGCTATAGGAGCAAATGCTCTATTTATCACAATGGTTTCAAACTACAAAATTCTAAAATTTCCTTTTCTCTAGTTAATGCTCTTTTTCGGTAGATTTATTCAAAGAGGTTGGATCTTAAATATCCCATGGGGGAATGGGTTAAGAAGTAATGACGTCATGACTATTAATTTGCTGAATTTTTATAATGGCAAATGAACAAATTTGGTTATGGCAGATCCATATTATTCCATTAGCAAAGTAGAGCAGACTGATCAAATGGGTCCACTCTGTGTGCAAAGACATTAGAGAGGTTTCGATTCCTTACTTGTACGTGTACCTATAGGTGAAACCATAGTGCGTCATCATTTCAGTGTGTGATGTCATCAATATATGTGTAAATATTATCAGTCTTTGACGTTCTCAACGTGTAGGATTACTTCTAGAAGTTTCAGCAAAACGTGTGACTTTATCATCGTTTAATGCCTATTTTTCACATGTTTACTAGTAAAATATGTTGATAGAATGTTAGTACCAACCCTTCTCTTTGTGTCACAACAGTTAATTTACTTGAAGTGAAATTAAAGGTGTTTGATATAATATTTTGTGACCCAGTTGAAAAGTTCATCTGGACCGAGTTATGGGGTTTTGCATGTCAATTTGGCGTTGCATTAAATCTGTGTATGCTTCTTATTTGTGATTCAGTCTGTCTGTCTGTCTGTCCATCCGTACGTACATCCACCCACCCCTCCGCTCAGCCATCTGTCTTTAAATCTGTCTGTCTGCCTTCCTGTCTGCCAGCGATCTTATGCTTATTTTGCTATCTGTGATTGTTTGATGTTACTTTTATTTATAAATGCTAATGTTAATGAAATGTCTGTGTTAAAAGCTCTGCCGAGCGTATGTTATTTGTTAATTCTTTACCGAATTGTAAAAAAATATTACTTGGCTTGACTTCACTGCCTGTCTGTCTATCTGTCTGCCTGCCTGTCTGTCTATCTGTCTATCATTCTCCCTCTATACTGTCTGTCCATCTGTCTGTCTGTCTGTATATCTGTATATATATATATATATATATATATATATATATATATATATATATATATATGTCTGTATATCTGTATCTATTTGTATACATTGTATCTATCTATCTTTCTACATGTCTGCCTATCAATCTGTCCATCTCTGTATGTTTCTCAACCTGTCTATCTGCCTGTATATTTAACTGTCTATCGATCAGTCTGTCTATTTGTTTCCCTGCATGCCTGTCAGACTGTCTGTCCGTATATTGATTTTCTGTCAATGTTCGTCTTTGTGGCCTAATTTTCCTGCTTTATGCAATTTCTAGTTCTTCCTAATCTCATTTATTTTAAAGAAAATGGAAGTATCGTGACAGATTACCCGTACGGGTACACATTATATGATTTCGAAACATCATTTTGGAAAATCAGGAACGTATATGTGTACGTGTAGACACACATATATGTACACGTACAAGTAAGAAATTGAAACCTCTCTATTAACCCTTCGCTTGCTGAATTTTAAAATACATGTCTCCTTCCTTACCCATGCCCTGTTGTATAATTACATATATCTTCACTGTGTACAAGTATTTCGCTGTGCAATCACCGCTGTGGAGTTTACTGGTTGCACAATCAACTTGTAAATAGTGCTGACCCTGATGAGACAGCTCCTGCAGGAGCTGTCTCATCTGGGTCTTCACTATTTACAGGTAGGTATATTGACGTGAATAGCAAGCGAAGGGTTAAATGGGGTATCTATGGAGTAAAGGGTTTAAGATATTTCAGAGTATGCATTGTAATGATGCACTGAGAAAGTCAATCTAAGTAAGGATGGATGGTATTTTTTGTAGAAATCGGCAGGTGCCCACTAAATTTTGAATTCAACAACTTTGTGTTTTAATTTTTATGCCCCCAAAGGCGGGCATATAGTGATCGCATTGTCCGTCCTTCCGTCTGTCCGTCCTTCCGTCCGTCCGTCCGCACTCACCAATGGGTAGTTGTGTGACTTTTTCTAACTAGTCGCACAAGTAAAATCATTAACCTGGCCATCTCTTGTGACATTAACCTGGCCATTTCTTGTGACATTAACCTGGCCAGTTGTGGGACATAGGGTTAGGGTTAGGGTTAGCTTCCAGATCATTCTTTTCAAAAGTTAGAGCCAAAAATAGTTTTTCTTGTGGGACTAGTCCCACAAGAAAAGATCAAAGGAAAAAGTCACACAACTACCCATTTGTTAGTGTGTCCGTCCGTCTGTCCTTCCATCCGTCCCAAATTCGTGTCCGGTCTGTAACTTCTTCATCTATGAATGGATTTCAATATAACTTGCCACAATTGTTCACCAGACAGAGACGATGTGTCGCGTTCAAATCCCTGGTCGATGGGTCAAAGGTCAAGGTCACAGGGTACAATTACTTTGTCACAATTTTCGTGTCCGGTCTGTAACTTCTTCATCTATCAATAGATTTCAATATAACTTGCCACAAATGATCACCACACAAAGACGACGTGTTGCGTTCAACTCCCAGGTCCATGGGTCAAAGGTCAAGGTCACAGGGTACAATTACTTTGTAACAAATTTCGTGTCCGGCCTGTAACTTCTTTATCTATCAAAGGATTTCAATATAACTTGCCACAACTGTTCACCACACAAAGACGATGTGTCGCGTTCAACTGACAGGTCCATGGTTCAAAGGTCAAGGTCACAGGGTAAAATAACTTTGTAACAAATTTCGTGTCCGGTCTGTAACTTCTTTATCTATCAATGGATTTCAATATAACTTGGCACAAATGTTCACCACACAAAGAGAATGTGTCGCTTTTAACTTCCAGGTCCATGGGCCAAAGGTCAAGGTCACAGAATACAATTACTTTGTCACAAATTTTGTGTCCGGTCTGTAACATCTTTATCTATCAATGGATTTCAATATAACTTGGCACAGATATTTACCAGACGAAGACGATGTGTCGCGTTAGTTCCCTGGTCCATATCTCAAAGGTCAAGGTCACAGGGTACAATTACTTGTTTATCTGTGAATGGATTTCAAAGGAACCTGGCAAAGACGATGTGTCAACTCCCTGGTCCATGGGTCAAAGGTCAAGGTCACAGGGTACAATTTTTGGGGGCATTTGTCACGTGACTGTGACATCTCTTGTTTGTGAGTTAATTTTCATAATTGGATCTGTATTATTTCATATTGAGCAAACAGAGCAGGCCCAGCTTCTGTAGTATTTGTCTGATATGGGTATACTATGTTTGCAAAGGTACCAAAAGTCTTTTATGTTAGAGAACAGGTGAGTTGGCACATTCACCAACAGTCATAACTTGAGTCTGGGTCTGCATATCCTATATGGCTGTTGGCACTATTTGTAAATGACTAAGGTTTTGTGTATTTCCAGTCATGGACATTTAATTCACATCTCTGTTGATTTCAGAAATGCCGCTGAGAATTTCTGAAATGGTTGCTGTGACAACACGTCTTCTAGCAACCTCAGGTGCCTCTTTTCAATGGTGCAGATGCAAGACACACCAGTTTCTTGCGTCAATGTCGATTGGCAACTTCCTGTTAGTCTCACAGACAGATCTGAAGGTAAGTTTTAAATCAGTGGATGCTTTGTTTGTTTATGACATGATATAGATTTGATGGCATTATAAAAATTCAGCTAATATGTATTCATACTTTCATTATTTTTCACATGAATATTCATAAGGGAAAGGGTTAAATTATTCATTCCACATCTTGTGTGTAAGGCAAAACTGACTGTGTTTGTGGGGCTATTTAATGTGGAAAATAGGTAGTCCTATGGACTTCATGAGAAAAATCCAGACTGGCCTTTATAACTGGGAATATTCACTTGTTAAACCTTTTCTTGATTAATGTTCATGCAAGAATCCATCCTGTATGAAATATTAAACCTTTTCTTAATTCAATAATCCATGCATTATGAATATTAATTAATCAATTCTTGTATTAACCCTTTCCTTCATATAAACACATTTGGTTATTCATCTTTTCTTTTCCTTTGCCGTAAAGCTGGGTCATCTGTGTTCTAGTTTGAATAAGAATTTGAGATGAGAAACAGTTTGCAGCTTAGCCCATTCCCTCATTATGACATATTGACACTTTTTGACGCCCCTGTAAAAATCACTTTTTGAAACCACTGTGATGCACTATTTATCACAATGGTTTCAAGACTACACAATTCTAAAATTTCCCTTTTCTCTAGTAAAGACTCCTTTTTAGCTCACCAGAGCACAAAGTGCTCAGGGTGAGCTTTTGTGATCGCCTGATGTCCGTCGTCCGTTGGCGTGCTTCCTGCGGTGTGTGTCGTGCGTCGTCAACAATTTGAACCTTTAAAAATCTTCTCCTCTGTATCTACAGGGTTCTCAGGTTTCATCTTTGGCACATAGCATCATCTGTAGGTTCTCTACAAAAGTTATATAAATTATGTCCCTGGGGTCAAAATTGGCCTCACCCCAGGGGTGCATTGTTTTCTATAGAAACATATAGTGAAAACTTTGAAAATCTTCTCCTCTGAAACTGGAGGGTTCTCAGCTTTCATATTTGGCACATAGCATCATGATCAGGTTCTGTGCAAATGTTATATATATTATGCCCTTGAGGTCAAAATTGACCCCGTCCCAGGGGTGACCATTTTTGTATAGCTGACTGCAGATCCTTTACTGGTCACTGATAATTGGGTCAAGCAGTATACTGCAGACAGGTGCACTCACTGTGTATTAGCTTGGAGTGCTGTGGCTTACAATTATGTGGGGTAGAGTTAGTCATTTCTTAACCCTTTAGACCATGAATGAATATTCATGTAGGAGATAATGACATCATGAATATTAATTAACATAATTTATATTGTGGATGAATTAGCAAACACTTTGGCCTGATAAATACTAGAATCAGAACTATATCATGTCAAAAGCAAACAGAGCAGACCCTGATCAGCCATCCAATCTTCTCCTGAAACTGGAAGGTATTCAGCTTTCATATGTGGCACACAGCATCATGTTCAGGTCCTCTACCAAAGTTATAAAAATTATGCCCCTGGGTTCAAAATTGACCCCGCCCCAGGGCTGGCTAATTTTCTATAGAAACATATAGTGAAAATCTTCTTCTCTGATTGTCTGGTGAGCGATATCAGGGCCTTTCAGGCCCTCTTGTAAGTAGATTTATTCAAAGAGGTTGGGCCTAAAAATAGACTATGAGATAATGGGTTATTCTTATGTAGACTGATCCAGGACCAGGTTACATTGGCCCAGCAAGTTAGGTGTGATTGAGTTTTATAACAAAGCAACACTAAATACATCAAACAGTGTCATTTAATAAACAGTAAAACACTCAAACATGGTAATATTTGGTTTCTGCAGATACTTGTGGATGAGACGCAGTCGTCGCTGTATCAGATGCAGATGTTTATGAAAGCCGCCTCCCAGAAACAGCCAGCTGATGACCAGATGCTGGAAGACCTTCGTAAAGTTGGGAACCAACTCAACATTGTACTGGATAATCTGCAGGTAAAATCATTTGTTTTGTTGTTGATTGTCTGTTGCAAGAATATTGATATATGTTCCATTCTCATCAGTCTGGAGGTAACCACTTGAATGTGTGAAAATAGATTTCTTAACATGTTTACCCTTTTGATGAATATTCATACACAACTCCACCCATCATGAATATTAATTTATTCATGTGTTAGAAATATAAAACAAGAAATCGTATTGCCTTTAACCCTTTCCCTCATATAAACATGTTTTCACGCATTTACAAACAGAGTAGACCCAGATCAGACGGCTCCTATAGGAGCCGTCTGATCAGGGTCTACTCTGTTTGCTATTGGAATTTGAAAGATCTGTTTCTTTTCTTTCTAAAATGGCTACAATGGTCCACCTTCCATGTTTCATTTTAACTATTTTCTCCATTAATATATTCAGTAGGTATTGAAATTTGGACTAACTATAGAACAGGGAAAGGGTTAAGCAGTCAGAGCCGACCGAGATTATAGAGCTCCTACAGTTGTCTGATGTCAGTCTACTCACAGGCATGAGCTTCTGCATTACCTTCATCCTGCAGTTACAGGTTACAGGCATCTACCTGTTCATATAGATTACCATGTTTGTTCATGAATCCTTTACTGCACATGTATTGCCTGTACACCTTTACAAATAGAGAAAACAGATCAGGGCTCCCATAGGAACTGCCTGATCAGGTTAAATTATACTCTGTTTATGGAATAATATTCGATTCTACATTTTCTGCACTGACCAAAATCTTCTTGTATTTAGTTGCCATTATATAAAATTCAGATAATATTCATGACATTAATTTGTCTTACATGGATTTTCATGGAGTAAAGGGTTAGGCTCACCTCATATATATGCATTTTAAAGCCTTAGCAAATATAGTAGACTCAGATCAGACGACTGTTGTAGAAGCCTTTTTGATCATGGTCTGCTCTGTTTTGCTAATGGAAACATATAGATATGGTTCTATGTACAGTGTCTGTCGTGGCTGACAATTTGTGGCCAAACACTATTATAATACTTCTGCTAATAAATATTCATGATGTCATTATTGTTTTCATGAGTATTCAGGTTGGTTGCTATACAAATGTTTTATCGTATGACTTTGTTGCAGACTCTCCCAGGGCTGTGTCTGAAACAGTTTTCTGTGAACTGTAACGCTTCAGCATTCGAATACTTCAAGGAGAATATGCCAGCTGGAAAAGTCTGGAAAAAGAAACAGGATACAGGTACATGAACTGTTGTTCCTTAGCAGACTTAGTAATTTACTGGAGACCAAACACTATATTTATTTAATTTACAGTATAACGGCGTTATTTCGACTCTCGTTTTTCCGAGATACCCTCTTATTCCGAGGGAATGTTGAGGTCCCGGCTCAAATTCTATCAAATCTAATTGAAAATACCTGCATTAATCCGAATAGCGATAATCCGAAAATTCGAGCATGTGTGCTGGTCCCGCGGATCATTCTGGTTCCTTTTATTGATTGTTTATTTCGAGCACGGTGTTTTCCCACCTCCGAGGTAATTATTCACACCTTCTCGATACGTTGTCGTGACCTTTTGAAATATCCAGTCTATGGGACATTAGATCTTCCAAATGTGTGAATAACACATTCATTGAATGCAGACTTTACTTTGGTGTAAATGATGAGAATTTAGTAGACTGAAGTCTTAATAAACAAAGAGTCACAATCATAATTCACGGAACCATGAATTTGCATACGTTCAAAAACGTGTTGTGATTTTTCAGTATCGCTGAAAGGGTGCCATATAACGTCTTTCTGCTTTAATTTAGAAATCGCACAGTGCTTTTCGTGTAGTGCTTTGAAATTCGCAATATTTTTGTTAATTTTAGACAGTCTCGTTCATGCAGACTCTTGCTACGAGAGATGAACGAGAATAACTATGTCAGACGAAAAAAGCCGAGTGTTCCGATTATTAATTAATTTGGTCACTCGCCCTGGTTTTCCTTACTACGAAATAGCACGGGAACGAAACGAAAATGTTTGTTTGTGCACCAACTCAGCACCAACAACTAAATTAATGTCGACAAATGGAAAATATGCAAAATAAACGACATAACGCTATATGCCACGACTGTTCAAGGGATATGTCTAAATGGTTTGAAACAAGTTTTGAGTTTGTATTGTGAAGGGCCCGTTGAACGGACCCATACAAATTATACTGTTCAAAACTTCGGTCGCCAATGTAAATGGTGTTTTCTGTTATCACTTATATAAGGAAAGAATCGATGAATTATATACGCATTGAAGTTTATGATAATGTTAAAAAGTTTACTGTGAAGAAATATGCTCCTCGTGTCGTCAAACAATGCTCTTTGAAATGACACAAAATGCTAGAGATCGGTTATTTCGAGCATTGCGATAATCCGAGGTTTTTACTGATTCCCAACGGTGCTCAAAATATCGCCAATATACTGTATAATGAATAGAAGAAAGCTCAATAATACCATATAATTATTTTTTTCTGCTTACAAATATATAGTGGAAAGAGATAGCCATCTTGACAAAATATTATTATTTATTTGAAAGACATTTGTGTAAAAAAATAAACTATTAACCCTTCGCTTAATGTTCACGTCAATATACCTACCTGCAAATAGTGAAGACCCAGATGAGATAGCTCCTACAGGAGCTGTCTCATCAGGGTCTGCACTATTTACAAATTGATTGTGCAACCAGTGCACTCCGCAGCAGTGATTGCACGGAGAAATAATTGTAGACAGTGAAGATATATGTAATTATACAACAGGGCATGGGTAAAAAAGAAGAAATGTATTTTAAAATAAGTGTTAAAATTGTTTAAAAGGGCCCTGAGTAGGTGTCCTCCCAGACCCCCTCATACATATAATGGAGCAAATAAACGAGCACTCTGGTGTCTCAAAAACAAATAGTGTATAGACACAATCGTCGTGAATAAATCTACTGAGGAAAATTTACAAGAAAAAAAATGTTTAGAATTGCATACATTGTAGTTTTGAAACCATTGTGATAAATAGAGCATTTTCTCCTTTGGAGCAAGTGCTCTATTTATGACTGGTTTCAAAAAGGTAACTTTTACAGATGTGTCAAAAGGTGTCAATATTAGGGAATGACTTAATACGAAATGTTATTATCTTGGGGGAAAAAATGATTTCTGCTAAATCTCCAATGTGTTTCAAGTTTCACTTGATTTCAGTTTATTCTAGCTTTTGAGAAACTATTGACTAAGTGTCAAACAGCTTTGATCCTTTTGACATGTTGAGTTTCTCTGTGTCTTATCTGGATTTAACCCTTTCCTTCATATAAATGCCTTTTTAGCTCACCTGAGCCAAAGGCTCAGGTGAGTTATTGTGACCGCGATCCGTCCGGCGTCCGGTGTCCGGCGTCCGGTGTCCGTCGTCCGGCGTCCGTCCACATTTTCAAACGACATCTCCTCTGAAACTACTGGCCTGATTTTAACCAAATTTTGTCAGAAGCATCAATGGTTAGGGGGAACGAAATATTGTTCACATTATGACCCCCGGGCCAAAAATGGCCCCGCCCTAGGGCTTATCAGTTTGTCATAGGAAAATCTTTAAAAATCTTCTTCTCTGAAACTGTGAGGCCTAGACTTTTGATATTTGGCTTGTAGCATGATCTTATGGTCCTCTACAAAGATTGTTCAAATTATGACCCCCAGGCCAAAAATGGCCCCGCCCAAGGGCTTATCAGTTTTTTCATAGGAAAATCTTTAAAAATCTTCTCCTCTGAAACTGTAAGGCCTAGACCTTCGATATTTGGTATGTAGCATGATCTAATGGTCCTCGTCAAAGATTGTTCAAATTATGACCCCCGGGCCAAAAATGACCCCGCCCAAGGGCTTATCAGTTTTTCATAGGAAAATCTTTAAAAATCTTCTTCTCTGAAATTGTAAGGCCTAGACTTTTGATATTTGGTATGTAGCATGATCTTATGGTCCTCTACAAAGATTGTTCAAATTATGACCCCCGGGCCAAAAATGGCCCCGCCCAAGGGCTTATCAGTTTTTCATAGGAAAATCTTTAAAAATCTTCTCCTCTGAAACTGTAAGGCCTAGACCTTTGATATTTGGTATGTAGCATGATCTAATGGTCCTCTACAAAGATTGTTCAAATTATGACCCCTGGGCCAAAAATGGCCCCGCCCAAGGGCTTATCAGTTTTTCATAGGAAAATCTTTAAAAATCTTCTCTGAAACTGTAAGGCCTAGACCTTTGATATTTGGCATGTAGCATGTTCTAATGGTCCTCTACAAAGATTGTTTAAATTATGACCCTGGACCGAAAATGGCCCCGCCCAAGGGCTTATCAGTTTTTCATAGGAAAATCTTTAAAAATCTTTTTGTCTGAAACTGTTAGGCCTATACCTTTGATATTTGGAATGTAGCATTATGTAATGGTTCTCTACAAAGATTGTTCAAATTATGACCCCTGGGCCAAAAATGGCCCGCCCAAGGGCTTATCAGTTTTTCATAGGAAAATCTTTAAAAATCTTCTGAAACTGTAAGGCCTAGACCTTTGATGTTTGGTATGTAACATGATCTAATGGTCCTATACAAATATTTAGCTTGGCTTGTGGTCCTCTGCCAAGAATGTTCAACTTTCAATCCTGGCCTCTGGGCAAAACTTGGCCCTGCCTTGGGGCTTATCAGTTTTTCATGGGAAAAATATGAAATATTATTTTTCTCTGAAACCATTAGGCTTAGACCTTTAATTAATGGCATGCTGCTTTGCCTTGTGGTTTTCTACCAATGTTGTACAAATAATGACTTCTTGGTCAAAAATGGCCAGGCCCCTTGGGTTATCTCAGGTGAGCGCTTCAGGGCCTCATGGCCCTCTTGTCATGCATTTGCAAAGAGTAGGCCCAAATCAGACGGCTTGGCTCCATCTGATCAGAGTCTGCTTTGTTTGTTGATGAAATGTTCCACCTTCCACATTTCATTATAACTATTTTGTCCATGAATATTCAGTAGGTATTAAACTTTGAAATAAATATAGAACAGGGAAAGAGTTAAGCTATTGTAAATGCCAATCAGGCCCTGCTTAGCATGGATGATAGTACAGGTTAAAAGTGTAATTGTTTCATATCAGCTGATTATCAACTGCAAAGAATTGGTGTTCTCTTTATTACTCAAGATTATTTTTCCTGCAATGTTTTTAATAATGTTCAACAAGAATATCAAAGGTTGAATGCTGATGAGACTCAAAGTGTTTGCAAAATTCATAACTATTATACAAAATATAAATTAATGAGACATAGTTCTGATACATTTCTTCTTTGGGGAAATCTATCCTTTTGATTTTTTTCCAAAGTGGAATGGTCTGTCATTACTTATTGTACAGAATTTATATACAGTAAATCTCTCTATAACGGACACTAAATCACATCAAGGATTTTGTGTTAAAGGCAGGTGGCTGCTTAAAGCAAGATGAAAGTAAAACAGAACGCTCCTATAGGAGCGTTCTGTTTTACTTTCAACTTGCTTTAATTAGCCGCCTGCCCTAAATACCAACTCATTAACACAATTTACTGGCTGTTATAGAGAGGTTTTACCATAACACAAAGATCATGGTCACGTTGAACTAGAGAGTTATATGCTCCTGATTTATGAGAAACATTTTCTGTTGTTGTTTTGCTGGGTTTTTTTGGTAGGCTTTGGCATATAGTTTTTTATACAAAATTTGCTGTTCTTCTTTTCAGATATACCAAAGGATCACAACATTTATATAGAACATGTTCTGGAGACAGTTCTGGAACCTGTTCTAGAGGGTGTAGGAAAGCTAAAACAAACAGTCCAGTTGAGTGTTGTCTCCCTTGCAACTGAAGCTCTTTGTCAGGCTTACATGGCCTTCATACTCCAAGAGAGAATCAGATTTAGGTAAAATAGTCTTTGGTACCATGTAGTTACACTTTGAATGCTGAATATATATGTTCAAAGTAGGATGATCACATCAATGTTCAATAATTGAGTCTATAAAGTATGAAATGCTAATATTTGCTAGAGGAATTTGGATAGCAAACATTCCTGTCCTTGATCAGATGTTTGTTTATCTCTTAACTTCATAAATATGCCTTTGTATGCCATTTCATACTGAGTAGACCTATATCAGATGGTTCCTGTAGAAGCATTATAATCAGGGTCTTCTCTGTTTGCTTATAGACTAATATAGATCTGATTCTACAGTTTCTGCATTGGCCAAAAATTACTGTGCTCATGTGCCATTTTAAAAAAAAGTAATGTAATTATTATTCATGATGTCATTATTTCTTACATGAATATTCATGGAGGAAAGGGGTTAAACAAATGTGTCCATATGTTTCACACATGATCAAGATGATATTTTATGAGAAAAAGGATGTACAAAATGTAGGCCCTTAACAGCAGTAATACATTTACTATTAGATATAGAGAATAATAGGTTAGTGCCGTAGATGGGACGCTTTATCCGATGAGGGGAGAAAACGTTGAGGCGAGGCTTGGCGAGCCTCAACTGTTTTCTCTCCGAGTCGGATAAAGGCGTCCCATCTACTGCACTAACCTATTATTCTATTTATCCAGTTAATTTATTTATATCTTTTTTCATAGACTCATAAAACATACGAATATTGGAATAATTTGCATTGAAAATGCGGTTTTTCGATCAACGGACCTCCCTTTTCATTTCCATTCTACATACGTAAATAATAAGCTACCGCAGAGGAAAATAGTTTCGATACTTACATTATGTACAAGAGGGGGAAACGTGGTTGAATTTGAAAAATTAGATCATTTTGAATCGAGAGTCGATATGTTAATCCAAACAGACATGATTATATTCTCCCGGAGGCTCTCTGGTCAAATTCGAGTTCCGTCATCTCAGTTTCTATTTTTAGATAGGGCTAACGTCACTCATAAATCGATGGAACTGAACAGCCTATATTTAGGTCTATGACAGTCACCGCCCCTGTAAGAGCTTATCAATCAAATTATTATGAGAGTGAAAAGAAAATATTTAATATTTATTTGTAAATCTTTGCTCCCTGACTTGATTTTTATCAAAAACTCGTTTCGCCAGCGGTGAATTAAATTAATAAAACTGATAAATCAATGTCACTTTGTATGTGGCCTCAGCGGCGTAATCAGTAAGCAGGACGTCTCTAGAGAGATTAGATTTGGCTTTTGTAGAATCGGGCGCGGGTTCGAATCCAGCTATAGCCATTTTTTAGCTCACCTGAGCCAAAGGCTCAAGGTGAGCTATTGTGACCGCCTGTCGTCCGTCGTCCGTCTGTCCGTCTGTCCGTCCGTCTGTCCGTTCACTTTTATTTCAAATGACTTCTTCTCCTAAACCACTGGGAGGATTTCAACCAAATTTCACAGAAATGTACCTTAGGATGTCCTCTATCAGTTTTGTTAAAATCATGACCCCCGGGCAAAAAATGACCCCGCCCCACTACTTTTACAGGTTTTTTTTTTAAATCTTTAAAAATCTTCTTCTCTGAAACCACAATTTCTAGAGCTTTGATATTTGGTATATAGCATCATCTAATGGTCCTTTACCAAGTTTGTTAAAATGATGACCCCCGGGCCAAAAATGGCCCTGCCCTGGGGCTTGTAGTTTTTACATAGACTTATATAGGGAAACCTTTAAAAATCTTTTTGTCTGAAACCACATAATCTAGAGCTAAGATATTTGGTATGAAGCATCACCTAATATACCACTACCAGGTGTGTTCAAATAATGACCCCTGGGCCATAAATGGTCTCACCCTGGGGTTTTATGCTACTTAACATCAGAATCTGTAACACTTAAAAGGTAATTTCCTCACAGTTATTTCCCTTGTCCCATCAGCATAGCCATAAGGGACAAAGGGAGATAACTGCATTGGAGTGCTAGTATCATTCTATTTATAACTATTTATAGTAAAATGTTGAAGGTGAATCAGTGTAGCTGTTTTAGAAGGCATAGAAACATCTATCAAATTCCATTAGCAAATAACAGACCTTGATCCTATAGGAGCCACCTTATCTGGGTCTACTCTGTTTGCAGATGCATGAAAACAAGTTTATATGAGAGAAATTAAGGGTTAAATATCAACTCCAGATCCTAAACTGCAGACCAGCAGCAGTTCAAAGATTACAGCTGCTGGGCAGTAAAATCTCTCCAGGTCAATGCATGACTCTTAACTCTTTGCATGCTAGTGGTGAAACTGTGATTACCTATGCAAACAGTTTGGATCCAGATGAGAGGCCGCATACTGCGGCATCTCATCAGGATCCAAACTGTTTGTCATCTTAATCATATTTTTGCAAAAAATTAAAGTAAGTTTATTTTAAGAATTGAAGCAGATGACAATAACTTTTTGTTGCAGACGAAACATTAAAGGCATTTTGACCCATTCACCCCAGTGTGTAGTGTGAGTGATGTTACATGGTGTCTTCCAATGTCTCTCAAATTAGATGTGAGAGATATAGGAAAGTAACAATTCAGGCAATCAAGGAAAATGATCACCATCTAGACTTTTGATCTGGGTCCAAACCCAACTGATGTAAGTCATGGTAATGTTTAAGAAAACTGTGAAAACATGATTATGCAATGGCCCAACTGATATAAGTCATGGTAATTCTTAAAAAAAACCATGATAATCCCCCCCCCCCCTCCCCCTAACAATGATAGGTGTTAAACTTACTACTGTGGATTAAGTCTGCTGCCCCAAAAAGCATCTTAAATATAACTTTTTTTTATAAAATTTGATGACAACACATTAAAAAGTCCTAAAATGTCTGAATCTTGTATGATATTAATGAAATAACTGAGTAAATATAACTTAATTATAACAGTAGACGTAACTCTTCTCAATTTCAATTGTGAAAAATACTAATGACCCGTTTAATTGAATTATCATCAGATATTCACACCTAGAGCTAGACTTATTTCTAAACACCTATTAACCCTTAACCTGTTTGCTTTGACAAAAATTGATCTGGGACTACTCTTGTTTGCTAATGCTTAAAAAAATTGTTAATGCCATAAATAGAAGTTTTAGCTTTGGAAAAAACTGTAAAATCAAATCTATATCTTGTCAAATGTAAAAAGAGCAGACCCTGATCAGACAGCTTCTATAGCAGCCGTCTGATCTAGTCTACTCTTATTTTTAATGTGTAAAACACATTATTTCTCTGAAGAGAAGTTTTTGTTTTGACAAAAACTGTAGAATCCGATCTATATTGTGTCAAAAGAAACAGAGAAGACCCAGATCAGACAGCTTCCGTAGGAGTCGTCTGATCTGAGTCTTCTCTGTTTGCTAATGCATAAAAACAGCTTTATATGAGGGAAAGGGTTAAACGATTTTGAAAGATATTCTTATTGGTCATTTCACACAAAAACTGGCATTATGTACTGCCTAGCACTCTATTTGCCTATATACCTGGGTCAAGGTATAATTGCATAGCTTTATTGAAGTAATTTGAATTTCTCAAAGACCAGTTTTAGGCATTTTGAGCTAAGGCAAAAATGGCACAAGTTGTAAACAGTTTAGGTCTTGGTCAACCAGTCACTTGGTATTAGTTCTGAATTCAGTTCAAGTTTATTCAGCAGTGAAAGGGTGAAAGCAGTGCACTAAGCTTATTTCATCTGCTAGAAATGTTGTCCACTGAAAAATTAACATGTCAATATACATGTATTACTGTAACTCAGGTGAGCGATATAGGGCCAATGGCCCTCTTGTTTAAAAAACAAATTTCTTCTTTGAATAATTTTATTGGTGAATTTTCTGTTAGATCTATTCCGTCAACATGTTCATGCATATTTACAGAAAATTAAAATAGTCCCATGGTTATAGAATCATTCCGCCTATCTACTAACCTAATAAACCTTCTACTACCCAAAGTAACCTAATAAACCTAAGTTTATTTCACCCCCTTTATTATGTCACTAGAGAAGCCTGGTGACTGGATAAAATATAATCTGTCAGTGCTGTATTTTTCATAAATATTAGGTCTCCTCATCTTCACTCTCCATCTGTTTTAGAATTGTGTAGTTTATCTCAAAGGTTTCAACAAGCAATTTTTACAGAGACGTCAAAAGGCGTCAATATGAGGGAATGGGTTACTTCTGGACAAGTAATTAGTATAGACCCATATCACACTCTTCCTTTAGGAGCAGTTTTATCTGGGTCTGTACTTAATTACATAGTTTGTAGGAATATTTTACTATAATTATCTATTAATCGTTTGTAGCTATGCTGGAGCCAGTCAACTGGGTATGGATGTGAAGTATCTGAAGAAATGGTTGTCAGAGAGTATACCAAATGAAGCTGTACGACAGAGCATACTGGATCTCACTGTGATAAAGACAATACAGGGAGCGGTAATGTTACTGATGAAGCAGCCCTCCAAGCGACCTTCCAGCAAGTTCAGGGAATCAAACAGAGATAGCAGTATGTGCACTTATAACACAGTTTTGCTTTTCATGGTCATATTTGATGAAAAAATTATCAAAAAAATATATGTCCTCATTGTAATTCTGTTCTCATTGGTTGAAGCTGTCTGATTAAAATCTGACCTGTTTGCTTGAGAAATAATGTAAATCTGCTGCCAGAGCTACAGATAAAGATGCATACTCAAATTATCATTTCTCCACCAAATCCTATGTTATGACCACTCTTTAGAATCGTCTCGAAGAGATGATTCCAAAGAGTGGTTGCAACATAGGGTTTGCTAGAGAAATAAATGAGTTATTCTTGAAAATGTTTTACTTTGCGCATCTTATATGGACCTCTGTGTTGCTATAGTTTCTGCCGTGATAAAAAATATTTTGTTCATGATACCATTATAAAATGTAGGCTAATTAATAATCATATATTCATTATTTCATAATGAATATTCATCAGGTAAAGGATTAGTGGTGCTGAACTGTTAGCAACATCAAGAAATTCACATAACCATTATTGTATGACTGTTATGTTTTATCACAATTGTGATATGTTGTTTCTGTCAAGGATGTAGGAAACCCTTACTTGCATCAGTCCATCAGTTTGCGATACTGTTGAACATTTAGCCATTTATTCCCATATTCATTTAACCAATGTATGTGTAACAAATAATGACATCATGAGTATTTATTAGCTAAATTGTTATAAAGAAATATGAACATAGGATTTTTTGGCATTGGCAGACACTGTTGAATCAGATGTATATAATTCCTTAAGCAAACAGAGCAGACCCTGATTAGACAGCTCCTCTGTTGCAAATGCAAAAAAAAAAGTATGAACACTAGATATATAGACTATATATCTGGTGTTTATACATTTATTTTTTTCTGTCGAGGTTCATACTTCATTGTGACGGTCCCCTGTGTTTTACTATATAGGCTTGCTACATCTTTCATCAGTATGTAGAGCTAGTTTTAGAAGGTAAAAATAAATGTTCTCTATTGCAGGTATGGACAGTATGTCAGACTCTTACATGCAGGGTGAGCGTTCTGTGCATGAGATTGAAGACTGTATATCACATGTGGCTAACCCTGAAGACTGGTTGGCCTTGAGGGTTCATGGTGGTGTTAGAGGCTGGCGTGGACTTTCCTCCTGTCTACATCCTGACACCTGAGTTGGAATACAGATGTACAAGGAACTTATTTTGAATACTCCGAAGGCCTATTAGGAGCTTGTTTTATCTTTTTTGTTAAAAATTCAACAAGTGTTCCCATAAAAATTGATTGAAATGTGACATGCTAAGAGAAAATATGTCTTCTTGGCTTTGTTTGCAGTATATATACAGACCCAGACCAGCTGCCACATCAGAGCCCGAGATAACATCATAGAGAGACGCTGAAGAGTGTCAGATACTTTCATCCCTGATCAAACTCTTACAGAACTGCTGGTCTGGTTCTGCAGTGTTTGCAAACCCCTCAAGACATCTTTTGGCATGACATATCCTATAGCCTGATATGTGACAGCATTAGCGGATTGGATCCAGATGAGCAACAGAATAACTCAGCATCTGATCAGGATCCAAACTGTTTGGCACCAAACTGTTTGACACCCTGACTGCACTTTCATAGAGAAACTGAATGTTACCTTGCCTTCTGAAATCTAATGGACGGAAATGTTTGCAGTCAAATTTGCACAGCCAATGGATCGATGATCATTGATCTGTTAACCCTTTCCCTGTCAAAAAGTTGTGTAAGAAATAATGATATATGAATATTTATTAACTTTTAATATGGCATATTATGCTCCTAGGAACTTTTAGTATTTGTAGAAATTGTAGAGTCAGTTCTATTATAATTTCATAAGCACACAGAGCAGACCCCAATCAGACAGCTCATGCAGAGGCATCTGATTTGTGTCTACTCAGTTTGCAAGTGTATGAAAAGGCAATTATTTGGGGGAAAGGGTTAAGTTCTTGGCAAAAACGTTGGAAAAGTAAGTTTTTAGGGAAGTTTTGTGTTTTTTATTGTTGTACGCCACAATCATATTGCCATATTCTCTCAGGTACATTATAAATGCATGTGGATTTGAAGGTATTAGTGAAGATCTTCAGGTTGCAATAAAATAAATGACACACTCATTTAACCCTTTACCTGACAAAAATGCCTTAACTTCTTTGCAAACAGAGTAGATCCAAATCATACTGCTACTATTGGAGCCATCTAATCGGGGTCTGCTCTGAGATCTAACTCTACAGTATATATGATTTATCATTTTAATATCAGAAAATTGTTTAATTAGTATGTGTAATGGATGAAGTTTGATATGAATATTCATCAGGTAAAAGGTTAATACATGTACAGTGAAACCCCGCTAATGCGACCACTTAATAAACAGCCACTGGTGTCGTATAAAGCAGGTGGTTGCTTAATGCAGGACGAAAGTTATGCAGAAAGCTCCTAGAGGAGCTTTCTGCATAACTTTCATCCTGCATTAAGCTACCACCTGCCTCTGCCACTCAGAATTATGCTCCTTTTTGGTGGTCGTACTAGCGGGGTTTTACTGTAGTTACAATCCATTTAGTTTTATGCAGAAATATGCAAATCCATTGTGTTTTAGACGGTCATTTACTTCTACTGTTAAATAATACATATGGTTGTTTTGCTGAATTTAGTGAAATTTTCTAGTGATATTGATAGCAAAAATTGACAATTAATGAAAAATTCATAGTTTTGTGTACAGTTGATTGATGAAATATTCAGATATGTTAATTTTTCTAATTTAGGTTGTAAAGTAATGAGATCATATCGAGGGCTTGGTGCAAAACTATTCTAACTCCTTCACAGAGTGAGGGAGTTAGAATAGTTTTGCACCAAGCCCTCAATATGTGTTGGCAAGACAGTACTAGCAGTGATAAAGTTACATGTACAGAAAAACCTCTATAACGGCTACTAAATTACATCAAATAGTTTGTGTTAAAGACAGGTGGTTGCTTAAAGCAAGGTGAAAGTAAAACAGAACGCTCCTAAAGGAGCGTTCTATTTTACTTTCACCTTGCTTTAAGCAGCCACCTGCCCTAAATACCAAATAATTAACACAATTAAGTGGCCATTATAGAGAGGTTTTACTGTAGATATGTTTCTGGAAGATAGGTTGTGAGATATTAAGATATGTTTGCTAGAAAATTAAGGTAGTGAGATGATGTTTGCTAGAAAATTAAGCTCAACATGTTTGATAGAAAATTATAGCTAGCAGTGATAAAGTTGGATATGTTTGTTGGAAGATAAGGTTGTGAAATATTAAGATATATTTGTTAGAAAATGAAGTCAGGGAGATATTTCTAGAAAATTTAGACAGAAAGGTATTAAGATGTGTTTGCAAGTAAATTAAGATAGTAATGTTATAAGATATGTTAGCTATAGAATTCAGATGTGTTTGCTAAAAAATTAAAGTACCGATGTTGTTGGGGTTTTTTCAATCTGAAAACATGTGATTTCAAACCTAAAATTTTACTGGGAACTAAATAAGAGAGATCAATGTGACTAATTATGTGTGCCTTTTAATATATTCAATGAATTTTACTTGATTTTGACTTGCCCTTTACTCCATGATTTTTCATGTAAGGAAATATGACATCAAGAATATTTATTAGATGAGCTGTATTAACCCTTTCCCTGTTCTATGTTTATTACAAACATCATTACTTACTGAATATTTATTAACAAAATAGTTATAAAAAAAGGAAAGTGGAACATTGTAGACATTTTAGAAAGCAAAGACACAGATCTATAAAATTACATAAGCAAACAGAGAAAACCCTGATCAGACGACTCCTCTAGGAGTCGTCTGATCTGGGTCTACTCTGTTTGCAAATTCGTGAAAACACGTTTCTATGAGGGAAAGGGTTAATGGCATATTATGGTAGGAGCATTTTGCCATGACAGAAACTGTAAAATATTTATAAGCAAGTAGAGCAGACCCTGATTAGATGCCGCCTACAGGAATCATCTGATCTGGACTTAGTGTTTGAAAGGGGTTAAAAGGCGTTTTTATGGAGTAGAGGGTTAATACCAGACATAAGATATTACAGTAAAACCTCTCTATAACGGCCACTAAAATGTGTTAATTAGTTGGTATTTAGGGCAGGTGGCTGCTTAAAGCAAGGTGAAAGTAAAACAGAACACTCCCATAGGAGCGTTCTGTTTTACTTTCACATTGCTTTAAGCAGCCACCTGCCTTTAACATAAAATACTTGATGTAATTTAGTGGCCGTTATAGAGAGGTTTTACTGTATCATATGTAGACAATCAAAACACTGTTTCTATCTTTTTCCTTGGTTTAATTATATAGAATGTTCATGGCCTAATTATTTGACTGAAACTACTGTAATTACACTAAATATTAGATCACCAAATTTTTCCCTCTTTACTGGTTTGTAGGCATGAGCTAGCCAATTCAGCACTGTTTCTGAGAATTGTGTATGAAACTAATGAGTTAGCAAATAGTGCAGACTCTGATCAAACTGCTCCTTCAGGAACAGTTTGATCTGTGTCCACACTATTTATCAGAGTTTGTCTAGCCGCATATCTGTGTTAATTATAGAACCTTTTTGAGTAATTGACATGTTGATGCCGCTTTGCTCAAGATGATGTGGTGCATTGTGGGATGAAAGGGTATTTTGATAATTATTTTATTGCAAACAGTTTTGACCTAGATTAGTCAATGAAATTCAGTGTGACATTTGGATATGGTTTGACAGTCCTGTGGTTGTATCTAACAAGTGACAAACAATTTAGACTCTGATCAGTCTTTGCTGCATCCACTGACTCAGGTCTTCATGGTTTGTGCTTCCCTTTCCTATAGATGCCAGCCATATATGTGAAGTTTTCTCTTTACCTGTGATATTTTCAAGGCCAGTTTAATATACAGTAAAACCTCTCTATAATGGCCACTAAATTACATCAATTTTGTGTTAAAGGCAGGTGGATGCTTAAAGCATGGTGAAAGTAAAACAGAAAGCTCCTATGGGAGCATTCTGTTTTACTTTCACCTTGCTTTAAGCAACCACCTCCCCTAAATACTAACTAATTAACGCAATTTAGTGGCCGTTATAGAGAGGGTTGACTGTATGGTGATTTTGTATGTTTTCTCTATAAGAATAGCATACAATACCATTTGATATTTTGTTTACATTTTAGTTTGCCAATTTGTTATTGTTATTTTTGCTTGTAGCTGATTTCAATGTTGCTATTAGTTGTTCTGTTATATATTTATAATGAGTGTGTAACCTTTTACCTATTGAATATTCATGTAAGAAGCAGTGGCATTATGAATATTTAGTGATAGAATTTTTATATTGGCATATCAAATTTGGAATTTTAGCCAATTGCAGGCACTGTAGAATCAGATCTTTATAAATCTGTAAAAAAACGGAGCAGACCCTGATGAGATGACTTGTACATGAGTTTACCGATAGAGGTGTTTCACAACTTTTGATGCCATTGCAAACAGAATCATTCTTAGTCAGTACACATGTTAACCTTTGCCTGATAGAGGCATCAAAATGTGTCTGTGTACGGTAAATGCTTAACCCTTTTTAATCAGGGCACTAGTGGCATTCACAAACAGTGTAGACCCAGATTGGAGGACTCCTGTAGGAACCCTCTGATCTAGGGGTCTGCATAGTTTGATATTCAAAATCTTTTCATGTTAAATTGACAGTTGAGGCAAGTCAGAGAAAGTAGTTTGATGGAAAAAAAATTGAAATGACAAAAAGTGTATACCTTGATCAGAGAACTCCGTAAAGAGCCCTCTGATCAGAATCTACACTGTTTTCATTTGTCAGTTTACTGTTTTCCTGCCTTTCAAAAGGTTGTTGAGTATGCATATACATGTAGTTGGACTCAAAACTAGGTCAAATTCTGACTGCAACAAGTCGAACACACAATCACCTCTCTCTCTTTCTCTGCTGCCCTCCACTCTACCTCTCCCCCTCTCTCTCTCCAAATATTTCGTGTTATATGTCTGTAGAAAACTGCTTTCAGTCCCCCACAAAGTGCTAAGAGAAAAAACTTGGCTACTGTCTTTCTGAAGACTGTACAACTATAATTACTGTAAGTGCTAACATGTATTGATTGGAACTGGAAAGCCTTGATTGATAGAAAGTGTTATGATTTCAGCTATGTGAGTACCGGTAGTAGAGAATGTCGTAGATTAGGGACTTTAGATAATTGACAACTCAAAACTAGGATTTTATTTCAATGTACATTAGAACCTGCATATAACAACCACAGAAGTAGTAAATATGGCGGTCTATAAGAGCAGATGGCAGCTTAATGCAGGTTGAAAGTAATGCAGAAAGCTCCCAGAGGAGATTTCTGCATAACCGTTTTCCTGCTTCAAGAATATGTAGCAGACAGCAGTTTTTGCATATTTCCATTAATTTTATATAGTAAGCTAATAGTAAAAGTTTTGCATTTTTCAAAGCTTAACCCTTTCCCTGTTCGATGTTTATTACAAATTTCAACACCTACTATATTTTCATGGACAAACTAGTTATAATGAAATATGGAAGGTGGAACACTGTACATAGCCATTTTAGAAAGTATAGAGACAGATCTATCAAATTCCATTAGCAAACAGAGCTGACCCTGATCAGACGTCTCCTATAGGAGCCATCTTATCTGGGTCTACTCTGTTTGCAGATGTGTGAAAACACGTTTATATGAGGGAAATGGTTAATATGTTACGTTACACATAAGCTCATTTTCAATTGTTTATTTATAAACTAGTTATTTTTAATTTTTTTCTTTGTTGAAATCCATGCATATGTAGATTTATTTAAATGTTGTTATGGATATTTTTGCGTTGTTCTATAACTTTAGCTCATTCTCGCTAATTGTAAACACAGTGTTTAATATTTTCATGGATGATCAGTGTAGTTAGATATACAAATAAATCTGTGGCTTTGAATGTTAATCCTTTACTTCATGAATATTCATGTAAGGGTTTATGCCTTCATGAATATTAAGAAAAAAATTATTACTGGTATGACACATGAAACAAGGGTAATTATTACAGAAAGATAGCCCTATTGCCACCAGATTAATTTTTCTGTTCACTCTTTGCACACTAGCGACAAAAATGTGATTACCCATGCAAACAGTTTGGATCCACATGAGACGCTGCGTCTCATCAGGATCCAAACTGTCTGTCATCTTGACCATATTTTTGCAAAGAAATGAGAGAAAGTTTATTTTAAGAATGGAAGCAGACAACAATAATTGTTGCAGACGAAAAATTACCCAGCATGCAAAGAGTTAAGATTACCGTCTGCCTCAGGTTTTCATTTTGAATTTTCTTCAATTTCTTTCCACAAACTTTATCAGAGTTTAGATCCCGAAGAGGTTATTATTCAGTGTATTCGTCTTTTATAATAGCAGTGACTTAATTTTTAAATTAAATACAGTAAAACCTCCTTATTACGGCCACTAAATTACATCAAGTGTTAAATACAGGTGGTTGCTTAAAGCAAGGTGAAAGTAAAACAGAACGCTCCTATAGGAGCGTTTTGTTTTACTTTCACCTTGCTTTAGGCAGCCACCCTGCCCTAAATACTAACTAATTAACACAATTTAATGGTCATTATAGAGAGGTTATACTGTATCACTCAACTGAGCAATAGCATTTTTCATTAAAACAAAGCAAGATGTGTTTCTGTTTTATTAAGTTTATAGGAGACAGCTGCCTCAATCCCTTATCTCATGAATATTTATCATGATGTAAAAAATTATGACTATGAATATTAATTAGATGGAAGTTCTGTAATGGAAAATGAACCAGGGAAATTTTCATGGCAGAAACTCAAATCTACAGATAACAGCATGATAAAAAAACAAACCTTTTCTCTGCGGTTAACCCTTTCCCTGTGGAATGTTCATGTAAGAAATAATGACAATATGAATGTTAATTACGTTATTTTTTATGATTGTGTATGAACACAGGACCTATTGACCCTATCAGAAGGCTCCTATTAGAGCCATCCGATCTGGGTCTACTGTGTTTGTAAATGCGTGAAAAGGTGTTTATCCCTTTCCCTGTTTATTTCAAATTTCAATACCTACTGAATATTCATTAAAAAAATAGTTATAAAGAAACATGGAAGTTGAAACATTGAAGACATTTTAGAAAGCAAAGAAATAGATCTATCAAATTCTATTAGCAAACAGAGCAGACCCTGATAAGACGGCTCCTCAAGGAGCCGTCTGATCTGGGTCTACTCTGTTTGCAAATGCGTGAAAACACGTTTATATGAGGGAAAGGGTTATACATGTATGAAGGAAATTATTAAGGGTGGAAAGTACATGAATGATTATGAGTACATTGTTTTTATCTATGATTTTGGTTACTTGTAAATAATATTGTTTTTATCTATAATTTTGATTACCTGTAAATAATACTATTTATAGAACTTTTGCATTTCCCATTTTTAGTAGCTTTGTCATTTGTTATTTCTGTCTTAATGCCATGATAACTTATTTTACACTATTTATTCAATAAATAATTTCATGAAATATGTTTGTATTAATTCATTTAACCCATTGAAAGCTGTTATTAGTTCCCCACCAATCACTGGAGATAGGTTTGCACTGTGTCTCTGTCCATCCTTCCAGCGGATGTGTTCGAGCGGTTAATGCGCTCGGCTATGTAAGTGTCCCAGTTTGATCCCCTGCTTGACCAAGCCCTTTGGACGAGACTTTCTAAAAGGAGGACTGATGTATCAGTGCTTGACACTGGGCATCTGAAAGAACCAGAGAAACTTTATCAATAATAAGAGTAGGGCATTGCTTCTGGGTGTCTCTTGTATCCGCTTCCCTCTGTTGGGCGTCCAGTTATCAAATAGTTGGCAGAAACGGATGTTAATCAACACAACCAACCAACCATCCATCCTTCCACCTAGATTTTGGTCCAGACGATATTTTCTCAACCACGTGGGTTATGATTTCTAAATTTCTTGTGTGGATGCATCATGTGAAGGTGGAATGTTGCATACTATTGTAGTGTCTCTGTGACTATGACCTTGACTTTTAGTAGAAAAAAATAATTGGAAATTTTTCTGGACGATACATCCTCTTGGATTAGGATTTCCAATTTATTGCGAGTGATATTTGCCGAATTTCAAAGGGGAATGGTTCCTTTATTGTTTCATTAGTATGAAAGGATATAATTTTCAAGAGGATTTTGAATGAAGGCACAGACCTTGATCAGAGATCTCCTTGAGTGACTGCTTAAGACAGGTTCTGCAGTGCTCTCAAGTGACAGTACACTCATTTCCATTATTCAAAAAGGTTAAGCCTGGATTTACTTGTAGCACAATCAGTAGAATGTTCACTTTCGAAGCCAATTGGAGCTATCACTAAAGGTGATTAATAACCCCCACCCACCACCTTGTCACAAAATCCATTGACTTCAATACAAGATAATCCTTTCATCCACACTTGTGAAAATAAGATTTTTAAAGTCCAATCGGGGAATGACTCGCATGAAAATTATGTCGCTGACATCTACACATGCATATGCAAAATTTGAGGTTCATTGGTGAAGAAATGTAGAAGTAGAATTTGCTTCTAAAAAGGGGAATAACTCCCTTAATAATGAATTTAAGTTACAACCCTTGTTGACTGCACATTCTCTCATCACCCTCTATCCATATCTGAAATGTCACAGTTGTGCCTGCAATACTTCAGAGAAGTTATGCTCTTGACAAAAAATTGCTTCTGAAAAGTAACAAAGGGGAATAACTCCCTCAAAATGAATTAAAGGTTACAACCCTTATTGACTGCACATCCTCTCATCACCCTCTATCCATATATAAAGTTTCACAGTTGTGCCTCTAATACTTTAGGAGTAATGCTCCTGAAACAAATCCGAATGGAAGGAAGGAAGGACGGATGGACATTCGCGATTCCAGTTTAGTCCCCACTTCTTTAGAAGTTAAAGAAGTGGGGTATAATAGGCTTGTTCGGACCCATGGTCAGCACAAAGGTGGAGTGATATTGTTTTGGCGTTGTCTGTCCATGCGTCATTCAGTGCATCCCGGAAACAGTTTTTTTATTGTGTAAATGTTTAATACCAGAATGTGGGCTGCAAGAACAAGACCCAGATCAGACTGCTAATATATGCGCTTCTGACAGTCTGCTCTGTTTATATAATATAGAATTATTCCACAGTTTCTACCATGGTCAAATATTCTCCTGTTCATTGTAAATATTCAGCTAATTAATTCATGGTCATCACTTCTAAGTAAATATTCACATGGTGAAGGGTTAAGGCAGGTGGCAGATTAATCTTTCCTATGAGTTTTGTTCATGACTTTCACTCTGTATTAACCCTTCGCTTGCTGAATTTTAAAATAAATTTCTCCTTCTTTACCCATGCCCTGTTGTATAATTACATAATTATATCTTCACTGTGTACAAGTATTTCGCTGTGCAATCACTGCTGTAGAGTGCACTGTTTGCACAATTAACATGTAAATAGTGCAGACCCTGATGAGACAGCTCCTGCAGGAGCTGTCTCATCTGGGTCTACACTATTTACAGGTAGGTATATTGACATGAATAGCAAGCGAAGGGTTAAGCTACCACCTGTCTTAAATCTTTACTCTGTGAATATGCATGTAAGAAATAATACATAATCTAATGCATGTTAAACTGGGAATGGAAGAAAATTGGACAAAAAGTAAAATTCAAAATCCATTTCTATGAAATCTTTATTGAATTTAGTAATGCAATATTAATAATACATGTAATGTGCAGAGTACAAGTAAAAGAAATGCAAACTGAAGAATTGTTAAGGCAACTTTGAAGAGCTAGACTAAACTAACTGCTCTCTTCTCTTGCATTTAATTTAGCCGCTCGAGTGCATAATATTTAATGGTAGATTCCATTCAGCATGAAAAGGTAAGTTTGACTGAAATAATTCCGAAGGGGAAAAAGTGCAGACCCTGGTCCTCTTTCAATCTACATAGTTTCCAAATGCTAGTCAATTTGTTTTCCCCTAGTCAACGGGTTAAAACCTCTGAAGAGGAGGACACATTTCCGACTCCATCTGTAATTAGGTACATGTAATTGTCAAAAGCATACTTGAGAACGATTTCCAAACAAATTTCATTCTTTTCAATAATTGCTTCTTTCACTTGTTAAAGGAGGTACCGTAATTAACCAATAAAAGTCACTGGCACCAGACCAAGGTCCATAGCCACTAACATTTTGTATCAAGATTTCAGAATCGGGTTTGATTTGCAATTTTAAATATTATTTTAAGTTCACTATTATTAACCATTTACTTCATGAATATTTATGATTTAGGTTCCACCCTCTTTGCAAATTTATTATGTTCAATAACATTTTGGTATCATCAATGGTATGTATATTGGCAATGATTTTGTTTGCAAAAAGGTGTAAAAAAAAGTATTGAGTAAAGGGTTAACGTTTTTGTCTACTTTCTTTACAAAAAAAAATTCTACTTCATTTAAACACAATTTTCACCGTATTTGTAACTGTTTTAATCCTTTCCCTCATATCAAATGCTTAAGCTCTTCTTAAAAAACTGAGCACTCAAATCAGATTGCTTATTTTTTCATACTTTTAATGCAAGAATGAAATCCAATTTATATTAACCCTTTAATCAACATATATAGACAGTTTAGCTCATCAGCAAATTGAGTAGACCTAGATCAGAGGGCTTACATAGATGTTATAAAAGGTAAATATTGTCTGGTATGAATATTCATCAGCTGCCTCCTGTTAGTATGAATCATCAGAACCTAGCCATGCTGTTTGGAATATCCCGTTACATTAAAAACCTAGCCATGCTGTTTGGAATATCCCGTTACAGTAAACTCCCTCTAAACCATATGTAAAATTTAGCATAACTATCGAGCTTGGAAACAGGTAGAAGCTTAATGTAGGGTAAACTCCTAGAGGAGCTTTCTGCATGACATTCACCCTGTATTATGCAGCCACTTGCCAAAATGTATCTAAATTCTTCTCTACTAGAAATCCAGTTTAACCCTTTCCCTCATATAAACGCGTTTCACCCATTTGCAAACAAAGTAGACCCAGATCAGACGACTCCTAGAGGAGCCGTCTGATCAGGGTCTACTCTGTTTGGTAATAGAATTTGATAGATCTGTTAATTTGCTTTCTAAAATATCTACAATGTTCCACCTTCCATATTTCATTATAACTATTTTGTTAATGAATATTCAGTAGGTATCAAAATTTGGAATCAATATAGAACAGGTAAAGGGTTAAGGGGTTTTACTGTATGCCTTTCCTCTATGAATATTCATGTAAGAAATAATTTATGCATGAAAATAAAGTAGCTTAATCATTTATAATGGCACAAGACCGAGAAAATACTTGGCCATGGCAGAACTTGTTTACAGATCTACATAGTTCCAAAAGTAAAACAGAGCCAACTCTGATCAGACGGCTCCTACAGGAACTATCTGATCAGGATCTACTCTGTAAAGACGTTTAAAGGCATATCTTAGAGGTAAAGAGTTAACTCTTTACCTAGGGGAGATACCTTGTAACTTTGCAGACACAGTAGACCCTGGTAAGTCTTCTCCGTTTAACCCATTCCTTCATAGGCTATGTTTAGATCCTACCTCTTTTAATAAATCTACCAAAAAAGGAGCATTTACTAGAGGAAATGTGTAGTATTAAAACCATTGTGATAAATAGAGCATTTTCTCCTATGGAGCAAATGCTCTATTTATCACAGTGGTTTCAGAATGTGACTTTTACTGAGGCATCAATACGAGGGAATGAGTTAGTTTGGGAATCATATGGACCTAATTCTACATGTGAGTCTCTGCCATGTCAGAATTTTCTCATACATATTTTCACAACTCAAATAATAAATATTCATGATGTCATTATTTCTAACATGCATAGTTTAACTCATTATCTCCTAGGCTATTTTTAGACCCAACCTCTTTGAATGTATATACCAAAAAGGAGCTTTAACTAGAGGAAAGGAAAAAAATAGAATTTTGTAGTTTGACACCATTGTGATAAATAGAGCATTTGCTCCTATAGGAGCAAATGCTCTAATTATCACAATGGTTTCATAAAGTGACTCTTTAGATGCGCAAAAATGCGTCACTAGGAGATAATGTGTTAACACAATTTGCATTTCTTAAACTTGTTTGCAATACGGAAGCATCAATGCTGATCAGATATGCATGATACTAAATTTAATAATGGCATGTTTAACTCTTTACTCCATGAATATTCATGTAAGAAATAATCACATCATGAATATTAATTAGTTTAATTTTTATACTGACACATGAATACATGTCCATGAAAGAAACTAAAATCACGAACAAACCGTGATCAGATGGCTCCTATAGAAGTCATCTGATCTGGGTCTGCTCTGTTTGCTAAGGCCTAGAAAGGCATATTGATGGAGTAAACGGTTAAATGATGTGCATGATCCACAATTAACAGCAAAATATCTATAAACAACTAATGAAACGACAATTAACCCTTCGCTTGCTGAATTCAAAAATACATTTCTCCTTCTTTACCAATGCCCTGTTGTATAATTACATATATCTTCACTGTGTACACGTATTTCGCTGTGCAAGCACTGCTGTGGGGTGCACTGGTTGCACAATCAACTTATAAAGAGTGCAGGAGCTGTCTCATCTGGGTCTTCACTATTTACAGGTATATATATATTGACGTGAATAGCAAGCGAAGGGTTAACACTGAAAACATAAAATTCTGCTACATCCATGATCTGTTGCAATTTTTTCTTACATCTGATATTTTTTATTTTTTAAGAAACTATTGACAACTTGGATTCTGATGAGATGCAGAGTTAGTCAGTGTTTTATCTGGATCCGAGCTGTTAGTCAAGTCAGTGTTTTATCTGGATCCGAGCTGTTAGTCAAGTCAATCTACACCCTTTCTTCTTCTCAGATGACATTTTCCTGTCTAGTTCTGTTAATCCTTCCCCTCATATAGTCCACTTTATGCACCTATGCATTTCCCTCACATAGTCCACTTTAAGCACCTATGCAAACAGAGTAGGACCAGATCACATATCCTATAAGACCTGTCTGATCAGGGTCTGCTGTGTTTGCTTAAGGAGTAATATTTGCTTTAGGAATAATATAGGAAAAGCTTTGCACAGGTAGTCATATAGTCATTTCTAGTATAGAAAACAATTTGTTTTATTAAAAACCTATTACATATTACAGTGTCCAAAGGTTTGACCTAGAAACCGTATACATGCAATCAGATGTATAAATTTCGCAAAGAAACAGAGCAGACCCTGATTAGACAGCTCCTACAGGAGCTGTCTGATCTGGATCTACTTTGTTTGCAAAGGAGGGAAAAGGCATTTATATGAGGGAAAAGGTTAATCACAATGTCTGCATTTCATCAGTTGTTATTAAACATGAATAATCATACAATGAACTAATTACAAGCTAAGAATGTTTCTTATTAACATATTTACTCAAACTATTCACACACCCTATCTCCTATGCTTGTAAAGCTGATAAAGTCAAATCCTGCATCATTTTGATAGCTTTAACCCCCTTTCCCTAATGAATAGTTTATGCAAGAATTCATCACTTTATGAACTTATTTTTTAAATGTAAAATGTTCAAGGGAATTTAAGTCTTTGACAAAAACTGTAAGATTAGATATATGTAATTCCATAAGCAAACAGAGCAGAACCTGATCAGACAGCTCCAATAGGAGCTATCTGTTCTAGGTTTACTCTGTTTGCAAAGGCATTAAATTGTGTTTATATGAAGGAAAGGGTTAAAACTTTCAACACTGCTTTTTCTGAGTGGAATAGTCCATCATTGTCCTGTGGTAGAGTCCATGCAGTTGTAAAAGTGTAAAATTTGTGAGAGGATTTTGAATATTAACAGGGCAGACTCTCATCAAAGGGTTCCTCTAGGGGCCCGCTGATCTGAATCTACACTGTTTGCCAATGAAAGTACACTTATTTCCCGCATTCAGAAAACTCAACTTAGACTGACATCATAGCTAACAGTGTAGAATCAGATCAAACAGCCCCTGAATACTTAGAGTAATTATGGTAGATATTAAATGGGTGGGAGAAAACAACAACATGAAGATCACATGCAGTGCCTTGAAAAACTTTCAATTTAACCCATTCCCTCATGTACATGTAGACACATTTTGACACCTCTCTTTAACAGTCACTTTTTAAACCATTCATATAGAGAGCATTTCGAGGGCTTGGTGGAAAACTATTCTAACTCCTTCACTTTAGTGAAGGAGTTAGAATAGTTTTGCACCAAGCCCTCGATTTGATGTTCTATATTCAACAATGGTTTCAAAACTACACAGTTGAAAAAGTTTCCCTTTTTTCTAGTAGATGCTATTTTTTCTGTAGATTTATTCAGAGGTTTTATCTAAAATTAGCCAATAAAGGAATGGGTTAACTCTTTGAATTTCTAAATGGACTGACCTACATCTGTTTAAATGACAAGGATCTCCATTGTTTGCAAATACCATTTAACCCTTTACCTGATGGATATTCATGCAATATTTGATCCATTATGAATATTTATTATTTAAGGTTTGTATTGAATATATAAAATATAGCAAACTTATTGTCATGGTAAACAGCAAAGAATATATAACACAAAAGTAAACAAAGCAGACCCTGATAAGATATGGCTCCTAAAGGAACTATCTGATTAAAGGCTTACTCTTTTTGCAAATGCACCAAATGACCCCTCGATCAGGTAAATGATTAATTATGTTCCTGCAATCAATGGGTTAATTTCATTAACCCTTGACTCCATGCATATTTATGAACGAAATGATATCATGAATATTAATTTTATCAATTTTTATAATGGCACATGAATGCATGAATGCTTAGCCATGGCAGAAACTGTAGAATCGTACCTATACTATTACATAAGCAAACAGAGTAGACCCTGATCAGACGGCTCCTAGAGGAGGGGTCTGGTCTGGGTCTAGAGTAAGACCGTACGCTATCGGACAGCGCACGGCATCGGACACTCGCCTCTAAAATCCAAATAAAATTTTCAACTTCCTTTATAACGCAGTTGTTGTTGTTTTTCTTAACCTTGTGAACTGATTGTCACGTGATAACACTATTTGCTGGGGATGACGAATCAATACGTCACCATGTGAGGTAATCAAATACGTCACGGTAGCACTTCGTCACTTCCTTTTCCAAACCTTGGCGGATAAACCAAAAACCGAAGATTCCTTTATCCCGTGTAAAACATTGAACACTCTACACTACTACATAAGCTGGTATAAATTACTGTATATGCCTTTGAAATTATCGATTTTTTATCAGTAGCAAATGATACTTTTTATAAGAAATCGATTTTAAAAGGCTAAAACATAAAAATAAAAAGTGTCCGATAGCGCCCTTCAAGAATTTAACTATAGAATGGTGTGCGGGTACATATCGGACAGAATGTATTCAGTCTTACATTGAATGCTTTAACTAAATGTGGTGTATTTTTTAAGCATTTGCAATCAGTGTCAATCCAAATCATTTCACGTTACAAGATGTATTTTCAAATTGGTTTAAGGTTTAAATGGTGGCCTCGCTCATAAGCTTAAAAGACGTTGACCATCTGAATGTGCAAGCTCTCTCTCTCTCTGTATCTCTCTCCATCTCTCTCTCTCTCTCACTCTCTCTCTCTATCTCTGACTGTATGTCTATCTCTCTCTCTATCTCTCTCTCCTATCTCTCTCTCTCTCTCTCTCTCTCTGACTGTATGTCAATTTTTCTCTGTCTCTGTTTCTCCCCTCTCTCTCTTTCTTTCTTTCTCAATATTGACTAGTTTTCTATGAAAAACGTTTCGTAATTTTAACAGGTGGAATAGAATCTACTAGTCTACATACGTCCAAGACAAAGATGGAATTTCTAGGAGCTGTATACAAAAGACAGATTGGACTAAACACGAACATTTGCTTCCGTCCATTGGCGGAAAAATTGAGCGTTTTGGCAGAGAAAGATTGGTTGTTTGACCATGATTCTGTGTCCCGTGTTCTGTTCCACTTGTTGGTGGCAGCAAAGAGAGACTCTTTTGACTGCATGGCAATATTTCAGAGACTGTGTAGTTATGTTGAAGGAAACGCCGAACTGAAAAGCGTCGTTCTTTTTGCTAGATCTGTACAGAAGGATCTTTTAATAGACAACTACACATTAATGACATGTATTGAAAATGCCATTGAATGAAGTATTTAATAAAGCAAACAGAACAATATGACTTGGCATATACATGTATACACTAGATCCAATAAACTTCACTATATAGCATAGATCTACATACCCCTATTTGCAAACAGGGTAGACCCAAATCAGACGGCTCCAATAGGAGCCGTCTGATCAGGGTCTGTTCTGTTCTGCTTCTTCAGTTTCTTCCATACTCCATTATAACTCCGTTGTCCATGTATCTTCAGTAGGAATTTGGAACAATCATAGAACAGGGAAAGGGTTAACTGACAACTTCATGTTGAAGTCAAGCCATGAAAGTGAAAAAATAATGTGGCCGTTTGATTTCAACACAGCTTCGTTTGGTTTGATCTCTCTCTCTCTCTCTCTCTCTCTCTCCCTCGCTCTCTCTCTCTCTCTCTCTCTCTCTCTCTCTCTCTCTCTCTGTGATTCCTCTCTGTGATTCCACCGTGATAATGGTTTGAAAAAGTGGCTTTTACACAGGTGTTGTTCATTGCAGAACGATGCCTAGAAAGCCAAAGGAGGTTAAAGTAAGGTGAACATATGATAAAGAAAACCTACAGAAGGCTATACAAGCAGTAAAAAATAACCAAATGTCTGTGCGGAAAGCCGCTCGTGAATTTGCCGTACCGAAGTCAACAGTGAGCGATCACATTTCAGGCAGGGTACTTCCAGGGGCAACATCGGGGTTTCAACAAGCAATTCCGGAAGCTATTGAAACAAGAGTAGCAGTTAGGGTGAAGGAGGCGGGGAAGATGGGGTTCGGTGTAACTAGGGGCCAACTTTGTCTGAAAGTTGGCAGGGTGGTAAAGAAACTTGGCCTGAAAACACCGTTTCGGAATGGGGTGCCAGGCAAGGACTGGGTTGCAGGTTTCATGAAAAGACATCCAGACATTTCATTAAGATCCCCGACGCCTTTGAATACAGTGCGAGCAAGAATGCTCAACCCCGAGGTGGCGGCAAGGTACTTTGCAGACCTGGGTCAGGTGATGACTGACCTTGGTCTGCATGATTCGCCGACACGGGTTTGGAACATAGATGAAACGAACGTTTCACTTACACACAAGCCAACCAGGGTGCTGGCCGAGCTTGGTCAAAAAAACGTACCAGGCCGCGTCGGTAATTCCAGGGATGGTATTACAGTGCTGGCCTGTGTAAATGCAGCAGGAAAAGATATCCCCCCGCTAGTTATAGTTAAGGGTCAGACAGACAAATGTCTCCGGGTGTATAACGTATCACAGGGCCCACCAGGGTGCAAATACACTTATCAAAAGAAAGCCTGGATGGAGGATGTACTGGGTGTGTGCTGGTTCAGGGACCATTTTCTGCGCCACTGTGGCCCAGAGCGCCCACAGCTAATACTATTAGACAGTCACAGCTCTCACGAAACTCTTTCTCTTGTAGAGGAGGCTAGAGCCAACAACATTACGTTGTTGGCTCTACCCCCTCACACAACGCAATATTTAAATCCGTTAGATAAGACAATTTTCGGACCATTCCAACGGGAATATAATAAACAGTGTACGGAATTCATGTCCCAGTCACCCAACAATCTGGTGACAAAGTGGGAGTGGCCAAAGTTGTTTAAGTCGGCATACATTAAAACCGTTAACCCGGAAAACATAATCAAAGGATTTGAGGTGTGTGGGATTTTCCCCTTCAATGCAGATAGGGTTCCTGCATCAGCATACGCCCCCTCCAAGCCCTTTGACCAGGTGCACATGCAAAATGTCATGTCCGCGTCTTCTCATACACAGCGTGACTTTACGGCTCCTGTGTCAGAGGAGATAGCGGACGCCACAGAAACGGTTACTTTAACCATGTCTCAAACAGATCCCGTGCCCCCAAGTCTCGAGACCGTCACTGTCAGCCTGCCAGTTTCTGACACTGGTGCTATTCCCCAGGACTGCACGGTTATTGCTTCTGCTGGCAGTGACGGCTTAATTTCTCTTGACGATCCGCAGGCTTTATTCGACTTGATCTTACAGGGGGAAATTGAGATCATAGGCTGTGGGGCTCGGGATTCTGCTGATCCATGTCAAAGTTCCCCAGTCGCAGAGTCGTCGTTCGCAAACACTGGAACGTTGTCTACTGCAATAGAAGTTGACAAAGCATTCTCCTTACCGAATGCTATTAAGACTGAAAAGAAAGTCCACGTTAAAAAGTTAACTTCACACCGACTACTAACGTCGGATGAAGTGATTCAAAAAAAGAGAAAAGAGCTAGAAGTCAAAAATGAGTTAGCTAGAGTAAAAGAAGAACGGAAACTCTTAAGAATTATGAAAGCTGAACAGAAACAAGAGGGGAAGGCCAAACAAGTGAAAAAATGAATTTAACGTATTTGCTTACAATAATTTCAAATTAACACATCTGTTTGGCACACATAGATAGTACAATTTTGGAACTGGGTTTCTGCACAAATTAGCGAATCTAAAGTTAACACGTTCATACTTGTCTTGCAAATTGTATAGTATCTGATCAAAGGGCTCCAATAGGAGCCAGTTGATTTCATTCTACACTCTATGCGTAATATTTACGACACATTTATTGGATTGAGGAGCAAATTCATTTACATTGTAGTACAACCTGTCTTCTAAAAGTGACCTTCTAGTGATTGAACACAGTAATCTTAAAAAGCAAGTGGTTGCTAAATACAGACCCAAAGTAATGCAGAAAGCTCCTATATGAGCTTTCCGCATTACTTTTGATCTGCATTAAGCTACCACCTGTCCTGCAGACCCATATTTAGGCACCTTATTGATTGTTAAGAAAGGTTTCACTGTATTACAAAGTTCTGGTATTAGATTGTTTTAAAACTTGTCAAAGGTGTCGTTAGTTCAAAGTTCAACACTTTATACGTTTAATATAACTCATTTGCTGACACAATTTATGCGCTTTGAAGCATTTTCAGAGTAAACCATGGCGAGACAGCTCGTGAAGGAGCTGTCTTATTAGGGTCTACTATATTTGTTTAAGAGTATGTTGTAGGTATGCTCTTCCTTTTAATCATACTGACAATCCCACACTTTATTCTTTTCATTTCATGTATTTAATTAATGAGCATATTTTCAGTGACGTGTAAATTTATATTTGTCAGGCAATGAGTTAAAATCCCTCATACCATGATTAATAATCTCAGTGATTAATAATCTCAGATCTTCTATTTTATTCATTTTGCGATGAATTGAACGTAAGGAAAAACATAAATGAACTTAATTGGAGATGTCTCCTTTTGTTTTGTTTTTTATATTTCGAGTGTCCCAGGGTTTCCGGTAGGATTTTCAGGTTGAGGGTCCCAAGGACCCTCTGGTGGTCCTTAACAATATTATGAAAGTCCCATTTCAAGAAAAAAACACACTATCCTATGCCAGCACATTGGTAAAATGACTGTGTAAACCATGATTTACTAAAAAATTGTCTCAAACTGAATTTAATACATTTTTATCAGATTAAACTCCAAACAAAGTATCAAAAAGGAATTATATAAAACATTGGCAGTGCATCTTAGAGGACGCAGATGTCCATAATCTGAGGGTCCCAGTGCTTCAGTATTGCTTCAGGAAAGCAGGATCCTGCTTTAGCCCTTTCCCTGATGAGTATTCATGTAGTAAATAATGACCTCATGAATATTAATAAGATTATTTTTATAATGGCTTATGAACACATGACATTTTGGCTCAGGAAGAAGCAACAGGGAGCGGTCTGATCTGGGTCTACCCTGTTTGCAAATGCGTGAAAACACGTTTATATGAGGGAAAGGGTTAAGAGAAACCCTGGTGTCCGATAGCGTACTCCAGTTGTCCGATAGCGCCCGAAGTGGTCGTCCGATAGCACCCGCAAGTGTCCGATGCCGTACTACGTCTGACTGGCTCTAGTTTTATCTATCCAACAGAAAGGTCTCTCACTAGAATTAAGATGAATAAAGCGGAACATGTTCCGCACACTTCAATAATGGGGATGACTGTTGGTGGGGTGGCGCCATACCTGCGTGAGACCTTCAGGAGAAGGCGACGGCCGGAGGTGTCCAATACCGTACGCCCTTACTCTACTCCATTTGCAAAGGCTTCAGTTGTATTTATGGAGTAAAGGGTTAAGATTCGTTTTTGTATCAATTTATACCTTTTTGTATACAGGAGACAAACCTACTTTGCTTATAAAATATGTCAGGATAGGACACAGCCCATCGTTTGTTTTCAATGCACTACATGGATAATGAAATTCTGCTTAAATAATATTAGAATAGAAAACAAAAACAAACAAACTGAAAACACAAACATTAACCCTTTGAATGCTGAATATTCGAAGTAGACAAATCCATCAGTGTTCAACTATAGTACTCCATTGAGTATGAAAAGCTTCTGACTTAGAGTGGCAAACAGTGCAGAACCTCATAAGATATCTCCTCTAGGAGCCCTCTGATCTAGGTCTACACTGTTTGCAAATACCCCTACACTTGTTTCTTGCATTCAAAGGGTTAAGACATAACTATATACAATGTACAATATATATAAACTTTACATTTCATCAAAGACATGTATAACAGATGCAAAAGTTACACTCCAAATATATAACATGTCGTATTTAACCCTCTACCTCGTAGAAGCACCTTTCTGATACCATTGTAAACAGAGCAGAACCAGATCAAACAGCTCTGATTAAGTTCTGCTCCCAGTTTGCTGTGCAATCATATAGATTGGATTCTACAGTACAATCCATGTCCATTGCATTGTTCAACATTCCATTACAAACCTTTAACTTATTATTATTCATAGTTACTACAGTAGAACCCCTCTAATGCCACCACGTAATGAATAAACATAGGTGTCATTACATGCAGGTGGTTGCTTAATGCAGGACAAAAGTAATGCAGAAAGCTCCTCTTGGAGCTTTCTGCATTACTTTTGTCCTGCATTAGGCTACCACCTGCAAGTAGCACCCAGAATTATACCTCTTTTAGGCGGTCGCATTAGCAGGGTTTTACTGTATTTCTAGGATGAAAACTCACCAGGTAAAGGGTTAAATCTTATAATGATAACTAATAATTATTGTGCTCTCGGATTCTTAAAATTAACAATTCTCTTTCCAAACATAACAACAATGTATCAAAACAATTTTAGTCTTGCTAAAAGTATTCTGTGTCTCTCAGCTTAATCTTAACCCTTTGCTCCATTAATATCCATGTGAGAAATAATGACACCATGAATATCAATTAGATGTTTTTATAATTGCACATCAACAAAGTGATATTTTGCTTTTGCGTAAACTGTAGAATCAGAGCAGACTCTGATCAGATGGGTCCTATAGTAACCATCTAATCTGGGTCTACTCTATTTGAAAGTTGTATTTATGGAGTAAAGGGTTATGATTTTGTTCATCTATACCCTTTACTTAATAGTCTTACCTCTGTACACATCTGCAAACAGTGTAGACCTAATACCTGTCTGATCATGACATATTAACACATGAAAGTTTGGCTAAAGCAGAGACTGCAGAATCAGATCTGAGTCATTCTGTTAGCAAGCAGAGCAGTCCCAGACTGACTCCCTGATCAGATGGCATCCATATCAATCCTCGGTCAACTCTGTTTGTAGTGGTGTATAAAGGCGTATTTATGGAGTAAAGGACTAATTAGTCAAGCCTGCATCTATAGCCATCTCCACTAAGCAATCGACATGCACAACTCTTACTCTGCCACATACTGTAGTTTACTTTACTTTGCATACTTGATTTTTCTTCCTTTCTGATTTGATATGGCTGCTCTTTGACTGCTTTGCAAACAGAATCGACTCAGGTCAGACTGCTGTGTTTGCTTATTGAATAATATGGATCCGATACTCCATTTTCTGCAATGGCCAAATACATTTGTATTCCTGAGCTCATTTGGAATAATCATACTAGTCTGATTAATATTCATGATATCATTAATTTTTACATGAATATTCATCAGGTAAAGGATTAACCCTTTCTTCCATGAATATCCATGTAAGAAATAAAGACATCATGAATATTAATTAGATTAATTTGTAATAATAGCACATGGACACAGGAATTTGTTGGTAATGGCAGATACTGTAGAATCATATCTATTATATTGTAAGTAAACAGAGCAGATCCAGATCAGATGGCTGATCTGGGTCTACTCTATTTTTGAAGGCGTCAAAAGGCGTAGTTCTGGAGTATACGGTTAACACAGATTTTTAGACTGTCCCTTTCTCTTCCAGTTTCATTTGTATCAATCACCAACTTGTCTTTAACAACAGTTACTACATTACGGCATTCTCCATACTGGCTGGTTAGTGCAAGCTTGACGGTATGGTATACAATAATCCATAGCAAACATGAATAACATTACCATCATGATCAAATTAAATATACAGAAAACCTCACTAATGCAAACACTGATATCATTATCAGTCTTAAAGACAGATGCCAGCTTATTACTGGGTGAAATGTGTGATTAAAGCTCCTCTGGATGTTTTCTGTATGAGTTTTCCTAAAAAAGTTCATAATTATTCTGGACAAAAAGTTCTGATTAGCGAGTATTTTTTTCCCTTTAATCATTAAAATTATATTAGCAATAATTAACATGGTTTTTACAACTGAAACTATCAACTATATTAATACAAGTACAAGAGCTATGCCTTAGTACTTAAAAAGTGATCATCATAAAATTATGCAAAACTATGTTGTCAGATACAAATCTTTTTACAGATTTTTCTCCATTTATCTTTAAACACTGTTTGCATTATTAAAGTCTGACAGCACAAATGTGTGCATAATATGCAAAGAATCAAACAATACCAAGCAAAACCTGTCTAACATAGATGTAAAGGCGTTATTCTCAGTACAAATACAAAACAATATCACATAGTTATATTTCAGTTACAGTAAAACCCTCTCTAAACTGTAATTCTAGTACAGAAGAAAATTGATACTTCTAGGCAGGTCGCCACTTAATGCAGGGTGAAAGTCATGCAGAAAGCTCCTAGAGGAGCTTTCTGCATAACTTTCACCCTGCATTAAGCTGCCACCTGTCATCCAGACCGACACTGATGCTAATTTTAACATTCAGTTTAGTGGGGTTTTACTGTATTATATACATGTATATATATATATTTCTAGTAATCCCACATCATTATACCTTCACATCAAAGTGCATTTTAACCCTTTACCTCATACAAATGCCTGTTCATGCCTTTTGCAAACAGAGTACACCCAGATCAGACAGCTCCTGTAAGAGCTGTCTGATCAGGGTTTACTGTTTGCTTATGAAATAAAATAGATCTAATTCTATAGCCTCTGCCATGGTAAATAATCCCCTTGTTCTTGATGTCATTATAACATTCAGCAAATCAATATTCAAATATTCACCAGTTTCTCAAATGAATATTCATGAAGGAAAGGGTTAATCAATTAAGTTATACACGCTGTGTTTGACAACATCCAGTTAAAAGCATCTCTAATTACATATAATAACTTCAACATTTTATGAGCTCAGGCCAAGTTTTGTCCAAGGCCCTTCTAAAGATGCATTGTCTCTAATAAACACCCCTTACTTCAAGGGGTGGGGGACTTATAATGAAATAATAATGGCTAAAACTCTATATAAAGAAGAATCTTTTTTCAAAATACAGTAAAACCTCTCTATAACGGCCACTAAATTGTGTTAATTAGTTGATATTTAGGGCAGGTCAGGCTGCTGAAAACAAGGTGAAAGTAAATCAGAACGCTCCTATAGGAGTGTTCTGTTTTACTTTCACCTTGCTTTAAGCAGCCATCTGCCTTTAACATAAACTACTTGATGTAATTTAGTAGCCGTTATAGAGAGGTTTTACTGTACAGGTATCACCTCCAGGAATCTCCTGCAATGCTTTCATTCTGTATTAAGCAACAACCTGTGTACAAAATGCAAACTGAAAACTGCAACACCCACTGGATGCTTATTAGAGATAATATGGTACACATAATTCACAAATTCTTCTACTTACAAAATGAAATTCGTCAACTAAATATCTTATTGAATTTCTCTTTCAAAAATGCAAAATGCAAACATTTTCATAGACTCAATACCTTTTCTACATGTTATAACTATTCACTAAGTAAGGTACAACAATGATCCTATTTCTTTCTCAAATGTTATGCAGGCAATAACACAAACTTGTAACTTTACTTACATACAATTGCAGGAATGTTCAGCAGCTTAAGTCCAGTATTTTACCCATCCCTAACCCAAAATGTAGTAACTATTTTCACCAGCTAAATTCCAACTGCAATCCCTTCCTTTCCCAAAGTGTAATGTAGATCTTTTTACAATCCTATGACCCTATGTACATGTAATAATATAACTGTTATTGAGATATGATTCAATATTTGCTCTATCCTCCTTCCCAAAATATAATAGTATAATACATCAATGTTCACAATCTTGTTACCTTAATTACATATTAGATGTAGAACGTGACTCTTTAACCCTTTTGGCGCCAAATTTCTAATTGTCGTCTGCAATCCAAGTTTGTAAAATCATTCGGTAAAATAAGGAAACGAGATGAATAAATGCAAATTTCAAAGGAATAAAGCACATAATTATATAGAAACAGAGTTTGAGACAAATAGTGAAGTCCCTGATCAGATGCCGCCTTTTCAAGGCGGCGTCTGATCTGGGACTGCACTATTTGTCATGGTGCATTTATGCTACTGCGGCGGTGAAAGGGTTAATCAACTATGGTTCTACTTTGCCTTATCTCTTCCACAAAAGTAACTCATGTAACTTTCACAACTCATGTTATTCATTACATGTAGTAATATGAGCAATCTAGGGTAATTAATAAACATCAGCACCTTTGACCCATTTCCTCATATCGACACCTTTTGATGCTTCTAAAAAGTTACTTTTGAAGCCACTGTGATAAACAGGGCATTTGCTCCATAGGAGCAAATGCTTTATTTATCACAAAGGCTTCAAAACTAAACAATTCGAAATGTTTCCTTTTTTCTAGTAAATGCTCCTAGGGAATGGGTTAAAAGCAGGTGGCTTCTCTATGCAGATTTAAAGTAGTTAAGAAAGATCAACTGGGAGTCTTCTGCAATATTTTCATCCTTCATTAACCCTTTACTCTATGAATACATGTATTCATGTGAGAAATAACGACATGAATTATATGAATTTGAATTTTTAATAGCTGTATGAACAAAAGTAATTGTTTTACCATGGCAAAAATTGTAGATTCAGATCTATATATATAAGATTTTATAAGTAAATAGAGCAGAACCTGATCAGATGTTGCCACACAAGTCATCTGATCTGGGTAAGCTGTGGTTGCCAAAGTGTTAAGAGTAAAATGTTAAGCCTTCATCTGTCTAAATGACCAACATCTGGACTTTTTTTAATGGTAGTTCTAAGAGGGGTTTAACCCTTTGCTCCATAGATACAACTTTTAACCCAGTTACAAACAGAGTAGACCAAAAATAAAAAATCAATTACTAAATATTCATGATATCATTAATTCCGTACATGAATATTCATGAAGTAAAGGATTAATATAACTTGATTTATGGCCATAATGCTGACACCTCCCTAATAATATACATGAAATCTATACACAAACTTTACATGAAACCTATACACATACATGTACCTATAAAGAATATTCATACATTACGAAAACAAGACATGGCTTTGCCAAAAAGTCTAAATCAAAAATAAAAACAAAACGATTACTCTGTCATACCATAAAGTATGGATAAAGCCCTTACCACAGTTATGTCCCTTTGAATGATAAACATATACATACATTTGAATGATAAACGTATATAGCTTTTTCCTTGAAAAAAATACCCCTACAACACAACAACAACACAAGCTATATATATACAACATACAGGTGAACCGATAACTGTACAGCACTACTTCTAACACATAAAACAAGCTATATACAACACATAGGTGATTTGATTAATCTACTGCATTATTTCTATATGCCTCTCTTTCATAGAATAAAGCTCTTACACTATTCTAATATTATGTACACAAAATGTAACAAGTGAAGACTAACATAACTTATAGGTTTACTAAATCAAAATGAACCATCATGATTATACAGTACAAAATTACATACAATATTCTATGTTTCACATACATGTAATCACACAAGACAATTCCCATGCAATCTTCTATGCTACAGAAATATCTTTGATATTAACACTGCATTTTCTGTGCAAGACATTCATTAAGAAATGTATGCTGCCTGATAAGCATATGCTTAGTGTACATGGTTTCTATATCACAGCTAGTGACACAGACACATTTCAAGTCTTTGCAAATAGTGTAAACCCAGATCAGACGACTCCAGTGTAGGAATCTTCTGATCATGGTCTGATCTGTTAATTATATAGAATAATAGTCATATAGATCTGATTCTACCATTTCTGTCATGACTAAATATTTTCGTGTTCATATGCCATTATTAAATTTCATCTAATTAATATTCAGGATTTAATTTTTCTTACATGAATATTCATCAGGTAAAGGTTTGTGTCAACAAGTAATAGTAGATGGTAAATGTTCTCAAGGATGTTTATACATAACAGTATACATACAACATGGCCCCTTTCAAGCATTGACTGCATATATAAACAAAGGACTGTGTTTATAAGCTGATGGTAGTCTCATGCAGAACAAAACAAACTACAATAAAACCCAAATAAATATCATTATCGGTCTTTAAACCATTCCCTCATACTGACGACTTTTGACGACTTTGTAAAAGTTACTTTATGAAACCATTGTGATAATAGAGCATTTGCACAATGGTTTCAAACTTCAAACTTCTAAAATTTTCCTTTTCTCTAGTTAATGCTCCTTTTTGATAGATTTATTCAAAGTGGTTGTATGTAAAATAGCCTAGGAGAGAATAGGTTAAGACAGGTTGCAGCTTAATGTGGGGTAAAGGTCAGTCAGAAAGCTCCTCTAGGAGCTATCTGTGCGACATTCACTCTGCATTAAGAAGCAACCTGTCTTAAAAAAAAATCCAAATACTTCATTACTACAATGTCGACTTATCAGGTTTTTTACTGTATCTGCACTGCATTTGTCTAACATTAATCTTTTACCTAATGAATATTCATGTAAGAAATAAAATCCTCAATACCATTCCACTGAATTTTTATGACGGCATTAGGAACAAACATATTTTGTACAAAGCAGAAACTAAAGAATTAAATCTATATTCATAAGCAAACAGAGTAAATCCTGATCAGCCAACTCATAAGGTGCTGTCTGATCTGGGCCTATTCTGTTAAAATGATACATTGTATTCACCCTTACCTGATGTAGATTCACGCCCATTATTGAATATCGATAATTCTAATTCTTGTATTAAATTTAAAAGTATAAAATAAGGAAAATTATTGCCAGAGAATGTTTAACATATTAGCAAACAGAGCTAACCCGGATCAGTTGGATCTTATCAGATCTGGGTCAACAATGTTTGCAAAGGCATCAAAAGGTTTCTCCATCAAGTAAGGGTAAAAATTGAAGGTAAAATGTTGGCTCATTTGGTAATACATGTATATGTTTTCAATTCTGTGTTTTTACAGTATCTGTGTATGCATAATATACTGGTTTAAACAAAAACATTTCAATTAATTCATGTTATGTAAGTTTGTCAATAAATTCCATACATCTTCTTCATCTATTGAGCACAATTCTTTTTTTCTTGTGGTCGTCATTCCTTGATGCTGAAAAAGCAAAACATACAAGAACATATTTATATACACCTGTGTCACATGCCGGTACAAATGTGATAAACTAGAAAATTGTACAAAGATACACCCTCCACCTACCCACCAAGCAGTATCGTCTCTAAATCAAGCACTTTTCACTATATGTTATACAGTGTGGAAAATTTTAAAGTCCCATAAGTAATCAAGGTTGTTCACCAGTAAATCCTCCCATTAATGTATGAGGAGTTGGACACACAAAATTTGGAGGATGTATGGATGGACATAATTATGTACAGACATACAAGAGCATGGCTATACTTGTATGTCTCCCACCTTGTGTGTGTGTGTTGTGTGTGTGTGTGTGAGGGGGGAGGGGGGGCATACAAAGCATGAATAGACAGATGGAGAGATTATCGAGAAGTGATCCCTCAGTGTCACAAGAACTGGCATATATTTAGAATGAAAGTGAAACCTTGCTTAAATCAAAACACACAAATAACAAGAAATGTCAACACGACATCAAACCGGGTTTTCCTTCACTATTAATTGGTAATTTCTAAGTTCAAAGGGGCATAACTCCAAGAACAAGAAATGTGTCACAGTACGTGACAAATGCCCCCAAAGCAAAGCACTGATCATATGCGTTTTGTAAGCAGGCCTGCAATATGCAACTGCAAAACGAAAGTAAAGATTGCATAGTAAGATCACAATTTGAACTAAGTTACCCCAAATGACAATCTTTTTTTCATATTTGAGGTCAAAGGTCAAGGTCATGGCCACATGACCTACAAAAAGTATGCAACATTCCACCATCTGAAGATGAACTCATACACCATATTTAGTGATCCTAGCTGATTCGGTGTAGGGATGACAAGTTTTTGTAAATGAAGTCAAAGGTAAAGGTCATGGTCACACTGAACTATAAATAGTATGCGACACTCTGCTATCCCAAGATCTACTCACAAACCGTATTTGGTGATCCTAGCTGAAGTAGTATAGAAGATATGCTCCCGACAATCCTTTTTTTAAAATGAGGTCAAAGGTCAAGGTCATGGTCACATTAACCTATAACTAGTATGTGATCCCAAGACAAACTCACACACCACATTTGGTGATCCTAGCTGATTCAGTGTAGGAGGTAAGTTCAAGACAAATGTTTTTTGTAAATGAAGCCTAAGGTCAAGGTCACATTGACCTATAAATAGTATGCGACACTCTGCCATCCTAAGATGTACTCACACACACACACCATATTTGGTGATCTTAGCTGAAGTAGTGTAGGAGATATGCTCCGGATAGGCTTTTCTGTAAATGAGGTCAAAGGTCACATTAACCTAAAATTAGTAAGCAACACTCCGCCATCCCAAGACGAACTCACATGCCATATTTGGTGATCATAGTTGAAGTAATGAAGGAGACATTTTCCGGACAAGCTTTTTTTGTAAATCAGGTCAAAGATCAAGGTCACCTTGACCTATAAATAGTATGCGACACTCCGCCATCCCAAGATGAACTCACACACCATATTTGATGATCCTAGCTGAAGTAGTGAGGTCAAGCTTTTTTTGTAACTGAGGTCAAAGGTCAAAGTCACATCTCCGGACAAGTGTTTTTGTAAATAAAGCCCAAGGTCAAGGTCACATTGACCTATAAATGGTATGCGACACTCCGCCATCCCGAAATGTACTCACACACCACATTTGGTGATCCTAGCTGAAGTAGTGTAGGAGATATGCTTCGGACAAACTTTTTTTGCAAATGATGTCAAAGTTCAAGATCAAGGTCATATTGACCTAAAAATAGTATGTGACACTCCGCCAACCCAAGATGAACTCACATACCACATTTGCTGATCCTAGCTGATTGCGTATAGGAGGTATGGTCCATACAAGTGTTTTTGTAAATAAAGTCCAAAGTCAAGGTCACATTGACCTATAAATAGTATGCGACACTCCGCCATCCCAAAATGTACTCACACACCACATTTGGTGATCCTAGCTGAAGTAGTGTAGGAAGCTTTTTTGCAAATGAGGTCAAAGTTCAAGGTCAAGGTCACATTGACCTAAAAATAGTATGTGACACTCTGCCAACCCAAGACGAACTCACACATCATATTTGGTGATCCTAGCTGATTCCGTATAGGAGGTATGCTCCGGACAAGTGTTTTTATAAATAAAGCTCAAAGTCAAGGTCACATTGACCTATAAATAGTATGTGACACTCCGCCATCCCGAAATGTACTCACACATCACATTTGGTGATCCTGGTAGAAGTAGTGTAGGAGATATGCTTCGGACAAGGTTTTTTTGCAAATGAGGTCAAAGTTCAAGGTCAAGGTCACATTGACCTAAAAATAGTATGTGATACTCCGCAAACCCAAGATGAACTCATACACCATATTTGGTGATCCTAGCTGATTCCCTATATGAGGTATGCTCTGTACAAGTTTTTCTTGTATATGAAGCCCAAGGTCAAGGTCACATTGACCTATAAATAGTATGTGACACTCCGCCATTCCAAGATGTACTCACGCACTATATTTGGTGATCCTAGCTGAGGTAGTGTAGGAGATATGCTCCGTACAAGCTGTTTTTGTAAATGAGGTCAAAGTTCAAGGTCAAGGTGACATTGACCTAAAAATAGTATGCGACACTGCCATCTCAAGATGAACTCATACACCATATTTTGTGATCCTAGCTGATTGTGTATAGGAGTTATGCTCCGGACAAGTTTTTCTTTTAAATGAAGCCCAAGGTCAAGGTCACATAAATCTATAAATAGTATGCGACACTCCACCATCCAAAGATGTACTAACACACCATATTTGGTGATCCTAGTCAAAGTAGTGTAGGAGATATGCTCCGGACAAGCAAAATCTGTTTATCCGGTTAAAAATATACATGATTTTGACCTTTGACCTCTAAGTATGACCTTGACCTTTCAGCTATTGACATGTTTTTTTCATGCGACACGCCATACCATCTAGAGGAACATTTATGCTAATTGATTTCACAATCCATCCATGGAGTTCTGAGTTACAGTCCGGACAAGACCGGATGGACGCACATATGGACTGACACATTTTTAAGTTCAAAGGGGCACAACTCCAATATTAGTGAAGCCAGAGTTATGGACCTTGTGCATGACACTTCCTCTTATCATGATCTTTCTATGTATGAAGTTTCAATCCAATGGTATGAGCCATATAGGAGGTATCGTCCGGACAAAACTGGCAGCCGCCTGTCCGCCCGCCGTACATCACCATTTCAATAACCGGAGTTTTCCATGGAAAACCCAGGAAAAATTGTTATCATTTTTAAGAAAGGTGGCTGCTTAATGAAGAATGAAAGTCATGCAGAAAGCTCCTACTAAAGGGAGCTTTCTGTATGAGTTCCAATCTGCATTAAGCAGGTACCTGCCTATAAAATTCTCAATTCTTCAATTATTTGCTTTACTGTTCTCTGTGTAGGTGTACTGAGAACTGTTAATGGGTACGTAAGTTAGGTAAAAGGTAAAGGTACATAAGTTTAAGCAATGCGAATGTTTTTATCACTGTAATTTTTCAAAGTAGTGTAAGTTTTTTTCTGTGTTGCCATTGTATTAATCATGTTCTAAATTCCTCAACTTTTGGGTCTAATTTAGTTTTAATGAAGTATTTCTCTTGATTGTATCTAAACACATCTACTTCAACAGCTAATTACATCTAATGAAATCTTTGCTTGAAACTTCACTACAATCTCTTTTGAATGCTGGAAACGAAAGTGGTAGTATTGGCAAAACAGTGAAGACACAGATCCAAAGACTCCTAGCGGAGCATTTTGGTCAGAATCTGCAGTGTGTGTCATTCAAAATCTTCTATATACTAACTGAATTATATAGTTAAACACTGAATTTATACAGAAAATACTCTATAGAATAACACTTAATTCATACTGAATGGATTGTGTGAGTAGTGATGTACTTTTAATAACTACTCATGTGAATGGGCTCAAGCTAAGTCTGCAATTTTCTCTTTTTGCATTGCTGCTTTTTCTTTTGAAGGATCTCCTACTTTCAAAATTAAAACACTGATGGATCGTTCCACTTATAATATTCAGCTTTCAAAAGGCCAAACTAATGCTAAACAGCACAAGCTACATTTAAATATTATTCAACTTAATTTCATTTCTAGTTTGTCTAATGAGTTAATAACTAGAACTGTAAGCCAAAGGCTAACGAATACCCCCCACCTGTCTGCTTGTCAGAACACCTATCATCAATCTGAACATAAATTATGTACATACAGAAACGTGAAGAGATTTAAAAACAATACATGCCCCAACCCAATTTATGTAATAAAAATGAAGAATAATTCTTAGAAATAAGACCCTTTCATGAGGTTTTTGTCAAATCCAAAGTTCTAAAGCTAGGTACCTTTTCAGAAAAACATTAAGTTCAAGGACCATAACTGTGACAACAAGATGTGTTTGTGAAACACTATGCCCCCTCATATATTTGACCACTGACCTTGACCTCTGACCTTGACCTTGACATGTCACCCCTCAAAATGTGCAGGCTCATGAGATACACAAGCATGCCAAATATCAAGTCTCTATCTCTACTGGTCAAAAAGTTATGGCCAATGTTAAAGTCGGCGATTTGAGCCATATATTTGACCTCTGACCTTGAAGGATGACCTTGACCTTGACACGTCACCCCTCAAAATGTGCGGCTTCATGAGATACATATGTATGCCAAATATCAAGTCTCTATCTATACTGGCTCAAAAGTTATGACCAATGTTAAAGTTGCTGACAAACAAACAGACAAACAGACAAACAGACAGACAGACAGACAGACAGACAGGGCAAAAACAATATGCCCCCCGACTATCGTCTATGGGGGCATAAAAATTATTCAACCAGACCGATATTTGAACTTAAGCTGTACCTCATCTAGATTTATTTTTATGTCAAATATGAAGTTAATATCTGCAACCACTTCCAAAGAAAGACCGGAAAACTGAAAATTTGACAAAAAATTAAAGTTCAAGGGCCATAACTCTGGCAAAAATTATTCAACCAGACTGAGATTGGGAATTAAGCTGTAAATCATGTAGAGTTAGCTTTATGCCAAATATAAAGTTAATATCTGCAACCACTTCCAAGAAAAGTCCGGAAAACTGAAAATTTGACAAAAAATAAAAGTTCAAGGGCCATAACTCTGGCAAAAATTATTCAACCAGACTGAGATTGGGAATTAAGCTGTAAATCATGTAGAGTTAGCTTTATGCCAAATATACAGTTAATATCTGCAACCACTTCCAAGAAAAGTCCGGAAAATCCCAAATTTGAAGAAAAAATTAAAGTACAAGGGCAATAACTCTGGAAATAATTATTCAACCAGACTGAGATTGTAACATAAGCTGTAACTTATACAGATTTAGCTTTGTACTAAATATAGAATTGATATCTGGAGTCACTTCCATAAAAAGTCCAGAAAACCGGAAAACATTGGTACTGGACTAAAAAGGGGAGATAACTCCTGAAGTAGTGGTCCGATCATAACGGAAATATGCGGTGCACAGGTTTATATGGTCATATGGCTATATATGAACTTTCAACAAAATTGAAGCAAAACTGTAGAAGAAGAAGGCCGGACAAAATTGTGTCCACGGACGGACAGACGGACGGACAGACGGACAACCTGATTCCAGTATACCCCCCCCCAAACTTCGTTGTGGGGGGTATAATAAACAAATACATAAATCCAATCATATATATATTACTTACCAATAGAATCTCGATGGTTATACCATGGTTTCTTGAACAGGATATGGACAACTATAAAATATGTAAATACAGTACATGTGATATTTAACTGCTAAATGTTATTGGTAGAGACAATATAGTATGAAAGGGTATTTGCCAGAGGAATTTCAATGACAAACAGTACAGCCCCTGATCATTACCTGCATTAAAATGGTTCAGTATTTCAAACACACCCACACCCACACACTGACACACAGTGTTAAATTAATGAGGTTAATGTTCAAAATTGGCAAAACTGTTTACTTGAATTTTTTATTCATACAAGATTCCATTCTTTATGTATACATGTATCTATTTTTAATTCTTGTATATCATATAAAACAATGACTTTCATCACTGCAACCAGTAGAGATCTAACAAACTTGTGCAAACAGCACTTGATCATACATCTCTTACAGGAGCTATCTGATTTTAGTCTACTTTGTTGGCATAGGCGTAACTAGAATTCTAGCCATATTGTCTTCAAATCAAACACCGTTTTTAGGGAAAATGGTAAAACTGGTCAACGCAAAATTTGCCTCTCTATGACCATTTTCACATCAAGGTTGTTTATCTGTGAAAGACTGAAGCTAATCCTGCAAGTTGTGTACAAGGAGTTAGACCTATTTCTTCAGCTCACCAGAACCAACTATAATGTATATATCTTACATAGAGGAATACCAAAATATCATTTCTGTACAGTTTTGTCATATTAAGATATTCGGTTTAGTACATGTTGATTAAAAAACAATTAAATAACTTTTATGGAGGAGCTTCAGAGAATCATATCTATGATATTTGGTTACATTCTATTCAGCAGTTTAGAAGATGTCATTACAAGAAGTTATTCCATAAAATCTTTTTAACACTCCTGAGCAGAGGCCATATTTGACCCATGAGGGTCCATAGAATTTGGAATATTTTTCAAATTACGTTACGCTGCCAAAAACTTTTAACGTGAATTGAAAAAAAAAAATCATTTCTCGTTGCGATGTCTCCTTTCTTAACGGGATTCGATTTTTTTTTCATTTCTCATATTTTTTCATTTTAGGTGTCTACAATGCCATCCATAGTCCCCTACCGCCTGAATTTTAATTCTGACTGCTGTAAGTCCATGACAAATCAATATAGCACAACAAAATTCGAACTTGATCAAATTATAATAAAGCTAAATTCAAAACATCACTTAAATATCTGCTAGCATTTAAAGAACAAGAGGGCCACCCTTGCGGAAAAAAAACGCAGCTATTTAAAAACGCAGCTTTTGCGGCACAAATGTTACGCTTTTACGCCGCTTGGGCCAGTAGAAAAAACGAGCCTTTCAATAAAGTGTCGTATTTAATAAATAGAAAGGAAAAGTGGCAGATAAGTGGCAGAATTAATATGCCACTCCACGAGAGTGACGTATAAGCGACAGTTTTGTCATGTTGAAAAGACGCTGCTCTACATAAGTGAAAGAAAAGCCTCGTATTTGTTTTCTTACTGTGGCAATTAAATACGCCACTCAAATAAAGTGACGCATAGGGACGTTTTTGTCATGTTGAAAAGATGCCGCTCTACATAAGTGAAAGAAAAGCCTCGTATTTGTTGTTAAAAAAAGACGCCACTTTTCAAAAGTGACATATTTTTAGGATGGAGCAGCATATTTAAGAAAATGGCTTGTTTTGTCCTCACAATCTTAAATACGCCACTTTTACACCCCTTTGCTTTAGTCACGTATTCACCTTTACTCTAGGTAGGATTTTGCAGACCCATGCATGGCCCTTACCAAACTAACTTACATTAACTTATAAGTCACTTATAAGTGATATATAGGTGATTTATAATTAAACCCCTTATAAGCCCCTTATAGGTGATTTATAAATTCACAAATGTCCTGTGTTTACAAGTGAGTTCTAAGTTTAAGTCAGTTATAAATGAGTTATAAGTCTGGAAATACTTCACTTATAAGTGACATATAAGTGGCTTAATTGTAAGTTCCATAAAACATTTGATAAAACAATTAAGTAAGTCAGTTATAAGGACAAGGCTTTTCATTACATTGCCATTTGTATGTGAGAACTTAGCTCCTTGAAAAAATCGAAGTCCAAAAATTATTCAAAATTTAGCCCAAAAAAAGGCTTAATGCTTTAGTAGATCCTAATCCAACAGTAGTGGGTATCAAAATTCTCAGAATTTCAATATCTATATCCAATAAAATAATAATCATTTAGATCTACATCACATAATTATATATACTATTTAATATTTTGTCATACTCCAATATATTAACCCTTCTCTTGCTGTTCATGTCAATATACCTACTTGTAAACAGTGAAACCCCCTGATGAGACAGCTCCTACAGGAATCAGGGTCTGAAGACTACACTATTTATACAAGTTAAACAACCCTTACCAAACTGACTTACAAATGCATGACCAGTACCAAAATACTCAGAATTTTGTACTTCATGTAACTGACAATAAATGTCTTAACCCTTTCCCTCATATAAACGTGTTTTCACGCATCTGCAAACAGAGTAGACCCAGATCAGACGGCTCCTAGAGGAGCCGTCTGATCAGGGTCTGCTCTGTTTGCTAATGGAATTTGATAGAACTGTTTCTTTACTTTCTGGAATGGTTACAATGGTTCACCATTTATATTTTATTATAACTGTTTTGTCCATGAATATTCAGTAGGTAATGAAATTTGTTATAAACATAGAACAGGGAAATGGCTAATATATGACACAAAATCAATCTGGATTTTTTTTTTTTTTTACCCCCTCCCCCCCCCCCCCCTTACACTTTTTGATCCGGGGGGGGGGGGGATGCACAGGAGACCATTTCGTGGGTCTAGATGGTCTAAACAGTAAAAGAAAAATGATTGGAACGATTTAGTATTTTATTGGGTCTAGATGGTCTAAAAAGTCAAATAAAATGATTGGGTCGATTTAGTATATATAATATAACACTAAATCGACCAAATCAATTTTTTTTTAACTTTTAGACCATCGATCTAGACCCTTGAAATGGCCCCCTGTGGTTGCATGTGTACACAGTCCACTGACCAATCACGACGACGAATTGAAGGTCAGGGTACAAGTTGGTGAATAAATTTAGGTTGTTCCTACGCAAAGATATAGTCCCTCGAAGTTGGAACCATTATGTCCGAAAATTATCATTTCCCCCCAAATGCACAATATACAATACGTAAAAATACTTTCAGCTTTATTTTGATGTATGTTTCAAACTTCGGAAACAATTTTGACCATATTGCATCCGGCCCTCAATATTTAAATTTTCGGGGCTACATATTAATCCGACCCAGCGCCATTTTGAAAGTTTCAAAATATTGACGTTCTGTCTCACGATAAAGAAATTCGACTCGAATTGAATGAAAACAACAACCACATGTTACAAAAAGTACATGGAAGAATGAATGGTGAGTATCAGTATGTGAAATACCACTTTTTATTATATTTTTAAGTTGGAAGTTTGAATTTTTGACGAAAGTCGATGACTTAACCTATGACTATGCTGGTTATACTGTAGGGCCTAGTGCTCAACGTTCGGTCTTTTAAACACACACTCGTCTGGAAATTGCATTTTAAACAGTCAAAATTAATACAAGCATTTATTAAACTATGCACTTGAACAAAGGATCAGCGCACTATTCTTCCTAACAACCCATCCTATCATATGCATCGACAGGAAAGCTTACATAACATCAATACGGTCTCGAGTCGTTTCGGACCCAATCCCTTTCGGCCTTGGTCGTTTCGGCCAAAATTCGGACCAAAACGACAAAGGCATACGCAGATTATAATCAACAATTGACGAGGGTTGATAAAAAGCATTTTTATGAAAAATTCATTTGAAACAAATGTGCAATTACTTGCATTGGTTTATGAAAAATATTTTAATGAAGCTCAGTGGCTGTTAGCAGACAGTTTTATCAAAATCTACACTGTTTGAAACAGACTTACAGTACACTCTGCAACAATCATATAGTTGAAATCTTTCACTGATGCCTTGCTGTGACACTGTTTAAAAACCCGTGTTATGTCTTACAGTAGACTCATTAGTCATATATATACATGTAGTACTTTTTAGTACTGTAGTGCTTATTAGATTATGTTTAATTTTAAGGCTGGCAGCATAGATGTTGAGGCTGATCTGCTACTTGGATATGGTGTAAAGATCTCTGTTTCTCAGATGGATATCAAAAGGAAGTGACACTGCACTAACTCGCCTGTTATGCAGTGTACTTCTCAGATGAAGTAATGTCTACAGTAGGAGCTCTGCCAGAGGAGAAGCCAGCCCTGGATAGAAGGAGTGTTAATGCCATAACATTAGTAAGTGAAAACAGCATTCTGAGTGACTGGTAACTCAATATCTAATTCACATGTGTTTTAATGCATCTGATAAAGATCCTTATATAAAAAAAAAACTTACAATATGAAATTAATACAAATATCAACTATACACAATAAGATGGGCACAATAAAAAAATACCCGCGGATTTAAAGATCCTTATATAAAAAAAAAACTTACAATATGAAATTAATACAAATATCAACTATACACAATAAGATGGGCACAATAAAAAAATACCCGCGGAAATAGCATCAATAAATCAATAATTTGAGTTGGGATAAATAAATTCCTTAGGCCTTAAATTTTAACAACATTTAAAAATTATATGACAGGACTTTGAATTTCATTCTAAGCTGAATATCCCTCACACATTTTTTGTGTCACTTAGGGATAACTTTTCCGTCGTCTGTCTGTCACACTTTCTTTATTTTTGCTGTCATTTCTAAACTGATCATTATAGAGCTTTCAAATTTCACACATGGAACAAGCATGATTAGAAGAAATGTCATGCACAAGGACCACAACTCTAGCATCAATATTTTTTAGTTATTCCCCTTTTTCATATTAATTTTTAATTTTGATTTAATTTATTAATCTTTTTCATATTATAAGTTCTTGTGTCAGCTGCGAGCAGGTGACACATGTGTTCCTCCGAACACTCTTGTTAAAAAAATCCAACATTTTGCTATATATCCGAGTGTCAAACACCTTGGATAGAGATATAAGGTGCAGGGTGCACATCTAGATCCAAGATTGTTTGCAAAGTTCATCCATGTAGTCTATTAAATTCACATCAGGTGGGCAAGAATTTTAATATTTACAATGTTCTCTGTTTTTCTTACATTTCAGAATATGTGCAAGAAAAAAATGCAAGACTCTGGAGAAAGACATCATCCAGACAATCAACCAAATGTGTACTGATGCAAGGGTTTCCATGAAACCCAGACGTAAATAAGAGAAAATATGTCCATGGGACACATGTCCACGCCAGGTTTTTCTGAATTGCGTTGTTTTGACAAAAAATGTCATTAAACAATCACCAAAATTCAACCAAGTGTCGGTGAAAAGGAAGTAGATGAACGACAGACCTGAAAAGGGGAGACACAGTACAACTCACTATGATTATGCTTCAGAGCAAATATCAAATCATTCCAGCTTACAAGTCAAGAAATCTTTGACAAAACGAACGGACAAGGGTAAAACTTATTGCCCTAAAGATGTGGGCAAAAAAATGATAATACTGCTGCTTATAGTAGATTGAACACTTAATTTGGCTAGTTGTGTATATTGTGGAAAAATAAGACTTCAATTTACGATGAACAATTTACCTTCCAAGGTTTTTTTATTTCCATAATGTGCATAAATTTTAAAATATGTGTATTTGATGGTGAAATTGAATTATTGAGTGATATTTTCATGTTGCTAACAACCAATATCTCAATATTAAGGGCTTCAAATAAGAAATGTTTAACTGCTGATCAAAGAGACTGATAATGTTTAACCCTCTCCCTAATAATCAAGCATTTTCTCGTACTGGCAGACAGAGAAGACCAAGACCAGACAGCTGTCTGGTCTTAGTCTATTCTGACTACTTATGAATTTTCATTACATGCAGTTCCATTTTCTCACCAAAAGTTTACATTAAAACAAACCCCAAAAATTATTATGACTGAATATTCATGAGGTCGTGAAACAACTAATAAATAAAGAACAGGGAAAGGGTTAATCAACAACTATGAAAGTAGATCATGGAACATTGCTACTCAAGAGCAATTGCTCAATTTTCCATATTTACAAGTTCATACCAAGTTAAGATTGAAAAAAAATCTCCAATAAATTCAGCCCTTAATCTTAGGAAAAATACTTAGCCTGTCAATAAAGATGTAGTCTGATACAAAGTTGCTAAAAAAACATCTTAAATATAGTTTTATAGCATAAACAGAATAGAGGTATGTTCAACTTCAAGCATGACACCTTTCTAAAAAAATACAATATGGATGACTCTTTGGACTAAACTTTTGGAGTTTAGATAAGAATTTTCATGTAGACTAGATTTGAACAAGTTGCATGATTATTATGGTCAAGTCAAATATTTAAATGTTTGATACAGGCAGTGCATTTATTAAACATTTATTATTGAAACATATTGCTTATGTACTGCAGCTTGTTTCCATTAAACCCAAATGTAAATAATGAATTTCTTGTACAAATAAAAAGGGACAGTGATGTCAATTTTTTTCTTAAATCTTCCTTTAACCCCCAGATTTAGGATGGCCATGAAAAACAGTGCAGACCCCTATCAGAATTCTCCTGTATAGGAGCCCTCTGATTGTTTTTCTTAGCTGTCATTGAAAACGCTGCTTTTATGAGACTTTTTACATATCTGAAGTGGAGTCAAAGCCTTGTTTTTTTGCGTGGCTTTGCTGCTACTTCAGTCACGCTTTAACGTCACTTTTCTGTCACTAAGATAAATGCCACTTTTACGTCACTTTTCTGTAGTCTAAAAAAACCGTCGCTTTTTTCATGAGGCACGTTTTTGAGTGGCAGAAAAGTGGCGTAAAAGCAAGCTTAAACGCCGCGGTATTGGCACCGGCGTAAAAGCTTGCTTTTACGCCACTTTTCTGCCACTTCATAAAAACGACGCTTTTAGATTGCTTAGGAAAGCGGCGTTTAAGCCACATGCATTTTACGCAGCTTTTCTGTCACTTTTCTGCAGCTCCCAGATTTTACGTCACTTTTTTAGTAAGCCATACAAAACGTGCCTAAAACGAGGGTGCCAATACCGCGGCGTAAAAGCTTGCTTTTCCGCCACTTTAACGTCACTAAAAGCGTAGCTTTTAGCGACGTTAAATGTCGCTTTTTTCCGCAAGGGCAGAATGGCCCTGAAGCGCTCACCAGACAATCAGAGGAGAAGATTTTCAAAGTTTTCACTATATGTTTCTATAGAAAACTAGCCGGCCCTGGGATGGGGCCAATTTTGACCCAAAGGGCAAAATTTATATAACACTTGTAGAGGATAAAAAAACATGATGCTATGTGCCAATATTGAAAGCTTAGAACCTCCAGTTTTAGAGAAGAAGATTTTCAAAGTTTTCACTATATGTTTCTATTGAAAGCTGGCTACTCCTGGGGCGGGGCCAATTTTGACCACAGGGGCATAATTTATATAACATTTGTAGAGGACCTGAACATGAAGCTATATGTCAAATATGAAGGTTATGAACCTTCCAGTTTCAGAGAAGATTTTCAATGTTTTTACTATATGTTTCTATTGAAAGCTGACCACCCCTGGGGCGGGGCCAATTTTAATCCCAGGGGCATAATTTAAACAAGGCCATACAAAGTTCTGACTAAAGGCGTACTAACAGGTATGTGTACCCTAGCATTCCAAACTGATTTTTTGCATTTGAATATTATTATAAATTATTACATAATAATTTCATATTCATAAGTTTAACTTAATATTTTCAAGTAATTTCATGTTAAAAATTATTTCATAATTTATTTAAAATCTTTAAATTGGCATTCTGGAGTCTTTACATGATTTATCCTTCTTCTAAACTTCAGGGCAGGTTCTAATAATGTCATAATGCCAATCACTATTATTAATTAACCTTTCCCTCATATAAACATGTTTTCACACATTTGAAAACAGAGTAGACCCAGATCAGATGCCTCCTATAGGAGCCATCTGATCAGGGTCTGCTCTGTTTGTTAATGGAATTTGATAGATCTGTTCCTTAAGTTTCTAAAATGGCTAAAATGTTCCACCTACTATATTTCATTATAACTATTTTGTCAATAAATATTCAGTAGGTTGTGAAATTTGGAAACAAATGGCTACAATGTTCCACCTTCCATACTTCATTTTAACTATTTTGTTCATGAATATGCACTAGGCATTCAAATTAATAATAACCACAGAACAGGAAAAAGGTTAAGACAGAATCTACACACCAGCAATACAGGTGCACTAAAAATAGCCACTGGTCATCTCTCTCTACTGCTTGACCTGATGACCTCTTTCTGAGCAAAGATAAGATGCTTAAAAGTGCAGTCAGCTTCAAGTTTGCTAGAAAACTGACCACCCTGGGGTGTAGCCAATTTTGACCACAGGAGCACAATTGTTGATGACGAATGCCGACGGACATCAGGCGATCACAAAAGCTCACCCTGAGCACTTTGTGCACTGGTGAGCTAAAAAAACCCTCTGAAAACCTAAATTTCCAGAAAATTCCAACTGCTGCAACTCCATTAAAAATAATTATTTCGTAACAAAATTCAAACTCGATCTGTCACTCACTATAATAAAGCTACATACCAAATATCCCTGCAGTTATCTGCTAGGGTATTGAAAAAATCTGCAGGAAAGCTAAAACAGACAGACTGACAGACAGATGGACTGACGGACACACTTACATACATGCGGACATTGTGGCAACTATATTGAGCTCATTGCAAGCGGGCTCGACAAAAATAGAATTCAAGTAACTCAAAATAAACTTATTAGGTTTGTATTGGATATGGAACCAAGTTCTCACATTGGAAATGAATCATTTTCTCTAAGCTTAACAGGTTACCAGTCCATGGTATGATAGATAAAATAACACTGTCATTTCTTCCACGTTCATAATAATACAGCTTCTAGCTATATGAAGCATATAAATTTTCTCCCAGTCAGTGAAGCACACAATTATCATCTACTAAATTTAGAGTGTCAGTCAATACTTCCAGTGAATCATATATAAGTACTCATTCCAACGTTGAATCAATTACATGTACTGATACGAGAAAATATTCCCTTCCTAAGGTTAACAGCTTTGGAAAAGGACATTTTCATAGCATGGTTGTATATTATGGAATTCTTTGCTACAATCTGTAAGAGATTCTAATGTCTGAATTTAGATCATTTGTTAAACAATTTCTGCTATCAAGAGAATGAATATTATTATATATAATGTCCTAATAACTATCCTGTGATAGTTAACACTAAGAGTATTTCGATTTTTCAATGGTCTTTGTTTTATTCATTGGTTTTTCATTCTTCTGTTTGTTGATAATTTTAACTCTGATATTTTTTCTTTAAAATATGCACTAATTTTATGTCTTCCTGTGAAGTGCATTACATTATAAGGACCATAATGGAATAAGAATTATGTAAATCCTTTTTTGTGTTATCCTCGTGTTTAATGTAACTGGCATATTAATAATTCTTTATCAGTTATATATTTATACTTTAATATTGAGACTAAAACCGTGACACTACGTGAATTATATTTGTGACTTGGGTGTTTTATTTGATGAATGTTAGATGCATGTGTGACCGACATGTGTAAAGCAATATAACTCCACTTTTTCAATAGAGGAGTATAATAATGGGAGTAAATCACAATAAGAAATAATACACAAGAGTGTTCAAAGGAACAAATGTCTCACCTGCTAGGAGAAGTGTTAGAACAAGAGGGCCATGATGGCCCTTAATCGCTCACCTGGTTATAACAGATTTATGAAAACAATGAATTCATGTAACCTGGGGCGGGCCATTTTTTTGCCAGGGAGGACTACTAGATAATGCAACATACTAAATATCAAAGGCCTATGCCTTACAATTTCAGAGAAGACTTTTAAAGATTTTTAAGAGAAGAAGACTTTTTAGACTTTCCTATGAAAAACTGATATGCCCCGGGGCTGGGCCATTTTCAACCCTGGGGACATAATTTGAACAATCTTTGGTAGAAAACTATTAGATAATGCTACATACCAAATATTTAAGGTCTCGGCCTTACAGTTCTGGAGAAGAAAATATATTCTTAAAGATTTTCATATGAAAAACTGATAAGCCCCAGGGCGTGGCCATTTTTGGCCCAGGGGAAATAATTTGGACAATATTGGTAGAAAACCATTAGATGATGCTACATACCAAATATCATGGGTCTAGCCTTACAGTTTTGGAGGAAAAGATATTTAAAGATTTTCTGATAAAAAACTGATAAGCCCCAGGGCGGGGCCATTTTTGGTCCAGGGGTCATAATTTGATTAATCTTGGTAGAGGACCATTAGATTATGCTACATACCAAATATCAAAGGTCTATACCTTATAATTTTACAGAAGAATATTTTTAAAGATTTTCCAATGAAAAACTGATAAGCCCCGTGCGGGGCCATTTTTGTCCTGGGAGTCATAATTTGAACAATCTTAGTAGAGGACCATTAGATGATGCTACATACCAAATATCAAAGGTCTATACCTTATAATTTTACTGAAGAAGATTTTTAAAGATTTTCCTATGAAAAAATGATAAGCCCTGGGGCGGGGCCATTTTTGGCCCAGGGGTCATAATTTGAACAATCTTAGTAGAGGACTATTAGATCATGCAACATACCAAATATCAAAGGTCTATGCCTTACAGTTTCAGAGAAGAAGATTTTTAAAGATTTTCCTATGAAAAACTGATAAGCCCTGGGGCGGTGCTATTTTTGGCCCAGGGGACATAATTTGAACAATCTTAGGTAGAAAACTATTAGATAATGCTACATACCAAATATTTAAGGTCTCGGCCTTACAGTTTTGGAGAAGAAAATATATTCTTAAAGATTTTCATATGAAAAACTGATAAGCCCCAGGGCGTGGCCATTTTTGGCCCAGGGGAAATAATTTGGACAATATTGGTAGAAAACCATTAGATGATGCTACATACCAAATATCATGGGTCTAGCCTTACAGTTTTGGAGGAGAAGATATTTAAAGATTTTCTGATAAAAAACTGATAAGCCCCAGGGCGGGGCCATTTTTGGTCCAGGGGTCATAATTTGATTAATCTTGGTAGAGGACCATTAGATTATGCTACATACCAAATATCAAAGGTCTATACCTTATAATTTTACAGAAGAAGATTTTTAAAGATTTTCCAATGAAAAACTGATAAGCCAAGTGCGGGGCCATTTTTGTCCTGGGAGTCATAATTTGAACAATCTTAGTAGAGGACCATTAGATGATGCTACATACCAAATATCAAAGGTCTATGCCTTACAGTTTCAGAGAAGATTTTTAAAGATTTTCCTATGAAAAACTGATAAGCCCCAGGGCGGGGCTATTTTTGGCCAAGGGGTCATAATTTGAACAATCTTAGTAGAGGATCATTAGATCATGCTACCTACCAAATATCAAAGGTGTAGGCCTTACAGTTTCAGAGAAGAAGATTTTTAAAGATTTTCCATTGAAAAGTTAATAAGCCCTTGGGCGGGGCCATTTTTGGCCTGGGGGACATAATTTGAACAATCTTTGTAGAGGACCATTACATCATGCTACATACCAAATATCAAAGCTCTTGGCTTTGTGGTTCCAGAGAAGAAGATGTTTAAGTAAATTGTTGACGCCCACATGTACGCACGACACACATATGCACGACAACGGACACAGGATCATCCCAATAGCTCACCTTGGCACTTTGTGCCAGGTGAGCTAATAAAAACAAGAGGGCCAAGATGGTCCTTAATCGCTCACCCGATTACCAAAGATTTAAGATTATAGCTGGGTAGTCATAGGTTGGGGCTAATATTGACCTTAGCGAACAATATTGATAGTGGATCATGGAAAGTTGTTCAGGAGAACAATATTTAAAAGATTTTGAATATTGATTATCAAGACAATCATTCAGTCCAATAAAGATTGAGCTTAAATGTGACCTCTAGAGTGATTTGACCTAGTGACTTACTTTTTTACCCCGTCCCAACTATGACCAAACTCAACCTTGATATCACCAGGACAAACATTCTGAGCAAGTTTGAGAAAGATTGGGCTAATGACCTTATTTCAAACTCTACCAAGATTTTATCAAGACAATCATTCTAAGTTTCATGAAGACAGAGCTAAAAATGTGACCTCTAGCGTGTTCACAAGGTTAACTTTCAAATGCATTGTGGATTTTATAAGTTTCATGACGATTGGACAAAAAATGTGACCTCTAGAATGTTCACATGTTTTTTCTACTATTTGACCTTGTGACCTTGGTTTTGACCCCCACATGACCCACTTTCAAACTTGTCTGAGATTCTATCAAGACAGTCTTTCTAAGTTTCATTAAGATTACACATAAAATGTGACCACTAGAGTGTTCACAAGGTGTTTTTTTTTTACCGTTAGACCTAGTGACCTAGGTTTTGACCTAACATTACCCAATTTCCAACAAGTCCAAGATTTTTTAAAACAATCATTCTGATAAAGTGTCATGACAATTGGGCTGAAAATGTGACCACTATCTAGTTTTTGACTCCACATGACCCACTTTGGAACTCTTCAGATTTTATGAGGCCAATCATTCTGACAAGGTTTCATGAAGATTGTGCTGAAAATGTCACCTCTAAATTGTTGACAAGGTTTTCTTGTTATATGACTTAGTTTTTGACCCCATGTGACCCATTTTTAAACTCATCGAAGATTTCATCAGGACAATCATTCTGACAAAGTTTCATGACATTTGGGATGAAAATGTGATCTCTAGAGTGTTCACAAGGTTTTTCTACACTTGACCTGGTGACCAAGTTTTGAATCCACGACCCATTTTCAAACCCTTCTGAGATTTTATCAGGACAATCATTCTGACAAAGTTTCATGAAGAGGGCTGAAAATGTGACCTCTAAATTTTGCACAAGGTTTTCTTATTATATGACCTAGTTTTTGACCCCATATGACCCACTTTCAAACTCGTCCTAGATCTTATCTAGACAATCATTCTGACAAAGTTTTATGAAGATTGGACAAAAATTGTGACCACTAGAATGTTCACAAGCAAATTGTTGACAATGCACGACGGACACAGGACATTCAAGTCTCCAAAAAGCTCACCCTGAGCTTTGCTCAGGTGAGCTAAAAAACGAAAGAATATGTGATGGATAGACAGACAGTCAGACAGATGACGGAAAAATAATCCTTAAGAGACACACTGCCTCTTGGCAGGTGACACAAAAGCTATATATGAGGGCCTGCTCTAATTGCTTATGGAATGATAACGATTTGATTTAACAAATTTTTCCATGACCAAAACGTCCCTTGTTCATACGTGATTGTAAAAAATTTATTTCATCAAGTTATTTTTATTTCTGACATACACATTTGAAACATACAGGGTACAACTGCATACCATTTCCAATCTTCTGCTTTAGAACCAAGGTAATCCATGAAGGCACGCTCTACAGCAGAATCAATACAGCATATTTCAATGCGCTCAAGCAATGTATTTCTATTCACTAGCTTCGAGAAATAGTTCTGAATGCCATTAATCATGGCCCTGCAGCAGGTCTCCACAGGAGTGTGCATTTTCTCCTTCTTATCTGTAAAATTGAAGTCAAGTATATAATTATCTTCTTTAATTTTTCATGCAATCCTAACTCAAGAAGGACCCAAATGTTTGATATTCGTATAATGTTTTGGTATACTTACCTGTCAATTAGCAAAAAAGGGTTACTATTTACTCTTGTGATGTTGTGGGAGTGTGTGAAGTTCTATTTGGCTATCATGTTTTGACTGCTTTACAGTCTGATTACAACACTGAAATCAAGGCCATTGTAATTTTTAACAAAACGAGTGTGCAAAAATGTCAATATACGCCCGTTAAATGTCTAGAGGTTGAAAGGTCATTACGCCATATCAGATAGCATAATCTACGGGGAGATAATTGTGGAGTGTCAAGGGTAATCTTGCTATTTATCGAACTTGACTGAGACATTATAGTAATATACATGCTGATCAAATTCGAAAAGGATTGGATTACGATTGTTTGAGTTAAGAAGCGGACAGGCAAAAGTTCACAAAAATTCATAAAGTAAGGGGATATAATTCTTGAGTGTCAGAGAGACAATCTTGCTGGATATCGAACTTGACTGAGACATGATGATATTCATGCTGGCAAAATTTGAAAAGGATTGGATTAAATTTGTTTGAGTTAGAGAGCAAACAAGCAAAAATTCACTGAAATTCATAAATTAAGCGGAGATAATTCTAGAGTGTCTTGGGCAATCTTGCTGGTTCATAATCGAACTTGACTGAGACATTATGGCAATATACTTGTTGACAAAATTTGAAAAGGATTGGATAACATTTGTTTGAGTTCGAGAGAGGACAAGCAAAAATCCTCCGAAATTCATAAAGGAAAGGGAGATAATTCTCGAGTGTCTGAAGCAATCTTGCTGGATATCGAACTTGACGGAGACATTCTATATATGTTAGAGAGCCGACAAGAAAAATTTCATGGATGGACAGACGAACGGACAGCACAACGACATAATACGTACCGTCTGACGACCGGCATATAACAAAATGAGGCCATGATGTGCCTATATTGCTTCCCTTGGTAAACAAATCATCTAAGCTTATATGCTGTGTTGGCTAATTGTCAACAAAAGAAACATACTGTCAAATTCATTACAATCTGACAAACATTTTGGACAAAATGACTACATGTACCACCACTTGAAGTCAACATTTGCTGTTAATCAGGAAAATATTTTTCCAAAGAAAGACATCAAAGGAATTGATTTTGTCACAAAAACAGATGTCTCACCCCTTCATCTTCTTTCCAATACACAAGTGTAATGTCTGTAAATCCAAAGTTATCAAGCGTGTGGGGGGACAATTAAACAAAAACCCAGGTGCACAACAACTCATGCTGTTCAACGTTCCTGAGAAGTTTGGCGACTCTAGCCCTATTGGTTTCAGAGATACACACAACACCAAGTTGTTTAAATTTAAGTCATCAAGGGCAATCACTCAAACAAAACCCCGAGGTGCACAACAACTAATGCTGGTGAACATTCCTGTAAAGTTTGGTGACTCTAGCCTTACTGATTTCAGAGATAAGCGCGGCAAAAGTTTCTCTAAGTTATCACTGCGACACAAATAGTCTCTAAATTCAAGTTATCATATCAGGGGCAACAATTCAACAATTATCTACTGGTTTTAGAGATATGTGCTACACACAGTTTCTCTACTTTTAAGTTTACATATCAGGGGCACAAACCCAACACTAATCAGTGGGAGACAATTCAAAAACCCTTGGTGCACAACACCTCATGCTGGTCAACATTCCTGTGACTTTTGATGATTCTAACCCTAGCGGTTTCAGAGATACTTACTACACAAAGTTTGTCTATTTATAAGTAATCAGGGGCAATAAATCCAACATTATCAGGGGAGACAATTCAAAAACACCTGGTGCACAACTTTTGCTAGTGAACATTCCTGTGAATATTGGTGACTCTAACCAAACTACTTTCAGAGAAATGTGTGACAAAAGTTTCTCCAATTTTAAGTTATCATTTCAGGCACAGGTTCCCTTCGCATGCTATGTCAGGAGCTGTCTGGTATGGAAAGGCGTATTTATGGAGTACAGGGTTAATTTGACCGAGTCAATGACCCCTCTAGTGTTACTAATCAGAAATAAATTCTAAATTCAGGTGCACAACATCTCATATTAATAAACATTTGTATTAATTGTTTTGATTCTAAGTCAAATTACAATTATTACAGAAGTGCTTAATTAACAAAAATGTTATGGGATGTTTGGAGGTGCAAATGTACTACCATGCAGTGGGATGAACAAGAGCAAATCTTTATGCCACCCCAAGGAGCGATATTATAAAAATACCTAACTCAAATTAAAGTATAGTTGGGATCATGCACATACATATTCATACATACCCGCAGTGCCAAGAAGTGGAATGGCCACAGACATCAAACCATAGTTTTCAGCTGTTTGAAGTATTTCTTCCACTGTTTTCTGTATATTATTTTCAAGCTGACCTGCATTTGTGGTGTACATCCTGTTCCAGGGTGGAACATGTAGAACATAACGACAAATACGTACAAGATCTCCATCTTTAACATCTGTTACCTGTATACTTAATGCCTTCTGTAATTTAGAACGAGTTTCCCTATACTGGTCCCCTCCTAAGTCTATCAGTTTCTTTGCAATTGCACCGTCTCCTCTGAAAGAGGAATCTTCGGGACTCACCACAGCATCCACAACTACAGCTGTAATATCCATATAGGTAACATAGATTTTAACATCGTTTTTGAATTTCTTCAACAGCCAGTAATTACTTCCAAACTTACTTCTTTGTCTTACAGTCATCTTTCCACTGCCATGCATCCTATCAACAGAAGTTCCTGTAGGATTTTCCTTGGAACAGAAGTCTTCTACAAATGGTAATTCTAGGCACTGTACCTGTTTAGGTTGATTCTTGAGTAGTTCATTGTGTAATACTTGAAGACCTTCACCTTTTAAATCCACAAAAATCACTTCTCTTATTTTGCTGACTTTCTTGAAAAACTTATTCAGAGCTCTTACATGCTGTTGAGCACAAATGGCTGGATCAAATCCTGATGATCCTGAGAAAAAGAAAATGATAGAGGCTCGCTTGAAGATTTGATGGATATCCATTCAGTGGTATAGGAAGATTTAAAATCCAACTGAACTAGAATTGTGATCTTATCGTGATTTTGTCACAAAATCAAGCACATTTTTGGGTGAAAAGTAAGTTATAAATTTCTTGAACTTTGGCAAAAATGATGACAACAATGTTGTTTATGTGTTAAAGTCTGAAGCAAATCCTCTAAGTTGTATATGAAGAGTGGGACACACAATATTTTTTCATTATATTGGCATTGTTGTTTTAATTAAATCAAATAGAGCTGACCTTAATTAAAACTTAGAAGTAGTAGTTTTGACATATCCAAAATGAGCAGTTTTGTTTGGGTCTAAACTATTTGGTAATAAATAAGTTAAATTCAAATAATCAAAATGAAGCCAAAATGCTTTATGAACTGGAAGACAAGGGAGACGTGTCTCCTAATACTTTGGGTAAGGATACTTTACATAGTTGTTAATCACTGAAAGGACCACACTACTTGTTAAAGTGAGATCCAGCAATGGGGCAAGTAAGCTATCTTCACTACAACATTTACATAACAGGGGTAAACCAGATGTGTTTGTGAAACACTACATTATGCCCCTCACAGTAGAGTAAATGTAAACTTTGACCTATACATTTGTCCTTTGACCTTGACATTGATATGTCACCACTCAAAACCTGAGACTTCACGAGATATACATGCATCCCAAATTAATGTCAAGTCCCTATCTCTATTGGTTCGAAAGTAAGTGATTTCACCTACATATCTAGCCTTTGACCTTGAAGGATGACATTGACATTGATATTGACATGTCACCACTCAAAATGGGTGGCTTCAAGAGATATACATGAGTGCCAATTATCAAGTCTCTATCTCTACTGATTCAAAAGTTATCCCCAATGTTAAAATTGCTGACAAAGAAACAAGCATCTGACCTTTGACCGTAAAAGATGACCTTGACCTTGACATGTCAACCCTCAAAATGTGTAGCTTTATGAGATACATATGCATGCCAAATATCAAGTCTCTATCTGTACTGGCTCAAAAGTTATGACCAATGTTAAAGTTTGTGACAAACAGGCAGACAGACAAACAAACAGGGCAAAAACAATATGCCCCCAGATCTGATCCGGGGGGGGGGGGGGGGGGGGGGGGGGGGGGGGGGGAGGGGGATAAAAAAGTAGGTCAACACTGGCCTTAGTGCTTAAGCTTAAAATAAACAACTTCAGAAGTGCTCACTCATGGAGAAAATTAATGTATTCAGCATATTTTTATTTTTAAAGCTGCAAATTTCACACTGTCTGAGAATGTAACTGCTGTTTCAGTTCCTTCCTTGTAATACCATAATCATTACGATTATTTTATCACAACTCCTGATTTGAACTAGAGGTTTGTTTTTCTCACAAAAACAGATGTCTCCCCCTCCCATCCTCTTTCCAATACACAAGTGTAATGTCTGTAATTCCAAACTTATCAGGGTCTAATTTTTTAAGTCATCAGGGGCAATAACTCCAATGTTGTCAGGGGGAAACAATTCAAATGTCCCAGGTACACAACAACACATGCTGGTCAACATTCCTGTGAAGTTTGGTGACTTTAGTACTAGTGGTTTAAGAGATACACATGACACAAAGTAAAATTTCTCTTATTTTAAGTCATAAGGGGCAGTAACTCCAAAGTTATCAGAGGGAGACAATTCAAAAACCCAGATGTACAAATTATGCTGGTGAACATTCCCGTGAAGTTTGGTGACTCTAGCCCTACTGGTTTCAGAGATACATGCAGCACAAAGTTTCTCTAATTTTAAGTTATCATATCAGGGGCAATAACTAAACAATTATCAGGGGGATACAATTCAAAACACCCAGGTGCACAACAACACATGCTGGTCAACATTTCTGTGAAGTTTGGTGACTCTAGCCCTAGTGGTTATAAAGATATGCATGACACAAAGTTTCTCTAATTTTAAGTAATCATATCAGGGTCAATAACTCCAAAGTTATTAGGGGGAGACAATTCGAAAATCCCAGGTGCACAGCAGCTCATGCTGGTCAACATTCCTGTGAAACATTTGACACAGAGATGGGGTCAATGCAGGACAACTTCAGTCCGTAGTACTACCCATCAAATATTATTATTATACCTATCTCAGGGTCTAAACTTTAACTTAATATAAGGGGAGATAATTCAATCTGTCAAAAATCTGTTATGGTAATACAGAGGAAAGCTCAGGACAATTTCATTTATAACAAGAAATGTCAACACAACATCAAACAGGGTTTTCCTTCACTATTAACAGGTGATTTCTAAGTTCAAAGAGGAATAACTCCCAGACCAATAAATGTGTCACAGTACTTGACAAATGCCGCCAAAGCAAAGCATTGACAATATGTGTTTTGTAAGCAGGTCTGCAATATGCAACTGCAAAATGAAAGTAAAGATTGCATAGTAAGACCACAATTTGAACTCAAGTTACCCAAAATGACAATCTTTTTTTCATATTTGAGGTCAAAGGTCAAGGTCATGGCCACATGACCTACAAAAAGTATGCAACATTCCACCATCCGAAGATGAACTCATACACCATATTTAGTGATCCTAGCTGATTAGGTGTAGGGATAACAAAGGTCAAAGTCATGGTCACACTGACCTATAAATAGTATGCGACACTCTGCTATCCCAAGATGTACTCACAAACCATATTTGGTGATCCTAGCTGAAGTAGTGTAGAAGATATGTTCCGGACAAGCCTTTTTTTAAAATGAGGTCAAAGGTCAAGGTCATGGTCACATTAACCTATAACTAGTATGTGATCCGTAGACGAACTCACACACCTAATTTGGTGATCCTAGCGGATTCAGTGTAGGAGGTAAGCTCAAGACAAATTTTTTTGTAAATGAAGTCTAAGGTCAAGGTCACATTGCCCTATCAATAGTATGCGACACTCTGCCATCCTAAGATGTACTCACACATACTATATTTGGTGATCTTAGCTGAAGAAGTGTAGGAGATATGCTCCGGACAGGTTTTTTTTTGTAAATGAGGTCAAGGTCACATTAACCTAAAATTAGTCGGCAACACTCCGCCATCCCAAGACGAACTCACATGCCATATTTGGCGATCCTAGCTGATTCGGTATAGGAGATATGCTTCGGACGAAATTTCTTTTGTAAATAAAGCCCAAGGTCAAGGTCACATTGACCTATAAATAGTATGCGACACTCTGCCATCCTAATATGTACTCACACACCATATTTGGTGATCCTAGCTGAAGTAGTGTAGGAGATATGCTGAGGACAAGCTTTTTTTCAGCGGCTAGCTGTCTATTTTCACTTTTGTTCTAGTTTCCCACCAATGAGAAACTATGTTACATTGTAACTTGCATATGACCTAGGAGTATTTACAGTTAACTGTATTTTCATTAGTGAAATACCTTGACTGGCATACAACCTTTTTATATGCCTCTACACATTGCCAAACTAGGTAAAATTCTGATATACAGTCTGCTAACGTGTCGAATTTCCCGGGGTAATTATTACGATATTGCAGTTATTTCAAACACCATGTTTTATGATAATTAGTTGCTTCGGCCTCGCAAATTGAATTCAATGCAATAATTAACATAATCACAACACATGTAAGGCACCTTGTTACACATACATGTTCTATAAACTTCTTAGAGTTCAGTCAAAAGACCATATAGTTCAGAAAATCATTATTTACGCAGATATTTAGCATGGGACCGAAGACTGTCGACTGTCGAAAGTTCTGTTCTTAAAATAGATTTTAAGACCTGGAAATTCCCATAAAATCAAAGTACTGATGTACTGATACAAATGTATTTATCACCTCATGGTAATGGTTGCTGAGCATTATTACCAGTTTGTCGAAACCTCTATTAAACTTCCAAACTTTTACTATCATTTTGCTATCAATTAATATAACATTTGATCATAAAATTCACTTTGACGAACAGGTAGTTTGCCGAAACCACCATAATTCACAGGCAGTGCTATAGGAAATAAAGAAGAAGGGTTGTTTAGTATATTAGAGTAGTGGTATTAATAGTATTAATTACTGTCCCCGACCAAAGCACCGAGGCTCTGGTTGTTGGCTCTCTTTGATATAAAGCTACTTACTGAAGGCTACTGCTACGACTCTATCACATGGGGCCTGGGCTCATAGAGTAGGTTATATTGTTTTAAAACTACATGTAGATTCATGCAGTTAATGATGTCATTAATGATGATGCACACACGTCGATTAAAGTATTGATCTAGGCTAAATAAATACCGTTCTTTAAAGAATTACAGACTCTGCACAGTGCAAACAAAAACTTTTGCTTTAAAGTGTATCACGAAGTAAATACAGATCTGTATTTACTTCGTGAGTGTATTCAATTTCTTATCTTCATATCGATACAAATATAAACGCTTTCATGCACATTTTATAATAAATGCTAAATATTTTATAATAAATGCTTTATATTTATAATACTTTATAACATTTTATAATAAATGCTTTATACTAAAGAACTAACTTCAGATAGTTTTAAAACATTACTTTGAAATCGTACATTTTAAAAGTGATTTCCTATAAAAGCAACTTGAAATATTTCAATAAATATTTCTTCTACTCCAAGTCATTTTCATTGCATGCTTCTCTGCTAGCATAATAACAAGCAATCCTTCATAGATCTAGTTCTCTGTACTGGTAGAATCTCCAAACATTGAAATAAATATTGCAGAGATTGTTTTGTACATTGTGTCAATATTTGAGAGCCGCTGAATATCTTTTTAAAAGATATTTCTTGTTTAAAATGAGGTCAAAGGTCAAAGTCACATTGACCTAACAAGAGTGCCAGTGGGCACAATATACACCCGTCGATGCCTTGTCAGGACGTTAGCATGAAAACAAGAAAGGGATGAAACTGATCAGTTAGTTAACTTGAGTTAGAGATGTTACAGATGGACAGACGGACAGACAGCGCCATTCCATATCCGTTTTTTCATGTACTCTTGTCTACAGGTGAAGCTTGTCATGGTGAACAAGTGTTAAAAGTTTAAAAGCTTTATCTCAAAGGGTTGTGTAAATAAATTGACTTTAATAAAAACCTTAACCAAAAATTCTAAGTTAAAAAGGGGCATAATTCGGTCAAAATGCTTGACAGAATTATGAACTCTTGCCGATTGTTGTGAAGGTAAGGTAAACAAGTGTTCCAAGTTTAAAAGCTTTATCTCAAAGGGTTATGTAAATAAATGGACTTTAACAAAGCCTTAACCAAAAATTCTAAGTTAAAAAGTTATTTTCTCTTGCCTACAGGTGAAGGGTGTGACGTGAACAAATCTCACCTTCTTATCTTTTACTGTTATTTCAAACCTGAATAATTGACATCATAGATAAATCTTTTTCGCATGACTAAAGGTTTATGTTTATGAAATACCTTTGTCAGACTAAACTAGAACTATCACTAAAGGTGATGAATACCCCTACACGGCAGCTTGGATTGCAAAGCCAAGTTTGTGACACCAACTACCAATGTAACAGGACCAAAACACAAAATACTCAAAGTTCAAGGGGGATAATTCGGCCTGCAACTGAACATATGGAAATTGTGTCTTGCACATCTACTATTCATGGTTATTATGTATACTACATATTCACTGAATAACTTTAAAACTGAAGGAGACAACCTATGTTTTATGCAACAAGAGGGCCAGAATGGCCCCTGAAGCGCTCACCAGACAATCAGAGGAGAAGATTTTCACTATATTTTTCTATTGAAAGCTGGCTACTCCTGGGGCGGGGCCAATTTTGACCACAGGGGCATAATTTATATAACATTTGTAGAGGACCTGAACATGAAGCTATGTATCAAATATGAAGGTTATGAACCTTCCAGTTTCAGAGAAGATTTTCAATGTTTTTACTATATGTTTCTATTGAAAGCTGACCACCCCTGGGGCGGGCCAATTTTAATCCCAGGGGCATAATTTAAACAGCCATACAAAGTTCTGACTAAAGGCGATCAACTGTTCCTCTGAACAGGTATGTGTACCCTAGCATTCAAAACTGATTTTTTGCATTTGAATATTATTATAAATTATAACATAATCATTTCATATTCATAAGTTTAACTTAATACGTGCAAGTAATTTCATGCTAAAAATTATTTCATAATTTATTAAAAATCTTTAATTTGGCATTCTGGAGTCTTTACAAGATTTACCCTTCTTCTGAACTGCAGGGCAGGTTATAATAATGTCATAATGCCAATCACTATTATTAATTAACCCTTCTCTCATATAAAAGTGTTTTCACACATTTGAAAACAGAGTAGACCCAGATCAGATGCCTCCTATAGGAGCCATCTGATCAGGGTCTGCTCTGTTTGTTAATGGAATTTGATAGATCTGTTCCTTTAGTTTCTAAAATAGCTACAATGTTCCACCTACTATATTTCATTATAACTATTTTGTCAATAAATATTCAGTAGGTTGTGAAATTTGGAAACAAATGGCTACAATGTTCCACCTTCCATACTTCATTTTAACCATTTTGTTCATGAATATGCACTAGGCATTCAAATTAATAATAAACACAGAACAGGCAAAGGGTTAAGACAGAATCTACACACCAGCAATACAGGTGCACTAAAAATAGCCACTGGTCATCTCTCTCTACTGCTTGACCTGATTACCTCTTTCTGAGCAAAGATAAGATGCTTAAAAGTGCAGTCAGCTTCAAGTTTGCTAGAAATATGGCCACCCTGGGGTGTAGCCAATTTTGACCACAGGATCATAATTTATATAACTTTTGTAGAGGACCTGAACATGATGCTATGTGCCAAATATGAAAGCTGAGAACCTTCCAGTTTCAGAGGAGATGATTTTCAAAGTTTTCACTATATGTTTCTATAGAAAACAATGCACCGCTGGGGCAGGGCTAATTTTGACCCCACAAAGATGATGCTATGTGCCAAAGATGAAAGCTGAGACCCCTGTAGATTCAGAGGAGAAGAATTTTAAATGTTGTAATTTTTGACGACGAACGACGCATGCCAACGGACGACGGACATCAGACGATAACAAAAGCTCACCCTGTGCACTTTGTGCTCTGGTGAGCTAAAACTGATAAGCCCTTGGGCAAGGCCATTTTTGGCGTGGGGTCATAATTTGAACAATACTTGTAGAGGACCATTAGATCATGCTACATACCAAATATAAAAGGTTAAAGCCTTACAGTTTCAGAGAAGATTTTTAAAGATTTTCCTATGAAAAACTGATAAGCCCCAGGGCGGGGCCATTTTTGGCCCGGGGGTCATAATTTTAACAATCTTCATAGAGGACGTAAGATCATGCTACATGCCAAATATCAAAGGTCTAGGCCTTACTTTTTCAGAGAAGAAGATTTTTAAAGATTTTCCTATGAAAAACTGATAAGCCCTTGGGCGGGGCCACTTTTGGGCCCGGAGATCATAATTTGAAAATCTTTGTAGAGGACCATTAGATCATGCTACATGCCAAATATCAAAGGTCTAGGCCTTACAGTTTCAGAAGAAGATTTTTAAAGATTTTCCTATGAAAAACTGATAAGCCCTTGGGCGGGCCATTTTTTGCCTGGGGTCATAATTTGAACAATTTTTGTAGAGGACCATAAGATCATGCTACATACTAAATATCAGATTTATATGCCTTACAGTTTCAGAGAAGAAGATTTTTAAAGATTTTCCTATGAAAACAAGAGATGTCACAGTCATGTGACAAATGCCCTGTGACCTTGACCTTTGACCCATGGACCTGGGAGTTGAACGCGACACATCGTCTCTGTCTGGTGAACATTTGTGGAAGTTATATTGAAATCCACTGATATATGAAGAAGTTACAGACCGGACACGAATTTGGGATGGATGGAAAGACAGACGGACGGAAGGACAGACGGAAGGACGGACAATGCGATTACTATATGCCCGCCTTTGGGGGCATAAAAAGATAAGCCCTTGGGTGGGGCCATTTTTGGCCCAGGGTCATAATTTGAACAATTTTTGTAGAGGACCATTAGATCATGCTACATACATATCAAATATCAAAGGTCTAGGCCTTACAGTTTCAGAAGAAGAAGAATTTTAAAGATTTTTCTATGAAAAACTGATAAGCCCTTGGGCATGGCCATTTTTTTGCCCGGGGGTCATAATTTGAACAATCTCTATAGAGGACCATAAAATCATACTACATGCCAAATATCAAAGGTCTAGACCTTACAGTTTCAGGAGAAGATTTTTAATGATTTTCCTATGAAAAACTGATAAGCCCATGGGCGGGGCCATTTTTGGTCCGGGGGTCATAATGTGAACGTTTCGTTCCCCCTAGCCACTGCTGCTTCTGACAAAATTTGGTTAAAATCGGATCAGCAGTTTCAGAGGAGATGTCATTTGAAAATGTGGCCGGACACCGGACGCTGGCCGGACGCCGGACACATCGCGGTCACAATAGCTCATCCTGAGCCTTTGGCTCAGGTGAGCTAAAAACTGATAAGCCCTGGGGCGGGGCCATTTTTGGTCTGGGGGTCATAATTTGAACAATCTTTGTAGAGGACCATTAGATGATGCTACATACTAAATACCAAAGGTCTAGGCCTTACGGTTTCAGAGAAGAAGATTTTTAAAGATTTTCCTATGAAGACTGATAAGCCGCGGGATGGGGCCATTTTTGGTCCAGGGGTCATAATTTGAACAATCTTTGTAGAGGACCATTAGATAATGCTACATACCAAATATCATAGCTCTAGGCTTTGTGGTTTCAGAAAAGAAGATGTTTAAGTAAATTGTTGACGACGCGCATACACACGGTGACGGATGCCGGAGACTGCCCCCCTCACAATACCTCACTTTGTGCCAGGTGAGCTAACAAGGCACCCCTGGGGCGGAGCCAATATTGACCCCAGGGCCATAATTGATATGACTTTTGTAGAGGACATGAACATGATGCTATGTGCCAAATATGAAAGCTGAGAGACTTCCAGTTTCAGAGAAGAAGATTTTCAAAGATTTCACTATTTGTTTCTATTGAAAACTGTTCACCCTTGGGGCGGGGCCAATTTTGACCCCAGGGCCATAATTTATATAACTTTTGAAGAGGACCTAAAGATGATACTATGTGCCAAAGATGAAAGCTGAGAACCCTGTAGATTCAGGAGAAGATTTTTAAAGGTTCAAATTGTTAAGGACAGACGACGCATAATGTACGATGCACGCCGACGGACGACGGACATCACACGATCACAAAGGCTCACCCTGAGCACTTTGTGCTCTGGTGAGCTAAAACAAGAGGGCCAGAATGACCCTGAAGCGCTCACCAGACAATCAAAGGAGAAGATTTTGAAAGTTTTCAATATATGTTTCTACAGAAATCTAGCCAGCCCTGGGGTGTGGCCAATTTTGACCCAAAGGGCACAATCTGAATAACTCTTGTAGAGGACCTGAATATGCTGTTATGTGCCAATAGTGAAAGCTGATATCCTTCCAGTTTCAGAGAAGAATATTTTCAAAGGTTTCACTAGATGTTTCTATTGAAAACAGGCTACCCCTGGGGCGGGGCCAATTTTGACCCCAGGGACATAATTTACATAACTTTTGTAGAGGACCTGAACATGATGCTATATGCCAAATATGAAAGCTTTGAACCTTTCAGTTTCAGAGGAGAAGATTTTCCAACTTTTTATTATATGTTTCTATTGAAAACTGGCTACCCCTGGGGCAGGGCCAATTTTGACCCCTGAGGGGCATAATTTATATAACTTTAGTAGAGGACCTGAATATGATGATATATGCCAAATATGAAAGCTGAGAACATTCTAGTTTCAGGGGAGAAGATTTTCAAAATTTTCCCTATATGTTTCTTTTGAAATCTAGCCACCCCTGGGGCGGGGCCAATTTTGACCCCAGGTGCATCATTTATATAACTTTTGTAGAGGACCTGAATATGATGCTATGTGCCAAATATGAAAGCTGAGAACCTTCCAGTTTCAGAGAAGAAGAATTTCAAAGTTTTCCCTATATGTTTCTATCGAAATCTAGCCACACCTTGGGCGTGGGGCCAATTTTGACCCCAGGGGCATTATTATATAACTTTTGTAGAAGACTGGAACATGATGCTATGTGCCAAAGATGAAAGCTGAGAACCTTCCAGTTTTAGAGGAGAAGATTTCCAAAGTTTTCACCTTGTTTCTATTGAAAACTGGCTACCCCTGGGGTGGGGCCAATTTTGACCCTAGGGGCATAATTTATATAACTTTTGTAGAGGACCTGAATATGATGCTCTGTGCCAAATATGAAAGCTGAGAACCTTCCAGTTTCAGAAGAGAAGATTTTCAAATTTTCCCCATATGTTTCTATTGAAAACTAGCCACCCCTGGGGGCGGGGCCAATTTTGACCCCATTTAGATAACTTTTGTGGAGGACCTGAATATGATGCTATGTGCCAAATATGAAAGCTGACAACCTTCCAGTTTCAGAGGAGAAGATTTTTAAAGTTTTACTATATGTTTCATTTGAAAACAAAGCACCCTTGGGGCGGGCCCAATTTGACCCCAGGGGCATAATTTATATAACTTTTGTAGAGGACCTGAATTAAATATGAAAGCTAAGAACCCTGTAGATTCAGGAGAAGATTTTTAAAGGTTCAAATTGTTGACGACGGACCATCAACGACGGACGACAGACAAAGGGTGATCACAAAAGCTCACCCTGAGCACTTTGTGTCCAAACAGACGAGCTAAAAATTAAGCCTCACCGATATTGACCAATATATTTTTATTTATCAACAATAATGGCATTATGACATAGTGGTAAAGGGTCACTTAAGGAACATTCCTGCAAAATTTATTAAACCGAGCTGATGAAATTTTCTGCATAGCCATAACAGGAATATTGGACTTCCCTTGTTGATCTTTTTTTGTCAATGAATCACTGTGATTTGTACTATTCTGCAAAGCGTCAACTAAGCAACATTCCTGCAAAACCATATTAAAACAGGCCCAATGGTAAGCATACAGTAAACAAAACTGACTTTACCTGATCCTATGAATGGCATGGCCAAAGTTTCCATCTGGATTCTGTCTACCTCTGTATAGCAATTCAACAGAGCCTTTTCCAATTCGTCCAACAACTTCTGATTCAAGTCCCTTTTTTTAACGCATCTTGGTGTATACACATGTGCTACTTTTTTACAATTTCTCAAGAGCCCATGTGCTGTTATCCTGCAGTCAGAAACCTTTAGTTCACGGTTATTTGCTACAGACTGCCTACACTCCCTTTGAAACTCCTCTCCTGCAGCTTGGGCAATGTGTTTTGCTATTCCATACCTGCTAACCAGTGTTGGCTGGTTTGACATAGCAATACAATCAGCTTTAATTCTAGTTAGGTTTCCTTTACATAACTTAACAACAACATTATCAAACATATACTTCATTGTTTTGTCTGGATTGTATGGATACCTTTCAATAACATCTTCAGGAGGCAAATAAGCAGCATCATTTTCATCCATGTCTTCCTCCTCATTGATACTCTTGTCTGGGTCACTTGGGAATTTGTTGTCTAGGTAATCTTGGAATTCAGAAATTGCTCTGAATGACCCCTCAACTTTATAGGTGCCATCTTCCAACTTTAATATATGTACCTTTACAGCTTGTTTTACCTTGTTTATCCAGGCTTGTAGCTTAGCTCTTTCTTCTAAGAAGCTTATGATACCAGGGTTTATAATTGCAGAAACGCAACTAAATAACTGAAAAAGAAACACAAAGTGTGATGGGACAAAGACATAGGTGATTAATATTCAACTGTAGAATCAGATCTATATATTCATGTTAGCAAACAGCAGATCCTAATCAGATAGCTACTACAGGATTTATACCCTACCAATGCCATGGACCAGTCTGGATATGAATGTCTATGCCTTTTCCTAATGAATATTCATGTCAGCAATAATGACATCATTAATATTAGTTAAAATAATTTTTAAAACGGCACATGAACACCAGAAGTTTTTCTAGTAGTAAAACGGTGGTGGAACGTGAACGACCAAGTCAGATCAGATTTATCTGTTTATTTAATATACCGACGTTTCGGTACTTACAAGTACCTTCATCAGGTTTGACATACATCAGTTTTTGAAATGGCAGAAACTGCAGAATCTATATAGTTCCATAAGCAAACTGAGTATACACTGAAATTTTGTTGAGATTGACTTTTTTGTCACTTGACTGTTCCAAGGCGGTACTTTTATCTTCCCCATATTTGTTTGTTATGTCTTTGTACGTCTCTTTTTGTCTATTATAGGCTTGTACATATGATGTCCTTTTTGGGCGACTGTGTTTTGTATGTGGTGTTTCCTGCATGACTCATACATTAACTTTTGTCTAATCGTAAACACTAGGGCCATGAAAACTCTATATTGCTCACCCAAGACAATGGCTTATGTGCTCTATTGTGTACAATGTATGTGCACAAATGGTGATAGCAGGTACATGTAGACATGATATGATTTGAAATTGCATCCGAGAAACGGTGAGTCAAATTTATTTCAAATTACACCATGGCCGATAGAGTTGTTGTGACTGAAAGTAGAAGTCTTAGAGCCCAGCAGTTTATTTCTGATGGTGATAAGCTTACAACAGGCAAGCAGTGGGAAGAATGGCTCGAGGGCATTGAAAGAGAGTTTAAGATAGCTGACCCACAGGATAAGAAAGATGCAATGATAATTTATGGGGGTCGTGAAATTGCACGATTAGAAATAAGTTTGCATGATTCAGAGCAGAACCCAGAGCAGCCACTAAATGAGTATGACAGACTGACAGAGAAACTGGAAAATTATTATACACCATAGACAAACAAACATTAATGTTTAATAAAATCCAATAAATCAATGGAAAGGAATAGAATCCTTCAAGCACCAGTGGTGGAAGACTTTACTTATAAATTTCATGATTGCACCATATTTTCAAAGATGGATCTAAAACAAGGCTACCACCAATTAGTTTTTGGGGAGCAGTCAAGACAAATAGCAACATTCAGCACACCTTGGGGTAATATGAGACCTAAAAGGCTTATTTTTGGAGCAAAATCTTCACAAGACCTATTTGATGAGGATATGTACAGAATATTTGGTGATATTCCCAAGTATTTAAACCAGAGAGATGATATCCTTATAGGAGGCACTACAATAGCAGAGCACAACAAAATGTTAGAAATGGTCTTACAAAGAGGAAATGATTTTGATGTGACATTTCAATAGAGATAAATGCCAGTTTGGAGTTTCAGAGTTATATTTTTATGGATACAAGTTCACAAAAGACGGATTGAAACCAACACCGGGAAAGATCCAGGCAGTGAAGGAGTGCAAAGCACCAGAAAGGAAAGAGGCTGTGAGAAGCTGCATGGGCATAATTGGCTACTTGTCAAAGTTCATTCCAAACTATGCAGTTTTGACAGCACCATTGAGAAGTCTAACAAAGAAACATACATGTATACCATTTGCATCGGGAAAGGACCAACAAGTGGCATTTCAAAAACTATAACTGTAAGCCAAAGGCTAATGAATACCCCTCCCCCCCTACACACACACCTGTCTGCTTGTCAGAACATCTATCATCAATCTGTACATATGTACATACAGAAACATGAAGAGATTAAAAAACAACAACAACAACAAGGCAGATGCCGGAGTCAACAGTTCAAATTTTTTCCTTCTTAAAAACAGCAGACAAGCTATAAATTGTATTATAATGTAGTAGGAGTAAAATGGACACAATGTGGTTTATGGACGGATGGTCAGATGGAAAGATATATGAATGAATGAATGAATGAATGGTGAATGAAGGGACTGTATGATTCTAGTAACTCAACCCAAGCCCCAAAACATTGTGTAAGTGGGTATAATAATAATAATGACACTGAAAAAATTCAATAAAAGCTAAATAAACCTCACATCTGAATAACTTTGTTGAAGATGGGTATAATGATAATGGCATGGACACTTTTAAATGGAAGATAAAAAAACCTCACATCTGAATAACATTGTTGTTCCTGTTTTTATATTCTGTTCAATGATTTCTTATTTCCTAATCATTCCTTTGCAAACAGAATAGGCTAGATCTAGATGCGATAGTCCCTGGAGGAGTTTCTGCAATGCCCAAAAAGTATGTTACAACAAGAGGGCCAGAATGGCCCTGAAGCACTCACCCTGAAGCGCTCACCAGACAATCAGAGGAGAAGATTTTCAAAGTTTTCACTATATGTTTCTATAGAAAACTAGCCGGCCCTGGAGCGGGCCAATTTTGACACTAGGGGCAAAATTAATATAACTATTATAGAGGACCTGAACATGATGTTATGTGCCAAATAAGAAAGCTGAGAACCTTCCAGTTTTCACTATATGTTTCTATTGAAAACTGACCACCCTTGGCGTGGGGCCAATTTTGACCCCAGGGGCATAATTTACAAAATTTTGTAGAGGACCTGAACATGATGCTCTGTGCCAAATATGAAAGCTGAGAACCTTCCAGTTTCAGAGGAGAAGATTTTCAAAGTTTTCACTATATGTTTCTATTGAAAACTGACCACCCCTGGGATGGGGCCAATTTTGACCCCAGGGCCATAATTTATATAACTTTTGTAGAGGACCTATACGTGATGCTATGCGCCAAAGATTAAAGCTGAGAACCCTGTAGATTCAGAAGAGAAGATTTTTAAAGTTTCAAATTGTTGACGATGAACGACGGACGTCGTACGCCCACAGACGACGGACATCAGGCGATCACAAAAGCTCACCCTGAGCACTTTGTGCTCTGGTGAGCTAAAAATAAGATGATATATCTATGGCACAATGAATACTTTTACAAGGTAATGGGCTAACCATTTGGATGCTGAATATTCAAAGTTAAATGCCCCATCAGATGCCATTCCTTATAAAAGACTTGGATTTGCTAGAGTGGTGTAATGATTACCAGTGCAGACCCTAATCAGAAGTGTCTTCTAACAGTACACTCATTTCCAACATTCAAAGGATTAATACGAGAGACAAGTTCTATATAATAATGTACTGAGCTACAGATAAAGGTACATACGCAAATACTAAAATTGTCATTTCTCCACCATAGTTATACTGTGACAACTCTTTAGAATTGTTGAAAATGTTTAAATTTATGCATTTTATCTGCACCTCTGCATGTATATTGGGTCTGTGTCAAAGGGAAGGACTAACCAGTTGCTGCTAATGCAGTGTTTGGTCTTGGATTGTGCTATATTTACCAGGGCAGAAGAAATGTCCAAGCTTCAAATCAATACCAGAGCTTGCAGACCCTAACCAGACAATTTTTAGTTGCTGACCTGGGTCTACTCTGTTTGCAAAATATCTTTGTGTTGTTTTGTTATGATGATCCTTATACATATCATGTGTGTTTACCTCATCATACAAATCATCTTCATTGAAGCCTTCATCGGTACTGCTTGGCTGCCCTGTTACATGTGGGGCTGCAGGACTGGGGGGTGCAACCTGAGCTGCAGTATTAGTATCCTTTGGTCGGGCTCCACCATCTTCACCTTTCATGCTGGCTGAAGTGTGAGCTGCAGTATTAGTATCCTTTGGTCGGGCTCCTCCATCTCCACCTTTCATGCTGGCTGAAGTGTGAGCTGCAGTACTAGCATCCTTTGGTCGGGCTCCTCCATCTCCACCTTTCATGCTTGTAGACATTGAACCACTGCTCCTAAAATACAATCATACTTAATCCTTTCCCTCATACAAATGCTTTTTCATGCCTTTATAAACAGAGTAGATCCAGATCAGTCAGCTGCTGTAGGAGCAGTCTGATCAGGATGTGCTCTGTTTGCATATAAAATAATGATAAATCTGACTCTTTAGTTTCTGATACAAAACATTCATGTGTCCATATGACATTATAACAAGAAAATTGTGTCTGTAAGACACAGCGATGTCCCGTGTAGGTGCTGGCCTAGCAGCACATAAAATTCCTAAGTGATTTGACCTTGACCTTGGACTTGCTGGCAGCATGGGCTGGATGTGTAAAGGAAGTATGGATGGTGTTTAATGTGTATATGCAATTCCATGCCAATAGCTATAGCGGTTAGTGAGATATAAGACGATGAAAAAACTGTGACAACCAACTGCATGTAAAATCCTTAAGTCATTTGACCTTGACCTTGTGGACAACATGGGCCGGGTGCGTAGTGAAAGTATGGATGGTGTTGAATGTGTATACTGTAGAACCTCTCTTAAGCGGCCATCAAAATGAGGTCAGATTATGGCTATATAAGGCAGGTGGTTGCTTAATGCAGGGCAAAAGTAATACAGAAGCCTCCTATAGGAGCTTTCTGTATTACTTTTCCCTACATTAAGCAACCACCTGCTTTTTAAGACTCCTTTGATAAATATATTATTAAGACAGGTTCTACTGTATGCAGTTCCATGCTAATAGCTATAGCGGTTAGTGAGATGTAAGACAATGAAAAAACTGTGACAACCACCTGCATGTAAAATTCCTAAGTCATTTGACCTTGACCTTGGGATTGCGGGTAGCATGGGCCAGATGCGTAATGAAAGTATGGATGGTGTTGAATGTGTATATGAAATTCCATGCCAATAGCTATAGCGGTTAGTGAGATATAAGTGGTTAGTGGTTAGGGAGATATAAGACGATGACAACCAACTGCACGTAAATGTGAAAACCAACTGCACATAAAATTTCCAAGTAATTCCTAAGTAAATTTGACTTTGACATTGGGCTTGCGGGCAGCATGGGTTGGGTGTTCAATGAAGGTATAGATGTATTTAATGTGTATATGCAATTCCATGTGAATAGCTACAGTGATTAGGGAGATATTAGACGATGAAAAACCCGTGACAGCCAACTGCATGTAAAATTTCCAAATCATTTGACCTTGACCTTGGGCTTGCCGGCAGCATGGGCTGGGTGCACAATAAAAGTATGGATGTTGTTTAATGTGTACATGTATGTGTAATTTCATGGCAATAACTACAGTGGTTAGGAAGATATAAGACAATAAACAAGAGGGCCATGATGGCCCTGTATCACTCACCTGGTTAAATGATGTAAATAGACATATCAATTTTGACCCCTGGGGCACAATTTTAACAGTCTTGGTAAAGCTCCATCAGATGATGCTTCACCCCAAAGGAATGGGCTATTTTTGACCCCTGGGGGGATTTGAACAATTTATGTAGATATCTACTAGATCATTCTACATACCAAGTTTGGTAGCCTTAAGCCTTACAGTTTTTGACAATAAGATTTTTAAAGTTTTCAGTAAAATTTGGGACCACCTAGGGCAGAGCCAATTTTGATCCAAGGGGCTTAATTTGAACGATCTTGGTAAAGGCCTACCAGAAAATACTATGTACCAAATAGCACAGCTCTAAGCCTTTCAGTTTTGGACATAAAGAATTTTAAATTTTTTACTATATAATCCAATGTAAAACTTGTGACTCCCAGGGTGAGAACAATTTTAACCCCAGGGGCATAATTTGAACAATCTTGGTAAAGGTCCACCAGATGATGTTATGTAGCAAATATCACAGCTCTAAGCTTTTCCTTTTCGGACAAGAAGATTTTTAATGTTTTTACTATATAATCCAATGCAAAATATGTGACCCCCCAAGGTGTGGCCGTGTTTGACTCGAGGGGCATTATTTGAACAATCTTAATAAAGGTTCACCAGATGATGCTACATTCCAAATATCACAGCTATAAGCTTTTCAGTTTCGAAAAAGAAGATCTTTAAAGTTTTTACTATATAATGCTATGTAAAACTTGTGGTCCCCGGGGTTGGGCCAAATTTGACCCCAGGGGCAAAATTTGAACAATCTATGTAGAGGTCCACTAGATGATTCTGCAAACCAAATTTGGTAGCCCTAGGCCTTACAGGTTTCGACAAGAAGATTTTTAAAGTTTTCAGTAAAATTTGTGACCCCCAGGGTGAGGAATTTTTTTTTGACCCCATGGGCATATTTTGAATAATCTTCATACCAATTATCACAGCTCTAATCCTTTCAGGTTTGAGACAAGAAGAATTTTTGAAGTGTTTACCACATAATCATATGTAAAACATGTGACCCCCAGGGTGTGGCCGTGTTTGACCCCAGTAAAGGTTCACCAGATGATGCTACATACCAAATATTACAGCTCTAAGCTTTTTGATTTCAGACAAGAAGATCTTTAAAGTTTTTACTATATAATCCTATGTAAAACTTGTTACTCTCGGAGTTGGGCTAATTTTGACCCCAGGGGTAAAATTTGAACAATCTATGTAGAGGTCCACTAGATGATTCTACATACCAAATGTGTTAGCCTTAGGCCTTACAGTTTTTGACAAAAGATTTTTAAAGTTTTTACTGTCATTTTAAGAAAAAGTTGACGACGGACACAGAGCAATCACAATAGCTCAGCTTGGCACTTCGTGCCAGGTGAACTCAAAACTGTGACAACCAACTGCATGTAAATGTGACAACCAACTGCACGTAAAATTTCCAAGTCATTTGACCATGACCTAGGGCTTGCAAGCAGCACAGGTGTGTACAAGTGTAGAAATTACTGACTTATAACACTTGAAAAACTGTGACACCCAACTGCATCTAAAAGCGTGACACACGGATGGACGGACGGACATGTGCAAAACATATTATTATACCTCAATTTCATTTACAATATTAATTGCCCATAGGCCACCCTGACATAGAAATACTGTCAGGCCCAGCGGGAAAAAAATTACTGTCGGAAAAATATTGTCTCTCGCTACCATAGGAACGGAACATCTAGATCAGTGAGCGCTTATCAAATTGTGTTTGTGACGTAATCCGATGATTTCATCGATTGGCGGCATCTAACGCTTGCAATTTGATCAACAAACGTCATTATGACAACTGATTTGTTTTTGTTAATATATTTGAGAAATGTCGCGTTATGCGACTATTTCGGAGGAGACTCTGTCAAGATTGGACAGTGAAAAGGGCTCCACCAGTACTTATAATGTGTCATGAATAGAAATGTGAAGCTGTTCCGCGAATTTTAAGCATCGAGTAGCTCCATAACTTTTGTTTAAAACTGTTTATTGTTGTCATTGAATAAATATTTTTGCTGACGAAATTGATTGTGCTGTTCGGTATAATAAAATAAATATCACATTCTGTGGAGAGAGAAAGGACGTATTGTCAACCGTCGGTATGGTAATGGCCACCTCGGCGTAACCAACCTCGGGTTGACAGTACGTGCTCTCTCTCTCCATAGGATGTGATATTTATATAATGCCCCCTGACTATCGTCAACGGGAGCATAAAAATGCAGCCAATAAATATTCATAATATCATTATTTCTTACATGAATATTGCACAGGTAAAGATTTAAGTGGTTTAAACCTACTGAATATTCATGTAAGAAATAATGATGTCACAAATATTAGCTTGATTTTTAATGCTATATGAAAACATAATATTCTGGCACTGGCAGAAACTGTATTCAGATCTATATAATCCATAAGCAAAACACAGCACATCCTGATGAAAGGGCCCTTACTAGAGTCAGTTGATCTGGGTCTACTCTGCTTGCAAAGACACTTCTAAGAGGTAAAAGGATTAAAAATGAGTGACTAAAATGTTAAGACACTTTGACAAGTGTCATGTGGATTATAATCAACAGGTTTAATTAAACAAGATGGTGATTAAGACCCTTAATTGATTACATTGATTAACAGGTCATCAGGCCTTGTGAAACATAGTAAAAGAAGAGTGTTCTAAGGAACTCATGTGTAACCTTCTGGCTGAGGTCTGACAAAAGGTTTGACAGAAGATGCATGATGCCACTCACATGCATGCATGTGTGCACATGTATGCATGTCTATGCAAACACAGGAAGACAGACAAGTAATCCTTAAGTGTCACCCAGTTAAAGTAGGGCCATAGAGTGATTGCTAATGAACTTCACTTTCAATATCATTTATGATAACAACATCTAAGTCAAGGGCAGTAACTGAGGTGTAACATGGACTCGGAAAAAACTAGAAATGTGTTCATAGGAAATGGCTGCCCCCTTTCTAGCCCTATATTGTCTCTTAATCAAGTCCACTTTTAGGTGAAATAAAAACCAAGAGGGCCAGAATGGCCCTGACATTGCTCACCAGACAATCAGATAAGTTTCTATTGAAAACTGACCGTCCCTGGGGTGGTGCCAATTTTGACCACTGGGACACAAAATATAACTTTTGTAGATGACCTAAATATGAAGCTATGTGCAAAATATGAAATCTGAGAACATTCCAGTTTCAAAGGAGAAGATTTTCAAAGTTTGCACTATAAAATTGTTCTATTGAAAACTGACCACCCCTGGGGTGGGGCCTATTTTGACAACAGGGGCATAATTTATATAACTTTTGTAGAGGATTGGAAAATGGTGCTATGTGCCAAATATGAAAGCTGAGAACTCTGTAGATTCAGAAAAGAAGATTTTCAAAGTTTTCACTATACGCTTATATAGACAAGAGGGCCATTGAAAGTGTTAATTTTTCAGACAAACAAATTCCAGATGACAGAAACCCTATCACTGCTGAGCATAATTTGACTGAAATAAGCACACAGTTTGGATTCTGATCTGACACATATGTAACTTCATATGTGGTTTGTACAAGAGAGTTAATTGTAAGATTGATATGTATTAACCAGGGAATTTTAATCATGCAAGGCCATACAAAGTTCTGAGTAAGGACGATCAACTGACCTCTCAAATAATCAACTGTTCCTCTTAAAAGGTATGTGTGGTAATCGGTATGTGTACCCTAGCATTCCAAACTGATTTTTTGCATTTGAATATTATTATCATGCTCTTTCCACAAATGAAATGTCATTCCAATAGCATCAGTAGAACAGCGGTTATTGATCCGACAATAAAATGTAATAAGAGGGCCATGATGGCCCCGATATCGCACACCAGACAATCAGAGGAGAAGATTTATTTCTATAGAAATCTTGCCACCCCTGGGGCGGGGCTTCATTTGAACCCAGGGGCATAATTCATAAATGTTTTGTAGAGGACTTCAAGATGATGCTATGTGCCAAATATGAAAGCAGAGAAACTTCCAGTTTCAGAAGAAGATTACTATTGAAGTTTCACAATATGTTTCTATATAAAACTAGAGGGCCATTGACAATGTTAATTTTTCAGCAGACATTTCTTACAGATCATAGGAACTCAGTGTTATCACCCTATCAGTGCTAAGCATGTCTTGATTGAAACTAGAACTGTAAGCCACAGGCTAACGAATACCCCCCCCCCCTCCCCCCCCCCTGGCTGCTTGTCAGAACACCTATCATCAATCTGAACTTATGTACATACAGAAACATGAAGAGATTTATAAAACCCAATTTATGTAATAAAAATGACAAGATGTTCAGCAATAAAGAAAAATGTAATATTCAATCCAAGATCAATCACAAACATAAATAAAGCAACTTTTACCAAATATTGTCAAGTCCAAAAAGGGAGATAAGTCTGTTGTTAAAATTCAAAGAAGTGTTATGGCTGCTGCCAGACAATGTCATCCAATAAGTTCAAGCAGCTTTGTTTATTTTTGTGAAGTGTCAACTCCAAAGTTCTAAACAAATAGGTATCTTTTCAGAAAAACCTTAAGTTCAAGGATCATAACTCTGGGAAAATTATTCAACCAGACCGATATTCGAACTTAAGCTGCAACTCATCTAGATTTAGATTTATGTCAAATATAAAGTTAATATCTCCAAGCACTTCCAAAGAAAGACCGGAAAATTGAAAATTTGATAAAAAAAAAATAAGTCCAAGGGTCATAACTCTGGCAAAAATTATTCAACCACACTGAGATTGGGAATTAAGCTGTAAATGATCTAGATTTAGCTTTACGCCAAAAATAAAGTTAAAATCTCCAACCACTTCCAAAAAAAGTCTGGAAATTTCAAAATTTGAAGAAAAAAATTGAAGTTCAAGGGCAATAACTCTGGAAATAATTATTCCACCGGACTGAGATTGGAACATAAGTTGTAATTTATCCAGATTTAGCTTTGTACTAAATATAGAGTTGATATCTCCAGTCACTTCCATAACAAGAGGGCCATGATGGCCCTTAATCGCTCACCTGTTCATAACAGATTAATGATTTCAATGACAGATTACATAATTTGAAAAATCTTGGTAGAAAACCATTAGATAATGCTACATACTAAATATAAAGAGTCTAGACCTTACAGATTTGGAGGAGAAGATATTTTAAAAAAATTCCTATGAAAAACTGTTAAGCCCCAGGGCGGGGCCATTTTTGATCTGGGGTTCATAATTTGAAAATCTTGGTAGAGGACTATTAGATAATGCAACATACCAAATATCTAAGGTCTATGCCTTACAAGTTCAGAGATTTGTACGAGAAGAAGATTTTTTAAAACTTTCCTATGAAAAACTAATATGCCCATGGACGGGGCCATTTTCAACCCAGGGGACATAATTTGAACAATCTTGGTAGAAAACTATTACATAGCGCTACATACAAAATATTAAAGGTCTCTGCCTTACAGTTTTGGAGAAGAAGATTCCTAAAGCTTTTCATATGAACAAGAGGGCCAGAATGGCCCTGAAGCGCTCACCAGACAATCAGAGGAGAAGATTTTCAAAGTTTTCACTATATGTTTCTATAGCAAACTAGCCTGCCCTGGGGCGTGGCTAATTTTGACCCAAGCGGCACAATTTATATAACTTTTGTAGAGGACCTGAACATGATGCTATGTGCCAAATATGAAAGCTGAGAACCTTCGAGTTTCAGACGAGAAGATTTTCAAAGATTTCACTATTTGTTTCTATTGAAAACTGCCGACCCCTGGGGCGGGGCCAATTTTGACCCAGGGGCCATAATTTATATAACGTTTGTAGAGGACCTGAACATGATGCTATGTGCCAAATATGAAAGCTAAGAACCTTCCAGTTTCAGAGGAAAAGATTTTCAAAGATTTCACTATTTGTTTCTATTGAAAACTGTCCACACCTGGGGTGGGGCCAATTTTGACCCCGGGGCCATAATTCATATAACTTTTGTAGAGGACCTGAACATGATGCTATGTGCCAAATATGAAAGCTGAGAACCTTCCAGTTTCAGAGGAGAAGATTTTCAAAGATTTCACTATTTGTTTCTATTGAAAACTGCCCACCCCTGGGGCAGGGCCAATTTTGACCCCGGGGCCATACTTTATATAACTTTTGTAGAGGACCTGAACATTATGCTATGTGCCAAATATGAAAGCTGAGAACCTTCTAGTTTCAGAGGAAAAGATTTTCAAAGATTTCACTATTTGGTTCTACTGAAAACTGTCCACACCTGGGGCGGGGCCAATTTTGACCGCGGGGCCATAATTTATATAACTTTTGTAGAGGACCTGAACATGATGCTATGTGCTAAATATGAAAGCTGAGAGCCTTCCAGTTTCAGAGAAGAAGATTTTCAAAGATTTCACTATTTGTTTCTTTTGAAAACTGCCCACCCCTGGGGCGGGGCCAATTTTGACCCCGGGGCCATAATTCATACAACTTATGTAGAGGACCTAAACATGATCCTATGTGCCAAATATGAAAGCTGTGAGCCTTCCAGTTTCAGAGGAGAAGATTTTCAAAGATCTCACTATTTGTTTCTATTGAAAACTGCCCACCCCTGGGGCGGGGCCAATTTTGACCCAGGGGCCATAATTTATATAACTTTTGTAGAGGACCTGAACATGATGTTATGTGCTAAATATGAAAGCTGATAACCTTCCAGTTTCAGAGGAGAAGATTTTCAAAGTTTGCACTATATGATTCTATTGAAAACTGCCCACCCCTGGGGCGGGGCCAATTTTGACCCCAGGGCCATAATTTATATAACTTTTGTAGAGCACCTGAACATGATGCTATGTGCCAATTATGAAAGCTATGAACCTTCTGGTTTCAGAGGAGAAGATTTTCAAAGTTTGCACTATATGTTTCTATTGAAAACAAGGCACCCCATGGGCGGGGTCAATTTTGACCCCAGGGGCATAATTTATATAACTTTTGTAGAGGACCTGAATATGATGCTATGTGCCAAAGATAAAAGTTGAGATCCCTGTAGATTCAGAGGAGAAGATTTTTAAAGGTTCAAATTGTTGACGACGGACGACGAACGACGGACGACGGACAACGCACGCCGACGGACGACGGGTGATCACAAAAGCTCACCCTGAGCACTTTGTGCTCTGGTGAGCTAAAAACTGATAAGCCCCAGGGTGGAGCCATTTTTGACCAAGGGGTAATAATTTGATTAATCTTGGTAGTGGACCATTAAATAATGCTACATACCAAATATCAAAGGTCTATACCTTATAGTTTTAGAAGATTTTAAAGATTTTTCTATGAAAAACTGATAAGCCCCGGATCGGGTTCATTATTGTCCTGGCGGTCATAATTTGAACAATCTTTGTAGAGGACCATTAGATGATGCTACATACCAAATACTTAAGGTATATTCCTTACATTTTCAGAGAAAAAGATTTTTAAAGATTTTCCTATGAAAAACTGATAAGCCCGGGTTGGGGCCATTTTTGGCTTAGGGGTCATAATTTGAACAATCTTAGTAGAGGACCATTAGATCATGCTACATACCAAATATCAAAGGTCTATGCCTTACAGTTTCAGAGAAGATGATTTTTAAAGATTTTCCTATGAAAAACTGATAAGCCCTGGGGCGGGGCCATTTTTGTCCTAGGGTCATAATTTGAACAATCTTAGTAGAGGACCATTAGATCATGCTGCATACCAAATACCAAAGGTCTATGCCTTACAAATTCAGAGAGGAAGATTTTTAAAGATTTTCCTATGAAAAACTGATAAGCCCTGGGGCAGGGCCATTTTTGGCCCAAGGGTCATAATTTGAACAATCTTAGTAGAGGACCATTAGATCATGCTACATACCAAATATCAAAGGTCTATGCCATACAGTTTCAGAGAAGAAGATTTTTAAAGATTTTCCTATGAAAAACTGATAAGCCCTGGGGTGGGGCCATTTATGTACTGGGGGTCATAATTTGAATAATCTTAGTAGAGGACCATTAGATGATGCTACATACCAAATACCAATGGTCTATGCCTTACAATATTCAGAGAAGAAGATTTTTAAAAGATTTTCCTATGAAAAACTGATAAGCCCCGGTGCGGGGCCACTTGTGGCCCAGGGGTCATAATTTTAGCAATTTCAGTAGAGGACCATTAGATCATGCTACATATCAAATATCAAAGGTCTATGCCTTACAGTTTCAGAGAAGAAGATTTTTAAAGATTTTCCTATGAAAAACTGATAAGCCCTGGGGCGGGGCCATTTTTGGCCCGGGGGACATAATTTGAACAATCTTTGTAGAGGACCATTACATCATGCTACATACCAAATATCAAAGCTCTTGGCTTTGTAGTTCCAGAGAAGAAGATGTTTAAGTAAATTGTTGACGCCCGCACGTACGCAAGACGCACATACGCACGACGCCGGACATAGGATCATCCCAATAGCTCACCTTGGCACTTTGTGCCAGGTGAGCTAAAAAGTCCAGAAAACCAAAAAACATTGGTAGGGGACTAAAAGGGGGAGATAACTCCTGAAGTAATGGCCCGATCATAATGAAAATGAGATTTTTAAAGTAAAACCTGTTTTAGTTAGAAATACTTACCTGCTGTGAAATATGCTTAGGTTATTTGATTTAACCGTATGACTGGAATAAAAATTATTGCATATACCGTATGGCTCGCCCGTTAGCCATACCTCATTATAAATGCTCCCAGCATTCAACAATTAAGATCACTGGTTATTTGCTCCCAAAAACAACCATTAATTGCGGGGTGGGAGGAGGGCAATCCCTTTCACAGCAGATAAGTATTTCTAACTAAAACAGATTTTACTTTAAAAATCTCATTTTAGTAGCAAAATACATTACCTGCTGTGAAATATGCTGACTTTGTCGCAAAGGTGGGAAGGTATACTCACCAGAACAACACCAAGACTCGGCTGAAGAAATTTCTCCAAATCGTAGTTACAGGAGGAAATTTTCTTAGATATACTGCTTTCATAAACTAAGAACCGTAATTGGTCGCACAGTAGGCCAAGAACACGGAATGAAAGCCAACGAGTTAAACAACTCGCTGAGAGGCCACAAGAGGACCTAGAGAGAGCAGATTGCTCTGAGGAGTCCCAAAAGAGCGCAGATAAAAGGAAGAAAAAGTAGAGCTATTCTTCCAAGAAGCAGCCCTGAGAATCTCATCCAAGGGCGCATGATTAATGAAAGCCCAGGAAGTAGACAGGGCTCTGAACTCATGTGGCCTGATCTTTAAAAAGCGGAGATCTAGATCAAATAGGTCAGAGTAAACCAATTTGATGGCAGAAGCAATCCAGCGAGAAATAGACGCTGCTTTCTCTATGACCTTTAATAGGGATAAAAAGCCCATTCCTATTTCCCCTCAGGAACTGAACCCTCTTAAGATAGAACTTAAGGGCTCTGACAGGACAGAGGGTTCAATCAGGGTCCGAATGATCCAAATCTTTCTAGAGACTGGGTACAACAAAAGGATCTGAAGCTACTGACGGAAGCTGGGTTTTAGCTAAAAAACAGGCTGACACATTAAGGAAACTGACCCGTCAGAATTCCAGCGAAGAAAACCTTCAACAGATAAGGCATGAATTTCGCTTCTGCGTTTAGCCGCAGCAGCAGTCTTCCACGTGTCATGAGTCAAGGTCGCTTTATCTAATGGCTCATAGGGCCCTTAGTAAGTGACCAGAGAACACACGACAGATCCCACTTAGGCAAAAGAGAGCGAGAAACCGGTCTCTGAAGCTCCAAGGCTCGAACCAATTCAGAAAGGATCGGGTGAGAACCGATGTCCTTAATATCTCTGAAACTAAGGGTATGAGATAACATAGCTCTATACCCTTTAATAGTGCTGACAGCTAGATTCTTCTCTAGAAAGAGGAAAACTAGAAAGTTGACAATGTCTTGGATAGTGGGACAGATTGGATTAATCTGTTTTGAACGACACCAATCCGAAAAGATTCTCCACTTGGCATTGTAAACAATGGAAGTGGAGTATCGTCTGGCCTTGGCGACGAGGTTGGCAACCGGCTGAGAAAACTTTCTCTTTCAGAGACCCGTCCTGATAACGGCCAGACGTGAAGGTGGAAGATAGCGGAGTCCCTGTGGAGAACCCCGCCCTTCTGAGAGAGTAGATCCCGACTAGGCGGGATAGACCGTGGAGACTCGAATAGGAGACTGAGAAGATCGTTGAACCAGGTTCGCTGAGGCCACAGGGGGGGGCGATCAGGAGGATCCTGCAATCTGACAGAGCAATCTTCAGGAGAACCGTGGGGATCAGAATGAACGGGGGAAAAGCATACCCGAACAGTCGGTCCCACGGAAAAGACAGAGCATCGACCGCCCAAGCTGCTGGATTCATGATTGGAGACACATACAGCGGGAGTCGATGATTGAACCTGGTGGCAAAGAGATCCACTGACGGAAACCCGAACATGTGAAAGATCTGAGCCACTACAGTTTTGTGGAGGGTCCACTCGGCAGGTAGTACTTGACGTCTGCGAGAGAGGCCGTCCGCCAAGACATTCAGTCTGCCCGCCAGATGCTTGGCGAGCAGATTGATCTGTCTGTTGTAACAAAATAAGAGTAGATCCCTCGTGCCCTTGAAGAGGGAGAGGGAGTGTGTCCCCCCTTGTCTCTTGATGTAAGACACAACTGTTGTGTTGTCTGTACTAACACACAAAGGTTGCGAACCTTCATCTCGAAGAATTCCAAGGCTTTCAGAACAGCTAGGAGTTTGAGATTGTTGATATGGAGCTGGGACTCGGCATTCAACCAAAGGCCTGAAGTCACAAGTCCGAGAGGCTCCAATTGGGCTCCCCAGCCCTGATTGCTGGCATCCGAGATCAGAAAAAGATCTGGATCCGGAGGAGCAATCGGCACTCCTTGAAGGAAGTGATCCTTCACCTTCCACCACTGAAGAGCAGTGTGGAAAATAGGTAGGAGTGGAAGACAAACGGACAGAGCCTCTAGACGAGGACGCCATTGTGTCAGCAGGTAAAACTGGAGCGGGCGTAAATGAAGCCTGCCTAGAGACACAAAATCTGCTGCAGAATTGAGAACTCCCAGTAGAGACAGAAGAGAGCGAGCAGAGCTGTGATCCTTCTGACTGAACAGAGAAAGCAGGTGTAGGGTATTCTCTACACGTTGAAGAGAAATCCTGACTAAGCTGGAGTTTGTCAGAAAATTTAATCCCACGAAGACAAAGTCTTGAGACGGGATCAGATCTGATTTTTCCGCATTCAATACGAGACCCAACTGAGAGACAATTTTCCAACTGAAGTGGAGATTGTGAAGGAGGGTCTGACGATTGAGAAGGTGTAACAGCCAATTGTCGAAGTATTGAATAAGAACAACTCCGCTCTGGCGGAGAAAGGCCGCTATGGACCCCATGAGTTTTGTGAAGACTCTGGGTGCCGTAGAAAGGCCGAAAGGCAGGGCCCGGAATTGATAGACAGCGCCCCTGTGGCAAAAGCGAAGGAGATGTCTGTCTGAAGGATGAATAGGTACCTGAAAGTAAGCATCCGACAGATCCAGGGAGATGGCCCATTGGTTTGGTTTAATTGTCAACCGAATGGTAGCTACCGTCTCCATCTTGAAAGAATCGTTCTTTAAGAACCGATTTAGGGTTGAAAGATCGATGATTGGCCGAAACATGCCGTTTTTCTTTGGAACGAGAAACAGGCGGCTGTAAAATCCCGGTGTGTTCTCGTTCCGAACCCTTTCTACCGCCCCTTTTTGCAGAAGCGACATAACTGCATTCTGCATATGAGGGTGATCCGACAAGCGATGTAAGGGGACCCTGGAAAGAGGCAGCTGCCGATCCAGCGGGATGCGATAGACAGAGTCCAGGGGTCCTGAGTAATGTTGCACCAGGCCGTGGCGAAGTGCAGGAGCCTGGCGCCCACAGGCAAAAGGGGTCGGATCAGAGGGGGGGGGTAGAAAGGGCGAGTCCCTAGGGCTGGCGCCTAGAAGGACCACACCCTCTCGAGAAAGGACGGGAGGGCCAGTTCTGTCCCTGTGCTGAGCCTCTATTCTGAGGAGGGACAGGAGTAGAGCCTAGGCGGGCCATAACCGGGCCCCGCTGGCGTGGAGCAGGAGCTGGCTGAACCGACTGCTTCCTGCCCGACTGTTTGGAGGATTTTGATTTAGGCACCCTAGGAATCCGCCAATTGGGAGGACCACTCGAAGCAGGAGTTTGAAGTGTGGTCTCATCCGCCTTCTCCTTCTCTCTGATGAGACCGCCAAAAAGGGGCTCAGATGTGAAAGGAAGAGACCTGAGTTCGTCTTTAGAAGTACCCTGGAGTCTGGAAGCAGACTGAAGGAAAGCATCTCGTCTGCAGCGGAGCATCTCGGCTGCAGAGGCGAGACCTAGACGCAGAGAAAGTTGTGAAGAGAGACCCAATTGAAAAGCCAGACGCCGGGTTTTCTCTTGTGAAGGGGTGTCGGACAGGAGCTCCTCAGAGAGGGCAACCGAAAAAAGATCCACGTTGGATGCAACCCCCATCTGCTGTCTCTGACGTAATTCCCAACGCTCAAACATACTCATAGAGAGCAAGGGTTGAGAGGTAGGTCTAATACCAACCCGGGGACTATCAGAATCCAGAATAGGAATTCGGTCAAAGAGTCCCGGGTGATTATCTACCGAAGCTGGAAGCCTCAGGGAAGAAGGAGGTACTAAGGAGCGCATAACCTTAGTAGAAACTGACCAACCTGCCTTCAGCCTAGAATGGAAGTCCGTGTCAATGTCAGGAAGGCAGGTGGCTAGACCCCGGCAAGGAGGGAGGGCAGGTCGAGATTTATTCGGACCAAACGTTTCACCTCTCTGTGTTTGGAGGAAAAGAATCGAAGAAACTACTCCACTGTGACACATAGGCTGGGGTCTCGGGCAGACAGAGGGCGGAAGGATGGCAAAGCAGTCCTCACAGGCCTTGTCAAAAGAATTAGAGTGACTTTCGGGCTTTTCAAGAGAAGATGAGAGGGAGTACTCTAACTCAGAGTTACCCTGGTTACCCAATTCATCCTGATCCTGGTCTGGCCTGGTGGCCGTAGCCGTAGGCGGGACTCTAGGGACCGGAGGACCCGACACAGTAGCTTGCAAGGCAACTGAAACAGGAGGGTCCAGAGAATAATTCCCCGTTGAATAGACCCTAGGGTCATAGAAGAAAGGGGCCCGGCTCAAGAGGGCATTAGAAGTCTGGTTAAAAGACGTCCCCTGCTTATCAGAGATCTACGTCTGGATAGGTTGATCCTGTTGGACACAAGATCCCTGATGAGGGCGGGAGCGAGCCAGGGGAGAGTCATAGGAAGAAGACCTATGCCTATTATGGCGCCCATGTCTAGTTTTAGAACTAGATCGGCGCCTGTGCCGAGAGCATCGCGAACGGCGGCTGTCGTCCGAAGAAAAGGAGGAACTGCGCCGACGTCTGTGACGATAGGCAGAGTCATAGGACGAAGAAGAAGAAGAATACCGACGCCGTTTACATGCCCTAGAGGGTCTAATAGGCGAAGGAGATTCTGCTGGGCAACTCAGCTCAGCAGAGCTAAGAGTGTAGTCAGGAACAAAATTCGAAGAAGTTTGTTCAATGGACAAGATCGGGTGTGTTGTTTTATTAGTGGCAGGCACACTCGAAATGGATCCAAAGGAATTAAGTGTATTCACGGAGGAAACATCCGAGGAACAACTTACCGTAACACCGGTTGCCTTTGTCTGACCAGTGTAAAACACCGGGGAAGAATTTACTATAGCACTGGTTGTAGCATGCGTGGCAGACCTAGTTATACTGGTTGACCTAACGCTAGTTGACCTAGTTAGGCGTTGAAATGCTACTATGCACTGGGTTCGTGATTGCCAGTTGACCCGGAGCGAGAGTGCATTTTTCAGAAACAGGTGTGGTTGACTTAGATAGGTGGTTGACCTGTTTAGCTAGCACCGAATACCCAGAGGTATTAGCCGGAGAAGCTATATACCCGGATACAGTCAGAGCAGTGGCAAGCACCGGATGACCTGGAAGAGGTCGACCAGGTAAACTTGGCGAGACCCCGCCGGGTGAAGCCAAGTGAGAGGCACCGGATGGTGACGTCACTGATAGAGGGATATTCCCTGGTCTGAATAGGGACCCTCGTCCCAGGACCGAAGTCGGGACTTTCAAGGCAGCTAGTTGATGGATGGGCTGTGTCGTAGACACAGACGAGCCGCTGGAAGAAGAAACATTCTTTGTGGGTTTCTTAGGTTTGCATGAAAATTCACTGTCCGACCTGGCGGGGGTAGACAAACGCCGAGCTTGAGAGCCTCGTCGAGAGGCTAACCCCCAGGTCTCAGAAGACCAGGCAGTGGAGAACTGACAAGGGTCCTCTGCAGAGCACCCGCAGCAGGAGAAACACACAGAGGAGTGCGTATCCAAGTCTGCGGTAAAGAGTCCGCAGGAAGCTTTGTGCCGAGACGCCATTGTGTGAGCACAAGGGAGACCGATAACACAGGTACAAAGAAAATAAAACACAAAGGTATATGCAGTATAATCTGTATATAAAGTTTATGGTAGGATACAGGATCCGGTAAGGAAGCTGCAGGCAAGAACTGTAAGAAGTCGAATAGACCCAGACAGCTAGTAAGGTGTAAAATTCGGTAGGCTAATAAACGCTGACGTTAATGGCCGATCGGAAATAACCAATGATCTTAATTGTGGAATGCTGGGAGCATTTATAATGAGGTATGGCTAACGGGCGGGGCCATACGGTATATGCGGTACTTTTTTATTCTGGTCATAAGGTTAAATCAAATAACCTAAGCATATTTCACAGCAGGTAATGTATTTTGCTACTAAAATATGCGATGCACAGGTTTATATGGTCATATGGCTATACATGAAGTTTCAACAAAATTGAAGCAAAACTGTAGAAGAAGAAGGCCGGACAAAATTGTGTCCACGGACGGACAGACGGACAGACAGACAGACAGACAGACAGACGGACAACCTGATTCCAGTATAACCCCCCCCCCAAACTTCGTTGTGGGGGTATAATGAGCACAGTTTGGATTCTGATCTGATACATATGGACCTTCATAATTATGCGGTTTGTACAAGAGGGTTAATTGAAAGATTGGTGTGTATTAAAACAGTGTGAACAAACAGACAATAATTCTGAAGCAGACATCAACTAGAGTATAGAACAGGTGAACTTCAGCTTGACCTCTCCAGTACACTAGCTGGCTAGCTAGTGGTTCAATGGAAACCTTTATACTGTAGAAGTCTATTTTAAAGTATAACCCACAGGGCAGGGCTTCCTGCAGACTCTTTACCTCAAAACTATGATATTAACAAAATTCATAAAGGTATACAAAGTAAATCTATACACCAAATATCTAAGCTCTGGGACATGCAGTTTTTGGCATGAAGATTTTTAAGGTTTTTCCTATGCCTAACTAATGAACCAAGCACTATGTAACAGAAAACTGGAACAACAGTCTGCTTAAAAAAACTAGCCACCTCTGGGGCGGGGCCAATTTTGACTCCAGGGGCATAATTTATATAACTTTTGTAGAGGACCTGAACATGATGCTATGTGCCAAATATGAAAGCTGAGAATCCGGTAGATTCAGAGGAGAAGATTTTTAAAGGTTCAAATTGTTGACGACAAACGACGAACGATGAACAATGGACGACGGACGACGAACGCCGACAGACATCAGGCGATCACAATAGCTCACCCTGAGCACTTTGTGCTCTGGTGAGCTAACAAAGGGCAATTACTCCAAAAGTATTGAAGCCAGAGTTATGGCCCTTGTTCATGACACTTTCTCTCATCATGCTCTCTCCATGTATGAAGTTTCAATACATTGGCATGGGCCAATTGTAGGAGTAATCGTCCAGGCAAAAAAGTGAAAAAAAAATAACAAGGGGCAATAACTCCAATATTAGTGAAACCAGAGTTATGGACCTTTCCATGTATGAAGTTTCAATATACAAAGGCATGAGTCATATAGGAGTTTTTGTCCGGACACAAAATGTGAACAAAAATTACAGGGGGCAATAACTCCCATATTATTGAAGACAGAGTTATGGACCTTGTGTAAGACACTTTCTGACATCATGATCTTTCTATGTATGAAGTTTCAATTAAATGGAATGAGCCATATAGGACTTATCGTCCGGACAAAAAAGTGTGAACAAAATTACAAGGGGCAATAACTCCTATATTAGTGAAGCCAGAGTTATGGACCTAGTGCATGACACTTCCTCTTATTATGATATTTCCATAATTATGTCTTCCATGTTGTTTGTTTGGTTACAACAAAGAGTTCTTGAAAAACTGTCTCGATAATATTACATCTATCTGGGGTTTAATCAGTTGCTATGAATCTCATCGAAACATTGCTTTCAATGTTATCTAATCAAACTGTTCTTTAGTTGAATCACCAACGTGAATGGACTATAAACAAATGGGAATATTAACACAAACTTCTTCGACTGGAGAGAAAAAAAATCATACAAGTTTTCACCTACATGCAAATTTATGTAAGGTCACTTGCTCACAGAAGTTGCATGATAAAATGAAATAAAATGTATATGAATGGAACTGATATGTAAGACTTGTATTAAAGATTACAATTTCTACCAATTCTGATTAATCTTTTTCCACATGAATATTAATTTATAGCTGCATGAATATTCATGGCTGACTTTTTATAAATGTACATTAACTAAGAAAGATTTGGCTTCAGACTCAATTCTGTATTATCCCAACAGAGCATATCTGATCTGGGTCTTCTCTGTTTGCAAAGGAGAGGGTTAAGGAGCTCATTTTGGGCACTGTAAAAGATATAATCTTGTCAGGGTCTACACTAAACTAGAAAACTAACTCGGTCCGAGAGGGCCATGTGATCAGGGGAAGATAACTCTAAACATAATGATCTGATTCAACCCCAAAACAATAGGCATCTTCCTCTGATAATACTTAGTATATGCCCTTAATATGAAACCAATATGTGAAGTACTGTTTGAGTTATCTGTCACATCAAAGTGGTGACGGACGGATGGACAGACGGACAATCTTACAGATTGAGTGTTATGTGACTATTCTATTGTTAAAAATAGTCACATAAAATGGAAATTTAGTCACATAAAAAGAACAAGAGGGCCAGAATGGCCCTGAAGCGCTCACCAGATAATCAGAGGAGAAGGTTTTCAAAATTTTCACTAAATGTTTCTATAGAAAACTAGCCGGCCCTGGGGCGGGCCAATTTTGACCCCAGGGGAATAATTTAGAACAAGAGGGCCATGATGGCCCTGAAATCGCTCACCAGAGGGAAAGATTTTTAAAGTTTCAACTACATGTATGTTTCTAAACAAAACTGGACACCTGTTTTGTGGGGTGTTATTTGACCCTTTCTCTGTATAATTATAATGGCAAGCTTTCTGGGATGATTTGCTTTATTATAAATATTTTCTAAGTCCAATACCGAACGTTTACCGAACGTTAACTTGGAAAGAATATAACGCACAAAAAATATGTGGAAAAGGTTCATTTTCCATTACATATTACTACGCATAACCTAACAACTCCTTGACATATTGCGTATTTAGAAACGAACGACAACTCTTGTAGAGCACGTTTCGTAACAAAACCAGTTCACACCTGAACGTTTCGAACCCCTTCAGAATTAGAGTACTGATGATTGTTTCAAAGCAGAAATTGTATAAAAATCGCGATTTCAACAATTTATACAAACGGAATTGTTATGGAAATGGAAAATTAAAACTTGTTAACAATAACTGGTGATAATAACCATTGTGATAAATAGAGCATTTGCCTTAGTGATAAATAGAGCATTTGCTCCATAAGAGTAAATGTACTATTTATCACAATGGTTTCAAATCTACACAATTCTGAAATTTTCCTTTTCTCTATTTAACCCTTTTCCTCATATAAACATGTTTTCACGCATTTGCAAACAGAGTAGACCCAGATTTACCCCTTTGAATAAGCAGACAACATTTTCTAACATATGACAACCCTATCACAGCTTAGCAGGACTTAACCAAAATTAGCACACAGTTTGAACTCAGATCTGACACATACTGGTATGTAACTTTATATGTGGTTTGTATATGAGTTAATTTACTCCTATGGAGCAAATGCTCTATTTATCACAATGGTTTGAAATCTACACAATTCTGAAATGTTCATCTTCTCTAATTAATGCTCCTTATCAGTAGATTTATTTAAAGAGGTAGGATCTGAAAAAAGCCTTTGTGATAAATAGAGCATTTGCTAACCATTGTGATAAATAGAGCAAAAGCTCCATAGGAGTAAATGTTCTATTTATCACAAAAGTTTCAAATCTACACAATTCTGAAATTTTCCTTTTCTATAATTAATGCTCCTTATCAGTAGATTTATTCAAAGCGGTAGGATCTGGAAAAAAACCTTTGTGATAAATAGAGCATTTGCTCCATAGAAGTTAATGCTCTATTTATCACAATGGTTTCAAATCTACACAATTCTGAAATTTTCCTTTTCTCTAATTAATGCTCCTTATCAGTAGATTTATTCAAAGAGGTATAATAGTCACTTTATGAAACCATTGTGATAAATAGAACATTTGCCTTTGTGATAAATAGAGCATTTGCTCCATAGGAGTAAATGCACTATTTATCACAATGGTTTCAAATCTAAACAATTCTGAAATTTTCATTTTCTCTAATTAACCCTTTTCCTCATATAAACATGTTTTCACGCATTTGCAAATAGAGTAGACCCACATTTACCTCTTTGAATAAGCAGACAACATTTCTAACAGATGACAACCCTATCACTGCTTAGCATGACTTGACCAAAATTAGCACACAGTTTGGATTCTGATCTGACACAGACCGGTATGTAACTTCATATGTGGTTTGTATATGAGTTAATTTACTCCTATAGAGCAAATGCTCTATTTATCACAATGGTTTGAAATCTATACAATTCTGAAATTTTCCTTATCAGTAGATTTATTCAAAGAGGTAGGATCTGAAAAAAGCCTTTGTGAGAAATAGAGCATTTGCCAACCATTGTGATAAATAGAGCAAAAGCTCCATAGGAGTAAATTAATGTTCTATTTGTCACAATGGTGTCAAATCTACACAATTCTGAAATTTTCCTTTTCTATAATTAATGCTCCTTATCAGTAGATTTATTCAAAGCGGTAGGATCTGAAAAAAAGCCTTTGTGATAAATAGAGCATTTGCTCCATAGGCGTACATGCTCTATTTATCACCATGGTTTCAAATCTACACAATTCTGAAATTTTCCTTTTCTCTAATTAATGCTCCTTATCAGTAGATTTATTCAAAGAGGTAAAATAGTCACTTTATGAAACCATTGTGATAAAGAGAGCATTTTCTCCATAGGAGTAAATGCTCTATTTATCACAATGGTTTCAAATCTACACAATTCTGAAATTTTTCAAGAGGCAGATTCTGAAAATATCCTATGAGGGAATGGGTTAAAAACAGTGTGAGCAAACAGAGACTAATTCTGAAGCAGAGTTTTGACCAGGAACTTGACCTATTCAGTGATTATGCAACACAGATGGAGTGACCTCAATCCCTCTAGTTCAGAGGAACCTTTATAGTGTAAAATAATATTTTAAAGTATAACCAACAGGGCAGGGCCAATTTTAACCTCAGAACTATGATATTTACCAATGTCAATAAGGAATACTAAGTAAATCTATACACCAAATATCTAAGCTCTGTGACATGTAGTTTTTGACAAAAAGATTTTTGAAGTTTTCCCCATGCCTAACCTAAGTGAGCCCAGCATTCTGCTACTTGTACAGAAAACAACAGTCAGCTAGAAAAAACTGGCCACCCCTGGGACCGTGGCAGAGCCAATTTTGACTCCAGGGACATAATTTATATAACTTTTATAAGAACCTATAGGTGATGCTATGTGCCAAAGATGAAAGCTGAGAACCCTGTAGATTCAGAGGAGAAGACTTTTAAAGTTCAAATTGTTGACAACGCACACCACACGACGCACGACAAACGCCGACAGACGACGGACATCAGGCGATCACAAAAGCTCACCCTGAGCACTTTGTGCTCTGGTGAGCTAAAAACTTGTAGGGGACCTGAACATGATGCTATGTGCCAAATATGAAAGCTGAGATTAACCTTCCAGCTTCAGAGAAGAAGATTTTCAAAGTTTTCTCAATATGTTTCTATTGAAAACTGCCCACCCCTTTGGCAGGGCCAATTTTAACCCCGAGACCATACCTAATTTATATAACTTTTGCAGAGGACCTGAACATGATGCTCTGTGCCAAATATGAAAGCTGAGAGCCTTCCAGTTTCAGTGAAGAAGATTTTCAAAGATTTCACTATTTGTTTCTATTGAAAACTGCCCATCCCTGGGGCAGGGCCAATTTTGTCCCCGGGGCCATAATTTATATTACTTTTGAAGAGGACCTGAACATGATGCTATGTGCCAAATATGAAAGCTGAGAACCTTCCAGTTTAAGACGAGAAGATTTTCAAAGATTTCACTTTTTGTTTCTATTGAAAACTGCCCACCCCTGGGGCGGGGCCAATTTTGACCCCGGGGCCATAATTTATATAACTTTTGTAGAGGACCTGAACATGATGCTCTGTGCCAAATATGAAAGCTGAGAACCTTCCAGTTTCAGACGAGAAGATTTTCAAAGATTTCACTATTTGTTTCTATTGAAAACTGCCCATCCCTGGGGCGGGGCCAATTTTGACCCCGGGGCCATAAATACTATAACTTATGTAGAGGACCTGAACATGATGCTATGTGCAAAATATGAAAGCTGACAACCTTCCAGTTTCAGAGGAGAAGATTTTCAAAGATTTCACTATTTGTTTCTATTGAAAACTGCCCACCCCTGGGGCGGGGCCAATTTTGACCCAGGGGCCATAATTTATATAACTTTTGTAGAGGACCTGAACATGATGCTCTGTGCCAAATATGAAAGCTGAGAGCCTTCCAGTTTCAGAGAAGAAGATTTTCAAAGATTTACTATATTTTTCTATTGAAAACAAGGCACCCCTGGGGCGGGGTCAATTTTGACCCCAGGGGCATAATTTATATAGCTTTTGTAGAGGACCTGAATATGATGCTATGTGCCAAAGATGAAAGTTGAGATCCCTGTAGATTCAGAGGAGAAGATTTTTAAAGGTTCAAATTGTTGACAACGGAAGACGCACGCCGACGGACGACGGACAACGGGCGATCACAAAAGCTTACCCTGAGCATTATGTGCTCTGGTGAGCTAAAAAGACAAAAGATCTTTAGTTCTCAGTGTCACATAACCATCAATTCATGTGAATGGACTGACAGACAGAAAATATAATTCCTACAGGGCTCCTGCATTTTCAATATTCATCAGTAGAGAAGATTACAGTGGAGATAACGATATTGCACAACATCTTATATGTTGCAGCTGGTTGGGGTCTACACAGCTGGGTTATTATTAATCCTTTCCTAAAAGAATATTCATGTAAGAAAGAAATAATGATGTCATGATTATTAATTAGACTAATTTGTTATAATAGCACATGGACACAGGGAGTTATGGCTATGACAGAAACTGTAGAATAATACCTATATTACATCATAAGCAAACAGAGCCGACTCTGATCAGACGGTTCAAATAGGAGCCATTTGATCTGAGTTTATGCTGTTTGCAAAGGTGTAGAAAGGTGTATTTATGGAGTAAACGGTTAAAGTATCTTTCTCAATGAAGCCCGTACATACTTTTGTATAAGATCCAGACTAACTGGTTTCAGATTTTCTTTCACTTTCTGCAGTACATCTTTGATGGCCTTTTCTGCGTCATCTAATTTTGCTGCATTTTCACCAATCAGCTCTATTGTTGTTTTGCACTGGTTTCTTGGGTCTATTTGAATCTCTTTCCATACACGATTCCTATCTGTAGAAGCATAAACACAACACAGCAGACATATATGAAAGTTTTGCAAATGTTTTTCTAAATGCCAGTACAATGTACTTGCATTGCTATGGCATGAACCCACCAGGGGTGTGGTTGGAGGAAAAAGATACAAGAGGGCCATTGGCCCTATACCGCTGACCTGAGTTAAAGTAATATATTGACAATGTTAATTTTTCAGTGGACATCATTTCTAGCAGATGATAGAAGCTTAGTGCACTGCTTTCACCATTTCACTGCAGAATAAACTTGAACTGGATTCAGATCTAATACCAAGTGACTGGTTGACCAAGATTTAAACTGTTTACAACTTGAGCCAATTTTGCCTTAGGTCAAAATGCCTAAAACTGGTCTTTGAGAAATTCAAATGACGTCAATAAAGCTATGCAATTATACCTTGATCCAGGTATATAGGCAAATAAAGTGCTAGGCAGTATATAATGCCAGTTTTTGTGTGAAATGACCAATAAAAATATCTTTAAAAATCTTTAACCCTTTCCCTTATATAAAGCTGTTTTTACGTATTAGCAAAAAGAGTAGACCCAGATCGGACAACTCCTATGGAAGCTGTCTGATCAGGGTCTGCTCTGTTTCTTTTGACACGATATAGATCTGATTCTACAGTTTTTGTCAAAGCAAAAACTTCTCTTCAGAGAAATAATGTGTTTTACGCATTAAAAATAAGAGTAGACCCAGATCAATTTTTGTCAAAGCAAACAAGTAAAGGGTTAGTTAATAGGTGTTTAGAAATAATTCTAGCTCTAGGTGTGAATATCTGATGATAAGTCAATTAAACGGGTCATTAGTTTTTTTAACAATTGAAATTGAGAAGAGTTACTAATTTTTTCAGTAACATTAATTATTGATTGACAATAATTTTGATTAACTTAAGACATTATTTGTTTTAACAAGAGGGCCATGAGGCCCTGAAGCGCTCACCTGAGATAACCCCAGGGGCGGGGCCTTTTTTGACCACAAGAAATAATGTGGACAACCTTGGTAGAGAACCACAAGGCAAAGCAGTATACAATTAATTAAAGGTCTTAGCCTTATGATTTCAGAGAAAAATAATATTTCATATTTTTCCCATGAAAAACTGATAAGCCCTGAAGCAGGGCCAAGTTTCGCCCAGTGGTCAGGGTCGTAAGTTAAACATTCTTGGCAGAGGACTACAAGCCACAGCTACATATTTATAGAGGACCAGTAGATCATGTTAGTCATACCAAATATCAATGGTCTAGGCCTTACACTTTCAGTAGATTTTCCAATGAAAAACTAATAAGCCCTTTGGCGGGGCCATTTTTGGCCTGGGGGTCATTATTTGAACAATATTTGTAGAGGATCACAAGTTCATGATACATACCAAATATCAAAGGTCTAGGCCATACAATTTCAGAAGTAGATTTTTAAAGAATTTCCTATGAAAAACTGATAAGCCCTTGGGCGGGGCCATTTTTGGCCCGGGGGTCATAATTTGTACACCATTTGTAGAGGACCATAAGATCATGCTACATATTAAATATCAAGGGTCTAGGTCTTACAGCTTTAGAGAAGTAGATTTTTTAAAAATTTCCAATGAAAAACTGATAAGCCCTTGGGCGGGGCCAGTTTTGACCCGGGGGTCATAATTTGAACAATATTTGTAGAAGACCATAAGATCATGCTACATACCGAATATCAAAGGTCTAGGCCTTACACTTTCAGAGAAGAAGATTTTTAAAGATTTTCCTATGAAAAACTGATAAGCCCTTGGGCGGGGCAATTTTTGGCCCGGGGGTCATAATTTGAACAATATTTGTAGAGGACCATAAGATCCTGCTACATACCAAATATCAAAGATCTCGGCCTGACAGTTTCAGTGAAGAAGATTTTTAAAGATTTTCCTATGAAAAACTGATAAGCCCATGGGCGGGGCCATTTTTGGCCCGGGGGTCATAATTTGAACATTATTTGTAGAGGACCATAAGATCATGATACATACCAAATATCAAAGGTCTAGGCCATACAATTTCAGAAGTAGATTTTTAAAGAATTTCCTATGAAAAACTGATAAGCCCTTGGGCGGGGCCATTTTTGGCCCGGGGGTCATAATTTGTACACCATTTGTAGAGGACCATAAGATCATGCTACATATTAAATATCAAGGGTCTAGGTCTTACAGCTTTAGAGAAGTAGATTTTTTAAAAATTTCCAATGAAAAACTGATAAGCCCTTGGGCGGGGCCATTTTTGACCCGGGGGTCATAATTTGAACAATATTTGTAGAAGACCATAAGATCATGCTACATACCGAATATCAAAGGTCTAGGCCTTACACTTTCAGAGAAGAAGATTTTTAAAGATTTTCCTATGAAAAACTGATAAGCCCTTGGGCGGGGCAATTTTTGGCCCGGGGGTCATAATTTGAACAATATTTGTAGAGGACCATAAGATCCTGCTACATACCAAATATCAAAGATCTCGGCCTGACAGTTTCAGTGAAGAAGATTTTTAAAGATTTTCCTATGAAAAACTGATAAGCCCATGGGCGGGGCCATTTTTGGCCCGGGGGTCATAATTTGAACATTATTTGTAGAGGACCATAAGATCATGCTACATACCTAATATCAAAGGTCTAGGCCTTACACTTTCAGAGAAGAAGATTTTTAAAGATTTTCCTATGAAAAACTGATAAGCCCTTGGGCGGGGCCATTTTTGGCCCGGGGGCCATAATTTGAACAATCTTTGTAGAGGACCATAAGATCATGCTACATACCGAATATCAAAGGTCTAGGCTTAACAGTTTCAGAGAAGAAGATTTTTAAAGATTTTCCTATGAAAATTCCATATTACCATATATGGAAAAAATGACCACGCCCTCTGGCGGCCATGTTTTTTGCCCGATCAAAATTCTTTTAACAACTTTTGAAGTCTATCAACTGAGAAACATTTTGGTGAAAACTATATTCAAATCCAACAAGTCATTCTGGAGAAGAAGATTTTTCTAGATATTGTGTCTGGTTGCCATGGCAACAAGACCGATGGCCCCGCCCACTATCTTTTAACAACTTTTGAAGCCCCAACCAACAGTGTGTATCTGACCAAGTTTGGTTACAATTGGGCAGTCGGTTTCAGAGAAGAAGTTGTTTGAAATTGTTGACGAACAGACAGACGTCCGTCGGATGCCGGACACAGGGGTATCACAAAAGCTCACCTTGAGCACTTTGTGCTCTGGTGAGCTAAAAATCAAATTAAAATAAATACAATTAGTAGCAAGGAGAAAAGACTTTATACAAGAGGGCCATGATGGCCCTTAATCGCTCACCTGTTCGTAACCGATTAATGATTTCAATGACAGATTGCATAATTTGAAAAATATTGGTAGAAAATCATTAGATGGTGTTACATACTAAAAATAACAAGAGATGTTTGTAAAACATGTATACCCCCCAGACCTCCTGACCTTTGATCTAGTGACCTCAACTATAGAGGTCATCTAGCGGTCATGACTAATCACCACAGCAACTTTGAAGATCCAAAGCCAAACCACTGATCATTTATTGATCTGAAAACATTCCACATATTAAGGTCATGGTGACCTTGACCTTTGACCTAGTGACCTCAACAACTACAGGGGTCATCTAGTGGTCACGACCAACTACCACAGCAAGTTTGAAGATCCCGACCCAAACCACTGAGCAGTTATTAATTGGAAACCATTTCATCAGTTAAGGTCATGATGACCATGACCTTTGATCTAGTGACCTCAAAATCAATAGGGGTCATCTAGTTGTAATGACCAACCACCACAGCAAGTTTGTTGATTCTAAGCTAAACCCTTGAGCAGTTATTGATCTCAAAACATTTCACCAGTTAAGGTCATGGTGACTTTGACCTTTGACCTAGTGACCTCAAAATCAATAGGGGTCATCCAGTGGTCATGACCAACCACCACAGCAAGTTTGAAGATCCTAAGCCAAACCCTTGAGCAGTTATTGATCACAAACCAATTCACCAGTTAAGGTCATGGTGACCTTGACCTTTGACCTAGTGACCTAAAAAACAATAGGGTCATCCAGTTGTCATGACCAACCACCTAAGCAAATTTGAAGGTCCTAAGCAAAACCCTTGAGCAGTTATTGATCAGAAATAATTTTACCAGTTAAGGTCATGGTGACCTTGACCTTTGACCTAGTGACCTCAAAATCAATAGGGGTCATCCAGTGGTCATGACCAACTACAACAGCAAATTTGAAGATCCCAAGCCAAACCCTTGAGCAGTTATTGATCAGAAACCATTTTACAAGTTAAGGTCATGGTGACCTTGACCTTTGACCTAGTGACCTAAAAAACACTAGGACTCATCTAGTTGTCATGACCAACCACCTTAGCAAATTTGAAGGTCCTAAGCCAAACCCTTGAGCAGTTATTGATCAGAAACCATTTTACCAGTTAAGGTCATGGTGACCTTGACCTTTGACCTAGTGACCTCAAAATCAATAGGGGTCATCCAGTGGTCATGACCAACTACCACAGCAAGTTTGAAGATTCTAAGCTAAATCCTTGAGCAGTTATTGATCGGAAACCATTTAACCACTTAAGGTCACGGTGACCTTGACTTTTGACCTAGTGACCTCAAAATCAATAGGGGTCATCTAGTGGTCATGACCAACCACCACAGCAAGATTGAAGATCCCAAGCCAAACCCTTGAGCAGTTATTGATCGGAAACTATTTCACAATTTAAGGTCATGGTGACCTTGACCTTTGACCTAGTGACCTCAAAAACAATAGGGGTCATCTACTTGTCATGACCAACCACCACAGCAAGTTTGAAGATTCTAGGCCAAGTCGTTTATTAGTTATCATTCGGAAACCATCGATCTACCGACCGACCGACCGACAGACCGACCGACCGACATGTGAAAAGCAATATACCCCCATTTTTTCAAAAGGGGGGTATAAAAAGTCCAGACCTTACAGATTTGGAGGAGAAGATATTTTAAAGATTTTCCTATGAAAAACTGTTAAGCCCCAGGGCGGGGCCATTTTGATCCGGGGTTCATAATTTGAAAATCTTGGTAGAGGACTACTAGATAATGCAACATAACAAATATCTAAGGTCTATGCCATACAAGTTCAGAGAAGACTTTTAAAGATTTTTAAGAGAAGAGGATTTTTTATAACTTTCCTATGAAAAACTAATATGCCCATGGGCGGGGCCATTTTCAACCCAGGGGACATAATTTGAACAATCTTGGTAGAAAACTATTACATAGCGCTACATACCAAATATTAAAAGTCTCTGCCTTACAGTTTTCGAGAAGAAGATTCTTAAAGCTTTCCATATGAAAAACTGATAAGCCCCAGGGCTGGGCCATTTTTGACCCAGGGGTAATAATTTGAATAATATTGGTAGAAAACCATTAGATGATGCTACATACTAAATATCAAGGGCCTAGACCTTACAGTTCTGGAGGAGAAGATTTTTAAAGATTTTCCTATGAAAAACTGATCAGCCCTTGGGCGGGGCCATTTTTAATTCGGGGGTCATATTTTGAATAATCTTGGTAGAGGACCATTAAATAATGCTACATACCAAATATCAAAGGTCTATACCTTATAATTTCAGAAGAAGATATTTAAAGATTTTCCTATGAAAAACTGATAATCCCCGGGGTGGGGTCATTTTTGTCCTGGGGGTCATAATTTGAACAATCTTAGTAGAGGACCATTAGATGATGCTACATACCAAATACTAAATGTCTATTCCTTACATTTTCAGGAGAAGATTTTTAAAGATTTTCCTATGAAAAACTGATAAGCCCCGGTGTGGGGCCATTTTTGGCCCAGGGGTCATAATTAGAACAATCTTAGAAGAGGAACATTAGATCATGCTACATACCAAATATCAAAGGTCTATGCCTTACAGTCTCAGAGAAGAAGATTTTTAAAGATTTTCCTATGAAAAACTGATAAGCCCCGGGGCGGGGCAATTTTTGGCCCAGGGGTCATAATTTGAACAATCTTAGTAGAGGACTATAGATCATGCTACATACCAAATATCAAAGGTCTATGCCTTACAGTTTCAAAGAAGATGAATTTTAAAGCTTTTCCTAAGAAAAACTGATAAGCCCTGGGGCAGGGCCATTTCTGTCCTGGGGGTTATAATTTGAACAATCTTAGTAGAGGACCATTAGATGATGCTACATACCACATACAAAAGGTCTATGCCTTACTGTTTCAGAGAAGAAGATTTTTTAAGATTTTCCTATGAAAAACTGATAAGCCCGGGGCGGGGCCATTTTTGGCCCAGGGGTCATAATTTGAACAATCTTAGTAGAGGACCATTAGATGATGCTACATACCAAATACCAAAAGTCTATGCCTTACAGTTTCAGAGAAGAATATTTTTAAAGATTTTCCTATGAACAAGAGGGCCAGAATGGCCCTGACATCGCTCACCAAACAATCAGATATGTTTCTATTGAAAACTGACCGTCCCTGGGGCAGTGCCAATTTTGACCCCAGGGACACAAAATATAACTTTTGTAGATTACCTAAATATGAAGCTATGTGCCAAATATGAAATCTGAGAACATTCCAGTTTCAAAGGAGAAGATTTTCAAAGTTTGCACATCAAAATTTTTTCTATTGACCACTGACCACCCCTGGGGTGGAGCCTATTTTGACAACAGGGGCATAACTTATATAACTTTTGTAGAGGATTGGAAAATGGTGCTATGAGCCAAATATGAAAGCTGAGAACCCTGTAGATTCAGAAAAGAAGATTTTCAAAGTTTTCACTATACGTTTCTATAGACAAGAGGGCCATTGAAAGTGTTAATTTTTCAGACAAACAAATTACAGATGACAGAAACCCTATTACTGCTGCACATATTTTGACTGAAATTAGCACACAGTTTGGATTCTGATCTGACACATATGTAACTTCATATGTGGTTTGTACAAGAGAGTTTATTGTAAGACTGATATGTATTAACCAGGGAATTTTAATTATGCAAGGCCATACAAAGTTCTGACTAAAGACGATCAACTGACCTCTCAAATAATCAACATTACTGTTCCTCTGAAAAGGTATGTGTACCCTAGCATTCCAAACTGATTTTTTGCATTTGAATATTATTATAAATTATTACATAATAATTTCATATTCATAAGTTGAACTTAATATTTTCAAGTAATACAATTTCATGTTAAAAATTATTTCATAATTTATTTAAAATCTTTAATTTGGCATTCTGGAGCCTTTACATGATTTACCCTTCTTCTGAACTGCAGGGCAGGTTATAATAATGTCATAATGTCACTATTATTAATTAACCCTTCCCCCATATACACGTGTTTTCACACATTTGAAAAATCAGTAGACCAGATCAGATGCCTCCTATAGGAGCCATCTGATCAGGGTCTGCTCTGTTTGTTAATGGAATTTGACAGATCTTCCTTTAGTTTCTAAAATGGCTACAATGTTCTTTCTACTATATTCCATTATAACTATTTTGTCTATGAATATTCAGTAGGTTGTGAAATTTGGAAAAAAAATGGCTACAATGTTTCACCTTCCATACTTCACTTTAACTATTTTGTTCATGAATATACAATATGCATTCAAATTAATAACTAGACCTATCACTGAACGTGATTCATACCCCCACCTGGCATCCTTGTTGGAAAAGGCATAATATCGGCCCTTGGTCAGATTATAGCCCTTGTGAGGTGAACAGGTGTGTGAAGTTTCATTAGATTATCTTCAATGCTAAAGAAGTTATGACCAAGGTTAAAGTTTTCGTTAGGTGATGATGCATACCAAATAACAAAGCTCTAGGCTTTGTGGTTTTGAATGAGATTTTTTTTAAAAATATATTATTGTTTTAGGTGTGTTTATCTGTAGTGGTTCAAAAGTTATAGCCAATGTTAAAGTTGGTAATTTGACCTATATATTTGACCTTTGACCTTGAACAGTGACCTTGACCTTGGCATGCGACATGTCAAAATGTGCAGCTTCATGAGACACACATGCATGCCAAATATCAAGTGTCGATACCTATATATTTGACTTTTGACCTTGAACAGTGACCTTGACCTTGGCATGTGACATGTCAAAATGTGCAGCTTCATTAGACACACATGCATGCCAAATATCAAGTGTTTATACCTACATATTTGACCTTTGACCTTGAACAGTGACCTTGACCTTGGCATGCGACATGTCAAATATCAAGTGTTTACCTGCAGTGTTCAAAAGTTATAGCCAATGTTAAAGTTGTTAATTTTACATATGTATTTGACCTTTGACCTTGAACAGTGACCTTGACCTTGGCATGCAACATGTCAAAATGTGCAGCTTCATTAGACACACATGCATGCCAAATATCAAGTGTTTATACCTATATATTTGACCTTTGACCTTGAACAGTGACCTTGACCTTGGCATGCGACATGTCAAAATGTGTAGCTTCATGAGACACAAATGCATGCCAAATATCAAGTGTTTATCTGTAGTGGTTCAAAAGTTATAGCCAATGTTAAAGTTGGTAATTTGACCTATATATTCGACCTTTGACCTTGATCAGTGACCTTGACCTTGGCATGCGACATGTCAAAATGTGCAGCTTCATGAGACACACATGCATGCCAAATATCAAGTGTTTATCTGTAGTGGTTCAAAAGTTATAGCCAATGTTAAAGTTGGTAATTTGACCTATATATTCGACCTTTGACCTTGAACAGTGACCTTGACCTTGGCATGCAACATGTCAAAATGTGCAGCTTCATGAGACACACATGCATGCCAAATATCAAGTGTTTATCTGTAGTGGTTCAAAAGTTATAGCCAATGTTAAAGTTAGTAATTTGACCTATATATTCGACCTTTGACCTTGAACAGTGACCTTGACCTTGGCATGCAACATGTCAAAATGTGCAGATTCATTAGACACACATGCATGCCAAATATCAAGTGTTTATCTGTAGTGGTTCAAAAGTTATAGTCAATGTCCCGATCTCGCGCGACAGACGGACGGACGGACGGACCGACAGACCGACGGACCGACGGACCGACGGACGGACAAGGTGTTTCCAATATAGCCCCCACCACAGGTGGTGGGGGTATAATAAACACAAAACAGGCAAAGGGTTACTACAGCCACTACCAGCAATACAGGTGCACTAAAAATAGCCACTGGTCATCCCCATCTCTACTGCTTGACCAGATGACCTGTTTATGAGACTGAGTAAAGATAAGATGCTTAAAAGTGCAGTCAGCTTCAAGTTTGCTAGAAAACTTGCCACCCTGGGGTGTAGCCAATTTTGAACACAGGAGCTTAGTTTATATAACTTTTGTAGAAGTCCTGAAGTTGAAGCTATGTGCCAAATATGAAAGCTGGGGACCATCTAATTTTAGAGGAGATGATGTTCAAAGTTTTCACTATATGTTTCTATTGAAAACTGAAAACCACTGGGGCAGGGCAAATTTTGACCCCAGGGGTATAATTTATATAACTTTTGTAGAGGACCTACAGATGATGCTATGTGCCAAAGATGGAAGCTGAGACCCCTGTAGATTCAGAGGAGAAGAACTTTAAAGGTTCAAATTGTTGACGACGAACGACGGACGACGCACGCCGACGGACATCAGGCGATCACAAAAGCTCAACCCGAGCACTTTTTGCTCTGGTGAGCTAAAAACTGATAAGTCCCAGGGCGGGGCCATTTTTGGCCCAGGGGTCATTATTTGAACAATCTTAGTAAAAGACCATTAGATGATGCTACATATAAAATATCAAAGGTCTATGCCATACGGTTTCAAGAAAGAAGATTTTTAAAGATTTTCCTATGAAAAACTGATAAGCCCTGGGGCGGGGCCATTTTTGGCCCGAGGGACATAATTTGAACAATCTTAGTAGAGGACCATTACATCATACTACATACCAAATATCAAAGCTCTTGGCGTTTTAGTTCCAGAGAAGAAGATGTTTAAGTAAATTGTTGACGCCTGCACGCACCCACGACGCACATACGCACAATGCACGACATAGCATCATCCCAAAAGCTCACCTTGGCACTTTGTGCCAGGTGAGCTAAAAACACCTAAATTTCAACTAAATGCAATTAATGAAGACTAGCATAATAAAATTTATTAAAAGAAATGATCATAATGAAACTAATTTTTTTTTCCAATCACATAAATTAACTGCAGAAACAAACATAACTTTTGCAAAGACCTATGATATCATCTAGCTGTGAAACCACAAATCACTCACACTACACATTATGGGGTTAATGGGTCAACAATCCTTTCAAAATGCCTTTAATTTTTCGTCTGCAACAAAAACTTATTGTCATCTGCTTCAGTTCTTAAAATAAACTTACTTTCATTTTTTTTGCAAAATTATGGTTTCGATGACAAACAGTTTGGATCCTGATGAGACGCCGCATTATGCGGGCTCTCATCTGGATCAAAACTGTTTGCATAGGTAATCACAGTTTCACCACTAGCGTGCAAGGAGTTAAGAGTCATGGATTGACCTGGAGAGATTTTACTGCCCAGTGCTGTAACCTTTTAACTGTAGTTTCTGATGTGAAGAAGTCTATTTAACCCTTAATTTCCCTCATATAAACTTGTTTTCAGGCATCTGCAAACAGAGTAGACCAAGATAAGGTGGCTCCTATAGGATCAGGTTCTGCTGTTTGCTAATGGAATTTGATAGATCTGTTTCTATACCTTCTAAAACAGCTAAACTGATCCACCTTCCATATTTTATAATAAATAATTACAAATAGAATAACTATTCAGAAGGTACTAGAACTCCAATGCAGTTATCTCCCTTTGTCCCTAATGGCTATGCTGATGAGACAAGGGAAATAACTGTGAGAAAATTGCTCAGGGGAAACTTTTTAACTGTATTTCTGATGTTAAGAAGTCTAAAGCCCCAGGGTGAGACCATTTTTGGCCCAGGGGTCATTATTTGAATAAAACTTGGTAGTGGTATATCAGGTGATGCTTCATACCAAATATCTTAGCTCTAGATTATGTGGTTTCAGACAAGAAGATTTTTAAACTTTTCCCTATATGTCTATGTAAAAATTACAAGCCCCAGGGAAGGGCCATTTTTGGCTAGGGGGTCATCATTTGAACAAACTTGGTAAAGGACCATCAGATGATGCTATATACCAAGTACCAAAGCTCTAGAAATTGTGTTTTCAGAGAAGAAGATTTTTAAAGATTAAAAAAAAAACACCTTTAAAAGTAGTGGTGCGGGGCCATTTTTTGCCTGGGGGTCATGATTTGAACAACCTTGATAGAGGACACCCTAAGGTACATTTCTGTGAAATTTGGTTGAAATCCTCCCAGTGGTTTAGGAGTAGAAGTCATTTGAAATAAAAGTGAACGGGCGGACAGACGGACGGATGGACGACGGATGACAGGCGGTCACAATAGCTCACCTTGAGCCTTTGGCTCAGGTGAGCTAAAAATACACACTGACAAATATGCCCCTATGAGCTTCTGTGCCAATAAAAAAAGTAAAAACATTCACTAAATGTTTCTATTGAAAACTGTCCACCCCTGGGGCGGGGCCAATTTTGACCCCAGGGGCATAATTTGTATAACTACTGTAGAGGACCTGAACATGATGCTATGTGCCAAATATGAAAGCTGAGAACCTCCTAATTTCAGAGGAGAAGATTTTCAAAGTTTTCACTATATGTTTCTATTGACAAATGTCCACCCCTGGGGCGGGGCCAATTTTGACCCCAGGGGCATAATTTATATAACTTTTGTAGAGGGCCTGATCATGATGCTATGTGCCAAATATGTAAACTGAGAACTTTCCAGTTTCAGAGAAGAAGATTTTCAAGTGTTCACTATATGTCCCTATAGAAAACAATGTACCCCTAGGACGGGGCTAATTTTGACCCCAGGGACATAATTTATATAACTTTTGTAAAGGAACGGATCATGATTATATGTGTCAAATATGAAAACTGAGAATGTTTAAGAATTTTGACCAAGAGCGCACAATTTATACAGCTATTGTAGAGAACCTGAACATGATGCTATGTGCCAAATATTAAAGCTGAGAACCCTATAGATTCAGAGGAGAAGACGGCCCTGGGGCGGGGCCAATTTTGACCCAAAGGGCACAATTTATATTACTTTTGTAGAGGACCTGAACATGATGCTATATGCCAAATATGAAAGCTGAGAACCTTCCAGTTTCAGAGAAGAAGACTTTCAAAGTTTTTCTATATATTTCTATTGAAAACAAGGCACCCCTGGGGGGGGGCCAATTTTGACCCCAGGGGCATAATCTATATAACTTTTGTAAACGACCTACAGATGATGCTATATGCCAAAGATGAAAGCTGAGAACCCTGTAGATTCAGAAAAGAAGATTTTTAAAGGTTCAAATTGCTGATGCGGGACGACGGACATAGGGCGATCACAAAAGCTCACCTTGAGCACTTTGTGAGCTAAAAAAAAGTCAACTCTTGCTATGGCAAACACACTTGATATGAATTTCTCATTGTTAGGAAGTTTGAGTAAAGTCCCAACTTTCCTTCCTATTTATTCTATGTAAATTCCTATTTATTCTTTGTAAATATAAGTTTTTAAGACAAGTTGAACTGACAACATTTTCGGTCCCCAAAGTGTCTGTTTGCATGTATCAGTGTCTGTATCAAAGTCACACTTCTCAGTCTGAGTCTCAGCTCAAGGTGAGAATTGGACCTTTTGATTGAAGTCAGCGAAAGACGCAGTGGCAATTGCAACACAGGTAAATCACAATTGGTTGTGAGCAAATGAGGTTGCTAAATCAGCTAATTATCAAAACTGTTTAAACAAACAATGTGCCAAATATGAATGAACATTATTTTGTGTATAGAATGACCCATTACCTTCCATTTCATAATCAATGTTAATCATGACTAGTACGAAAGATAATTTTCAAGTGTTCTTACTTCTGGTCAATTCCGGGTGAGGTGGGGATAAATTTTGAAACAAATACAAAGGCTTGGTTCTCTTTATATTAACAGTACATGCAGTTTTATGACTCTTGAATAATACACATGGTACATTAGTAGATATCAAAACTATCCACAGCGAAACCTATAGATAACAGCATTGTATTTCAGCATTGTACCAACAGTCTGCAAATTGGTAACCCGCTGGAATGACCTCATTCATGCCTGATTGCGTACTTCCAGTGCAGCTGAGGAGATATTCCTATTATATTTTGGTGTAAATAACAGACACATTTTACAAATAAGCCATAGAAACGGCAATGATTTCAACAATAGAGGCAACATGGATCTGAATTTGGACAGGGCTTGTAAATTAGGACAGGTTGTCACTAATGAAGGAACAAGTAGGGTGTGACACCCTGTTGGGAGGACCTACCTGGAGCACTGCGACCAATATACTCAGACATAAGTTTGTAGTCACAAAATATATACATGTACAAGTTTTATACCAAACCCTCAATTCTCAAATAAAGTTCGAAGACAAGGATGCTGTAAATTGTACAATTGGCAGGCTGTTTAAGATCAACGTGACAAGATATCAAGTGTTTTATGAGTTGATGTCTCGATGAATCTAAGTTTTTAATGGGTCCCTACTAACTCAATACAGTGATGTCTCGTTAATCTGGAATTCATTAATCTGGAAAACTCGCGATCCGGACGAAAGTCGAGGGGAACGGATTTTTTGTGCAGTAAATTGACTTGTTACATCCGGAAATTTGCGTTCCGGAACCGGACATAGATTTCCGGTAACCAATCTATGTATTTACCTGTATTTGTGACTCGTTAATACGGCAGGGTCCGTACCCCCGGGGCTTAATTGCCCACCCCTGACACTTAACAATAGTGCACCGCAGAGGTGCGAATTCTTGTGTTTACAATCACTGGCATGGGTAAAACAACCCCGACTGTGTGCAAACTGTTTAATTGGTTTGATATTCTTTAATGTTCCTTAATGAGATGAACACTTGCCCAATTAAGCTTTTACGTTCAAACCGCGCCGCCATCGTTAAACTGTTAATCACCTTAAATGATTTGCTAATTCAGAAATTACAAGGCTATATTAATTGGGGATTCCCGCTAGGTTTTTCCCTAAGATTCTAACTCACACGTGAGCTGGCTGGTTCCCGACTTCCGCCTAACAAGTACATGTAAGCGGATGGAATATTCGGGAAACCAGTCATGTCAAACATGGAGACCTACGTCGATTTTACAAAATTTGTCCGCAGGCAAATTCCATAATCCACATTGTATTACTCAAATGAGAGAACTGACACTTATGGATAGGGTGCAAAAAGCATTTAGAACGACAAACAAGGCAATTAATTTGATATAACTTGCGACTTGCGGGAAAGTGGCATTCAAAGAGAATGACCAAAAAAGTCTACACATTTATGGTTATAATATATATAATGTGTTTGTTAAACATGCAATATACCCCCACCCCATTTTTCAAAAAGGGGCATAAAATAATAATAGATGATGTCATATGTCAATTACCTCCTCCCTGAATATCTGCGTAGCCTGCATCATTTACAGTAACGTAGACCGTCCTCAAGTATTTGTGCTTCCTATACTGTTTTATTTGCTCTGTCATTATCTGCAGTTGCAGGCTCATAGACATCAGAACTGTAAATGAAAACTGAATTTGAGATAAAGGTATTTACACATGCTAATATCAGCTAGTGAAATCAATATCAGAGTGGATTTATTTTTTCATTTACACTGATTAAATCAGACTGGGTATGTGTTTTAGATCATTAAACTTGGTATGTGTTTTAAACCAAATTATTACCCCAGTCTGGGTTTATTTTTAACTCTAAACAATTAAATTACACTGGATACCTGTGTAGTAATCAATTCTTTCCCCAGTGCAAACCTATAGTCCCCTTCGGCGTTGCCGGTAGGGGACTAAAAAACCCCGCAATATATGTGAAAACCCATATTAAAGGTCAAGTAAACAGATTGGGTTTTCGTCAAATTCTGATAGTATACAGTTAGTTAAACACCAAGCTTTAGAAAATTCTTACCGGTTTTTTATCTTGTTTTGATTTAAATCGAGTTTTCATTGTACCGCGAACCGTGCATTTTGAAAAACGATACATGATTATCTCCCTTGCATGATGTCACTTGTGTACTCGCCAGTCAGGGATCCCATTGAGAGGGAGGAATGTACACAGAAACATAACCTTTTCCTTTAAATTAACGCCTCTGCAAACAAAGTAGATCCAGATCAGAGCCTACAGGAACCGTCTAATTAGGGTTTGTTCTGTTTGCTTACAAAATTTGATAAAATCCGACTCCACAGTTTCTATAAATACCCACATTATTTTCACAATTTTCCAGACATTACGTCCATGGATTAGCCATAGAAAGCGACACTTTATCGAGTAGGGGTAACTATTTATCGGGTGTGATGTTTATTTTAGGTGTGAAATACAATGATACTTAATATTAAACACATATATTTTAATTTTGTTAATCTTAACCCTTCTCTTGCTGAACTTTAAATTACATTTCTCCTTCTTTACCCATGCCCTGTTGTATAATTACATATATCTTCACTGTGTACACTTATTTCGCTGTGCAATCACTGCTGTGGAGGGAACTGGTTGCAAAATCAACTTGTAAATAGTGCAGACCCTGATGAGACAGCTCCTGCAGGAGCTGTCTCATCTGGGTTTTCACTATTTACAGGTAAGTATATTGACATTAACAGCAAGCGAAGGGTTAAAACTTACTTTACCTGTCAGTGAATTTACACTATTCATAAACTATAAGTTTAAAATAGGATGAGGTTAGGACCAAGACCATTAGCAAATAGTGTAGATTCAGATCAGAGGGACCATTTGGGTCCCACGACTTGGGTCCAAACAACTTTTAGACAGAACCGGACAGCTTTTAGCGGCATAAAAAATGAAGTTAATATCATTAACAAGAGTGCCAGTGGACACAATATACACCCGTCGGGGTCTTGTTCAACATTAACTGGGGTTAACATATTTGCTGAACTCAAATTCTAAGCCCAATTTTGCGACCAAGTTTCAAGGTTGTAAATAGGCATACTTTAACAAAAAACCTTAACCAAAAATTCTAAATTGAAAAGTGCCATAATTGTGTCTAAATGCTTGACAGAGTTGCATTGTATTTACTCTTGCCTACAGATGAAGCTTCTGATGGTGAACAAATGTTTCAAGTTTAAATGCTTTATCTGAAAGGGTTACGTTCATAAGTGGACTTTAACCAAAACCTTAACCAAAAATTCCAAGCTAAAAAGCGTCATAATCATGTCAAAATGTTAGACAGACTTATGTACTCTTGCCTACAGGTGAAGCTTGTGATGGTGAACAAGTGCTCTAAGTTTAAAAGCTTTATCTCAAAGGGTTATGTAAATAAGTGGACTTGTTCCACATAAATTGAGGTTAACATTTTTGCTTAACACAAATGCTAAACGCAAATTCTAAGTCCAATTAAGCAACCTTGACCTTGGATAAACAAGCCGAGACTTGGCAGGCTACTGTAGCATGTCTAGATAAACATTATAATTAAATTTGGGAAAGATCCACTAAGCGGAACTTGAGTTAGAGATGTTACAGACAGACAGACCGGTTAAATTTTTTGCTAAACGAAAATTCTAAGTCCAATTGTGTGACCTTGACCTTGGATAAACAAACCGGGACTTGGCAGGCAACTGTAGAATGTCTAGATAAACATTGTGTTAAAATTTGAGAAGGATCCACCAAGCGGAACTTGAGTTAGAGATGTTACAGACAGACAGACAACCAGACAACCAGACAGCGCTATTCCATAATACGTCCCGTTTTTTCAAACGGGCGTATAAAAATGAAAAGGTTACGGCCATCATATTTGCATATATATATGCATTATTTTTTAAATGCAAGGGCCATTTCTTCGTAAAGACAGTTCAAATGAACCTCAGAATCGATTCAGCTTCAGATCTTGATGCATTAAAGATTTGTGTGATGTTTCATTAATATCAGTCAAATAGTTTACAGAGAAAACAGTGGACAAACAAAATGTTAATGGACTAATGGACAGACCAAAGGACGGACAGAGCCACACCAATATACGACTGCCATTGTTAGGTGGCGTATAATAAAAAGGCCCAAACCCCTTCTTTCCCCCATGCTGGGGAAGGGGAGGGGGGAAAACTGAACTTGGGGGGTGAAGGGAACTGACAGGACCTTTTTCCCCCCCAGGGAAAAATTTGCAAGGGGGAAAAATTGGCCTGTTACACTGGCAGTATGTTTTGCATTTACTTAAACAAATCTAAAAAATTTTAAAACTTCCATGATCTTATTTTGCCTTGAATTCTCAGTCTTAAATTCACCTCTTTAATTCATCTGTATGAAGATCACCACAGATAGATATGAATGAAAACCTGGTACAAACTGAATGTAATCAGTCATACAGTAAAAAAAACTCTATGCTGTAAAGATGTAACAGTATTATATATGCTATCGACTATTAAGGCAAGTGTCCATCAAAATTGATGTGCTGTAGAAACAGAAACTCTCATATCCAGTTTTTTCAACATTCTCCATTCCAGAAACCATTACCTGAATCTGAATAAGTACAGTGTAGGGCCATTTACGGCATTTGTGCACCGGGAGAGAGAGAGAGGTGCTTTAGTAGCACTGTTGAAGAGTTTTCTTAAAGCTCTCCACACTGGTTGCACATATTGTACTTTCCTCAAGTTGATACCATTCTATACTTGTTCCAAGAAAGAAAGAAGATTTTTGTACTTGGTCGCCTAAGCCATGATGGACTTGAAAACACTTGCTGTTATTTGTAGCCGACCTGTCAACAATGTTTGTAGATGGGAGAATTTGTTTGGTCTAATCTTCCTTTTTTGTCTGATTGGGGTTAAATAGTGAGCAATAAGATCCCTGTTACTCTCTCATCTGGATCCAAACTTTATTCCATAGATTCTGAAGCATTTATAAATTAAATACATTGTCTGCTTACCTTGGCTTGAGTCTATTATAATTTCTGTAATTCTGTCCTTTTCACAGCACTGCAAACACTTTGACATTGCATCTCTCAATGCATTTGCACTTTTTTCCTTCACTTCTACATATAATTGATCATTCCATGTTTCTGGTTTCTTCGTTGCATTTTTTAATCTAACCGCCGCCTTTGAGTTTTGTTCTGTAAATATACATTGAATATTAAATGAGTGTAATTAGGTACATGTATTGGAATCTATTGAATGAGCTGAATATAAATTATACATTATTAATCTATGATGAGCAAAGAAATCAGATAATTTAAATGTATTTGATACTAAACTAAAGCTATCATTAAAGGTGACGAATACCCCTGCATCGCAGCCTAAATTACAATTTGCAGACAAACTGAACATCTGACCGACCAACAGGCTAATTCTAGTATACCCTTCCAACTTTGTTTGCTGGATTATATCTAACTACAGGAATTTGATATTCAAATTTGTAAGATACCGGTAAACAACAAAATCACAATATATTTACCTTCACTTCATACATAGGACTTTCAATTACATACATTTCATTTAAGAGAAAGACACAACAAGAGTACCACATGCAGGTGCCATCGCTCATCTGCAATACATTTCCAAAGTCCATAAAAGGAAATTATTTTAGGCGACGGTGAACAAGTGTGTGAAGTTTCATAGCATTTATATGAATTGTAAAGAGGTAAAAACCAATGTTAAAGTTTCTGTACAACACTGATGACAAGGACAACAACGCGGACCCAAGCGTTACAACAAAAGCTCGTATTTTTTCTTTGAAAAAAAAAGAGGAGCTAAAAATAACAATTAATTGCACATAAAGAATAAATAATTATTGTTTGTGAACGGCAATTACAATGTATTGATTCATTTCACCACATAAAAAATACATTTAAACTATTAAGCATTTATAAGCAAATTTTGCTGGATGCAGCTGAATAAATTTAATTGCTGTGTTATATACCAAATGTAATGACAAATTGATTTTAACTAACACAGTACATTCATGATCATGTGCAGTGTCTACTGTACTGTTTATAGAGTAGCTTATCTGTTAAATGCTACTTAACCCTATAAAAGTAAGAAAATGAAACAGGATATGTTTGGAAATGTTTTGACTCGAGACACCTATTAAATTGTGACAAAACCTTCTGAAACAACTTAAAAAAAAGTTCTGATCCTAAACTAAAACGGCTGCTATATGTTCCTGCCAACTGTTGCATCAAATATGTAAACATGTGACTACATTAAGTTTCTTCTGTCACTACAACAGTGCGCCACATATAGGCATAACAGAGGCAGATATACCAACAAATATTGGTGCCGAAGAATACTTGTTATTTCTTGAATATTAGTTGAATACTTGGTATATGTATACTGCTTTCATTCTAATGACTAAATATAGAATCAAGCCCTCCAGTTTAACTTGCTTCATTTAGTGAAACAGCATTTCATGTATATCTACTGACATACACAAAATATCATTAGAAGAGTTGGCAGAGCATATGTACTGGTATGACTGGTTCAGATGTCAGACTGCCCAAGGCAAACGGGATTTCCAACACAAGTAAAACTAGAACTGTTTTTGACAAGAGGGCCAGAATGGCCTTGAAGCGCTCACCAGACAATCAGAGGAGAAGATTTTCAAAGTTTTCCCTATATGTTTCTATAGAAAACTAGCCGGCCCTGGGGCAGGCTAATTTTGACCCAAGGGGCACAATTTATATAACTTTTGTAGAGAACTTGAACATGATGCTATGAGCCAAATATGAAAGCTGAGAACCTTTCAGTTTCAGGAGAAGATTTCCAAAGTTTTCTCTATATGTTTCTACTGAAAACTACCCACCCCTGGGGCGGGGCCAATTTTGACCCCAGGGTCATAATTTATAAAAAATTTGTAGAGGACCTGAACATGATTCTCTGTGCCAAATATGAAAGCTAAGCGCCTTCCAGTTTCAGAGGAGAAGATTTTCAAAGATGTCACTATTTGTTTCCATTGAAAAACACAAGTAAAACTAGAACTGTTTTTGACAAGAGGGCCAGATTGGCCCTGAAGCGCTCACCAGACAATCAGAGGAGAAGATTTTAAACGTTTTCCCTATATGTTTCTATAGAAAACTACTCATCCCTGGGGCTGGGTCAATTTTGACCCCAGGGCCATAATTCATATAACTTTTGTAGAGGACCTATACATGATGCTATGCGCCAAATATGAAAGCTGAGAACTTTCCAGATTCAGAGAAGAAGATTTTCAAAGTTTTCACTATTTGTTTCCATTGAAAACTGCCTATGTAATTAATTAATATAAATTTTGTAGAGGACCTGAACATGATGCTCTGTGCCAAATATGAAAGCTGAGCGCCTTCCAGTTTCAGAGAAGAAGATTTTCAAAGATTTCACTATATGTTTCTATTGAAAACTGCCCAGCCCTGGGGCGGGCCAATTTTAACCCCAGGGCCATAATTTAAATATCTTTTGTAGAGGACCTGAACATGATGCTATGTGCCAAATATGAAAGCTGAGAACCTTCCAGTTTTCAGAGAAGATTTTCAAAGATTTCACTATTTGTTTCCATTGAGAACTGGCAACCCCTTGGGTGGGTCAATTTTGACCCCAGGGTCATAATTTATATAACTTTTGTAGAGGTCCTGAACATGATTCTCTGTACCAAATATGAAAGCTAAGCACCTTCCAGTTTCATAAGAGAAGACTTTCAAAGATTTTACTATTTGTTTCCATTGAAAAACTCCCCACCCCTGGGGCGGGGCTAATTTTAACCCCAGGGCCTTAATTTATATAACTTTTGTAGAGGACCTGAACATGATGCTATGTGCCAAATGTGAAAGCTGAGAACCTTCTAGTTTCAGAGGAGAAGATTTTCAAAGTTTTCACTATATATTTCTATTGAAATCTGCCCATCCCTGGGGCGGGGCCAATTTTGACCCCAGGGCCATAATTTATATAACTTTTGTGTATAACATAATTTATATAACATGATGCTATGTGCCAAATATGAAAGCTGAGAGCCTTTCAGTTCCAGAGGAGAAGATTTTCAAAGATTTCACTATTTGTTTCTTTTGAAAACTGCCCACCCCTGGGGCGGGGCCTATTTTGACCCCAGGGTCATAATTTATATAACTTTTGTAGAGGACCTGAACATGATGCTATATGCCAAATATGAAAGCTAATAACCTTCTGGTTTCAGAGGAGAAGATTTTCAAAGTTTTACTATATGTTTCTATTGAAAACTTCCCACCCCTGGGGCGGGGCTAATTTTGACCCCAGGGGCATAATTTATATAAATTTTGTAGAGGACCTATAGGTGATGCTATGTACCAAAGATGAAAGCTGAGGACCCTGTAGATTCTGAGGAAAATATTTTTAAAGGTTCAAATTGTTGACGCGGGACGACGCACGACTACGGACATCAGGCGATCACAAAAGCTCACCCTGAGCATTTTGTGCTCTGGTGAGCTAATAAACAGGAGAGCCATGATGGCCCTGATATCGCTCACCAGACAATCACAGGAGAAGATATTCAAAGTTTTCACTATGTTTCTATTGAAAACTGCCCATCTCTGGGGCCGGACCAATTTTGACCCCAGGGCCATAACTTATAACAACTGGGCCAAGATGGCCCTTAATCGCTAACATGATTACCATAGATTTAAGATTATAGCTGGGTAGTCCCAGGATGGGGCCAATATTGACCTAAAGGAACAATGTTGAAAATGGATCATGAGCAGTGGTTCTGGCGAACAATATTTTCAAAGATTTAGATTATTGATTTTATCAAGACAACCATTCTGACCAATGAAGACTGGGCTAAAATGTGACCTCTTGAGTGTTTTTTCTAAGTTTTTAACCCCACTTGACCCACTTTCAAACTCATGAGATTTTATCAAGACATTCATTCTGACCATGTTTCATAAAGATTGGACTAAAATTGTGACCACTAGAGTGTTCACAAAGTTTTTCTACTGTTTGACCTGGTGACCTAGTTTTTACCCCATGTAACCCCCTTTTCAAACTTCTCCCAGATAATTAAAACAATCATTCTGACCAAGTTTCATGAATATTGGGCTAAAATGTGACCCCACATAACCCACGTTCAAACACATTTGAGATTTTATCAAGACAATCATTATGACTAAGTTTCATGAAGATTGGACAAAAAATGTGACCACTAGAGTGTTCACAAGGTTTTTCTACTGTTTGACCTAATGACCTATTTTTTTACCCCACGTAATCTACTTTTCAAACTCCTCCAAGATAGTTAAAACAATCATTCTCACCAAGTTTCATGAAAATTGGGCTAAAAATGTGACCTCTAGAGGGATCACAAAGTTTTCCTACTATTTGACCTAGTGACCCAACTTGACCCACTTTCAAACACGTCTGAGATTTTATCAAGACATTCATTCTGACCAAGTTTCATGAAGATTGGACGACAATTGTGACCACTAGAGTGTTCATAAGCAAATTGTTGACGACAGATGACACATGCCGGACATTCAAGCCCAAAAGCTCACCCTGAGCTTTGCAGGCCATTTTTGGACCGGGGTTCATAATTTTGGCCTGGGATCATAGTTTGAACAATCTTTGCAGAGGACCATTAGATGATGCTACATACCAAATATCAAAGGTCTAGGTCTTAAGATTTCAGAGAAGATTTATAAAGATTTTCCTATGAACAAGAGGGCCAGAATGGCCCTGAAGCATTCACCAGACAATCAGAGGAGAAGATTTTCAAAATTTTCACTATATGCTTCTATAGACAAGAGGGCCAGAATGGCCCTGAAGCGCTCACCAGACAATCAGAGGAGAAGATTTTCAAAGTTTTCACTATATTATTCTATAGAAAACTAGCCAGCCCTGGGGCAGGCCAATTTTTTCCCCAGGGGCGTAATTTATATAACTTTTGTAGAGGACTTGAACATGATGCTATGAGCCAAATATTAAAGCTGAGAACCTTTCAGTTTCAGAGGAGAAGATTTTCAAAGTTTTCTCTATATGTTTCTGCTGAAAACTACCCACCCCTGGGGCGAGGCCAATTTTGACCCCAGGGCCATTATTCATATAACTTTTGTAGAGGACCTATACATGATGCTCTGTGCCAAATATGAAAGCTGAGAACTTTCCAGATTCAGAGAAGAAGATTTTCAAAGATTTCACTATTTGTTTCTATTGAAAACTGCCCATCCCTGGGGCGGGGCAAATTTTGACCCCATGGGAATAATCTATATAACTTTTGTAGAGGACCTGAACATGATGCTATGTGCCAAATATGAAAACTGACAACCTTCTAGTTTCAGAGGAGAAGATTTTCAAAGTTTTCACTATATATTTCTATTGGAAACTGTCCACCCCTGGGGCGGGGCCAATTTTGACCCCAGGGCCTTAATTTATATAATTTTGTAGAGGACCTGAATATGCTGCTCTGTGCCAAATATGACAGATGAGAGCCTTTCAGTTTCAGAGGAGAAGATTTTCAAAGATTTCATTATTTGTTTCTATTGAAAACTGCCCACCCCTGGGGCAGGGCCAATTTTGACCCCAGGGTCATAATTTATATAACTTTTGTAGAGGACCTGAATATGATGCTATGTGTCAAATATGAAAGCTAATAACCTTCTGGTTTTAGAGGAGAAGATTTTCAAAGTTTTACTATATGTTTCTATTGAAAACTTCCCACCCCTGGGGTGGGGCCAATTTTGACCCCAGGGGCATAATTTAAATAACTTTTGTAGAGGACCTATAGGTGATGTTATGTACCAAAGATGAAAGCTGAGAACCCTGTAGATTCAGAGAAGATTTTTAAAGGTTCAAATTGTTGACGCCCGACGACGCACGACGCACGCCGACGGACGACGGACATCTGGCGATCACAAAAGCTCACCTTGAGCACTTTGTGCTCTGGTGAGCTAAAAACTAGACGGCCCTGGGGCGGGGCCAATTTTGACCCAAAGGGCACAATTTATATAACTTTTGTAGAGGACCTGAACATGATGCAAAGATGAAAGCTGAGAACCCAATAGATTCAGAGAAGAAGATTTTCAAAGTTTTCACTATATGTTTCTATTGAAAACTGTCCACCCCTGGGGCGGGGCCAATTTTGACCCCAAGGGCATAATTTGTAAAAGTTTTGTAGAGGACCTGAACATGATGCTATGTGCCAAATATGAAAGCTGAGAACTTCCTAATTTCAGAGCATAAGATTTTCAAAGTTTTCACTATATGTTTCTATTGACAACTGTCCACCCCTGGGGCGGGGCCAATTTTGACCCCAGGGGCATAATTTATATAACATTTGTAGAGGACCTGATCATGATGCTATGTGCCAATATGAAAACTGAGAACCTTCCAGTTTCAGAGAAGAAGATTTTCAAAGTGTTCACTATATGTTCCTATAGAAAACATTGTACCCCTAGGGCGGGGCCAATTTTGGCCCAGGGACATAATTTATATAATTTTTGTAAAGGAACTGATCATAATTATATGTGCCAAATGATTTTCAAATTTTTCACTATATGTTTTTATTGAAAACTGACCACCCTTGGGGCGGGGCCAATTTTGACCCCAGGGGCATAATTTATATAACTTTTGTAGAGGACCAGAACATGATGCTATGTGCCAAATATGAAAGCTAAGAATCTTCCAGTTTCAGAGGAGAAGATTTTCAAAGTTATACTATGTATTTCTATTGAAAACAAGGCACCCCTGGGGCGGGGTCAATTTTGACCTCAGGGGCATAAGTTATATAACTTTTGTAAAGGACCTAAAGATGATGCTATGTGCCAAAGATGAAAGCTGAGAACCCTGTAGATTCAGAGGAGAAGATTTTTAAAGGTTCAAATTGTTGACGCAGGACGATGGACATCAGGCAACCACAAAAGCTCACCCTGAGCACATTGTGAGCTAAAAATTGATAAGCCCTGGGGCGCGGCCATTTTTGGTCCGGGGGTCATAATTTGAACAATCTTTGTAGAGGACCATTAGATGATGCTACATACCAAATATCAAAGGTCTAGGCCTTAAGGTTTTATAGAAGAAGATTTTTAAAGATTTTCCTATGAAAAACTAAGCCCTGGGGTGGGGCCATTTTTGGCCCGGGGGTCATAATTTGAATAATCTTTGTAGAGGATCATTAGATGATGCTACATAACAAATATCAAAGCTCTAGGCTTTGTGGTTTCAGAAAAGAAGATGTTTAAGTAAATTGTTGATGACGCACAAATGCATGATGCTTGACAATGCCCACTTACAATACCTCACCTGGCACAAAGTGCCAGGTGAGCTAAAAAGTCCAGACAACCAGGAAACGTTGGCAGGGGACTAAAAAGGGAAGATTATACCTGAATTAGTGGTTGACCATAATGGAAATAATATGCAGTGCACAGGTTTATATGGTTTATATATATAAACTTTCAACAAAATTGAAGCAAAATAGTAGAAGAAGAAAGCCGAACAAAATTGTGTCCACGGATGGACGGACAACCTGATTCCAGTATAACACCCCCTAATATACCAAATATACAGATGACATCTTAAAACACTTCCAAATCAAGAGGGCCAGATTGGCCCTGACATCGCTCACCAGGCAATCAGAGAAGATTTTCTAAGTTTTCACTATATGTTTCTATAGAAAACTAGACACCCATGGAGCGGGGCCAATTTTGACCCAAGGGGCATAATTTATATAAATCTTGTAGAGAACCTGATCATGATGCTATGTGTCAAATATGAAAGCTGAGAACCTTCCAGTTTCAGAAGAGAAGATTTTCAAAGTTGTAACTATATGTTTCTATTGAGAACTGGCTACTCTTGGGGCGAGGCCAATTTTGACCCAAGGGGCATAATTTCTATAACTCTTGTAGAGAACCTGAATATGATGCTATGTGTCAAATATGAAAGCTGAGAACCTTCCAGTTTCAGAGGAGAAGATTTTCAAGTTTGTCACTATATATTTCTATTGAGAACTGGCTACCCCTGGGGCGGGGCCAATTTTGACCCCAGGGGCATAACTTACCAAAGTTATATATAAGGTATAATTTATATAACTTTGGCAGAGGACCTGAACATGATGCTATGTGCCAAATATGAAAGCTGAGAACCCTGTAGATTCAAAGGAGAAGATTTTCACTATATGTTTCTACTGAAAACTGGCCATCCCTGGGGCGGGGCCAATTTTGACCCAAGGGACATTATTTATATAGCTCTTATTTCCAATTTTTTTTTGCTTTTTGCTATATTTATTTGCTTTGTGTTACTTATTGTTTTTCAAAACAATTGCTTTTTCCACAATTTTAATTTCTGCTCATCTGTAACCCTGCATCAAATATCTAAGCTCTGGGACATGTGGTTTTTGACAAGAAAGTTTTTACAGATTTTTCTATGAAAAACTGATAAGCCCCAGGGCGAGGCCATATTTGGCCCGGGGTCATAATTTGAAAATCTTTGTAGAGGACAATTAGATGATGCAACATACCCAATATCAAAGTTCTATGCCTTACAGTTTCAGAGAAGAAGATTTTAAAAACAAATCCTATGAAAAACTGATAAGCCCCCAGGGCCAGGCCATTTTTGGTCCGGGGGTCATGATTTGAACACTTCTTGTAGAGGACCATTAGGTCATGCTACATACAAAATATCAAAGCTCTAGGCTTTGTGATTCAGAGAAGATGTTTAAAGTAAATTGTTGACACCCGCACATACGCACGATAGACATAGGATCATCTCAATAGCTTACCTTGGCACTTTGTGCCAAGTGAGCTAAAAATTCATTTAATTTTTAATTTAAACTTTTACTACATCAATATCACAACCAAATACCCATTTTCAGCAACTTAAAAGGATTATTAAACAACAGACACATACCAAGTATGGAATACCTAGGCCTATTGGTTCCAATGTAATGGGCAGTTACAGAATTTTGCAAAAGTAGGGCATAGGTCAAGATCAAGGTGACATGGTATAAAACATTGGTATGGTTGGAAGAGTCTTAAGATGGGAAAAATACATACCAAGCATGGAAGCCCTAAACCTACTGGTTCCAATGGTATATGCATTTAAAGATTTTTGAATAAGTATGTCAAAGGTCAAGGTAAGAAGAGCAAATATGTTGGCATGGTGATACCAAGTATGGAAACCTTTGGGTTTTTTCCTAATGTTATGGGCACTTAAAGATTTTTGCAAAAGTAGGTCAAAGGTCAAGGTCACATGGTAAAAACATTGGTATGTTTTAAAAGTCTTATGACAGGAAAGACACATACCAAATATGGATGTACAAACGTATAAATGCATTTAAAGACTTTTGCAAAAGTAAGTGAAATGTGAAGGTCAGAAGGGCAAAAATGTTGGCATGGTCATACCAAGTATTGAAGCCCTAGGGCTATTGGGTCCAATAACATAGGCATTTAAAGATTTATGGAAAAGTAGGTCAAAGTCACATAGTAACATCATTGGTATGTTTGTAAAAGTCCAACATTGCAAAACTTAACTCACATGAGTATATTAAATGTAATTACAAGAATCTTTGAATTATATTTTCTGTCAGGACCCTTCATATTCAATAATCTACGTCCTACTTTGACTAGAAAAATTTTGTGGTCCTGTTATTAATAAAGCAACTCACCGAAAATCACTTCCACAGCATATGGGTTTCTTTTTATATCTTCTGTCAAAGCTACTATGACATCTACAGCTCCTGATTCAAATACCTCTTGTTTTAGATACTTGACACCTGAAAAAAAAAGTGTCAACCTGTTACAGTTCTATACAAGGACCACTTTGTGAACACATGAAGATGAATTTAGAAGAGGGCCAAGATGGTCCTTAATCGCTCATCTGATTACCATAGATTTAAGATTATAGCTGGGTAGTTCTGGGATGGGACCAATATTGACCTAAGAAAACAATGTTGATAGTGGATCATGAGCAAGTTCAATGATTTAGAATAATGATTTTATGAAGACAATCATTCTGACCAATAAAGATCAGACTAAAAATGTTTTACTTTTTCTACTCTGCAGCACAGTTTTACTGTTAAATCAAACACTGTCGACTAAAAAGAATAGACTTAACAGATAGAAGATACTTTTCCCCTCAATTTGCAGAAGTAATGAGGGAAATGTGTGTTACCTGCTGGCATAAGTATGATTGAACAAAGCTTTGATGAGCAAATTGTGACAGAGAGTTGGAGAGACAAAAGGTGTCACCCTACTGAAGAAGTAATTTAAACAAAGTTTATAAATTAAAGTATAATACGTTATCATATCTTGTATTATTTAAATAATTCATTATCAATTTTAATATTTTATTATATATGCTATATTCTTTTCAAGTGTAAAATATTGTTTATCACAATACATGCATATTACAATAACTATACTATGTATTGCTTTATACTGTATGACATTGTCAGGTTAAATTGAATATTAACAAAAGTTTTAGATCAAGACAAGCTGCTTATAACTTCAAATATCTAATCAAGGTCTGCACTGTTTTAGCGGTCTCATCAAGTTGTGCACTTACTGTGTAGACCATAATTTTACACCCTACTTCAATGTACTGGGTTATCTGGTTTATTCTCTATGCTGCTATCCACCTGTCTTTTATCTGGTGACGCTAGCCATAAAATTCTTATCTTTATTGATAACTTCATACTTACTTTCTTTTATGACAGGTTTTGGGACTGTGTCACATTTTTTTGATCTGCGCCATTCTTCAGCAGAGAAAACCTGAAATTGTAAAATTATAGAAAACTATAATTGTTCACAAATGCTTTCACCATCCACACTTGTCAGCAAACTGCAACACAACAAACAGTGCAGTCCTTAAAAATTGCAAAAAAAAGCAAACGAAATTATCAAAAACCAAGAGGGCCATGATAGCCATGTATCGCTCACCTGGTTTGCTATCTTTTCTATATCAAAGCTCTGATCATATTAGTTTCAGAGATGATGTTTGAAGATTTCACTATACAAAACTCTATAAAACCAACAACCCAAAAGGCAGAGTTACTTTTACCAGGGGGCAAAATTTGAATAATCTTTGAAGAGGTCTACCAGATAATACTACAAACCAAACATCATAGCTCTTAGAAGGCTTTGGGTTTCAGACAAGAGGCTTTTCAAATTTTTACTATATAATCCTATGTAAATTTTGTGACCCCATGGGCAAAATGTGAACAATCTTTGAAGAGGGCCTTCAGATTATGATACATACCAAATTTGGTAGCTCTAAGCTTTACGGAATTCGACAATAATATTTTTAAAGTTTTCAGGTAAATTTGTGACCCCCAAGGGCAGAGCCAGTTTTGACCCTAGGGGCTTAATTTGAACAAGAGCAGTGCAAGTGGGTGCCAACGCTCGTCTGTTGTCATTGTCAAGATCAACATGCGTACCAAAAATGAAGGTTGTGAATGAAAAATTGAGGAAGCTATGGTCAATGTTACGATTTCGGACAACGACAAGATGACGCGGACGCCGGAGTTACGACAATAGCTCATTATTTCTTTGAAAAAGACGAGCCATAAATCTTGGTATAGGCTTACTAGATGATGCTACATATTACATATCAGATCTCTAATCCTTTCAGTTTTGGACAAGAAGATTTTTAAAGGTTTTACTACCTGTATTATAATCCTATGTAAATCTTGTGACTCCCAGGGTTGGTACAATTTTGACCCCAAGAGCAAAATTTGAACAATCTTGGTAAAGGTCCACCAGATGATGCTGTATACCAAATATCACAGCTCTAAGCTTTTCCGTTTTGGACAAGAAGATTTTTAAAGTTTTTACTATATAATCCTATGTGAAATATGTGACCTCCCTGGAGATGGTCCTGTTTGACCCCAGGGGCATAATTGAATAATCTGGTAGCCCTAGGCCTTACAGTTGTTGACAAAATTTTCAGTAAAATTTGTGACCCCGGGGCAGAGCCAATTTTAGGGTCAAGATGCCCTTAATCGCTCACCTGATTACAATAGATTTAAATATAGCTGGGTAGTCCCAGGATGGGGCCAATATTGACTTAAGGGAACAATGTTAATAGTGGATCATTAGCAGTGGTTCTGGAGAACAAGACTTTCAAAGATTTAGAATATTGATTTTATGAAGACAATCAATCTGACCAATGAAGAATAGGCTAAAAATGTGACCTCTAGAGTGATTTTCTAAGATTTGACCTAGTGACCTACTTTTTAATCCCACCCTGACTATAATCAAACTCAAACTTGATATTACTAAGACAAACATACTGAATAAGTTTGAGGAAGATTTGGCTAACAATGTGGCCACTGGAGTGTAAACAAGATTTTTCTAAGATATGACCTAGTAACCTACTTTTTGGCCCCGTTTAACCCTCTTTCAAACTATTCCAAGATTCGATCAGTACAATCATTCTGACCAAGTTTCATGAAGACTGGTCTTAAAATGTGACCTCTAGTGTGTTCACAAGGTTTTCCTACCATTTGACCTATTTTTTGAACCCATGTGAACCACTTTAGAACTCGTCTGGGATTTTATCAAGACAATCATTCAACTTTCATGAAGATTGGACTTAAAAAAGTGACCTCTTGAGTGTTCACAAGGTTTTTCTACTATTTGAATCAGTGACCTAGTTTTAAACCCAAAATGACCCACTTTCAAACTCATCTAAGATTCTACAAGACAATAATTCTCACTAAGTTCATTGAAAATTGGACAAAATCTAAGGCCTGAATGGCCATAATGGCGTTCGGGTTTGATATGGATGTTTTGTGTAAGGGGGGAAGTTGATGTACACGTTAATGACAATAACGTCTTGGAATTGATAACAGTATTAATAACAACACATTTTGTGAAACACTATGCCCCTGATTGTGACAAATATAAATTTGACCCATAATGTGACATTTAACTGTAATAATGTAATGACTCGACAAATTTGCAGCATGTACGGAGATCGATGTGTTCTTTTTAACCTTTTGACTGTAGTTTTATTTACTTTAGGATCTTCTTAATGCTCAAAATACTTATCTAAAATCAGTATGGAAATTTAACTAGCTGTTGTAGCTCGGAACTGACTGGGAAACAGAGCTTCGATCACCGCACACGCTTCCACTTTGTAAACACTATGCTGTGTATTGGCTGGCTATTTGTAATCATAACACAGCAGAATGCATAAATCTACTTACCCGTTATGTAGTAGAGTCATAGTCTCTTTTTCATATTAATTGAATTGTTTATGCACCTTTTGAAGTTATAATCACTTTAATTATCCTTAGTGTAACTGTTCTAAGCAATTTGGTGACCGGTATGTTGCACAGTGAGGAAGTGACGTAAATCCTTGTTTTTGCAACATCCTGGTTCTCTATTTACAAAAGTTTTTCCCCACAGTATTTGAATCATTAGAAAAATCCAGTGGTCAGTGATGTTCCGCCAGCAAACTTATGGCTTCAAGGTATCAACTGTTTCCAGCCACCGTCGGAGATTTACCCCTCCCACTTAGTTTACTTTGAATGTAGAACCGAAACGCGACAGTCATTTGCGCCCTAGTTTTTTGGTCACATAGTTTACGCGTCATAAATATGACGTCATCGCCCAAATTTCTTGGGCGAATGTGACCAGAATTCTTGGTCACATCAGAAAGTGGCCAGAATCTTGGGCACAAGTGCCCGACTTTGTTGGCCACATTTTAACTAGTATAAAAGGCCGAGTCGCCTTTCATCGAGAGCTCATTTTTCGTTAGTAGTCGTAGAGGCCACGAATAGCCGTCAACATTATATTTTGATTTAGATCTTCTTCAGTTCTGAGCTGCTTTATGTTACGTACATTTATTTATAAGTAACATATAGAGCAGTGTTTTACTGAGTTTGCGTTTCGGTTCTCTTATACATTAATTTCTGAGAAGTTAAACTTTGAAGCCATAAAGAATTCTTGAAAGAATCAACTCAACTAATTTTTCGATAGATAAATGTCAGAACTAGATCTTGAGTAAAGATCAGCTTTTGTTAAACTTTAAATAATTATCTAGATAAATGTTATCTGGATCTAAGAGTGATATCTAGATCTCTGATTTGAGAATAGCATATATATATATATACATGGCGGGTCACCACTGCAACTTTTCACAAGAGTTAAAACTGGTCCTTTACTTAATAGTCTGTTAGGTCTACTGAGTGGTTAATATTAGAGTTGTGTTTGATATATATAGATCTACATAGATTCTACAGCTGTGTACTAATTAAAGAGAATGTTTGAATGGAAACAGGCTCCGTTGTTTTAAACTGCCCAGGGTGTGAGTGAGAGAAGAAAGAATATAAAGCCCCTAAATAAGTCCTAAGATCTAGATCTACACAGAGCTCAGTGAGAGCGTAACAAACAATATAACCTTGATTTTAATAAGCCCCCCCCCCCCCCCCAAAAACAAAAAAATAAAAAAAAATGTTCGCCTCTGTAAGTTGCATAGACATGCCAGGTTTGAAGTATGTATATGCAATGGCTACAAAATTATTGCCAACATTAAAGTTTGAGCCAAGCCAACAAACCAACAAAGTCAGCCCCCCCCCCCCCCCCCCCCCCCCTTGATTGGGGGCATAAAAATATATCAGACTGAAACAAATGGAGCAATCTCATGATCTGCTGTTTATATATAGTTTCTACCATGGCAAAAGAATATCTTAATTATATTCATGATGTCATTATTTCTTATATGAATAGTCATGAAGTAAGAATGCTTTCATGTCCAAAGCTGATGCAAAAAAACTGAAGCACATCAAAATGATACAAAGGCTACCTATAATCCTACATTTTTTGTTCAACTAATTCTTACACATAACATTTATTTTTCAATGTTCAGCACTCGTTTATTTTGAAATGTAGTCTGCTTTCAAATTTGAAGGTAGACTGTTTTTATTTTTAATTATTAAGTAGATCCATACATGTACATACAATTACGGTAGTTGTTTGGAACCTGATGAAACTCAAATTCAGAACTACAGTCAGAAGTAGAGTTGTAAGCTGGGAAAGACATTTCAACAAATTGCTTCCTACTTTCGCTTTTACACGACACAAACATCTTGAGCAAACGACAACTTGTCGGCTACTCGATACATAGAAGAGACTCTTATTTTCACAATTGTTATTGACACTGGAATATAATTTGATTGAATATGTGTTGAAAACCTTCTATGGATAATACTTACTTTGATAAGCCGATAGAACCCCGTGTTTTTACGGTTTTACTTCTTGTAAGATTTAGACTTGTGTTGAGGTTGGGTGCCATAGTCAAACCACGCTGTTCGATGCGTGATAAATGTGTATATGGGAATTCCGAATTTCATTGGCATTGGTTGAATTTTTGGGAAGAATCTAGTATAGCGGACCCTGGAAATCACGAATCATAACAAAGCACAGCGCGAGCCGTTTTGAGCCAATAATGTTGCTAAACGCGACGCCATTTTGTTTCATTGCTCTATGTTTACCTAGGGTCACTGCGGCAACTCTTGTACAATAACTGGCTGTTATAATTATTTGAATAAACGGATTTCAAGCAGGGAATTGTTTCATCATATAATTTCTTTAAGTTGCTTTGATTTTCTGTACGGAAAAAGGTTCATAAAGCAGGGGGTTCAGGGGCGATAGCCCCCGAGAGAACAGCAACAATCTGCCATTTACAAATATTCTGACGTCATTGGTTACGTCATCGTATGTTTACCGCAACTAACATAATTGTATTATATTTTGCGGTAAAAAATTGGGGTCCGCTATAATAGATGTGTTCCGATTTTTTTTGAGTACGGGTCAAACGGAAATGACCGAAAACGATGCAAAAGGCAGTTTGATTGGCTGAAGATGTAGGTCTTTATGCTAATCAGTTACAAATGTGTATAAAAATGTAATCGGAAACCTCGGCTATATTCCTTCTGCTTTAGAACGCCAAGGTGTTGCGAAAACTACGGTAAAAATATTCGTTCGCGTCTTCTTATTCTTCTTCCGATTAAAGTACTTGGAGTTTATTAAAATTCAAGACTTTTAAAAAGTTTATCTTTGTGTAGATTAGTAGTAATTATCTCACATAGCGAATTATTATTAAATACATGAAGAGTAAACAAATACATGAACATTTTACAGACTTGAAGAAAACTATTTTGTCTTGCGCATGTTCACTAGACAAGTGAACTCTTTGCCGTAAAGAGACCGACTAGTATATGGCGTTGCAAACGCCATAAAAATGTGACCACTAGAGTGTTCACAAAGTTTTTCAATCCAAACTTCTATCTTGTTTTTGTCAAAACCCTTTATTACTTCACTACAGTTACTCTGTTTGCAGCTAAATCATTGAGTGCACTAACGATAGGTGGATACAGTTTGTTTCACTTAAATATGTTTTTGTTTTACATGCAATTTACCACTGTATTTGCTATCACAGTTGTTGTAGAGTATCGGAGAGGGGTTACGTTTATTTACACTGTTTTTCTTTTAGGGTAGGGTTGGAATAAATTTGAGGTTACGAGCCCTTAAAGCGGTTTAAACCCCCAGTGACTATTATCATTGACTGTTCCAAGGCAGTACTTCCATCTTCCCCTTTTGTTTGTTTGTTGGTCTTTGTGCATCTCTTTGTGTTTTGATAGTTATGTATATTTGCTGTGTTATCTTGTTGTGGTGCTGTTCAGGTGGATGTTTGTTTTGCATGTGTTTCCTACAAGACTCATATTTGTACTTTTAAATTATTAACCTGGAACCATATTTCCGTTTTTAGCAAGGGGCCTGCCGCCCCTTAATATTGTTAGGCCAACTTGGAAAATCGCAATGCGTTGATGGGAAACAGAATAACATCGACGAAATAGTTTTTCTGTGTTCGCACAGAATATGAATTCTACTGACCTTGTTCACCGTGGATGTTTCTTCGAAAATATAGTGTAGGGCAGTATATGATTATTTCATGAAAAGTTTTTCTGAGATTTGCAGGGAGAACAATTTTGCGGAAGAATCTGCTTTTTTAACCACAGATAGAGCTAAAGACTACTGCGTGACATGAGCATGATAGTTCTGAAAGACATTCACTCTCAGAAGATTCATTTACAGAAATTGAGTAAAAAAATAGCCTATATGCTCTATCCTGGCGATTCATGTTTAAATTATATTATGCACGTATGACAGTTGTGCAGTCTAAGTCTTTTTTTTTTGTATAGTAATACTTTAAAACATTTATTCACCTTGAAATAATAAAATTTCAGAAACAAATCATCAAAAGTGTAAATTTTACTTGCTAAATCGAACGTTGTCGGCTCCGACGATATTTTGACCTAATTCCTATTGATTCGTGTGCTCTTACCGAGCAAGAAAATTCATGTTGCGGGATTTTTTGCGGGACTAAATTCATTCCAATAAAACTTCATAACAATGATTATTTTGAAATTTATGATTATACAGCGCAATAGAAGAAAACTAAATGTAACCATTGCTGACGTAATGGCATTTTCCATTTTAACGCACCATTTTAATAGAGGCTATTGATAACAAGAGTACCGCATACGGTACATAATACGCCCACTTGCAAACTTTCTCTGATTCAACATGCCTTATAAGTGTTGACATTTTCTAAATCTGTGCTTCAGATCTTGATTTCCATATTAAGGTGATACTATTTTTAAACAAGAAATATCTTTTAAAAAGATATTCAGCGGCATTCAAATATTGACATAATGTACAAAACAATAATGATATTAAATATCTGCCAACTTAATTTCAATGTTTCGAGATTCTGTTAGTACAGGGAACAAGATCTATGAAGGGTTGCTTGTAATTATACTAGCAAAGAAGCATGCAATGGAAATGACTTTGAGTAGAATAAGCAATTATGGAAAAAATCAAGTTACTTTTACAGGAAATCACTATAAAAATGTACAATGTCAAAGTATCTTTTAAAACTATCTGAAGTTAGTTCTTCATTTTACCTATTATAAAAATTTACTTGAAAGCATGTATATTTATACTGATATGAAGATAACTAATTGAATACACTTTAAATAAAGCATACAGAATCAAGTTTTTGTTTGTGCAGAGGCTGTAATTACTTGAAGAAAGGTATTTATCTATAGCCTGGATCAACGCATTAATTGATGTGTGTGCATCATCATTAGTGATACCATTAACTGAATATACATGTATTTTTAAAACAATATAAAGTTAGCTATCTCAACCTACTACTCGATCCAAAGCGCCAGGTGATAGAGCCGTAACAATAGCCTTCAGTAAGTAGCTTTATATCACAGGGAGCGAATAACCAGAGCCTTAATTGGTGCTGTGGTCGGGGATAGTAATTAATACTATTAATGCCACTACTCTAATATACTAAACAACATTTCTTCTTTATTTCCTATAGCATTGCCTGTGAATTATGGTGGTTTCGGCAAACTACCTGTTCGTCAAAGTGGATGAGATCAAATGTGGTATTAAATTGATAGCAAAATGATAATAAATGTTAAAAAGTTTACTAGTGGTTTTGGTAAACTGGCAATAATGCTCAGCAATCATTACCATGAGGTGATAAGTACGATAATGGGTTAGGAACTGATATAAAGTATGACACACCAAAAATTGAATAGTCAAAATTGATCCACACCTTTTGAGCATAATAGATCTATATAGTTTTATTCAGTAATATTGTTTATGTATTATATACTCTAGTTTTGTTAATGACCAAAGTAATAAATAATTCATATTGTTTTACCGGTCATGGTAATAAACAACTATGTGACTACAGTATTGTATATGTATTTGAATCCACCAAAAGTTGAACAAAACAACATTTTGACTGAAAACAAAAAGCATAAAGTGAGTGGCAAACAGTTTGGATTAGACTGAAGACTAAAATCAAAACTGAATGGGATAGTAAATCATTAGTGATGTGTTATGTGGTCTGGGGCTGTTTTAATGACTAAACAATGTGACTATAGTATTTGAAAGCACCTCTTTATCACTCATTGCACCCAAGGTTGAGTATGTGTGAATATGTCACCTGCTTAGCTAATATCCTGATCTGTATAAACCAAACAAATGGACCACATACAAATTTTCATTTTTTGCCAAAACGTCCTAGGCCGAATAAATAGATGGCAAATACGTCCTGGGTCAAAACATCCGGGGCGAAACTTACTATGCCGAAACGTCCTACATTCAGTTTGGCCATGTGTAGAGGCATTATAAACAAGAGGGCCATGAGGCCCTGAAGCGCTCACCTGAGATAACCCAAGGGGCGGGCCATTTTTGACCAAGAAGTCATAATTTATACAACATTGGTAGACAACCACAAGGCAAAGCAGTATGCTATTAATTAAAGGTCTAAGCCTAATGGTTTCATAGAAAAATAATATTTCATATTTTTCCCATGAAAAACAAATAAGCCCCAAGGCAGGGCCAAGTTTTGCCCAGAGGCTAGGGTTGTAAGTTGAACATTCCTGGCAGAGGACCACAAGCCAAGCTACATATTTGTATAGGACCATTAGATCATGTTATATACCAAACATCAAAGGTCTAGGCCTTACAGTTTCAGAAGATTTTTAAAGATTTTCCTATGAAAAACTGATAAGCCCTTGGGCGGGGCCATTTTTGGCCCGGGGGTCATAATTTGAACAATCTTTGTAGAGGACCATAAGATCATTCTACATACCAAATATCAAAGGTCTAGGCCTTACAGTTTCAGAGAAGAAGATTTTTAAAGATTTTCCTATGAAAAACTGATAAGCCCTTGGGCGGGGCCATTTTTGGCCCAGGGGTCATAATTTGAACAATCTTTGTAGAGGACCATTAGATCATGCTGCATACCAAATATCAAAGGTCTTTGCCTTACAGTTTCAGAGAAGAAGATTTTTAAAGATTTTCCTATGAAAAACTGATAAGCCCTTGGGCGGGGCCATTTTTGGCCCAGGGATCATAATTTGAACAATCTATGAAGAAGACCATAAGATCATGCTACATGCCAAATATCAAAGGTCTAGGCCTTACAATTTCAGAGAAGAAGATTTTAAAAGATTTTCCTATGAAAAACTGATAAGCCCTAGGGCCAGGCCATTTTTGGCCCGGGGGTTATAATTTGAACAATCTTTGTAGAGGACCATTAGACCATACTACATACCAAATATCAAAGGTCTAGGCCTTACAGTTTCAGAGAAGAAGATTTTTAAAGATTTTCCTATGAAAAACTGATAAGCCCTTGGGCGGGGCCATTTTTGGCCCGGGGGTCCTAATTTGAACAATCTTTGTAGAGGACCATTAGATCATGCTACATACCAAATATCAAAGGTCTAGGCCTTACAGTTTCAGAGAAGATGATTTTTAAAAATTTTCCTATGAAAAACTGATAAGCCCTTGGGCGGGGCCATTTTTGGCCCGGGGGTCATAATTTGAACAATCTTTGTAGAGGACCATAAGATCATGCTACATGCCAAATATCAAAAGTCTAGGCCTTACAGTTTCAGAGAAGAAGATTTTTAAAGATTTTCCTATGACAAACTGATAAGCCCTAGGGCGGGGCCATTTTTGGCCCGTGGGTCATAATGTGAACAATATTTCGTTCCCCCTGACCACTGATGCTTCTGACAAAATTTGGTTAAAATTGGGTCAGTAGTTTCAGAGGAGTTGTCGTTTGAAAATGTGGACGGACGACGGACGCCGGACGACGGACGCCGGACGACGGACGGATTGCGGTCACAATAACTCACCTGAGCCTTTGGCTCAGGTGAGCTAAAAAGCTGTATGCCAGTCAAGGGATTAACTTATGAAAATACGGGGTTTACAAGAAAATACTATTAGGTCATATGCAAATTACAATGTAACATAGTTTCTGATTGGTGGAAAACTAGAACAAAAGTGAAAATAGACAGCTAACCGCTGAAAAAATTGAAGGAAATATCTTATTAAACAAGAGGGCCATGATGGCCCTGAAATCGCTCACCAGAGGGAAAGATTTTTAAAGTTTCAACTACATGTATGTTTCTAAACAAAACTGGACACCTGTTTTGTGGGGTGTTATTTGACCCTTTCTCTGTATAATTATAATGGCAAGCTTTCTGGGATGATTTGCTTTATTATAAATATTTTCTAAGTCCAATACCGAACGTTTACCGAACGTTAACTTGGAAAGCATATATCGCACAAAAAATATCTGGAAAAGTTTCATTTTCCATTACATATTACTACGCATAACCTAACAACTCCTTGATATATTGCGTATTTAGAAACGAACGACAACTCTTGTAGAGAGCATGTTTCGTAACAAAACCAGTTCACACCTGAACGTTTCGAACCCCTTCAGAATTAGAGTACTGATGATTGTTTCAAAGCAGAAATTGTATAAAAATCGCGATTTCAACAATTTATACAAACGGAATTGTTATGGAAATGGAAAATTAAAACTTGATAAGAATAACTGGTGATAATAACCATTGTGATAAATAGAGCATTTGCCTTAGTGATAAATAGAGCATTTGCTCCATAAGAGTAAATGTACTATTTATCACAATGGTTTCAAATCTACACAATTCTGATATTTTCCTTTTCTCTATTTAACCCTTTTCCTCATATAAACATGTTTTCACGCATTTGCAAATAGAGTAGACCCAGATTTACCTCTTTGAATAAGCAGACAACATTTCTAACATATGATAACCCTATCACAGCTTAGCAGGACTTAACCAAAATTAGCACACAGTTTGAACTCAGATCTGACACATACCGGAATGTAACTTTATATGTGGTTTGTATATGAGTTAATTTACTCCTATGGAGCAAATGCTCTATTTATCACAATGGTTTGAAATCTACACAATTCTGAAATTTACATCTTCTCTAATTAATCTTCCTTATCAGTAGATTTATTCAAAGAGGTAGGATCTGAAAAAAGCCTTTGTGATAAATAGAGCATTTGCTAACCATTGTGATAAATAGAGCAAAAGCTCCATAGGAGTAAATGTTCTATTTATCACAAAAGTTTCAAATCTACACAATTCTGAATTTTTCCTTTTCTATAATTAATGCTCCTTATCAGTAGATTTATTCAAAGCGGTAGGATCTGAAAAAAGCCTTTGTGATAAATAGAGCATTTGCTCCATAGGAGTTAATGCTCTATTTATCACAATGGTTTCAAATCTACACAATTCTGAAATTTTCCTTTTCTCTAATTAATGCTCCTTATCAGTAAATTTATTCAAAGAGGTATAATAGTCACTTTATGAAACCATTGTGATAAATAGAGCATTTGCCTTTGTGATAAATAGAGCATTTGCTCCATAGGAGTAAATGCACTATTTATCACAATGGTTTCAAATCTAAACAATTCTGAAATTTTCATTTTCTCTAATTAACCCTTTTCCTCATATAAACATGTTTTCACGCATTTGCAAATAGAGTAGACCCAGATTTACCTCTTTGAATAAGCAGACAACATTTCTAACAGATGACAACCCTATCACTGCTTAGCATGACTTGACCAAAATTAGCACACAGTTTGGATTCTGATCTGACACATACCGGTATGTAACTTTATATGTGGTTTGTATATGAGTTAATTTACTCCTATAGAGCAAATGCTCTATTTATCACAATGGTTTGAAATCTATACAATTCTGAAATTTTCCTTATCAGTAGATTTATTCAAAGAGGTAGGATCTGAAAAAAGCCTTTGTGATAAATAGAGCATTTGCCAACCATTGTGATAAATAGAGCAAAAGCTCCATAGGAGTAAATGTTCTATTTGTTTCAATGGTGTCAAATCTACACAATTCTTAAATTTTCCTTTTCTATAATTAATGCTCCTTATCAGTAGATTTATTCAAAGAGGTAGGATCTGCAAAACACCTTTGTGATAAATAGAGCATTTGCTCCATAGGCGTAAATGCTCTATTTATCACCATGGTTTCAAATCTACACAATTCTGAAATTTTCCTTTTCTCTAATTAATGCTCCTTATCAGTAGATTTATTCAAAGAGGTAAAATAGTCACTTTATGAAACCATTGTGATAGATAGAGCACTTTCTCCATAGGAGTAAATGCTCTATTTATCACAATAGTTTCAAATCTACACAATTCTGAAATTTTTCAAGAGGCAGATTCTGAAAATATCCTATGAGGGAATGGGTTAAAAACAGTGTGAGCAAACAGAGACTAATTCTAAAGCAGAGTTTTGACCAGGAACTTGACCTATTCAGTGATTATGCAACACAGATGGAGTGACCTCAATCCCTCTAGTTCAGAGGAACCTTTATAGTGTAAAATAATATTTTAAAGTATAACCAACAGGGCAGGGCCAATTTTAACCTCAGAACTATGATATTTACCAATGTCAATAAGGAATACTAAGTAAATCTATACACCAAATATCTAAGCTCTGTGACATATAGTTTTTGACAAAAAGATTTTTGAAGTTTTCCCCATGCCTAACCTAAGTGAGCCCAGCATTCTGCTACTTGTACAGAAAACAACAGTCAGCTAGAAAAAACTGGCCACCCCTGGGACCGTGGCAGGGCCAATTTTGACTCCAGGGACATAATTTATATAACTTTTGTAGAGGACCTATAGGTGATGCTATGTGCCAAAGATGAAAGCTGAGAACCCTGTAGATTCAGAGGAGAAGACTTTTAAAGTTCAAATTGTTGACGACGCACACCACACGACGCACGACAAATGCCGACAGACGACGGACATCAGGCGATCACAAAAGCTCACCCTGAGCACTTTGTGCTCTGGTGAGCTAATAAAAAAGTTACAGCTAATCCTCATATTTGCATGAACACACAATGTTCAAGGACCATAACTTTAGAATAAAATGACATATCTAAACCCCCGCAATATATGTGAAAATTCATATTACCGCTTAATCATATGAAACAAGAGGGCCATGATGGCCCTAATTCGCTCCCATGGTTACTAAAGACTTAGAGACTTAGAGTTTCAGAGAAGAAGAATTCTAAATATTTTCCTATGAAAAGCTGATACACCCCGGGGCGGGCCATTTTTAATCCAGGGGTCATAATTTGAACAATATTTGTAGAAGGCCATTAGATGATGCTACATACTAAATATCAAAGGTCTAGGCCTTAAGACTTCAGAGAAAAAGATTTTTAAAGATTTTCCTATGAAAAACGAAAAGCCCTTGGGTGGGGCCATTTTTGGTCCGGGTGTCATGATTTGAACAATATTTGTTGAGGGCCATTAGATGATGCTACATACCAAATATCAAAAGTCTAGGCCTTACCGTTTCAGAGAAGAAGATTTTCAAAGATTTTCCTATGAAAAACTGATAAGCCCTGGGGCTGGGCCATTTTTGGTCCGGGGGTCATAATTTGAACAATCTTTGTAGAGGACCATTAGATAATGCTACATACCAAATATCAAAGATCTAGGCCTTACAGTTTCAGAGAAGAAGATTTTTAAAACATTTCCTATGAAAAACTGATAAGCCCCGGGGCGGGGCCATTTTTAATCCGCGGGTCATAATTTGAAAAAGCTTTGTAGAGGACCATTAGATGATGCTACATACCAAATATCAAAGGTCTAGGCCTTACCGTTTCAGGAGAAGATTTTTAAAGATTTTCCTATGAAAAAAAGATAAGCCCTGGGGCGGGGCCATTTTTGGTCCGGGGGTCATAATTTGAACAATCTTTGTAGAGGACCATTAGATGATGCAACATACCAAATATCAAAGGTCTAGGCCATATAGTTTCAGAGAAGAAGATGTTTAAGTAAATTGTTGACGATGCACGACGCACATACGCACGACAACAGACGCCGGACACTGCCCCCTCATAATACCTCTTTGTGCCAGGTGAGCTAAAAATTGAAGTAAATATCATTTCAAATGAAAAAGTTATGGCCATCCTCATATTTGCATAATTATTTTTTTTTTAAGTGCAAGGCCTTTAACTCCGAAACGACAAATCAAATGAACCTCAGAATTGACTTAGCTTCAGGTCTTAATGCATTAAACATGTGTGTTAAGTTTCATTAATATCTGTCAAACAGTTTTTCCAGAAAACAGCAGACAAACTATATGCATATATTTTAGGTAAAAGGGCCATAACTCCGAAAGGACAAATCAAATGAACCTCCTCAGCTTCAGATCTTGAAGCATTAAACATTTGTGTGAAGTTTCATTAATATCTCTCAAATAGTTTTCCCAGAAAACAGCCGACAAATTATTTGCATGTATTTGCATTTTTTTTAAGGACAAGGGTCATAACTCTGAAACGAAAAATAAAATGATCCTCAGAATCAAATCAGCTTCAGATCTTGATGTATTAAACATTTGTGTGAAGTTTCATTAATATCTCTCAAACAGGTTTCCAAGTCAACAGCGGACAAACTATTTGCATTATTTTTTAAGTACAAGGTCCATAACTCCGAAATGATAAATCAAATGAACCTCCGAATCAACTCAGCTTCAGATCTTGATGCATTAAATATTTGTGTGAAATTTCATTAATATCTCTCAAATAGTTTTCCCAGAAAACAGTGGACAAACTATTTGCATGTATTTGCATTATTTTTTAAGGACAAGGGCCACAACTCCGAAACGAAAAATCAAATGAACCCCAGAATCAACTCAGCTTCAGATCTTGATGCATTAAACATTTGTGTGAACTTTCATTAATATCTGTCAGATAGTTTTATGAGAAAACTGCGGACAAACAAAATGTTGACGGACGAACCAACGAAACGGACGGACAGACAGGACCTCGCCAATATACGACCACCTTTATTAGGTGGGTGTATAAAAACTAGGTCACGGATTGAGAAAACTATGTGATTACACAATGCACGAATCAAAAGGGTACCATGACTTTTTTTGTTTTGAGACACCAGAGGGGTACACACAGTCCCGGGTCGTTTCGGACCCAATCCTTTTCCGCCTTGGTTGTTTTGGCCTTGGTCGTTTTATAAAGTAGTATTTTCAAGGAAATTATTGTCGTCTGATCTGGGTCTACTCTGTTTTCAATTTATTGATTTTTTTTTTATACGAGTGGAATAATTAATACAGGTGTCAGTTTTCAAGGGAATTATTGCCGTCTGATCTTGGTCTACTCTGTTTGCAATTTCTTGACATATACTGTTGTTGAATGCTTATTTAACTTGCTGAGCAAATTATTTGTTTACAAAAAGTTTCACCTGCTGTAGTTTCACAATGCAAGCTATATTTGATCTGTCTCCAAACATGGAAGCAGGGTCTAAAACATCTCATCTAGATCCAAAGTGTTTGCGGAAATAATCATGAATTTTCTTCCCCGGTTAGGGCACACGAATCAATAGGAATTAGGTCAAAATATCGTCGCAACCGACTCGTTCCATTTAGCAAGTAAAATTTACACTTTTAATGATTTGTTTTTGAAAATTTATTGTTCATAAATTGAATATTCATTAAAGGGGATGTCCCTACATTTGACGCGTTTCATAAACACTTAAAATGTACAAAACTCATTTGTTTATATGCTGAAAAGTTGTACAGTAAAACTTGACCTAACGGTCACCTTAAATGAACGGTCACCTCGTCTTAACGGTCAGTTTGAAATCCTCCCGACGAAAATCAGTCTATAATGCACCTGTTTTAGACGGTCACCTTCCTTCCGCGGCCAGCGGCCACCATATTTCACCCCAAACCCTATATTTTGACCCCATTAGACGGCCAGCAGACAGCCTGGCGGCCAGATTGAAATGTGTGAAAACCCAATACACAGCCAACTGACATGTCAAAATGGACACTACGCATCGTAACTTTCCGTCATTACGGAAATCGCCGATCGAAATATCATGATCGCTTCGGAAACTTCCGTTGTGTCGGGAAAGTGCATAGATTGGCCGCTTCGGTGTTTTTTGTTATGTCGGAAGTGAACGAAATAAACCAAGCGTTGACCTTGGCCTTAGGACAAGATTATAATCGATGGCCTGATAATCCTTTCAACTCCTTTACCTGTTAAATATGCAAATATGGGGGTGTTGAGAAGTTTGTCTGCACGTTACCGAATCAAAAGAGATAACAACAAAACAAAATATTCACGCCTTTTCCAAACGTAAGTTCCTCACGTTAGAGAATCGAGTGAAGTGTAGACATGTACATTTGTATTTCCGGACGTGTCGAATGATTCTGCCTGATGTTTATTTTTTCTTTTGTGCATGCAATTTACAGTACATGTTGTATTTTACCTGTATTTACAAGGATAAAATACATAATCTTTTGGATAAGGCATTAAAGTACATGTAGATATATTTTGCGTTTGTCTGACCAAACAGAAAAATCTCCCAAAATATCCACCCCTCGATTAAGTGGTCACCTCGCTTAAGCGGTCAATTTGGCTGCTTCCCTTGACTGGCCGCTTAACACAGGTTTTACTGTATATCTAAAAAAGCCCCATCCAATTACGGTTTATAATGACAAAACATCCATGTGTTTGATATCACATATCTCGGTTTTACTCCCCGATGTTTCAGTTTTATTCGGGTTGGGTTTTAGTTTCGTAACTGTTCGCCCTATTCCCGATTCTCTGACCGCTTCCTAGAAAGATTACTTAAACAATGGAGGGATCGGGTGATCATCGGCAAAACGTGGAAGAATTTAACGGAAAAGGCCAATAATATTGTTTTGTAGATTAAAAATTATCAGTATTGATGAAAAGGGTTTATTTGTATCATAGGCGCATTTTTCGATATAAGTTCAAATTGGGAACCTTCATAGTAATGATAGAGCATAACAAATACCAAGTTTTATGATATTATTGAAAATATGTGATCATTGTAGGGACTTCCTCTTTAAAGTTTTAGCTAAATTCGGATAATGGAATATACATGTATACAGATGTTTCGGGTATTGATAGAAACTAGTGCAATATCTATTGAAATTCCATAAGCATACAGAGCAGACAGTGATCAAACAGCTCCTATAGGGGCTATATGATCTGGATCAACTCTGTTTGCAAAGGTACATGAAAAGCTGTTTATATGAAGAAAAGGGTTAATATATCTCATATCAAATGAGGAAGACAACCAGTTTTTACTAAAATCACAAAATGTATGTAGGGCACAACCAGAGTAATCCTTATCCAAATATTTGTGATCCAAGTCACATTTGCAAGCAGTGTCGATCCAGACGAGATACAGACAGACTCAGAATTCCTTCATGACCCAAGCTGTTTGAAACTTGGTAAAACGGTTTCTCAAAAGTTTGATTGAAATTATAGATGTGGTGAAAAGTAAGAGTTAGATAATGATAAAATTGGATAATAGGTTTTCTTCAGGTTATTGTGTACTTGACTATGGCAGTATCATACATTTAAGTCTGCACTAGTGATTGTAGCAACAATATTCTTTGTTCTATGTACCAGAATGGAATCAACAATTAATTCATCATATTAGATGGAATCTTGCAGGGGAAGGGTTCAAGCCATACTGTTCAGAAGCAAACATTATATGAAAATTAATACATAAATACTTGAATTGCTCTGATCTAATATTTCGACCACTAAGGGCCTTTTTTATCAGAGCAAGTATTTATGTATTATATTAATTCCCTTTTTTGGAATATTTTCTAAATTCTTCATTGTGAAAATTATTAGCGAGGATTCAAAATTAATCCAGTGGCATACTAGCAGATTTTGCCTACAAGTTGGCCATATGTAAACATTTCTTAATATGTTTTTAATACAATTTAAGAATTATTTTACATTCTCAGAACTGACAGCCAAAATTCATATCACAAAGAACCAAGCACGATTTTCACTTTTATGCCATTTAACGTTTGTACATCTTCCAATAACTGCCATTGACATTGCTATAATCATGTTCAGATTTCAAATTCCAAAACTTACATTAAGTAAGTAAAAATATGTTAGCTGCTGATGTTGTTTTTTTCGGATACATAAATGAAGAATAATTAATTTTCTAGAAATCACTAATTGAGAATTATATCTAAGGCATAGATGAAACTTGATTGGTGACCTGCTATATTCATACTGAAGTGTTGGTTATATTTTGTTCATCGTTTTCATTCGGTGTTTGAAACCTTCATGATTTGCCTTTTCTTTTTTTTTGTCAAATATGCATATTTTCCAGATATCATAACAATTCAATTGTTGATCACTAACTCCTTTCCTGTTCAATATTCATGCAAAACTACACACACTATCAATAATAATGAAAAAAAAAATGTTACTTAGAATTGAAAAGGCATCCAATTAGAATTTTCATTGTTGATTAAGTTCCATGTCTCGATATCTGTCAAAGATATTTGGTTTGAAATTTGGTATGCATGTTTACTACCACAAGAGGACTAATTCCACAATGGCAGGTAACCCTAAAATCAAATTTGCATATTTATGCACCTTTTTTCAACGTAGAGTTTTCATTGTTAAGTTTGATCTTATTTAGGTCAGATATTGTCAAAGATATTTGGTTCAAATTTTATTGTTTTGATTCTGATGTTTCAAACCTTAATGAGCATAATATTTTGGTTTTGCTTATTTGCTACAGATAGTAACAGCTACATTCTAGCAGCTGCAATTGGTTTGTTGAAACCTTTTTTGACATTTCAGACATACATATACTGAATAACACACAAGTCAACAGGAACTTTGCCTTTCTGAATTTGTCTGCCATATACTCTTTCAGCAGTAAGGACCTGTTTTAAGCATTCATTACTTTTTCAAACAGCGTAAACCCAGATCAGAAGGCTCCTATAGGAACCCTCTAATCAGAGTCTGCACTGTTTGCTAATTTAAAACAGTATCTGTAAAATACCCCAAATTCCATGTACAGTTGTACACTGGTTCATGTTTTGGTGACAAAAATGATCTACAAGACAAAATAAACACCCACAAGAGCTACTTAGTGTTGAAAGGGTTAAAATGCAAACAGTGCTGGTTACTATACGCACATTCAAATGCTGTTAAGGGCTTTATGCATGAATACTTTTATCATGGTGTTTTCCCAATGCATTGCTGAACTTTTCCAATAAAAGTTTTATACAAAATGCAACTGTCTTGTACTTATTTTATTCCTCTACTCAGAGTTAAGGATATGCATGCCTTACCAAGTTATACTTCAAATAACTCAATAACTTATTCAACAATCTCTATGGTGTAACCAAATGAACAAACGTTTATATACACATGGGGCTTAACACCTTGTTAAAACTCGTAACATTGAAAGAAAGGCCATATCACAAGGGGTTCACATACAAAATATGAGAGCCCTGCTGGTTATGGTTACAAAATGGCAGGCATCTAAACTTTTTATTTCCCAAGTCGATGAAGAGGCAGAATTCTGTAAAAAGCCTCACAGAAATATTGCCCATGGTCAGATTGTAGACAGGTGTGTTAAGTTGAAAAAATTTGAATGTTTAATACAGAAGTAACAGCCAACATTAATGTTTCCAGACAACAACAACAACTATAACAACAAAGGATGATGACAATGCGAATGCCGGAGTTACAAAACCAACTCGCATTTGTTTTGTTAAAAAAATAGACAAGCTAAACTTTCATCAAAATCACAAACAAGATGGCCATGATTGCCCTGATATTGCTCACTAGACAATCAGAGGAATTCTGCAAAGTTTTCACTATGTTTCCATAGAAAACTGGCCACCCTTGGGGCGGGGCCTCATTTGACCCCAGGCGCATCATTCATACAAATTTTGTAGAGGACTTCAAGATGATACTATGCGCCAAATATGAAAGCTGAGAACCTTCCAGTTTCTGAGAAGAATTGTACACTGACTAGGTCAGAGAGGGCCCTGTAGATGATCTTTTGTTGAATATGGTATTTTTGATAAATCAAAGGCAGATAACTCTGGATATGGTGATCTCATTCAACCCAAAAACTATATGTGTCTTCCTCTCATAATACAAAGCATATGCTCTTAATATTACCAAATATGTGAAGTACTGTTTGAGTTATCGCGTCACATCAAGTGCTGATAAAAGTTGACAGCATTTTTTATTAATCAAGGGCAGATAACTCTAGACATAGTGATCTGATTCAAATCCTAAACTATAGGTGTCTTCCTCGGATGATACTAAGCATATGTCCTTAATTTGAAACCAATATGTGAAGTACTGTTTGAGTTATTGTATCACATCACAAGAGTGTTCGAAGGAACACATGTCACCTGCTCGCAGCTGACACAAAAACTTATTGTAAATATGAAAAAGGGGAATAACTAAAAAAATATTGAGATGCTAGAGTTGTGGCCCTTGTGCATGACACTTCCTCTCATCATGCTTGTTCCATGGGTGAAATTTGAAAGCTCTAAAATGATTAGAAATGACAGACAGACGATGGAAAGGTGATCCCTAAGTGACACACTACCTCTCGGCAAGTGACACAAAAATTGTTGACAGAAGTTAATGGCATTTTTGAAGAATCAAGGCAGATAACTCTAGACATAGTGAACCGATTCAACTCAAAAACTACAGGAATCTTCCTCTGATGAGACTAAGCATATACCCTTAATATGAAACCAATATGTGAATTACTGTTTGGGTTATTGTGTCACATCAATATTGTTCACAGCATCTTTTTTTAAGATTCAAGGACAGATAACTCTGACACAGTTATCAGATTCAAACCTAAAACTATAGGGGTCTTCGTCTGATGATACTAAGCATATGTCCTTAATATGAAACAAATATGTGAATTACTGTTTGAGTTATCGCATCACATCAAAATTATTGACAGACGGAAGTTGATAGCATTTTTGCAGAATCAAGGGCAGATAACTCTAGACATAGTGAACCTATTCAACACAAAAACTATAGGCATCTTCCTCTGATGATACTTATCATATGCCCTTAATATGAAACCAATATGTGAATTACAGTTTGATTTACCGCGTCACATCAAAATTGTTGACTGACGGACTTACAGACAGATGAACAGAAATATGATTCCTATAGGGTTTCTGCATTTTCAATGCAGGGCCCTAAAAATGTTAGAAGTTTTTACAATATGTTTCTATACAAGAGGGTCATGAAGGCCCTTAATCGCTCACCTGGTTACAACAGATTTATGTATACAATAAATTCATGTAATCTGGGACTGGGCCATTTTTTCGCTAAGGTGTCATAATTTGAAAACTCTTGAAAAAGAACCATTTAAGGATGCTACATACGAAATATCAAAGGTCTAAGCCTTACAGTTTCGGAGAAGAAGATCTTTAAAGATTTTTCAATGAAAAAGAGGGCCATTGGCCCACTATATCGCTCATATTATAGAGTTACAGTGACATACTGATAATGTTATTTGTGGGGTGACGGTTTTTTGGTCATTATTTATTCTGGTATATTTTTGTATGTTCCCTTTATTACGTGCGGAGCTCATATTTTAACTTTACTCATTGATATATATTTAGCATGTTACGGCTCTTTCTTTCGCTCAGTAGATTTCACACTGACAAGTCAGGACAGCGGTCGCATTAAGCTCCGATGAGCTAAAAACACACCAGACGACATTATTTGCAGATATTAACCCCTTCAGTCTCATGAAGACTGGTCTGTAATATCATCTACAAAATAGTTTAGATCCAGATGAAACGGCAAGTAACTTGGCGTCTCATCATGATCCAAACTGTTTGTCATCCTGTTAATCTTTTTAAAAAGAAATTGAACAAACGTCTGTTCTAAAACTTGAAGCAGAAGAAAATATTGTCTAGCAGACGACAATTCTGGCACTGAAAAGGTTAATTGCTCAGACTGCAGAAGGACATGCTGGACACTAAATGACCTTTATAACCAATCATGAAACAGTTCTTGGGCATAAGTGAGGCTATAAGAACACAGTGAAAAATATTGCAGCTGGAGTGTAAAGCTGGAGTGTAGTTACAATGCAGTAAATAAATGAAATAAAATAAAACACTAGTTGGACTTTTCTAACACACAATTAAATTAAAGCTAATCTCGCAGTACACTGGAGATCCACTATAACGCAGACTGTTTTACCCTGGTATCAGATATAACGAGGGTGGTATGTGTCGCCAATTTTTTTTGTAAATAACTTATACTATGATTGAATGTCGCAATGAAACAAAATAAACTTGTCCAATAAAGCAAATAGTTCTCATATATCTGCAGCCTTTTTAGATTTAAATTCATCTAAAAACAATGGAACAATTTCTTCTGGAATTTATGACAAAAGGGATGACTTTAATTTTAAAATAGTTAACTATCCTTATTTGGATGGGGATGTTCCCCGTGCTACATGTTACGGTGTATACATTTCTCAGCTTATTCCTTTTATTAGAGCTTGTTCTTCTGTTGATGATTTTAACAATCGTAACCTTATTATCAATGAAAAACTACTAAAACCGGGCTACAGATATGACAAACTTCGTAAAACATTTTCAATTGTAATTTACATACTTTTCTAAAGTTAGGTATTTCACATCCAGAGTTTTACCGTGATGTCATTTCCAAACTTCGAAAATTTATTGGACACACATATTCTGATACTTTGATACTTTGTTTGTCAAACGTATCAAACAATTCATTATTAAGAGGGCCTGAAAGGCCCTGACATCGCTCACCAGACAGAGGAGAAGCTTTTCAAAGCTTTCACTATGTGTTTCTATAGATGAAAATAATGCAATACAATTTGCACTATATCATATCATAAGCAAACAGCAGATTGATCAGATGGCTACTACATAAGCCATCTAATCTGGGTCTACTCTGTTTGCAAAGGTGTAGAAAGGCCTATTTATGGAGTAAAGGGTTAATTGTCATAATTAATGTACAACAGGCGAGATCTAACTAAAACAATTTTCTTTGTTTGGGTCTGCAATATTACTGCAGATTTGCTACCAACAAGGGAGGCAATCCAGTTGTTATCAAAAAGGGAGATATGAAAGCTGAGAACCTTCCAGTTTCAGAGGGAGAGATTTTCAAAGTTTTCACTATATATTTCTATTGAAAACTAGCCACCTCAGGGACGGGCCATTTTTAAGCCCAGGGGCATAATTTATATAACTTTCGTAGAGGAGCTGAACATGATGCTATGTTCCAAATATGAAAGTTAAGAATCTGTAGATTCAGGAGAAGGTTTTCAAAGTTTTCACTATATGTTTATATTGAACACTGGCTACCCCTGCAGCAGGGCCAATTTTGACCCCAGGGGCATATTTTATATAACTTTCGTAGAGGACCTGAACATGATGCTATATGCCAAATATAGAAGCTGAGAACCTTCCAGTTTCAGAGGAGAAGATTTTCAAAGTTTTCACTATACGTTTCTATTGAAAACTAGCCACCCCTGGGGCGGGCCATTTTTGACCCCAGGGACATAATTTATATAACATTTGTAGAGGACCTGAACATGATGCTATGTGCCAAAGATTAAAGCTTTGCACCTTCCAGTTTCAGAGAAGATTTTAAAGGTTTTCCCTATATGTTTCTATTAAAAACTAGCCACCTCTTGGGCGTGGCCAATTTTGACCCCAGGGGCATAATTTATATAACTTTTGTAGAGGACCTGAATATATACCATGTGCCAAATATGAAAGCTTAAAACCTTTCAGTTTCAGAGGAGAAGATTTTCAAAGTTTTACTATATATTTCTATTGAAAACAAGGCACCCCTGGGAAGAGGCCAATTTTGACCCCAGGGGCATAATCTATATAACTTTTGTAAACGACCTACAGATGATGCTATATGCCAAAGATGAAAGCTGAGAACCCTGTAGATTAAGAGGAGAAGAATTTTAAAGGTTCAAATTGCTGATGCGGGACGACGGACATCGGGCGATCACAAAAGCTCACCCTGAGCACTTTGTGCTCTTGTGAGCTAAAAAAAAGTCAACTCTTGCTATGGCAAACACACTTGATATGAATTTCTCATTGTTAGGAAGTTTGAGTAAAGTCCCAACTATCCTTCCTATTTATTCTATGTAAATTCCTATTTATTCTTTGTAAATGTAAGTTTTTAAGACAAGTTGAACTGACAACAGTTTCGGTCCCCAAAGTGTCTGTTTGCATGTATCAGTGTCTGTATCAAAGTCACACTTCTCAGTCTGAGTCTCAGCTCAAGGTGAGAATTGGTAGAGGACCTTTTGTAGAGGACCTGAATATGATGCCATGTGCCAAAGATGAAAGTTGAGAACCCTGTATATTCAAGGAAGATTTTAAAGGTTCAAATTGTTGACGACGAACGGCGCACGACAGATGACGCATGCTGACGGACGACAGGGGATCACAAAAGCTCACCCTTAGCACTTTGTGCTCTGGTGAGCTAAAAAGACCCAGATAAGACAGCTCCTGTAAGAGGCGTCACAGGGTTTTATAGAATTCATTTTGCAGTTTCTTTAACCCTTTCCCTGTTTAACATTTATTCAAGATTTTGTCACCTCATTTATATTCATGGATAAAACCAATACAAGAGGGCCAGAATGGCCCTGACATCGCTCACCAGACAATCAGAGGAGAATATTTTCAAAGATTTCACTAAATGTTTCTATAGAAAACTAGCCGGCCCTGGGGTGGGTCCAATTTTAATTCAGAAAGAATAAATTATTCTATACTTATGTTCAAAAATTCAGATATTTTCATTACATCTTCATGAGTTCATATTATTATTCATATCTTATCTTAAGATTGATGTATTTTTAACCCTTCCCCTGTTCTATGTTTATTCGTGAATATTCATGGACAAACAAGAGTGCCAGAATGGCCCTGACATCGCTCACAAGACAATCAGAGGAGAAGATTTTCTAACGTTATCACTATGTTTCTATTGAAAACTGAACATCCCAGGGGTGGTGCCAATTTTGACCCCAGGGACACAATTTGTATAACTTTTGTAGAGGACCTGAACATGATGCTGAAAGAATGTAGTGAAAGAATGGGTAGAGCATAGACGCGGATTCTCCCACCACTAATGACCTATGAAAACAGTTTGGATCCAGATCAGGCCCCACATAATGTGGGTCCTGATCTGATATCCAAACTGTTTGTCAATGAGACTGAACCTCTGAAAAACTTAGAAAGAAAGTGTGTAGTGGGATTCTTCCACCACTAATGACCTATGCAAACAGTTTGGATCCAGATGAGGCCCCACATAATGTGGGGCCTGATCTGATATCCAAACTGTTTGTCAATGAGACTGAACTTCTAAAAAACTTAGAAAGAAAGTGTGTAGTTAGGATTAATTATGAATATGCTGCAGACAACAATTTAGCAGATGACAAAATTACCCAGCATGCAAAGAGTTAAGCTGAAATTCACAACAGATAATTATGCTCTATATTGATATCTGGTAGCTTAATGTAGGGCATAGGTATGAAAAAAAGCTTTAAGAGTGTTCTGCATATTGAGAATTATCCAGTTTTCTCAATCTAAAACGAGTGTGTTATTTGTCTAAACACAATTTCTACTCTACTGATCAGGCTAAGGGTGATTACATCAGCACTCACACTGGCTGGCCAGGCTGACATTAAGGAGAAACCTTTAGACTGTAGTTTCTGATATGAAGAAGTCTATACACACAGGACAGAGCCAATTTTAACCCCAGAACTATGATACTTATATAACTCATCAAGGTGTGCTAAGTAAATCTATAAACCAAATATCTAAGCTCTGGGACATGTAGTTTCTGACAAGAAGATTTTCAAAGTTTTTCCAATGCATAACTAGTGATCCCATGGGCTGTTTAAGCAGTCAGCTACAAAAAACTGGCAACCCCCGTGGTGGGACCAATTTTGACCATAGGGGCATAATTTATATGACTTTTGTAGAAGTCCTGAAGTTGAAGCTATGTGCCAAATATGAAAACTAAGAACCTTCTAGTTTTAGAGGAGATGTTCAAAGTTTTCACTATATGTTTCTATTGAAAACTGAAAACCCCTGGGGCGGGGCCAATTTTGACCCCAGGAATATATTTTATATAACTTTTGTAGAGGACCTACAGATGATGCTATGTACCAAAGATAAAAGCTGAGAACCCTGTAGATTCAGAGGAGAAGATTTTTAAAAGTTGAAATGGTTGACGCCCGACTACGGATGACGCACACCGACGGACATCAGGTGATCACAAAAGCTCACCCTGAGCACAGAAATGCTCTGGTGTTTTGTGCTCTGGTGAGCTAAAAAGTGGGACAGTGTAGCCATTTTAGAAAGTAAAGAAACATATTTCAAATTCCATTGACAAACAGATCAGACTCTGATCAGACAGCTGCTATAGGAGCCGTCTGATTTGGGTCTGTTCTGTTTGCAAATGCATGAAAAGGCATTTATATGAGGGAAAGGCTTAATTAAGTAAACATTTTATAAGTACATGTATATTGTACACAAAATGAAAATAATTTAATGCAATTTGCACTATATTATTATTCATAAGCAAATAGAGCAGATTGATCAGATAGCTACTGCATGTGCCATCTGATCTGGGTCTACTCTGTTTGCAAAGGTGTAGAAATGCATATTAATGGAGTAAAGGGTTATTTGTTCAATTTACATGTCAGATCTATTTTGCAACTGCCATTATCTAGAAGTGAGGCAATCCAGTTGTAATCAAAAAGTGGGTAAGGGAGATAACCTACCTTTTATGTATGCTAAAATTAGCAAGCTAAAAATAGACACTGCTCTCCAAGATGCAATAGAACACTTGAATTTGTATTAAGCAGATACAGTTAATGGCTCTATATTGATAGCTGGCAGCTTAATGCAGGGCATAGATATGGACAAAAAGCTTTAAGAGCTTTCTGCATTTTGAGAATTATCCACACAGTTTTTCAATCTAAAACTAGAGGTTCGTTTTTGTCACAAAAACGGATATCTCCCCTTCCAATTCACAAGTGTAATGTCCGTAACTCCAAACTTATCAGGGTCTAATTTTTAAGTCATCAGGGGCAATAACTCCAACATTGTCAGGGGGAGACAATTCAAAAGCCCCGGGTACACAAAAACACATGCTAGTCAACATTCTAGAGAAGTTTGGTGACTCTAGTACTAGTGGTTTCAGAGATACATGTGACACAAAGTAAAGTTTCTCTTATTTTAAGTCATAAGGGGCAGTAACTCCAAAGTTATCAGGGGAGACAATTAAAAACCCAGATGCACAAAAACTCATGCTGGTGAACATTCCTGTGAAGTTTGGTGACCCTAGCCCTACTGGTTTCAGAGATATGTGCAGCACAAAGTTTCTTTAATTTTAAGTTATCATATCAGGGGCAGTAACTCAAGAATGATCAGGGGGAGACAATTAAAAAACCCAGATGCACAACAACTCATGCTGGTCAACATTCCTGTGAAGTTTGGTGACTCTAGCCCTTTTGGTTTTAAAGATATGCATGACACAAAGTTTCTCTAATTTAAAGTAATCATATCAGGGACAATAACTTCAAAGTTGTTAAGGGGAGACAATTCAAAAATCCCAGGTGCACAACAACTCATGCTGGTCAACATTCCTGCGAAGTTTGGTGACTCTAGCCCCAGTGGTTTCAGAGATATGCACGACACTAATTAAAGTTTGTCTAATTTTAAGTCATCAGGGGCAGTAACTCCAAAGTTAACAGGGGGAGACAATTAAAAAAAACCAAGAGCAAAACAACTCATGCTAGTGAACAATCCTATGAAGTTTGGTGACTATAGCCCTACTGGTTTCAGAGATACGCGCGACACAAAGTTTGTATAAATTTAAGTATTCCTATCAGGGGCAATAACTCAAGAATTATCAGGGGGAGACAATTCAAAAACAATAGGTGCACAACAACTCATGCTGGTGAACATTCCTGTGAAGTTTGGTGACTCTAGTACTAGTGGTTTCAGAGATACGTGTGACACAAAGTTTTTCTAATTTTATGTCATCAGGGGTAATAACTCCGAAGTTATCAGGGGGGGGGGGGGAGACAATTCAAAAAACCCAGGTGCACAACAACTCATGCTGGTGAACATTCCTGTGAAGTTTGGTGACTCTAGCCCAACTGGTTTCAGAGATACATGCGACACAAGTTTGTGACGGACAGACAGACAGACGGACGGACAGACGGACAGACAACTCTGGCAAAAACAATTTATCTCCCCATAAATGGGGGAGACATAATGAGTGTGTGTAATTTGTCTAAACACAATTTCTACTCTACTGATCAGGCTAAGGGTGATTACCAATACACTCTGACACACTGGCTAGTCCTATCAGAGCACTGGCTTATCTCCGAAATATGGGGAAACCTTTAACCTGTAGTTTCTGATGTGAAGAAGTCTATATACACAGGAAAGGGCCAATTTTAACCTCAGAACTATGATATTAACAAAACTGATAAAGGTCATTGCTAAGTAAATCTATACAACAAATATCTAAGCTCTGGGACATGTACTTTTGACAAGAAGAGTTTCAAAGTTTTTCCTATGCATGTATAGTGATCCAATGGGCTGTTTAAGCAGTCAGCTACAAAAAACTGGCAATCCCTGGGGTGGAGCCAATTTTGACCTAGGGGCATAATTTATATAACTTTTGTAGAACACCTGAAGTTGAAGCTATGTGCCAAATATGAAAGCTGAGAACCTTCTAGCTTGAGAAGAGAAGAATTTCAAAGTTTTCACTATATGTTTCTATTGAAACCTGAAAACCCCTGGGGCAGGGCCAATTTTGACCCCATGGACATAATTTATATAACTTTCGTAGAGGACCTACAGATGATGCTGTACCAAAGATGAAAGCTGAGAACCCTGTAGATTCAGAGAAGATTTTCAAAGGTTGAAATTGTTGACACCCAACGACGGACGCCGACGGACGACGGACATCAGGAGATCACAAAAGCTCACCCTGAGCACAAAAGTGCTCTGGTGAGCTAAAACAGACACCAGTATATAATTATCTAGAATATGCCAGTCTCCCTTAATTGGCTTGCAACTGCAAGCTTGTTGCAAACTTAATCATAGCCAAAATGAGCTTGCGTTTTCGGTTTGGGTTAGCTAGCATTTAGCCCTGGTTATATACAAGTTTAGTGAACCAAGAAAACCCATCCATATGCAAAAGTGATTATCCCATGTCAATATGTTTATGGCTGGTCACTCACTCTTCAAAGGCCCTATACCTTTAGCTTGCTAATATTACACCAGCTACTTGTTGTTGTTTTTTTCATTTATAATAACCTTTGCAAACAGTCTGGATCAAGCCCGGATACAGATGAGATACAAAGTAACTTGACATCTCATCAGGGTCCAAACTGTCTTTCACTCTGACATTTGTTTTCGAAAAGATATGGAAGGAAACAACTTTTGCAGCAGGTAACATTATTTGCAGACAGTAATTGATCAGAGTGCAAAGGGGACTGGAGAAAATTATGCTGGACACCAAATAACCGCCATTAAAAAAAATAATAACCTGCATGATGTTTACAACACATCAAACAGCAAAGAGGTCCTGTGCATCAGTGAGGCTGATCGAGCACAGTGAAAAATATTGCAGCTGCATTTTTCTGGAGTGTAAATCTGAAGTGTACTAGTAGTCTCCCAGTAAATAATGGTCAGTTTGAATTAGCTGAAACAGCAGTCTGCTCTAAGAAACTGGCCACCTCTGAGGTGGGGACAATTTTGACCCAAGAGGCATAATTTATATAACTTTTGTATAGGACTTGAACATGATGCTATGTGCTAAATATGAAAGATTTTCCAGTTTCAGAGGAGATGATTTTTAAAGATTTCACTACATGTTTCTATAGAAAACAATGCACCCCTGGGACGGGGCCAATTTTGACCCCAGGGGCATAATTTATACTTCTGTAGAGGACCTACACATGATGCTATGTGCTAAATATGAAAGCTGAGAACCCTATAGATTCAGAAGAGAAGATTTTTAAGGTTCAAATTGTTGACGCGGGAAGACGCACACTGCAAGACGACGGACATCAGGCGATCACAAAAGCTCACCCTGAGCACTTTGTGCTCTGGTGAGCTAAAAAATGGATATGACACCTCTATATTGCGGCACACTAAATGCTTGCTGATTGACCCCTTTACAGCTGGTCAATATTCTTTCCTCTTTAATTGAGCGACGACGGAAAAGACTTGATACTCTATGAAGATCTCCTCTTAAACCTGTTTACTGAGGGAGGAAATTAAATATTTGTATTTTGCCAGTTCTGTCGTACCCCAAATGACTTCTCCACAGTGACTGAATAGTCATCCAGTACATGTCTACAATGTCAAGTTTATTCTTTTTCAAACAAAACAGTTGTACATATTTAGTATCCACTAGTATTTATATCTTCTTACGATTTATTTTTTATAAAATGTTGGTGTAGAAATGTTTCATATATTTTTCCCGTACTTTTAAATTATGACGTCGCTTGTTTACCTCTAGCGTTTTTTAAAATCATTTCATTCTGGCAGACATGTTGTGAAGTTGTCTGGAGGGGGAATTTTATCTACATTTTGAATTTGGTGAAAGTGGGATAAGGGCAAGGTTGGGTACCCAAAAACCAGGTTTAAGCCCCCCAGTAGCTGATTTGGTTACTGATCATGCCAAGGCGGTACTCCTGCTTTCAGCCTATGGTCAACTTTGTTGTTTAATATGCTTAATGTTTAATTTTTTCGTCTTAATATGCGTCCTGTTATATTTTGTCTTGTGGTTATACCGTTTCTTGTTTGATGGTGTTTGGTTCAGTGTCATTTCGTATGTGGCTCTCTGTTTGATTATTTTTCCATATTAGGTAAACTTATCCGCCATCAGCAGGCTAAAGGATAAAAACAAACACTGATCCCTACATAAACAATTGAAGCCAATCTTACATGTGAAGAACTGACAATTATCAACTTGTATATGCTACCATGAATGTAATACACACAGCTGATTACCAGCTCGTATCATGCCAATGATACCCTAATAGCACGGGAACCAGTAAAATTTTAACTGCATAACTTTCATAACACACCCAAAAATTGATATGCGGGTAGGCGAGACAAGCAATTGCTAAGCAAAATAATGTTCCAACTCAAACTAAATGTTTATTGAGGAACATCAGTCTTGCATCATACAGCCGAATTAATGCTGTTGCTCTAATCTTAATCCAATTGGTGTTTGTAGTTTACACATTTAATTGTGTGTATAATTGAGTTGCGCATGTACTGAAATATTTCACTGTCAAAGCCACCAAAGTTTGCACTTTAATTGCATGGCGTCCGGTGTTTATGAAAAACAAACTTATTGACAACAATGCATGTACAAGTGAATAAAAAGCTCACCAAAGATTGCACTTTAATTTGCACGGCGTGGGGTGTTTTTGAAAGACGACTAATGTGCTAACATATTTTGTTCTGCCTAAGTTACAGAACTCAACAGTAGCTCTTTATTGATTATTTGTATAATCATGCGACATCACATGTGACCTTTCATTTTCTGAATACAGTGACAATTTCATTTTCTGAAAACCGTGACAGCCATATTTATTTTTTAACAAAACAGGTTTTAATCTGAGTTGGTGGGGAAACAAAGTAAACAAGTCAATTTCTTTGAAAATTACTTTATTTTAGGATGATGGAGGATTTTAGGATGATGGAGGTTTATGTAAGTTTATCTAAGTACCCAGATAAAAATCCGTTACAACTCGGTTCTGCATTTACTTCAGGTTGAATTTTATATCTCTGATGCACTGCGTTATAGCGGATCTCCAGTGTAAATCATGAGGACTTTCAACTCCCATCATAGATTAGCCGCAGCCAATTAGCATTTAATGTTTTAATGGAATAATTTCCTTGACATGCAACATTGAACCCTGGGCAACTGGTCACTTACAAGACAAAGAATATTTCAAACCTGACAAGTTGGGTTGTCCCCACTATGCAGCATCAGTTTGATTTCTGTAATTGTGGGTTTTATGACTTCTGACTGGAACTCCTCAAAAGCATCAAACATGGCACAAGCTGTCTCTCGACGGGGGTACCCTAGCTTCCCTACTCCTAGAGCTGGAAAAGCAATCTTGTTACATCCTGGTAGTCTTTCTGCTTCATAAAGACACTTCTTTACAAATTGTTTGACATGCTGGAATAAAGGATTGTAAAAAGCATGTCTATAGATATCTGTTGTGTGACACAGCTAGTTGAATATTTATTTTATACAGTTATTTTCATCGAAGATATTGTGTAACAATGAAAACTGTAAACACAATAGTAAATAGAGAATAATTATTATATAAACGTCGTAGATAGAACACCTTTATCCGACGAGTGGCAAAATGTTTTTAACGGTTTAGGCAATGGCTTTCCGAGCCTCAACTGTTTTCTCTCAAAGTCAGGTAATGGTATCCTATCTATGACACTAACATATTCTATTTATCCCATCGCTAATGTTTAAATTTTAACCATTTTGATACTGCTATAATTTAACATTAACCAAAATAATGACACCTCCCACATCATTCTGTAAAATTGGGTGTAAGAAAGTTGTCGAATCAGAACAGTCCCAAACAAGTAATTGGACAATGCCACAAACTAGGCTTTCAAAGTTTTACCAAATAATTTCATCAACAGCCTACAAATTTGGGAAAAGTGGCATTAGGCATTGTATTGCATATGAGTTCATTGAAGAAATGAATGAAGTGTGCATGAAGCCTTTTGCTATTTTTAGTAACAGTGATCTTGACCTTGACCCAAGAACCCCTAAATACAATCCCAAGTTAGCTCTTCATGTAAGCTTGCTAAATACAACGTTTAGTCAAAACTGGTCTATCCAAACTTTAGTTATTGACCCGAAACCATTTTTCTATTTTTAGAAACAGTGACCTTGACCCGAGAACCTCCAAATACAAGTCACAGCTAGGTCTTCATGTAAGCTACCTACATACCAAGTATGCAAATGACAGATGTTGACGAGTTGGTCAAAACATATGCACAAACACTGGCGGCACTTGCCAATAAACTTGCACCATTGTGTACTAAAAAACATAACTTTCCGACCATCTTGTCCGTGGTATACCCAGGAACTGCACAATGCTAAACATGTTACGTGCAAATTGGAACAGAACTGGAAAAATTCCAGACTCACAGTAGATCATCAACTGTACAGAGAACAGTGCGCTAAGGTGAACAGACTGCTTCCAAGAAAGTAGAATCAAAGAAAGTAGAATCATACCAAAGGGACCCAAATAATATTTTCAAAGTCACCAAGCATCTGCTGGGTGCTACTAGCGTCATCATACTGACACTGTAAATATAATGTTTCATTTGAGTTTTGGCATACATGTGATAACTACCAACGGTAGGTGAATTCTACCGTTTTCAGAGGTGGTTTACCGTTCTACTTGTCCGGTAGACAAAACTACCATTTTTTGAAAGTTTACCAAGACAATTTTTTTTAGTGACTTATTTTCCTCCCTGATGGAGTTTATCTGTTAGTTCTCTACACACACAGACCACCTTTAGCTGGTCATGCTGTGATCTACGCTTGGTCTGTTTTGTTAGGGACCAATCAAGGGAATCCCCTGTGGAGACAGTGGAGAAAACCCCAATTACATAATTATGTCTCCCCCCATATTTATATGGGGGAGACATATTGTTTTCGTGAGAGTTGTCTGTCTGTCCGTCCGTCTGTCCTTCTGTCCGTCTGTCACACTTTTTGTCTGGACGATAACTTCAATATGCCTGATGCCAGTTGATTGAAACTTCATATATGGAAAGAGCATAATGAGAGGAAGTGTCATGCACAAGGTCCATAACTCTGGCTTCACTAATATTGGAGTTATTGCCCTTTGTAAAAAAAATTCACACTTTTTTGTCCGGACGATAACTCCTATATGGCTCATGCCAGTGGATTGAAACTTAATATATATAAAGATCAGGACGAGAGGAAGTGTCATGCACAAGGTCCATAACTCTGGCTTCACTTATATTGGAGTTATTGCCCTTTGTAAAAAATATCATAATTTTTTGTCCGGACAATAACTTCAATATGCCTGATGCCAGTTGATTGAAACTTCATATATGGAAAGAGCATGATGAGAGGAAGTGTCATGCAGAAGGTACATAACGCTGGCTTCACTAATATAGGAGTTATTGCCCTTTGTAAAAAAAATCACTTTTTTGTCCGGACGATAACTTCTATATGGCTCATGCCATTGGATTAAAACTTCATATATGGAAAGATCATAACGAGAAGAAGTGTCATGCACAAGGTCCATAACTCTGGCTTCACAAATATTGGAGTTATTGCCCTTTGTAAAAAAATCACAATTTTTTGTCCAGATGATTACTCCTATGTGACACATGCCATTGGAGTGAAACTTCATACATGGAATGATCATGATAAGAGAAAGTGTCATGCATAAGATCTATAACTCGAGCTTCAATAAATTTAGAGTTATTGCCCCTTGTACATTTGTTTAATTCTTTCTTGTCCGGACGATAACTCCTACATGGCTCTTGCCATCGTATTGAAACTTCATGCATGGAAAGAGCATGATGAGAGAAAGTGTCATGAACAAGGGCCATAATTCTGGCTTCAATACTTTTGGAGTTATTGCCCTTTGTTACATTTTTTGGCCGATCAATAACTCCTGTTCAACTGATGCTATTGGAATGACATTTTATTTTTGGAAAGAGCATGTTGAAAGTAAGTGTCATGCACAAAGGCCATAAATCTGGTATCAGTATTTTTGGAGTTATTAGCTGTTATCATTTTCTTCTTGAAAAATGTAGTGTGGAAAACGCATAATGAGGGGAAGTATCATTCATCAAGACCATAACATTTTTAGTGATTTCCCTTTACATATTGTTTTTATTAGAGGGGAGACATCCGTTTTTGTGACAAAAACCTCTAGTTGCGAGTTGGTTCCGGTTTTCGCTATAGTCGAGTTAATAAATTGTTCGGGAACCAGTTGTGCCAAAATGCAAAACGTTGTCAACAAATATCACATGCGGCACGTTTATTACTGAAGCAAGGCGACATTGTCGCAAAATTAAGACGAAGGGAGTGTCATGACCCTGTAGTAGGAATTATATTCTCATAATTAAGACATAAAAATGCTTCTCTGCTTCCTTGTCAAAGACAGCTGTGCTTGGTTTTGTTGTTGGAATGGGCCGAAACACTTCGAAAAAAAAGACCGCTTGGACTGATAATCATGAATTTGATTTGTACACAAAATTCCTTTTTCATTAATATAATTAGTGGTAAAGACACAAAAGAAGGGCAATATCCTGGAATAGCCCCCACAGCTATAACCGCAGTATTTCGGAATGAGTGTATACTTAAATACCAATGGAGGCAATGTCAAAGGTATTCTGATTCATTCCATGGTGTGGGGAGTTATTCTAGGATATTGCCAAAAGAAGTAATTCAAAACACCATGAAATATTCTCTACCAACTCAAACTCTTAAAAAAATAATAACTATATAAATTTGAAATGTCATCAGTTTTCGCGAAGATTGTAGATACGGACTAAAACACAGAATCTGGACCTGTGATCATTTATTGATCTGAAAACATTTCACAAGTTAAGGTCATGGCAACCATGACCTTTGACTTAATGACCTCAACAACTATAGGAGTCATCTAGTGGTCATGACAAACCACAACAAGTTTGAAGATCTCGAACCAAACCATTGAGCAGTTATTTATCGGAAACCCATTTCATCAGTTAAGGTCATGGTGACCTTGACCTTTGACCTAGTGATCTAAAAAACAATAGGGGTCATCTAGTTGTCATGACCAACCACCACAGCAAGTTTGAAGATCCTTAGCTAATCCATTGAGCAGTTATTGATTGGAAACAATTTCACCAGTTAAGGTCATGGTGACCTTGACCTTTGACCCACTGACCTCAAAAACAATAGGGGCCATCTAGTGGTCATGACCAACCACCACAGCAAATTGGAAGATCCTAACCCAAACCCTTGAGCAGTTATTAATTGGAAACCATTTCACCAGTTAAGGTCATGGTGACCTTGACCTTTGACCTATTGACCTCAAAAACAAAAGGGGCAATTTAGTTGTCACAACCAACCACAACAGCAAGTTTAAAGATCCTAATCCAAACCCTTGAACAGTTATTAATCGGAAACCATTTCACCAGTTAAGGTCATGGTGACCTTGACCTAGTGACCTAAAAAACAACAGGGCTCATTTAGTTGTCATGACCAACCACCTAAGCAAGTTTGAAGATCCTAAGCCAAACCCTTGAGCAGTTATTGATCAAAAACCATTTTACCAGTTAAGATCATGGTGACCTTGAAATTTGACTTAGTGACCTAAAAAACAACAGGGGTAATCTAGTGGTAATGACCAACAACCACAGCAAGTTTGAAGATTCTAAGCCAAACCCTTGAGCAGTTATTGATCGGAAACCATTTAACCAGTTAAGGTTCATGGTGAACTTGACCTTTGACCTAGTGACCTAAAAAACAATAGGGGTCATCTAGTCGTCATGACCAAGCACTACAGCAAGTTTGAAGATCCTAAGCCAAACCCTTCATCAGTTATTGATCGGAAACTATTTAACCAGTTTAGGTCATTGTGACCTTGACCTTTGATCTAGTGACCTCAAAAACGATAGGGGTCATGTAGTTGTCATGATCAACCACCACAGCAAGTTTGAAGATTCTACGCCAAGTCGTTTGTTGGTTATCATTCAGAAACCATCGATCTACCAACCGACATGTGCAAAGCAATATACCCCCATTTTTTCAAAAGGGGGGTATAATAAAATAAAATGGAATAACTTTTTCATTAATATGATAAATCTTGATTTTATTCATGACATTAATTAATTAGGAACCCAGTGTTTTGGGCTTGAGACCTATTGAATTCAAAAAGTCCTTTTGACCCATGAAAAAATATCTAGAATTATTACTGCATGTCAATTATTAGTATTTGTTTTAACCCTTTCCCTGTTCCATGTCTATTCCAAATTTCAATCCCCACTGAATATTCATTCAAACAAAGTAGTTAAAGAAATATGAAGAGTGGAACTTTATAGCCATTTTAGAAAGTATAGAAACATTTTTAAATTTCCAAAAGTTAACAGAGCAGACCCTGAATTCAGATGGATCCTATAGGAGCTGTCTGATCTGGGTCTACTCTGTTTGCAAATGCATGAAAACTTGTTTATATGAAGGAAAGGGTTAATGGGGGTTATAACACCACTTTGGATTTTTTGCCAGACCAGAAAGTGTAGAATCATTCCTATATCATAATCAAACAGAGCAGACCCTGACTAGACAGCTCCTATATGTCTGGGTCTATACTCTATGCAAATTTATGCATGTATATGTTATTTGTGTAATGTAAGGTTTATAATGGTATGGTATGCATTTATGGTAAAGTATGAATGATAATGTGATTGAAAAAACAACATAAGTATCAAGTAAATTTCTTTTTTCTCCTCCATATATTTTGTCGCGTCGGTAAAATCTACCTGACAAAAGTCAAATCTACCTGACAAATTTCCTAAATCTACCTGACATGCCTCAGCAGGTTATCACATGTACACATATGGTTTTGGTGACATGAGTGGGCGGACACAATATACCGGTAGTCACGGTGTGCATCTGTTTCCCTTGAATTGCGGACATAAAACGTACAGAAAAGGATGATTTTGTTTTTATCTATAATTCTTAAATTAATTCAATTTTTGATAGTTTTATTGATATCTCTATCTTATATTTCATTCGTTTTAAATATTCTATACACATTATATATATATATATATTCAATTCTGTACATGCAATTTAATCATGTGAAGCGCTTTTGAACGCACACATCCTGTGTGAAAAGAGCGCTATATAAATGTGGTATAATAAATAATAATAATAAAGGCATAGGTATTTATGGACGAAAGTATTTATATAAACTGTTTATTTTTAAAGTGTTTCAACATATATTATTGGTATAATTCCAATGTGTATTTTTATTGCACTTTGCATGTACTACCATACTTTGGGAATAATTGGCATTGTGATATTTTAGCCACTTTGCTTCAAAATGCCCATGTTTTATTTTGGTCAGTTTAAATTTTGCCATTCTGGGATTAAAGGGGCAAAAACTAAACACATAAATGAATCAAAAAGTAGAAAAGATTATTCTACCTTTGCTTAATTTCAAGTATACAAGCTGTTATTGTTAAAAGGGAAATACTAGAAGTAGAAAATGCTATTTCCAGTCATGTCTATTTCCAGGGATATAACGATGAGTATATCAGCTAAGCGTATATAATTTGTTTTTTCTGACATGTGTGTAAATGATTGAACTGCACACTAACTTTACAAGAAAGCAGTGATTAAACACTCAAGCAATACAGCTTTAATCGTTGTTTGTGTATCTGTACTATGGATCAGTTACATATTGGCGAGAAAGTGTTATTTGTTTGTCACAGATATATTTTGGTGTGTAATTTTCGCACTTTCGTACCTGGTGGCAAAATAGGCCAATTATTAACTACTGCCAATTATTCCCAAAATACGATACTCGTGGGCGAATTTCACCATATAATTTCCATACAAACTGACCAAACTTTTACATGTAATAATTAAAGTAAGTATGGGCTCTCAAATGAGCAAAAGTGAAGAAATATTAAAATCAAAACTATATCTAACAAACAAGGGCATACACAATATCACTGAAGTCAGATTTTACATTATGACAGGGGAAGTGTAATGTCCAGTCCTAAAAGTGTAATGTCTACACCCCCCTTTCTCTGTGCAAAATGGTTGAATGAACTGTATTTATGCTCAAAATTTAAGAAGTTTTCAATTAATCTACATGATTTAAATCATTTTGTTGATCAATCTTATCATAAATAACTTCAGTAAACACATACAATAGCGATAGATAAAATCAGAAGATATCCGGATGTGGGACCTACTCGATGCAAGCGCCACCTATAAATTTTGGGAAAAATAAAAAAACAAAAGACGCCCATTGCTACATTTGTATTGTACTTACATCTTGAAACGTTTGTGGTTGATAACCTGCTACAGCACCATGGATCACATGTTTCATTCTTCTAATCAGGTAGGCTTTTGTGGTGACAATGTCCCAGAAACTGATTCCATTTGGACATATTCTGCGACACTCCTTTTGAATATCATGACCTGCCTCAGTAAGTATCTGTTTGGAAACTAAACCTTGTTCTAAGTCCAGATCTGTTGCCACAGTATTAACAATAACATCAACCTGAAACAAGAGCCCCCATGTGTCGGAGCATTATACGCCCAAAGTCTGTGCTGTTGCAACATGCATACTATTAATTTGCGTTGAAAGTCACTGTGACCTTGACCCTACCGACCTCAAAATCAATTAAGTTTGAGTTGAAGGTCACGGTGACGATGAACGACTGACCTCAAAATCAATAGGGGTCATCTACTAGCCATGACCAACCTTCCTACTAAGTATGAAGACAGCACACCTAATACTTATCAAGTTATTGGGCTGATAAAAATTTTTAGTTGAAGGTCACGATGACCTTGACCCACTGACATCAAACTCAATCAGGGTTATCTACTGCCATGACCAACCTTCCTACTCAGTATGAAGACAGCACACCTAATAGTTGTCAAGTTATTGAGCGGACAAGATTTCTGAGTTCACAATGACTTTGACCCACTGACCTAAAAATCAATAGGGGTCATCTACTAGCCATGACCAACCATCCTACTAAGTATGAAGACAGCAAACCTAATATGTATTAAGTTATTGAGCAGGCAAGATTTTTTAGTTGAAGGATACAGTGACCTTTGATCCACTGACTTCAAAATCAATAGGGGCCATCTTCTAGTCATGACCAACCATCCTACTAAATATGAAGACTGCTCACTCAATACTTATCAAGTTAGTGAGCCGACAAGATTTTTGAGTTGAAGGTCATGGTGACCTTGACCTTTTACCCACTGACCTCAAAATCAATAGGGATCATCTACTAGCCATGACCAACCTTCCTACTAAGTATTAAGACAGCTCACATAATACTTATCAAGTTATGAGCAGACAAGATTTTTGAGTTGAAGTTCAGTGACCTTGACCTTTGACCCACTGACCTAAAAATCAATAGGGGTCATCTACTAGCCATGATCTACGTTCCTACTAAATATGAAGACAACAAACCCAATAGTTGTCAAGTTATTGAGTGGACAAAGATGTGGCTAATAGACGGACGGACAGATGGATATGCGCCATACCATAATACAACCGAAGTTACCTTTGGGCATATTAAAAATCAGAATTCAATTGAAATATAAACGTGAAGGTTAAATAAATTGTATGCTTATCTCAATGTAACATTTATTAAATCAAAAAATTACTTTCTATAAATGTTCACAACATTGATATGTATCATTATAATTTTCATTAAAGGTAATCCTGGAACTACAATATTGTAACTGTAGATATCAAAATAATTTTATGGAAGCCTATAAGAGGGGGTTTGGCAGAGAAATAAAGAAATTATTTAACATAGAGTTTCTAAATATAGGTTTTATTGTGAACTCTTAAATGAGGAATGAATGTAACATTGAGCACTATTTCACTATCTAAGTGAGGTAATGAAATCTATAAATGACTATCATACTTCTAATGTAATTAATGAAAGCACTTACTTTGGCACACAAAATTGAATTCATCTCAGCTGTCATCATTATTTTGTTTCCTGAAACAAAATAAAACAAAAGTAGAAACTTGTGCCTTAGGACACATTTGCCCTCTCCCTAACTGCAATACTGTCTCTAAATCAAACACTTTTTACTATACTTAAATAATTAATATACAAGAAAGACAATTTTGTAGTCTAATAATCGTGGTAAAAATGGTTGGAGAAAAACTTTCCTTCCTTAAATACATCTTTATATCAACATTATTCATCTGTAAATCTTTGAAGTTAATCCCCCCATGTTTGTAAAACATGACTTGTATACCCCCAGACCCCCTGACCTTTGATCTAGTGACCTAAACTATAGGGGTCATCTAGTGGTTATGACTAATCAACACAGCAACTTTGAAGATCCTATGCCAAACCACTGATCATTCATTGATCTGAAAACATTTCACAAGTTAAGGTCATGGTGACCTTGACCTTTGAACTACTGACCTCAACAATTATAGGAGTCATCTAGTTGTCACAACCAACCATAACAGCAAATTTGAAGTTCCTGAACCAAACCATTGAGCAATTATTAATCGGAAAAAATTTCATCAGTTAACTAAAAAACAACAGGGGTAATCTAGTGGTAATGACCAACAACCACAGCAAGTTTGAAGATCCTAATCCAAACCATTGAGCAGTTATTGATTGGAAACCATTTCACCAGTTAAGGTCATGGTGACCTTGACCTTTGACCTAGTGACCTCAAAAACAATAGGGGTCATCCAGTGGTCATGACCAACTACAACAGCAAGTTTTAAGATTCTAAGCCAAACCCTTGAGCAGTTATTGATCGGAAACCATTTAACCAGTTAAGGTCATTGTGACCTTGACCTTTGACCTAGTGACCTCAAAAACAATAGGGGTCATGTAGTGGTCATGATCAACCACCACAGCAAGTTTGCAGGTCCCAAGTCAAACCCTTGGGCAGTTATTGATCGGAAACTATTACACCAGTAAAGGTCATGGTGACCTTGACCTTTGACCTAGTGACCTCAAAAACAATAGGGGTCATCTTATTGTCATGACCAACCACCACAGCAAGTTTGAAGATACTATGCCAAGTTGTTTATTAGTTATCATTCAGAAACCATCGATCTACCGAACGACCGACCGACATGTGCAAAGCAATATACCCCCATTTTTTCAAAAAGGGGGTATAAAAACGAATTGGCAATTTTTGACCCCAGGAAAAAAAATTGAACAATTTATGTAGAGGTCTACAGTGAAGCTCACTTATAATGAAATCCTGGGGACCTTAATATTTATTTCGCTATATCCAAACGTTGTTATATCGATAAGACGAAATTTCGTAATAAATGTTTGGATATAGTATACCAAGGTTATGCAAATTCTGATCTTGACCAGAAGCCATGTTATATAATGTAGCTGCTGACCAAAGTCTACATGCATACAGCTGACTTTGCCATGTGCTTGGTAATTTCATAGAATGTCTCTTATGAAATGTAAAGGAAAAGCAAATTCATGTCAGTTATAATAACAATATTGGTGAAATGAGTTGACCATAAATTTTGCTTTCATATATCAATGGCTCAGTGCAAAACTAGACTGGCTCTATATTTATTATGGTGAAGAGAATGTCCTATATGGATGTAAGTGCACACTTCAATTATTTATCACATTTATGTTTTTTATTTCTGGTGTTGTGGTGATTCGTGTACCTTCAATCATTTTTTTTATAAATCTATAATCTATGTGCTTATCTATGTATCACAACATAAACTAGAACTGTAAGCCAAAGGCTAACGAATACCCCCCCCCCCCCCACCTGTCTGCTTGTCAGAACACCTATCATCAATCTGAACATATGTACATACAGAAAAATGAATACATGCCCCAACCTAATTTATGTAATACAAGAGGGCCAGAATGGCCCTGACATCGCTCACCAGGCAATCAGAGGAGAAGATGTTCAAAGTTTTCACTATATGTTTCTAGAGAAAACTAGCCACCCCTGGGGCGGGCAAATTTTGATCCAAGGGGCATAATTTATACAACTTTTGTAGAGGACCTGAACATGATGCTATGTGCCAAATTTGAAAGCTGAGAACCTTCCAGTTTCTGAGGAAAATATTTTCAAATTTGACACTATATGTTTCTATTGCGAGCTGGCTACCCCTGGGGTGGGGCCAATTTTGACCCAGGGGCATAATTTATATAACTCTTGTAGAGGACCTGAACATGATGTTATGTGTCAAATATGAAAGCTGAGAACCTTTCAGTTTCTGAGGAGAAGATTTTCAAGTTGTCACTATATGTTTCTATTGAGACATGGCTACCCCTGGGGCGGGGCCAATTATGACCCCTGGGGCATAATTTATATAACTTTTGTAGAGGACCTATATATGATCCTATGTGCCAAATATGAAAGGTAAGAACCCTGTAGATTTAGAGGAGAAGATTTCCAAAGTTGTCACTATATGTTTCTATTGAAAACTGCCCACCCCTGGGGCGGGGTCAATTTTGACCCCAGGGGCATAATTTATACAACTTTTGTAGAGGACCTGAACATGATGCTATGTGCCAAATATGAAAGCTGTGAACCTTCCAGTTTCAGAGGAGAAGATTTTCAAAGTTTCACTATATGTTTCTATTCAAAACTGGCTACCCCTGGGGCAGGGCAAATTTTGACCCCAGGGGCATAATTTATATAACTCTTGTAGAGGACCTGAACATGATGCTATGTACCAAATATGAAAGCTGAGAACCCTGTAGATTCAGAGGAGAAGATTTTCAAAGTTGTCACTATATGTTTCTAATGAAATCTGGCTACCCCTGGGGCGGGGCCAATTTTGACCCCAGGGCCATAATTTATATAACGTTTGTAGAGGACCTGAACATGATGCTATGTACCAAATATGAAAGCTGAGAACCCTGTTGATTCAGAGGAGAAGATTTTCAAAGATTTCACTATTTGTTTCTATTCAAAACGCGCTACCCCTGGGGCGTGGCCAATTTTGACCCCAGGGGCATAATTTATATAACTTTTTTAGAGGACCTGAACATGATGATATGTGCCAAATATGAAAGCTGAGAACCCTGTAGATTCAGAGGAGAAGATTTTCAAAGTTTTACTATATATTCTAATAGAAAACAAGGCACCCTAGGGCGGGGCCAATTTTGACCCCAGGGGCAAAATTTATATAACTTTTGTAGAGGACCCAAAGATGATGCTATGTACCAAAGATGAAAGCTGAGAACCCTGTAGATTCAGAGGAGAAGATTTTTAAAGGTTCAAATTGTTACGCCCGACGACGGACGACGGACATCAAGTGATCACAAAAGCTCACCCTGAGCACAAAAGTGCTCTGGTGAGCTAAAAAATGAAGAATAATTCAGAGAAACAAGACCCTTTCATGAGGTTTTTGTCAAATCCAAAGTTCTAAAGCTAGGTACCTTTTCAGAAAAACATTAAGTCAAGAAGTTAAGAAAAACATTAAGTCAAGGACAATAACTCTGATAAAAATTATTCAACCAGACCCATATTTGAACTTAAGCTGTACCTCATCTAGATTTAGCTCTATGTCAAATATGAAGTTAACATCTCTAACCACTTGCAAAGAAAGACCGGAAAATTGAAAATTTGACAAAAAATTAACGTTCAAGGGCCATAACTCTGTCAAAAATTATTCAACCAGACTAAGATTGGGAATTAAGCTGTAATTCATCTAGAGTTAGCTTCATGGCAAATATAAAGTTAATATCTGCATTCACTTCCAAAAAGAGTCTAAAAAATCCAAAATTTGAAGAAAAAAATTAAAGTTCAAGGGCAATAACTCTGGAAATAATTATTCAACCTGGCTGAGATTGTAACATAAGCTGTAACCCATCTAGATTTAGCTTTGTACTAAATATAGAGTTGATATCTCGAGTCACTTCCATAAAAAGTCCAGAAAACCTGAAAACATTGGTAGGGAACTAAAAAGGGGGAGATAACTCCTGAAGTAGTGGTCTGATCATAACGGAAATATGCGGTGCACAGGTTTATATGGTCATATGGCTATTCATGAACTTTCAACAAAATTAAAACTGTAGAAGAAGAAGGCCAGACAAAATTGTGTCCACGGACGGACGGACGGCCGGATGGACAGACGGACAACCTGATTCCAGTATACCCCCCCCCCCCCAAAACTTCATTGTGTGGGGTATAATTATGACCATCAGTGTGTAGCCAAATGGTAGGGATCTCGCTGAAACTACATGGTGTATGGGTCTTACCATCAGATTTTGCCTATTTCAGTGCCGACTGTCAGAAAAATATCTTAGAATAATGAAGAAAATATTCCAAAATAGGGAATTAAAATAATACATAAATACTTGAATTGTTCTGATCTAATATTTCGACCACTAGGGGCCTTTTGCAAAGATTATCATGTCAAAATACACGTCACATTTTGGTCAATTACGTTCATTAAGTTGTTGTTGATGCCTGAGGCGATAGTCTGTGAAGGCGTTTGCTGTACGGTTCTTTATCGTGGTAGGTGTGAAAACATTTCAAACTTAGACATTCAGTTGAGTTTGTAATCATCAAACTATTTTTCACAGAAATTTCGTTCTCCGGACAAGGAAATAACTTTGTCTTAGCTGATTTTTGTTATAACCGATTTTGTATTAAGCAGGCAGATGTGAATAGAAACAAAGAAAGAAAAGATCGGGGAATTTTTCTTTCTTTTGTATTATCCAGTCTTTCGTTATATCAGAGATCGCTATAAGTGAGCTTCACTGTACTAGATCATTCTACATACTAAATTTGATAGCCCTAAGCCTTACAGTTTTCGACAAGAAGATTTTTAAAGTTTTTAGTAAAATTTGGGACCCCCTAGGGCAGAGCTCATTTTGATCCAAGGGGCTTAATTTGAATGATCTTGGTAAAGGTCTACCAGATGATACTATGTACCAAATATCACAGCTCTAAGCCTTTCAGTTTCGGACATGAAGATTTTTAAAGTTTTTACTATATAATCCAATGTAAAACTTGTGACCCCCAGGATGAAGATAATTTTAACCTCACGGGCATAACCTGAACAATCTTGGTAAAGCTTAACCAGATGATGTTATGTACCAAATATCACAGCTCTAAAGCTTTTCCGATTCAGACAAGAAGATTTTTAAAGTTTTTACTATATAATCCAATGTAAAATACGTGACCCCCAAGGTGTGGTCGTGTTCGACTCCTGAGGCATAATTTGAACAATCTTAATAAAGGTTCACCAGATGATGCTACATGCCAAATATCACAGCTCTAAGCTTTTCAGTTTCAGACAAGATCTTTATAAAGTTTTTACAATATAATCCTATGTAAAACTCGTGATCCCGGGGGTTGGGCCAAAATTGACCCCAGGCGCCAAATTTGAAAATCTATGTAGAGGTCCACTAGATGATTCTACATACCAAATTTGGTGGCCTTAGGCATTACAGGTTTTGACAAGAAGATTTTTAAAGTTTTCAGTAAAATTTGTGACCCCAAGGGTGTGGACAATTTTGACCCCAGGGGCATAATTTGAACAATATTAGTAAAGGTTCACTAGATGATGCCACATACCAAATATCACAGATCTAAGCTTTTCAGTTTCAGGTAAGAAGATCTTTAAAGTGTTTACTATATAATCCTATGTAAAACTTGTGATCCCCGGGTCATAATTTGAACAATCTTTGTAGAGAACCATTACATCATGCTACATTCCAAATATCAAAGGTATAGGCCTAACAGTTTCAGACAAAAAGATTTTTAAAGATTTTCCTATGAAAAACTGATAAGCCCTTGGGCGGGGCCATTTTCGGTCCAGGGTCATAATTTGAACAATCTTCGTAGAGGACCATTAGACTATGCTACATGCCAAATATCAAAGGTCTAGGCCTTACAGTTTCAGAGAAGAAGATTTTTAAAGATTTTCCTATGAAAAACTGATAAGCCCTTGGGCTGGGCCATTTTCGGCCCGGGGGTCATAATTTGAACAATCTTTGTAGAGGACCATAAGATCATTATACATGCCAAATATCAAAAGTCTAGGCCTTACAGTTTCAGAGAAGAAGATTTTTAAAGATTTTCCTATGAAAAACTGATAAGCCCTTGGGCGGGGCCATTTTTGGCCCGGGGGTCATAATTTGAACAATCTTTGTAGAGGATCATTAGATCATGCTTCATACCAAATATCAAAGGTCTAGGCCTTACAGTTTCAGAGAAGAAGATTTTTAAAGATTTTCCTATGAAAAACTGATAAGCCCTTGGGCGGGGCCATTTTCGGCCCGGGGGTCATAATTTGAACAATCTTAGTAGAGGACCATTAGATCATGCTACAGGCCAAATATCAAAAGTCTAGGCCTTACAGTTTCAGAGAAGAAGATTTTTAAAGATTTTCCTATGACAAACTGATAAGCCCTAGGGCGGGGCCATTTTTGGCCCGGGGGTCATAATGTGAACAATATTTCGTTCCCCCTAACCACTGATGCTTCTGACAAAATTTGGTTAAAATCAGGTCAGTAGTTTCAGAGGAGATGTCGTTTGAAAATGTGGACGGACGACGGACGCCGGACGACGGACACCGGACGACGGACGGATTGCGGTCACAATAACTCACCTGAGCCTTTGGCTCAGGTGAGCTAAAAACTGTGACAAAAAACTGCACGTAAATGTGACAACCAATTTCCAAGTCATTTGACCTCGACCTTGGGCTTGCCAACAGCATGGGTGGAGTACCAAATGATAGCACAGATGGTAATTGATGTGTATGTGAAGTTTCATGTGTATAAGTGTAGAAATTACTGACTTATAACACTTGAAAAACTGTTACATCCAACTGCACCTAAAAGTGTGACACACGGACAGACAGACAGACAGACGGACGGACATGTGCAAAACATAATGCCCCCTGACTATAGTCAACGGGGGCATAAAAAAGTTGACGACAGAAGACTGACAACGGACACAGGGCGATCACAATTGTTCACCTGGGCACTTTGTGCCAGGTAAGCTTAAAAGGGAATGACTCTAAAAATACTTAAATTGGAGTTAAGGACATTTTGCATGACATTTCCTCTCAACATGCCTCTTCCATATATAAAGTTTCAAATAAATCAAACCAGTATATATAGATTTATTGTTTGGAAATAAAGAAATGAAATAAGGAAAAAAGAGGGCCAAGATGGCCCTTAATCGCTCACCTGATTACCATAGATTAGCAGTGGTTCTGCAGAACAAGATTTTCAAAGATTTAGTATTCTGATTTTATCAAGACAATGATTCTGACCATTGAAGATTGGGCTAAAAATGTGCTCTCTAAAGTAATTTTTCTAAGATTTGACCTAGTGACCTACTTTTTATTCCGACCCAACCCATGATCACACTCAACCTTGATATCACCAAGACAAACACTCTGAGCAAGTTTGAGGAAGACTGGGCTAAAAATGTGGCCACTGGAGTGTAAACTAGATTTCTCTAAGATATGACCCAGTGACCTACTTTTTGACCTCACATAACCCACTTTCAAACTTGTCCAAGATTTTATTAGGACAATCATTCTGACCAATTTGCATGAAGATTTGGCTATAAATGTGACCTCTAGAGTGTTCACAAGGTTTTCGTACTATTTGACCTAGTGACCTAGTTTTTAACCCCACATAATCCACTTTCAAACTCAATTGAGATTTTATCAAGACAATCATTATGACTAAGTTTCATGAAGATTGGACGAAAATTGTGACCAATAGAGTGTTCACAAGGTTTTTTTTACTGTTTGACCTAGTGACCTAGTTTTTAACTCCACTTGACCCACTTTCGAACTCGTCCGAGATTTTATCAAGACATTCATTCTGACCAAGTTTCATGAAGATTGGACTAAAATTGTGACCACTAGAGTGTTCACAAGGTTTTTCTACTGTTTGACCTAGTGACCTAGTTTTTTACCCTACAAAACCCATTTTTCAAACTCCTCCTAGATTTTATCAAGACAATCATTCTGACCAAGTTTCATGAAAATTGGGCTAAAAATGTGACCTGTAGAGGGTTCACAAGGTTTTCCTATTATTTGACCTAGTGACCTAGTTTTTAACCCAACTTGACCCACTTTCGAACTCGTCCGAGATTTTATCAAGACATTCATTCTGACCAAGTTTCATGAAGATTAGACTACAATTGTGACCACTAGAGTGTTCACAAGCAAATTGTTGACGACACACGACGGACGACGGACGACGGACATTCAAGTCTCCCAAAAGCTCACCCTGAGCTTTGCTCAGGTGAGCTAAAAATGCAGAAACTGCATTAAAGCCAGATTTTTTGTGTTAACAATTTACCTAATGATTTTTTATTGATATAGGTTTTTCGGTCGCTCCAACATCGTTTCAGTTAATTCACGAATTCAAACAAATTACAGGTGGAGGAAGCTATCTGCATACCAAATAAAAATTGTCTAGCATATGTAGTTCAGAACTTATTTTTTTTATGCCAGTCAAGTTTTCAAAAAAGTGACCATGACCTGATTTCAGGTATCTTTCAGTCATCCGTAAAGGTGAATTGCCTAGCGTTCATGGATCAGAAGTTATAGCAAAATGTTACAGTTTGTTAAAAACAGCCAGGTTTTCAAAATAGTGACATTGACCCATTCATGTATCCTTGTATCAACTGAAAAGCTTTCAACAAAGATTTCTCCATACCATATATGAATTGTGTAGCATATGTGGTTCAGAAGTTATGACAAAATGCTGAAGTTTTTCAATGATGGCCAACTTGTCAAAATAGTAACCATGACCTAATTTCAAATATCTTTATATCAAGTGAAAGGCCTTTATTAAAGCCATCTGTATACCAAAGGTGAATTGCCCAGCATTTGTAGTTCAGAAATTATAGTAATGTTAAAGTTTGTTAAAAACAGCAAAGTTTTGAAATAGTGACCTTGACCTGATTTTATGTATCCTAGTATCAAGTGAAAGAACTTCATGCATGCTATCTGCATACCAAATATGAATTTTCTAGCATGTGTAGTTCAGAAGTCATAACTTCCATAAGTTATAAATTTTAATGACAGCTACGTTTGCAAGAGTGACCTTGACCTGATTTCAGGTATCTTTATGTAATATGGAAAGTCCTTACCAAGGCTATCTGAAAGGTGAATTGCTTAGCGTTCGTGGATCAGAAGTTATAGCAAAATGTTACAGTTTGTTAAAAACAGCCAAGTTTTCAAAATAGTGACCTTGACCTTGACCCAATTTCATGTATCCTTGTATCAACTGAAAGGCCTTTACCAAAGCTATCTCCATACCATATATGAATTGTCTAACATATGTGGTTCAGAAGTTAAGACAAAATGTTGAAGTTTTTTCGATGATTGAAAAAATGTCAAAATAGTAACCTTAAACTAATTTCAAATATCTTTATAACAAGTGAAAGGCCTTTACAAAAGCCATCTGCATGCCAAAGATGAATTGCCTAGCATTTGTAGTCCAGAAGTTATAGCAATGTAAAAGTTTGTTAAAAATGACAAAGTTTTCGAAATAGTGACCTTGACCTGATTTCATGTATCCTTGTATCAAGTGAAAGACCTTCACCCAAGCTATCTGCATACCAAATATGAATTGTCTAGCATATGTAGTTCCGAAGTTATAACAAAATTTTAATGACAGCTGTGTTTTTCTTAAAATAGTGACCTTGACCTGATTTCAGGTATCTTTATGTCATATGTAAGGTCCTTAACAAGGCTATCTAAATACCAAAGGTGAATTGCTTAGCGTTTGTGGATCAGAAGTTATAGCAAAATGTTAGTTTGTTAAAAAAAAGCGCTCACCTAAGATAACCCCGGGGGTGGGGCCCTTTTTGACCCAGAAGTCATCATTTGAAAAACCTTGGTACAGAACCATAAGGTAAAGCAGCAAGATTTTTAAAGGACTATGCAAAACTGGGTGGGGCCATTTTGGCCTGGGGAACATAATTTGAACAATCTTAGTAGACGACTATAAAATAATGATATATACCAAATATCAAAGGTCTGGGCATTTTAGAGAAGAAGATGTTTAAAAGTCTGGTCGCGGGGCAATTTTCAACCCAGAGGTCATAATTTGAACCATCTTTAAACAAGAGAGTCGTCACGGGTGACAAATGCCCCCAAAGTCTTTGACACCGAAATGCATTTTGGCGGAAAAACAATACAATGTAATGCAGGTGTAACATAAAATTTTGATGCTGTTAAAAATGACACAGGAGTCAGTTCTTAACATTAGAAACAGAACCTTTGACGATTATGATAGCTAAGAAAAGAGCCAAGGGGTCAAAAATAAGTCATTCTCAACGTTAAAAAGGACCCTGGGTTGGTTGTCAACGTTAAAATCAGATCCTGGGTAAATTCTTAACGTTTTAAAAAAAAAAGACACGGGGTCAAATTTCAATATTAAAAAAACATACTGTGTTGATTGTTACTGTTAAGTTGATTCTTAACACTTAAGAAAGACCCTATGTCGATCCTTAACGTTAAAAACATACCCTCAGTCAATTCTAAACGCATGGTCAAAGTTTCATGTAACACTGGCTCTTAGACAGCTGCAACAGAAGTTACCTAATATGGATCTACATTCTTTGCATAAGCATGTATAGCATCTGATTGAGGTAATGTAGTAGCAAACAGTGTAGACCCTGTAGTTTGATTTGGGTCTACACTGTTTGCCTAAGCATACCTGTCCAATACTTACAAATTACAAATTTGGAATCTGTAACTGATAAGGTATAGGAGATATGCTCCGGACAAGCCTTTAGTAAAATCAAGGTCAAAGGTCAAGGGCACATTGACCTGAAAATGGTATGCGACACTCCGCCATCCCAAGATGAACTCACATACCAAAATTGGAATCCGTAGCTGGTAAGGTATAGGAGATATACTCCGGACAAGCTTTTTGTATCTGGTAAGGTATAGGAGATATGCTCCGGACTGTAAAATTGAGATCAAAGGTCAAGGTCAGTGATCTGAAAATGGTACACAACTCTCCGCCATCCCAAGATGAACTCCAAAACCAAATTTGGAATCCGTAGCTGGTAAGGTATAGGAGAAATGCTCCGTACAAGCTTTGTGTAAAATTGAGGTCAAAGGTCAAGGTCACAGTGACCTGAAAATGGTACGCGACACACTGCCATCCAAAGATAAACTCACACACCAAATTTGGAATCTGTAGCTGGTAAGGTATAGGAGATATTCTCTGGACAACCTTTTTTGTAAAATTGAGGTCGAAGGTCAAGGTCAAGTTCACAGTGACCTGAAAATGGTACGCGACATTCCTCCATCCCAAGATGAACTAACACACCAAATTTGGAATCCGTAGCTAGTAAAGTATAGGAGATATACTCGGGACAAGCTTTTTGTAGCTGGTAAGGTATAAGCTTTATTTAAAATCAAGGTCAAGGTGACCTGGAAATGGTACGCGACACTCCGCCATCCAAAGATGAACTCACACACCATATTTGTAATCTGTAGCTGGTAAGGTAAAGGAGATATGCTCCGGACAAGCTTTTTGTAAAATCAAGGTCAAAGGTCAAGGTCACAGTGACCTCAAAATGGTACGCGACACTCCGCCATCCCAAGATGAACTCACACACTAAATTTGGTATCCGTAGCTGATGTGACAAAGGAAATATAGGTACACACACCCTAGCACGGTGCGATCAATATAAAAAGGCCATTAGATCAGGCTACATTCAAAATATCAAAGTTCTAGGCTTTACATTTTCAGAGAAGACAGTTTTCCTATGAAAAACTGATGAGCCCTGGGGCAGGGCCATTTTCGACCCAGGGGTTGTAATTTGAGCAATCTTTGTAGAGGACCATTAGATGATGCTACATACCAAATATCAAAGGTATAGGCCTAACAATTTCAAAGAAGATTTTTAAAGATTTTCCTATGAAAAACTGATAAGCCCTCGGGCGGGGACATCTTTAATCCAGGGGTCATAATTTGAACAATCTTTGTAGAAGACCATTAGCTCATGCTACATACCAAATATTAAAGTTCTAGGTCTTACAGTTTCAGAGAAAAAGATTTCTAAAGAATTTTCTATGAAAAACTCATAAGCCCTTGGGCGGGCCATTTTTGGTCTTAGGTCTTACAGTTTCAGAGAAAAAGATTTCTAAAGAATTTTCTATGAAAAACTCATAAGCCCTTGGGCGGGCCATTTTTGGTCCGGGGGTCATAATTTGAACAATCTTTGTACAGGACCATTAGATCATGCTATATTCCAAATATCAAAGGTCTAGGCCTTACAGTTTAAGAAGAAGATTTTTAAAGATTTTCATATGAAAAACTGATAAGCCCTTTGGCGGAGCCATTTTTCTTTCGGGGGTCATAATTTGAACAAACTTTGTAGAAGACCATTAGATCATGCTACACACCAAATATCAAAGGTATAGGCCTTACAGTTTCAGAGGAAAAGATGTCTAAAGATTTTCCTATGAAAAAATGATAAGCCTTTGGGCGGGGCCATTTTTGGTCCGGGGGTCATAATGTGAACGATATTTCGTTCCCCCTAGCCACTGATTCTTCTGACAAAATTTGGTTAAAATCGGGCTAGCAATTTCAGAGGAGATGTCATTTGAAATTGTGACCGGATGACTGATGCCGGACACCAGATGCCGGACGGATTGCGGTCACAATAGCTCATCCTGAGCCGAAGCTCAAAAACCACTAGCCCAATTTGGCTAGTAAGCAAAAAAGTCAATGTTGAGCTCTGATATAGATAATCTATTCTTATTGCTTAAACTTCTCTGTCCAAATATTTATGGAAATTAGCATATCATATATATTAACTGGCCTATACTACATCTCTTTAAATGACACATAATATATTTAAAGAACCAGAAAACTTACCATGGATTTCAAATCCTATGCTGCTGGCATCAAAGACCTTCCGTCCAAGTCCAAGCTGATGTTTAAAACATTTGTTGACTTGCTTGGTCACATTTTTGACAGTTTCTCCGAAGCAGCATAGATAGAGCTGCACTTTAGTTGCATTGGTGTTCATACAGAAATGTTTATACCCTTCACAAATGGCTTCGACCATCTGTTCTACGCCCATGTACTGAGTTAATGCGGATGCTTTAAATGCAATAGTCACACGTTTTGTACTACTCAGCCTTGACAGAGCTTCACTAATTCTGTGGGAAAGATCTCTGTATGAAAGCTTTTTACTTTGCTTGGCTGAGACTACAACTATACTGGACACTGATTTGGCCTGTATACCATTTAGGACTGTAGGGTATGTGTAGATATCCCCAAGACTGAAGTCTCCCTTGTTATTTACTGCTTCAGAAACAGCTTCTGGAAAATCTTTCTTAGCTGTAAAAGACATTAACATTACAAGAATAAAGTGATCTATAAAATATGATAACTCTTTACAAACTCCACTGCTCTTAACCTTTTACTCTTTGATTTTTCTTGTATGAAATGATGACATCATGAATATCAGTTATATTAGTTTTTAAAATAGCTTATTAACAGATGAAATTTTTTGCCAAAGTAGAAACTACTATTTTGAAAATGTTTATTTCTTCTATTTCTTTCAATATTAATGATCAGAGTGTCGAACAGTATGGATCCTGATGAGATGTTGAGTTACTTGACATCTCTTCTGGATCCAAACTTGTTTTGCCCCATTTGTTTAACCCGTCGCTTGCTGAATTTTAAAATACATTTCTCCTTCTTTAACCATGCCCTGTTGTATAATGAAATATATCTTCACTGTGTACAAGTATTTCGCTGTGAAATCACTGCTGTGGAGTGCACTGGTTGCACAATCAACTTGTAAATAGTGCAGACCCTGATGAGACAGCTCATGCAGGAGCTGTCTCATCTGGGTCTTCACTATTTACAGGTAAGTATATTGACGTGAATAGCAAGCGAAGGGTTAAGTTAATATATGTATAATGAATATCATAAAATTTTGTGGGTCATTGTGACATCAGGGTACTAAGTGTAGACACAGATCAGGATATGAAATAGAAATTTCAAGATATTTAGATAACATAACTTGAAGCTATACTTGTTGATGAAAATGACAAACAGTGTGCCCTGATCAGACGCTGAGCCATAAGATTCCATGGCTGATCTGGATCTAAAGTGTTTGAAAACAACTATTTCCAACTACCATTTGCTGTATGTTCTAAAAATTTAATGATTTCATTATATTTATTGAAAAGGAAACACCTCATAACACTATGAAATGATTTAGTATTCATTAACAGAATCGTCAGTTATTATAAATAGCGTATAAATATCAACAAAATCTCAAACATTGCTGATTAAAATAAATTACTGCATCATTATGTTTTACCTTTTAAATGCTAGACAACAGATTGGATCTAGGTAAGAAAACTGATGTCTCCCCCCCCCCCTCCCTGTGTGGACAAAATTTTCTAAAGTCCCAAAACTCTGCAGAAAATCACAGAACCAAAAAAGGAATAAACTATGCGCAACTAGGCATGGTGCTGATCAATCATATGAAGTTTCATGAAAATCCAACAAAACAAAATTTTCCATGTAAAAATTTCAAAGTCCCGAAACTCTGCAAAAAAATCATCAAACCTGAAAAGGAATAAGATAGGAACAAATAGGCATGATGCTAATCCATCCTATGAAATTTAATGAATATCCAATTAAAGGTTTTGGAGAAACCCTGCAAACAAAATTTCCATGTACAACTTTCAAAGTCCCATAACTTTGCAGAAAATGGGAGGGAATAACTCCAATATTATTGAAGCCAGAGTTATGATACTTGTGCCTAACACTTCTTTCCATCATCCTCTTTCCATACATTAATTGTCATTCCAATAGCACCCGTAGAGCAGGAGTTATTGATTGCCAAAAAAATGTAACAAAGGGCAATAACTTCAAAAGTATTGAAGCTAGAGTAAAATTATTGCCCTTATACATGACACTTCCTCTCACCATGCTCTGTCAATGTATGAAGTTTCAATATAATGGCATTAGCCCATGTAGGAATTATTGTCCGGACAAGAAAGTGTGAATAATTGACCTTGAATTGTAAACATGACCTTGAATTGTGACCTTGACCTTTGAAGAATGTGCCTGAATCCTGCTGTCCACACATCGTCTTGTTATGGAGAACATTTGTGCCACAGCATTTTGAAAGTCCCTGGACGCCCTGAGATCGAATAAATGACACTTTAGTGTTTTTGATAGAGTGCCCATTCATTTGAAAGAAACTGATCTTTAAAACATTTCAAACGTAAGTGTTCGTGTTAAATTACATGTTTTGAAAACAAAAGTAGGTTTAAATTTAGAGACTGTTACGTTTATAGTATTTTTGCGAAAGGGGACTCAGAAAAATACAGCGCAATATACTTCAGTAAATTATTGTTGTTTTTCAACAGAAAACGATCAAATAAAAAGCAGGGCTGTTCTAATGGTATAAGTGGTACATTCACCACATATATTATTTTTTGGTATAAAGGCTTCCAGGGACTTTAATATAGTACAAACAAGTACTCTTTAAAGTCTATTTTGAGCTATAACATGTTTACATACCTCTTTTAAGAAGATAATGCATATCAGTCTGACATTCATCCTGTGGAAACAAACTATCATTTGTCAGATACACTAGAGCATCAAAACTGATGTCCTCTGCTATGCCTTGAACTACTGTCATCTGTAGAGCGCGTAACGGGTCAAACCATTTTGCAACATAAGTACAGTTTTGCAGTTGCAGTTGTTTGGACACTTTAAAAGTACTCTGAAGTTTCCAACAACAGTTGTATTTGGCAGCTTTGTCATCAACTTCAACCTGACATTTTTGTATTTCTTTCTCTGGTAAATCTACCTTAATAGACCTTCTAAGGTCAGGAATGGTTGTTTTCAAGATTGAGTTCAATGTTTTAAGTTGATCATCACTCCCATATATTTTCAGTCCAAAATCTGGTATTACTTCTATCCGTGCTTTAATTGCATTGGAAGCTTCACTAAGAATCTTTTCTCCGTAGGTGTTCAAATACTCAACAATCATTGGATGAAGATCTAACGTTTTTGTCATTGCAACAAGCTTTTCGATAATTGCCAACACGTCTTTGGAGATATCTTCTATACACACTATTATCAAGTGTTTACCCTCAATGGTAGTCTTTAATTTATTTTTCCAGTCTGATTTGAGGTGACTGGAAAAGGACTTTGCCAAGTCTGCACAAATTATATGATGTATAATGCATGTTGAAAGTATGTTTGATACTGCAGAACAGGAAGGTTTATCCCTACATGTAACTGTCACTTCACCAGTTGGTAAAACATTTAGACAGAAAGCAATTGGCTCTGTGTGTTTCATCTTTTTGCTGCAACATCTTACAGTGTCTTTTAGAAACTGTACAACAGTTTGATTGATGGCTCCATCACCAGTGATCAAGAGTTGCTGACACAGTTTGTGATTAAATATAACCTTTTCTTGTTCTGTTCTTTTGAGAAATGTTGCTGCTCCAGCTTGAACTCGTTCAACATAAAGACTGTCTCCAGTAATGGTACCTGGGAACTTTGTCAAATTAATATCAACATAGTTTGATATCTCCATATGATCAAAATATTGTTGAAAATTTAAGTCTTGAAGCCAGACAAACTCCTCTTTTGAACAATTAAATTCTGAAGATCTTGGCTGCCTTTGTGGTTCTGTTTTGTGGAACTCTCCGTATCGTAGTTTTTGTTTGTCATTAGAGTTGATGGTCTCTTTTTCAGTAGTTGCTCCTGTTGTGCCATGAGCAGGTGCAATATCAGCATGGACAGTTTTCATCGGTGTCTTCTGAATTGCATCTTTCTTTTCTTGCATAGTGCTCAATGGCAGTCCAACAGATGTAAGAAATTCAGTAAACTGCTGTTCTTTACCAATGACACATATAGTGCTCGTTGAAGCATAATAATACACCTCAACAATTCCATGTTTCACATCAGGTGGTGTCTTTTCTTTTAAGAAATTCAATAATTTGATTGCTTCTGTTGACATTGTATCAAATTTCACGATTTTCAAACTTGGGACTAACTTATCAATTACTGCTTTGACAACTGTTTCCGTTGCACATTTCATACCAGTTGCACTGGATATGGTAAGACAGCAATTCTGATCAGTGAATTCAGTTTCAATGCCCAAATCCTTCAACAAACGAGCTGCTCGATTCCTCCTCTTTATACCAGTAAAGTGATACTGAAGCACACAGCACTGTATGTCTTGTGGTAAGCCAGTGGTGCCTTCTGGAGCCTTGATTGTGAAAAACTCATTCTCATATCCATCTTTAATAGCTGTTTTGGTGATATCTACAACCAGGAAATGATAATTGTAATTAATAGATGCAGAAAAAATATCGTATCCAAAATTCTTAATTATTAGCCCATTGTATAACTTTCATCTGCAGCTTGTTTGATCTCCTACAATACTCAAAATTACATTGTCGACAATTTTACTTCAAAATGTCTAACAAAGTGCCCAGATGAGATGCAAAATTACTTGGTATCACAAATTAATTGGCTGTGTACACCTATACACTTATAAGGAGTCTTATGACTTGTCAACTGCTGAATTTATAATATGCACACATAAACAACTAGAGGTTTTTGTCACAAAAACGGATGTCTCCTCCCTACCCCTCGCACCCACACATACACCCTGCGACATATTGTCACATTTCTGTAAATAAGAACGCGACCGGATTAGGTGTGTGACAGACAGACAGACAAGCAACTCTAACAAAAACAATATGTGAAGGGAAATAACTCAAAATGTTGCTACCATAGTAATGGACTTGATGAATGATACTTCCCCTCATTATGCACATTCCACACCACATTTTTAAAGAAAAAAATGATAACAGTTAATAACTCAAAAAATATTGACACCAGAGTTATGGCTCTTGTGCATGACACTTCCTTTCATCATGCTCTTTTCAGAAATGAAATACCATTTCAATAGCATCAGTAGAACAGGAGTTATTAATGGGACAAAAAATGTAACAAAGGGCAATAACTCCAATTGAAGGTATTGAAGCCAGAGTTATGACCCTTGTTCATGACACTTTCTCATATTATGCTCTTATCATGAATAAAGTTTCAATTCAATGACATGAGCCATACAGGAGTTATTGTCGGTACAAAAAAGTGTGAACAATTTTTACAAGGGGTAATAATACCAATATTAGTGAAGCCAGAGTTATGGACCTTAAATATGACACTTCCTCTTATCATGACCTTTCGGCGTATGAAGTTTCAATCCAATGGCATGAGCAACATAGGAGTTATAGTCCGGACAAAAAAGTGTGATTTTTTTACTAGGAGTTATTAGCGAAGCCAGAGTTGTGGACCTTGGGCATGACACTTCCTCTCATCATGATCTTTCCATGTATGAAGTTTCATTCCAATGGCATGAGCTATATAGGAGTAATCATCCAGACAAAAAAAAAATGTGAAAATATTTTTACAAGGGGCAATAACTCCAATATTAGTGAAGCCAGAGTTATGGACCTTGTGCATGGCACTTCCTCTCATTATGTTCTTTCCATATATATGAAGTTTCAACCAACTGGCATCAGGCATATTGAAGTTATCCTCCAGACAAGAAAGTGTGACAGACAGACGGACCGTTGGACAGATAGAAAACTCTCACGAAAACATTATGTCCCCGCTTATAAATATGGGGGAGACATAATGACTTTAACCATCTGAATGCCAGAAATGAGTCCTCACATAAATTTGCAAAGGAAGGAGTCCTCTAATCATAATCTACACTGATTCTCATTTAAATTTCTAATCCCTTTAAACTGAATGGATCCTATCATTGATGGGCTTCAGTGATGGGAAATTCCACTTTGATATTCAACATTCAAAGGTTTCCATTTGGAAAAGTTAAATGGTAATGCAGCTAACCAAAGAGCATTGACATAAATCTTAAAGTGTGTCACCTATTGATAATCCCTGGGAAATGCAATTAAAATCTAACCCATCCAGAACTAGAAAATTGTGTCTGTAAGACACAGTGATGCCCCCGTGTGGGTGCTTGCCCAGCTGTAGGTAAAATTCCTATGTCATTTGACCTTGACCTTGGGTTGCGGGCAGCATGGGCCTGGTGCATAATGAAAGTATGGATGGTATTGAATGTGTATATGCAATTCCATAACAATAGCTTTAGCTGCTAGTGAGATACAAGACGATGAAAAAACTGTGACAACCAATTGCACTTAAAATTCCTTAGTCATTTGACCTTGACCTTGGGCTTGCAGGCAGCATGGGCCAGTGAGTATTGAAAGTATGGATGGTGTTGAATGTGTATATGCAATTCCATGCCAATAGCTATAGAGGTTAGTGAGATATAAGACGATAAAACAAGAGGGCCAGAATGGCCCTGACATCGCTCACCAGGCAATCAGAGAAGATTTTCAGTTTTCACTATATGTTTCTAGAGAAAACTAGCCAACCCTGGGGCGGGCCAATTTTGATCCAAGGGGCATAATTTATACAACTTTTGTAGAGGACCTGAATATGATGCTATGTGCCAAATATGAAAGCTGAGAACCTTCCAGTTTCTGATGAAAATATTTTCAAATTTGACACTATATGTTTCTATTGCGAACTGGCTACCCCTGGGGCGGGGCCAATTTTGGCCCCGGGGGCATAATTTATATAACTCTTGTAGAGGACCTGAACATGATGTTGTGTGTCAAATATGAAAGCTGAGAACCTTCTGGTTTCAAAGAAGAAGATTTTCAAAGTTGTCACTATATGTTTCTATTGAGACATGGCTACCCCTAGGGCAAATTTTGACCCCTGGGGCATAATTTATATAAATTTTGTAGAGGACCTGAATATGATCCTATGTGCCAAATATGAAAGCTAAGAACCCTGTAGATTTAGAGGAGAGATTTTCAAAGTTTTCACTATATGTTTCTATTGAAAACTGGCCACCCCTGGGGCGGGGTCAATTTTGACCCCAGGGGCATAATGTATATAACTTTTGTAGAGGACCTGAACATGATGCTATGTGCCAAATATGAAAGCTGAAAACCTTTCAGTTTCAGAGAAGAATATATTGAAAGATTTACCATATATTTCTATTGAAAACTGGCTACCCCTGAGGCGGGGCCAATTTTGACCCCAGGAGCATAATTTATAAAATATTTGTAGAGGACCTGAACATGATGCTATGTGCCAAATATGAAAGCTAAGAACCCTGTAGATTTAGAGGAGAAGATTTTCAAAGTTTTCACTATATGTTTCTATTGAAAACTGACCACCCCTGGGGCGGGCCAATTTTGACCCCAGGGGCATAATCTATATAAATTTTGTAGAGGACCTGAACATGATGATATGCGCCAAATATGAAAGCTGAGAACCCTGTAGATTCAGAAGAAAAGATTTTCAAAGTTGTCACTATATGTTTCTATTCAAAACTGGCTACCCTTGGGGCGGGGCCAATTTTGACCCAAGGGGCATAATTTATATAACTTTTGTAGAGGACCTAAACATGATGCTGTGTGCCAAATATGAAAGCTGAGAACCCTATAGATTCAGAGGAGAAGATTTTCAAAGTTGTCACTATATTTTTTTAATGAAATATGGCTACCCCTGGGGCGGGGCCAATTTTGACCCCAGGGCCATAATTTATATAACTTTTGTAGAGGACCTGAACATGATGCTATGTGCCAAATATGAAAGCTGAGAACCCTGTAGATTCAGAGGAGAAGATTTTCAAAATTGTCACTATATGTTTCTATTCAAAACTTGCTACCTCTGGGGCGGGGCCAAATTTGACCCCAGTTGCATAATTTAAATAATCTTTGTAGAGGACCTGAACATGATGCTATGTGCCAGATATGAAAGCTAAGAACATTCCAGTTTCAGAGGAGAAGATTTTCAAAGTTTTCACTATAATTATGTTTCTAATGAAAACTGGCTATCCCTGGGGTGGGGCCAATTATGACCCCAGAGGTATAATTTATATAACTTTTGTAGAAAACCTGAACATGATGCTATGTGTCAAATATGGAAGCTGAGAACCTTCCAGTTTCAAAGTAGAAGATTTTCAAAGTTTTCACTATAATTATGTTTCTATTGAAAACTGGCCACTTTGACCCTAGGGCCATAACTTATATAACTTTTGTAGAGGACCTGAACTTGATGCTATGTGCTAAATATGAAAGTTGAGAACCTTCCAGTTTCAGAGGAGAACATTTTCACTATATGTTCCTACTGAAGACTGGACACCTTTGGGAAGGGGCCTGAATTTTGACCTCAGGATCATAATTTATATAATTTTTGTAGAGGACCTACAGATGATGCTACGGAAGATGAATGCTGAGAACCCTCGAGATTCATCAGAGAAGATTTTTAAAGGTTGAAATTGTTGACGATGAATGACGACTGACAGACGACACATGACGCACGACGATGGATATCAGGCAATCGCAAATGATCACCCTGAGCACTTTGTGATCTGGTGAGCTAAAAAGCAGTTCCCCATGACAGATTCCCTTGAAAATCAAACTCATCCAATTTTTTATTCAAGACAATTTTTAAAGCAAAGTTGAGAAAAAATGGTCAAGAAATAAATGTGCTAGATGAGAAACAATGTACATTTTTGTATTAGGATACATTAATAGACTGAGGGGTCAAAAACCATATACCCCATGAAACTTTGTTTTGTGAGGTATAATAATCTATATACATGTATTTTATTCTATAAATTTACCAAATCTTTTTATGTGTTCCTGTAGCTCGTCTTTCAGTTGCCGAACATCTTCTTTGAAACCAACCATACACAGACAATCAGCATCTCTGTCTGAGAACACTATCACATCTTCTGAAGCAATTGCACCTGGTATGCCGTCTTGCAGCATTCGTGTGAAGGCTTCTTCCTCTCTTGTGCCGTTCTCGATGGTCAGACTCTCATAATCTGAGAGCAACACGTCATGTATTACCTTCCCAATGCAACTCAATGTTTCTGTACTTTCCTGACTGCTGTCAATCAACGAGCATTCAATTCCGTTTGAGCCATAAACATCAATTTTAACATTTTTCTCTGTCAGTTTATCAACAAAATAGTCACCGCTGGTGGTCCATCCAAAATAAAATGAATATGGATCAAAGAAATCTGATGTCTTCTCCCAGACAGGCTTACTTTTGCTTGATGATCTAATACAAATGTAGCCAAACTTGTTCAATATCTGTTGATCAACATCTGTCCTAAAGGCTGAAAAATATATTAAATATGGTTATCATACAATTAACAGCTCTGTGTTAGTTACTACATGTATATGAATAGTATTCAGTGAAGGAAAGGTCTCTGTAGAGGTCTTTGGTAATTATGAACAAGAGGGCCATGATGGCCCTTAATCGCTAACCTGTTCGTAACAGATTAATGATTTCAATGACAGATTGCATAATTTAAAAAATCTTGGTAGAAAACCATCAGATGATGCTACATACTAAATATAAAGAGTCTAGACCTTAAAGATTTTCCTATGAAAAACTGTTAAGCCCCAGGGCGGGGTCAATTTTGATCTGGGGTCCATAATTTGAAAATCTTGGTAGAGGACTATTAGATAATGCAACATACCAAATACCTAAGGTCTATGCCTTACAAGTTCAGAGAAGACTTTTAAAGATTTTTAAGAGAAGTCTGAAGATTTTTTAAAACTTTCCTAAAAAAACTGATATGCCCCTGGGCGGGGAAGTTTTCAACCCAGGGGACATAATTTGAACAATCTTGGTAGAAAACTATTAGATAGCGCTACATACCAAATATTAAAGGTCTCTGCCTTACAGTTTTGGAGAAGAGGATTCTTGAAGCTTTTCATATGAAAAACTGATAAGCCCCAAGTCGGGGCCATTTTTGACCCAGGGGTAATAATTTGAATACTCTTGGTAGAAAACCATTAGATGATGCTACATAACAAATATCAAGGGCCTAGACCTTACAGTTCTGGAGGAGAAGATTTTTAAAGATTTTCCTATGAAAAACTGATAAGCCCTGGGGCAGGGCCATATTTGGCCCAGGGGTCATAATTTGAACAATCTTTGTAGAGAACCATTAGATCATGCTACATACCTAATATCAAAGGTCTATGCCTTACAGTTTCAGAGAAGATGATTTTTAAAGATTTTCCTATGAAAAACTGATAAGCCCTGGGGCGGGGCCATTTTTGTCCTGCGGGTCATAATTTGAACAATCTTAGTAGAGGACCATTAGATGATGCTACATATCAAATACCAAAGGTCTATGCCTTACATTTTCAGAGAAGAAGATTTTTAAAGATTTTCCTATGAAAAACTGATAAGCCCTGGGGCGGGGCCATTTTTGGCCCAGGGGTCATAATTTGAACAATCTTAGAAGCGGACCATTAGATGATGCTACATACCACATATCAAAGGTCTATGCCTACAGTTTCAGAGAAGATGATTTTTAAAGATTTTCCCATGAAAAACTGATAAGCCCTGGGGCAGGGCCATTTTTGGCCCAGGGGTCATAATTTGAACAATCTTAGTAGATGACCATTAGATCATGCTACATACCAAATACCAAAGGTCTATGCCTGACAGTTTCAGAAAAGAAGATTTTTAAAGATTTTCCTATGAAAAACTGATAAGCCCCGGGGCGGGGCCATTTTTGGCCCAGGGGTCATAATTTGAACAATCTTAGTAGAGGACCATTAGATGATGCTACATACCAAATATCAAAGGTCTTTGCCTTACAGTTTCAGAGAAGAAGATTTTTAAAGATTTTCCTATGAAAAACTGATAAGCCCTGGGGCGGGGCCATAATTTGAACAATCTTTGTAGAGGACCATTACATCATACTACATACCAAATATCAAAGCTCTTGGCTTTGTAGTTCCAGAGAAGAAGATGTTTAAGTAAATTGTTGACGCCCGCACGTACGCACGACGCACAACGCACGACGACGGATGCCGGACATAGGATCATCCCAATAGCTCACCTTGGCACTTTGTGCCAGGTGAGCTAAAAATCATCCAAATATATATTTTGATAGTTTCATTATTGTGTGTGTGTACTATGGTACAGGTTGAATGTATATGCAAACCATATACAAAGACATTCGCACACAGAAACACTCAAATATTACTCAAAACAAAACTTTTTGGAAGTATTTAGCTAAAATGTGTAAACATTAATTATAATTTCACTTGAAGTTTACAATTATCACAACTGTTGTCAGCTGTTTTCCAACAGCAAATATCTAGAGGTGTCATTGACGGAAATTTCTGTATCAATATATCGATGGAAAAATATCAACGATATATTGATTTCTATACATAACGTGATTTATGCTCAGTATAGTTACATCCATCTGAGTGTAAAAAAGTCAAAACTTTCAATAAAATTATACAAAAGAGTACTTTGTATCCTTTGTGGCTTATACTATGCTTTAACACTTCAAAGTTACTTAACCCTTCGCTTGCTATTCACGTCAATATACCTACCTGTAAATAGTGAAGACTCAGATGAGACAGCTCCTGCAAAGCAGGGTCTGCACTATTTACAAGTTGATTGTGCAACCAGTACACTCCGCAGCAGTGATTGCACAGCAAACTACTTGTACCTAGTGAAGCTATATGTAATTATACAACAGGGCATGGGCAAAGAAGGAGAAATGTATTTTAAAATTCAGCAAGCGAAGGGTTTTAACTTTATTTTTCAAGCTGTAAACAAGTTAGTAACATTCAAATTCTAATGGAAACAAGAGGGCCATAAGGCCCTGAAGCGCTCACCTGAGATAACCTTGTACAACCTAGATAGAGAACCACAAGGGAAAGCAGTATGACATTAATTAAAGGTCTAAGCCTTATGGTTTCAGGGAAAAATAACAGCCGCTATATGAGCCATCTGATCTCGGTCTTCTCTGTTTGCAAATGTGTGAAAAGATGTTTATATGAGGGGAAGGATTAAGTAAAGGTAATATTATCGTATATTGTACACAAAATGAAAATAATGCAATTTGCACTATATTACATATATCATAAGCCAACAGAGCAGATTGATCAGACGACTACTACATGAGCCATCTGATCTGAGTCTACTATGTTTGCAAAGGTGTAGAAAGGCGTATTTATGGAATAAAGGGTTATTTGTCCTATTTAGATCTTGGCAGAAGGCCCGATCTAAATAAAATCTCCATCTGCCATTACCAAGAAGGGAGGCAATCCAGTTATCAAAAAGTGCAAAGGGAGATAACCTAAAATAGCCAGCTAAAATAGCCACTTTTAAAAACAATAGCTAGCTTTGAAAAACTGGTTACCCCTTGGGTTTGGCCAATTTTGAACCCAGGGGCATGATTTATATAACTTGTAGAAGAACTGAACATAATGTTATGTGCCAAATATGATAGCTATGAACCTTCCAGTTTCAAAGGAGAAAATTTTCAAAATGCAGTAAAACCCCGATCTCTCGAACATATTGGGGACCATAAATTTTAGTTCAAATTAAGGGTAGTTCTAAAGATCCGAGTCTCATATTCTTTTGGTAGCAAATGGTACAGAAATTGTTCGAACGTGAGTTTGAGAATAAATTATTTTCATGTCGAAAATAAAAACAAACTTCTATAACAAAACTCACTGTTTTTTGCTGCCTTTGCAATACAATGAAAATACTGATGCAACCCATAATTCTATAAAAACGTCGTCCCATTGTTCCAAATTTTGTGATTCTACCATGAACGTATCTATGCTATGTACATATCTCGCCATTTTGGTCTGGTTAAAAACCGGGACTAAACGACCTATCATCGTCTCAGTTTATTTACACAACGGACTACAGCCCATCTACGAAAACACACACAGTTGGTAAAATTACATTATTTAAACGGTTGCAACAGACCAGTCTTGGGGAAAACTATTCATTTTGTTTTCATATGTGGATTCGCATATAGGGCCATAATTTAACTCAATTGTTTAACATTCACAGATAAAAACAGAGGAGAACAAATATATTGGTTCAACTGTTATTTCTGCCATTGTGAATGGTCAAGTTTGAAGATTTCGATCGTGTTATAGCCCTACGATATGACAGTCAATGTTAGCTCCAAACAACCTTCACAAACACACACATTTGCATTTTAACACCTTGATAAAACATCACATATTCACCAATTGTCTACCAATCACGTAATTATCGGCGATTTGAAATAGTCACCTGAGAGGTGTGAATCCTCAGTTCGACGCACATCCATACAGGTAAGACAACGGTTCGACTTATCAAAGATACTTTGCACTGTTTTATTAATCAGCGGACCGGGAGATGAGTTCGAGAGTTCGAGTTTGGCATGGACGAATTATCCGAGGTCGAACATATAGAATTTACGAAGGAAGGAGTTGGGACATCAGAATTAGTTCGAATTAAGGGTAGTGAATGAGTTTTCCGAGGTTCGATAGTTCGGGGTTTTACTGTATGCTTCTATTGAAAACTGGTCGTCCCTTAGGTGGGGCCAATTTTGACCCCAGGGGCATCATTTATATAACTTCTGTAGAGGACTTGAACATGATGCTATGTGTCAAATATGAAACCTGAGAACTTCAAGTTTCCGAGAAGATTTTCAAAGTTTTCACTATATGTTTCTATTGAAAACTGGACACCCCAGGGGCGGAGCCAATTTTGACCCAAGGGACATAATTTATACATCTTTTGTAGAGGACATGCAGATGATGCTATGTGCCAATGATGAAAGCTGAGAACCCTGTAGATTCAGGAGAAGATCTTTAAAGGTTCAAATTGTTGACGACTGATGACGCATGCCGATGGACATCAGGCAATCACAAAAGCTCACCCTGAGCACTTTGTGCTCTGGTGAGGTAAAAAATTTGAAAACGATAAAGGGCCATAACCAGAGTTATGGTTCTTATATAGCGGTCTTCCCCTAAATGAGATCTGTTTCATGTTGATACCTCCTATACTTTACGAGTAATGAGCTACATTAAAGTTTTTGCATGCCGATGATGACGACGACGACGACTACGACCCGGTGATCACCATAACTCGACTTTCCTTCGAAACAGACGAGCTAAAAATCACACAATTTTCATAAGTGACATATAGCTCAAGCACAGGTAATACAACCACCACCATGACCAATTCATATTGCATTAAGTGGTATGGTACAGAAGTAGGGTATCAGGTATGGCACACAATCTTGCACATACCTCATATCATACCAGCTTACAAACTTGATAAAAGGTACTAAAACTGAGCTTTGTTTGGAGAACCATTCTCAATACAGTCCAGTCATTTTACATTTGGACAAGCAGTCCGTGCAATTTGTAGTAGTATTATAATAATTATTATTATAATAGCCTAACACGAAGAAACTGCCATAACCTTTATTCTTGATGTTTTTTTATCATTCATAGACTTGTTATTTCAAAATTCCCTGATTTTCCCCCGACCTTCTACTTCAATTCAATAATCCCCTGACCAATTTCAAAATAAAATTCCCTGACAATTCCCGGACCTTGAACATTTTTTCCCTTACTTTTTCCCTGATCGTGGACACCCTTATACTAACTTTTTTTTCAGTAGACATTGACATTTGAAATAACAGGGAGCAGGGTATGGGTTAAGAGATGTTGTTTTATACAAAAGGGCTCACCTGATTACCATAAATTTAAGATTATAGCTGGATGGCCAAGATGGGTCTAATATTGACATAAAGAACAATATTTGAACAATGTTGATAGTGGATCATGAGCAGTGGTTCTGTAGAAAAAGATTTTCAAAGATTTAGAATATTGATTTAATCAAGACGATCATTCTGACCAATGAAGATTGGGCTAAAAGCGTAAACTCTAGAGTGTTCACATGGTTTTCCTACTATTTGAGCTAGTAACCTAGTTTTTGACCCGGCCTGACTAATTTTCACTCTTGTCCGAGATTTTATCAAGACAATCATTCTGACCAAGTTTCATGAAGATTGGACAAAAGACATGACCACTAGAGTGTACACAAGATTATCTAGTGTTTAATCTAGTGACATATTTTTTTGACCCCACATTACCCAAAGGTGCTCGACGCATGCTTGGACTCACCCATGGAAACACCCCCCACCCCACCCCCCCCCCCAAAAAAAAATTGTGATCGAAGTATGTTAAACTAGCCTAAAACTATCTTATTTGAACCTTAAACCACTCCGAAAAACAAGAAAAGCACGACCCGGAAAAAAAATTCCTATCGGGTCTATATATGTATTGAATATATATAGACCAGATAGGAAATTTTTTCCGAGTCGTGTTTTTCACGTTTTTCGGAGTGGTTTTAAGGGGGGGGGGGGGGGGGGGGGGGGGGGGGTTCCATGGATGAGTCCAAGCATGCGTCGGGCACCTTTGACATTACCCACTTTCAAACTCGTCCGAGATTTTATCAAAACAATCATTCTGATAAAGTTTCCTGAATATTCAGCTAAAAATATGACCTCTAGAGTGGTCAAAAGAGTTTTCTATTTGACCTAGTGACCTAGTTTTGGCCCCGCATGACCAACTTTCAAAATTGTCCGAGGTTTTATCCAGGCAATGATCCTGACTAAGTTTCATGAAGATTAGACAAAAAATGTTGAACGCTAGAGTGTTAAAAAGGTTCTACTGTTTGACCTAGTGACCTGGTTTTTGACCAACATGACCCACTTTTATTTCGTCCAAGATTTTATCAAAACAATCATTCTGATAAAGTTTCATGAGGATTCAGCTAAAAATGTGACCTCTAGAGTGTTCGCAAGTTTTTTTTACTATTTGACCTAGTGACCTAGTGTATGACCCAACATGACCCACTTCCAATCTTGATCAAGATTTTATTAAGACAAGAGGGCCTGAAAGGCCCTGATATCGCTCACCAGACAATCAGAGAAGAAGATTTTCAAAGTTTTCACTACATGTTTCTATAGAATATTAGCCAGCCCTGGGCAGGGTAAATTTTAAACCCAGGGGCATAATTTTTATAACTTTGGTAGAGGACCTGAACATGATGCTGTGTGCCACATATGAAAGCTGAATACCTTCCAGTTTCAGGAGAAGATTTTCAAAGTTTTCACTACATGTTTCTATAGGAAGAATAATGGTGTTGTTAACACCCTTTCCTCCATAAATAGGCCTTTCAACCCCTTGGCAAACAGAGTATACCAAGATCAGATGGCTGATCAGGGTCTGCACTGTTTGCTTTTGACATGATATAGTTCTGATTCTAGTATTTATCAGGTCAGTTTTTGCTTATTCATCCACAATAGAAATTATGTTAATTAATATTCATGATGGCATTATCTCCTACATGAATATTCATTCATGGTCTAAAGGGTTAAGAAATGACTAACTCTACCCCACATAATTGTAAGCCACAGCACTCCAAGCTAATACACAGTGAGTGCACCTGCTTGACCTAATTATCAGTGACCAGTAAAGGATCTGATTGTTCTAATCTGCAGTCAGATATACAACAAGAGGGCCAGAATGGCCCTGACATCGCTCACCAGGCAATCAGAGGAGAAGATGTTCAAAGTTTTCACTATATGTTTCTAGAGAAAACTGGCCACCCCTGGGGCGGGCAAATTTTAATCCAAGGGGCATAATTTATACAACTTTTGTAGAGGACCTGAACATGATGCTATGTGCCAAATATGAAAGCTGAGAACCTTCCAGTTTCTGAGGAAAATATTTTCAAATTTGACACTATATGTTTCTATTGCAAACTGGCTACCCTGGGGCGGGGCCAATTTTGACCCCGGGGGCATAATTTATATAACTCTTGTAGAGGACCTGAACATGATGTTATGTGTCAAATATGAAAGCTGAGAACCTTCAAGTTTCTGAGGAGAAGATTTTCAAAGTTGTCACTATATGTTTCTATTGAGACATGGCTACCCCTGGGGCGGGGCCAATTTTGACCCCTGGGGCATAATTTACATAACTTTTGTAGAGGACCTGAATATGATCCTATGTGCCAAATATGAAAGCTAAGAACCCTGTAGATTTAGAGGAGAAGATTTTCAAAGTTTTCACTATATGTTTCTATTGAAAACTGGCCACCCCTGGTGCGGGGTCAATTTTGACCCCAGGGGCATAATATATATAACTTTTGTAGAGGACCTGAACATGATGCTATGTGCCAAATATGAAAGCTGAGAACCTTCCAGTTTCAGAGGAGAAGATGTTCAAAGTTTCACTATATGTTTCTATTGAAAACTGACCACCCCTGGGGCAGGGCCAATTTTGACCCCTGGGGCATAATTTATATAAAGTTTGTAGAGGACCTGAACATGATGCTCTGTGCCAAATATGAAAGCTGAGAACCCTGTAGATTCAGAAGAAAAGATTTTCAAAGTTGTCACTATATATGTTTCTAATGAAATCTAGCTACCCCTGGGGGGGGGCCAATTTTGACCCCAGGGCCATAATTTATATAACTTTTGTAGAGGACTTGAACATGATGCTATGTGCCAAATATGAAAGCTGAGAACCTTCCAGTTTCAGAGGAGAAGATTTTCAAAGTTGTCACTATATGTTTCTTTTCAAAACTGGCTACCCCTGGGGCGGGGCCAATTTTGACCCCAGGGGCATAATTTATATAACTTTTGTAGAGGACCTGAACATGATGCTATGTGCCAAATATGAAGCTGAGAACCCTGTAGATTCAGAGGAGAAGATTTTCAAAGTTTTACTATATATTTCAATAGAAAACAAGGCACCCCTGGGGCGGGGCCAATTTTGACCCCAGGGGCAAAATTTATATAACTTTTGTAGAGGACCTAAAGATGATGCTATGTACCAAAGATGAAAGCTGAGAACCCTGTAGATTCAGAGGAGAAGATTTTTAAAGGTTCAAATTGTTGACGCCAGACGACGGACGACGCACAACGCACGACGGACGACGACGGACATCAAGTGATCACAAAAGCTCACCCTGAGCACAAAAGTGCTCTGGTGAGCTAAAAACTGTGACAACCAACTGCACGTAAAATTCCTAAGCCATTTGACCTTGACATTGGGTTTTCGGGCAGCATGGGTGGGTGTGCAATGAAAGTACATATGGTATTTAATGTGTATATGCAATTCCATGTGAATAGCTACAGTGGTAAGGGAGATATAAGACGATGAAAACACTGTGACAACCAACTGCATGTAAATGTGACAACTAACTGCACGTAAAATTTCCAAGAAATTCCTAAGTCATTTGACCTTGACATTGGGCTTGCGGGCAACATGGGTTGGGTGTGCAATGAAGGTACAGATGGTATTTAATGTGTATATGCAATTCCATGCGAGTAGCTACAGTAGTTAGGGAGATATAAGACGATGAAAAAACTGTGACAGCCAACTGCACGTAAAATTTCCAAGTCATTTGACCTTGACCTTGGGCTTGTGGGCAGCATGGGCTGGATGCGCAATTAAAGTATGGATGGTGTTTAATGTGTATATGCAATTCCATGGCAATAGCTACGGTGGTTAGGGAGAAATAAGACAATGAAACAAGAGGGCCATGAGGCCCTGAAGCGCTCACCAGACATAACCCCAGGGGCGGGCCATTTTTTACCACAAGAAATCATGTGTACACCTTTGGTAGAGAAATATGCCATTAATTATAGGTCCAAGCCTTATGGTTTCAGAGAAAAATATTTATATTTTTCCAAAGAAAAACTGATAAGCCCTGGTGCAGGGACAAGTTTCGCCCAGTGGTCAGGGTAATAAGTTAAACATTCTTGGCAGAGGACCACAAAGATTTTTAAAGATTTTGGGCGGGGCCAATTTTGGCAAAATTCATAATTTGAACAATATTTGTAGAGGACCATAAGATCATGCTACATACCAAATATCAAAGGTCTAGGTCTTACAGTTTCAGAGAAGAAGATTTTTTAAAGATTTTCCTATGATAAACTGATAAGCCCTTGGGCGGGGCCATTTTTGGCCCGGGGGTCATAATTTGAACAATCTTTGTAGAGGACCATAAGATCATGCTACATACCACATATCAAAGGTCTAGGCCTGACAGTTTCAGAGAAGAAGATTTTTATAGATTTTCCTATGATAAACTGATAAGCCCTTGGGCGGGGCCATTTTTGGCCCGTGGGTCATAATTTGAACAATCTTTGTAGAGGACCATAAGATCATGCTACATACCAAATATCAAAAGTCTAGGTCTTACAGTTTCAGAGAATAAGATTTTTAAAGATTTTCCTATGAAAAACTGATAAGCCCTTGGGCGGGGCCATTTTTGGCCCGGGGGTCATAATTTGAACAATATTTGTAGAGGACCATAAGATCATGCTACATACCAAATATCAAAGGTCTAGGCCTTACAGTTTCAGAGAAGAAGATTTTTTCAAGATTTTCCTATGAAAAACTGATAAGCCCTTGGGCAGGGCCATTTTTGGCCAGGGGGTCATAGTTTGAACAATATTTGTAGAGGACCATAAGATCATGCTACATACCAAATATCAAAGGTCTAGGCCTTACAGTTTCAGAGAAGAAGATTTTTTCAAGATTTTCCTATGAAAAACTAATAAGCCCTTGGGTGGGGCCATTTTTGGCCCGGGGGCCATAATTTGAACAATCTTTGTAGAGGACCATAAGATCATGCTACATACCAAATATCAAAGGTCTAGGCTTTACAGTTTCCGAGAAAAAGATTTTTAAAGATTTTCCTATGAAAATTCCATATTACCATATATGGAAAAAATGACAAAGCCCTCTGGCGGCCATGTTTTTTGCCGGATCAAAATTCTTTTAACAACTTTGAAAGTCTATCAACTGAGAAACATTTTGGTAAAAACTATATTCAAATCAGACAAGTCATTCTGGAGAAGAAGATTTTTCTAGATATTGTGTACGGTTGCCATGGCAACAGGACCGATGACCCCACCCACTATCTTTTAACAACTTTTGAAGCACCCACCCACAGTATGTATCTGACCAAGTTTGGTTACAATTGGGCAGTCGGTTTCAGAGAAGAAGTCGTTTGAAATTGTTGACGGACAGACAGACGGACAGACGGACAGACGGACACACAGACGGACAGACGGACAGACGGACGACGGACGCCGGACACAGGGGTATCACAATAGCTCACCTTGAGCACTTTGTGCTCTGGTGAGCTAAAAATGGTCACCCCTGGGACGGGGTCAATTTTGACCCCAAGGGCATAATATATATATAACATTTGCACAGAACCTGATCATGATGTTATGTGCCAAATATGAAAGCTGAGAACCTTCCAGTTTCAGAGGAGAAGATTTTCAAAGTTGTCACTATATGTTTCTATTCAAAACTGACCACCCCTGGGGCGGGGCCAATTTTGAACCCAGGGCCATAATTCATACACTTTTTGTAGAGGACCTGAACATGATGCTATGTGCCAAATATGAAAGCTGAGAACCCTGTCGATTCAGAAGAAAAGATTTTCAAAGTTGTCACTATATGTTTCTATTCAAAACTGGCTACCCCTGGGGCGGGGCCAATTTTGACCCCAGGGGCATAATTTATATAACTTTTTTAGAGGACCTGAACATGATGCTATGTGCCAAATATGAAAGCTGAGAACCCTGTAGATTCAGAGGAGAAGATTTTCAAAGTTGTCACTATATGTTTCTATTCAAAACTGGCTACCCTTGGGGCGGGGCCAATTTTGACCCCAGGGGCATAATTTATATAACTTTTGTAGAGGACCTAAACATGATGCTATGTGCTAAATATGAAAGCTGAGAACCCTGTAGATTCAGAGGAGAAGATTTTCAAAGTTGTCACTATATGTTTCTAATGAAATCTGGCTACCCCTGGGGCGGGGCCAATTTTGACCCTAGGGCCATAATTTATATAACTTTTGTAGAGGACCTGACCATGATGCTATGTGCCAAATATGAAAGCTGAGAACCCTGTAGATTCAGAGGAGAAGATTTTCAAAGTTGTTACTATATATTTCAATAGAAAACAAGGCACCCCTGGGGCGGGGCCAATTTTGACCCCAGGGGCAAAATTTATATAACTTTTGTAGAGGACCTAAAGATGATGCTATGTACCAAAGATGAAAGCTGAGAACCCTGTAGATTCAGAGAAGAAGATTTTTAAAGGTTCAAATTGTTGACGCCCGACGACGGACGACGGACATCAAGTGATCACAAAAGCTCACCCTGAGCACAAAAGTGCTCTGGTGAGCTAAAAATCATTCTGACCAAGTTTCATGAAGATTGTGCTGGATATGTGACATCTAGAGTGTTCACAAGGTTTTCATACTATTTGACCTAATGACCGAGTTTTTCACCCCACATGACCAACTTTCAAACGAGTCTGAGATTTAATCTAGATAATCATTCTAAGTTTCATGAATAATGGACTAAAAATGTAACCTCTAGAGTGTTCACAAGGTTTTTCTACTATTTGATCTAGTAACCCAGTTTTTAAACCCACATGACCCACTTTCGAAATCCTCTGAGATCTTTTGAAGACAATCATTCTGACCAAGTTTGATGAAGATTAGACTGAAAATGTGACCTCTAGAGTGTTCACAAGGTTTTTCTACTATTTGACCTGGTGATTTTGTTTTTTTTAACCCACATGAACTACTTTGGAACTCGTCCAAGATTTTATCAAGACTATCATTTTGACCAAGTTGCATGAAGATTGGACTAAAATTATAACCACTAGAGTGTCCACAAGCAAATTGTTGACGACGCACAACAGACGATAGACATTCAAGTGTCCCAAAAGCTAACCATGAGCTTTGCTAAGGTGAGCTAAAATATATTGTTTAGAATATAACTTAATCTGGTGTGACCTACTTATGCATTGGACCAGAATTATGTATATAAGGGTGGTGGATCACCTAGAGAATATTCCTGTGAAATTTGGTAGAAATCCATTCAGTGGTTTAGGAGAAGATTTCATTTAAAGAAACTGCTATTAAAAATGTATTTTTATGCCCCAAGCAATGGAGCATGGGGAATGTAGTTTTTTACTCATCTGTCCGTCAGTCAGTCAGTCAGTCCGTGTATCCCATTGTTGCTTATCTTGTATTTTCATTTCTTGAACAATTGTTCTCAAATTTGCTTAAAGAATTGTCAACAATAAAAGCTTGGATGAGCAAATTTGAGAGAATTGGTATAGGAATGAAATTGCAAGATGAGCAATAATGTATTATGACACATGGATGGACTGATGGACCGACAGGTCAAAAACTATATCCCCTATATATCCCGTGCAACTTCGTTTTGTGGAGAATAACAACATAAGTAATATCACCTGTATTGTCTTTAGCTGCATTCATCCGTTCATTTGCATTAATTTCAGCCTTCTTAATATTCACATCAGTTTTAGCCACCTGTTCATTTATATCAGCTTCAGCAATCTGTTCCTTTGCCTCAGCTTTTGCCATCGGTCCCTTTGCATTTTCTTGTGGTTGTGAAATGTCAGCTTCTCTTTTTATGTTTTCCATCTCATCAGCTTCACTTGTTTTTTCTGATATAGAATTTGGTTTTGTTTGTGGATTTTGTGAAAAATACTTTGCTTGGACAGATCTTTGTAACATTTCACTGTCTCCATGTGTTTGAGCAGGATCATCTACAGGCTCATGGTGCATCTCACTGTATGTTTGCTTGCCATTGCTGCTATTTGCTTTTTCTGTCCTATCAGTCCCAGTGTAATTGGGTTCCCTGTCACCCCCTGATGTACTGGCATTCTCATACACCTTCTTGGATTCTAGTCCTTCTAACTGCTCTCTGCATACTGTGTCATAGCTGATGCCAAGGTCACTGAAGAATTTTTCAATACATTCCTGTTTTCCAACAACATATAACTGCTCCTTCCACTTAAAAATTTCAACATGGTTTTGATTCTTTGAAGTCAAAATCTCATGAGACTGTGTACATTGCAGCTCCCTGTAAATGTTTGAGCTCTTTGCTATACAGTGCCTTTCAAACACACTGAGTTCATCATTTAATGCTTCTATAATTCTATTTTCCACTACTGCTTCTGTGCGACTTTCACTGCAGCATACCTGACAAAGGATATATGACTTTTGTAAAGAGACTCTACCCTGTATAGTTGGCTTTGAAAATTCAAAGACTTCATTGTTCTCAATAACAAACTGCATTTTTAAAGGATCAAGATATTTGGTGGTATCCAATGTCCAATTCTGGTCAGCATTTCCTGTCTGTAGTTCTATGTACAGCTGCACACTACCCCAAGCCATGGCAATTTCTGATTTTTTAGATTGCTTCATGTGTGCTGAGTAAAAAAGATAAGATATATAGTATAACTTCGATGTGTAGATCTTCTAGGGATCATGGCTAAAAAATTGACTTATTGAGAAGTCGACTCCGACTTATTGAGAGGTCAACTCAAATCATGTGCATGTTAAAACATGTACACGATTCAATCTTGGAAGTGCATATATCCCTGGACACATGTAAAAATGTCAAGTGAAACTCTACATGACTTTGAGGCAAAAGGGATGAAAACAAGACACATCATATAAATCCATATTTTGTGTCACACAACACAAATAGACAATAGACAAGAGGGCCATGAGGCCCTGTAGCGCTCACCTGAGAACCACAAGACAAAGCAGTATGCAATTAATTAAAGGTCTAAGCCTTATGGTTTAAGAGAAAAATAATATTTTATATTTTTCCCATGATCAACTGATCCTGTACAAACATATTTACTCAATGTTAAACGAAATATGCCATACAATTAGGTGTCAGGTAATGACTCTAAGTTTGCATATTCCCTAAAAAGTTTGCAAACATGCCTTTTGAGCGATTTTCATGGTAAACCGATTATCACGCATGACCGTTGTCATCGCTACACTACTGGAAAACGTTATAATCGAGCTATTAGCAGTTGGGGACAACTCTCTCATACGTTCAAAACAGAGGAGCTGAACATGATGTTATCTCCCAACTATTAAAGCTGAGAATCTTCCAGTTTCAGAGGAGAAGAGTTTCAAAGTTTTCACTATTTGTTTCTATTGAAAACTGGCCACCCCTGGGGCAGAGCCAATTTTGACCCCCAGGGGCATGATTTATACAACTTTAGTACAGGACCTGAACATGATACTATATGCCAAATATGAAAGCTGAGAACCTTCCAGTTTCAGGAGAAGATTTTTTAAGTTTTCACAATATATTCTATAGAAAACTGGCCACCCCTTGGGTGTGGTCAAATTTAACCCCTGGGGCATAATTTATATAACTTTTGACGTTATATGCCAAAGATAAATCAAATGATATACAAGATATTCTCTTTGCTTTAAGAACTCAACATGTCAGTCTAATTTAAGTGTACAACAATTAATTCAGAACATTGTTCATTAAAATTGGTTAACGAATCTGAATAAAATTAAATACATATATAACTACAATGCATTGATACATGTACATAATGTTTAAAAGATACCTATTCAAAATACCAAAAGAGATTTTAGGAACACTGTACAATAATCAAACAGCAATGAAATCAAACTCTGCCAAGCACCTCCCTTCCCCCCCACCCCTCGGGGCGGAACCAATTTTGACCCCAGGGGCATAATTTATATCACTTTTGTAGAGGACCTGACCATGATAATATGTGCCGCATGATGCATACTGACGGATATCAGGCAATCACAAAAGCTCACCCTGAGCACTTTGTGCTCTGATGAGCTAAAAATTGTGGACAACGGACGACGCACGACAGACACAGGGGGACCACAAAAGCTCACCTTGGTACTTTGTGCCAGGTGAGCTATAAAGGTGTTTATATGTATTAGGTATTTAGTCATTAATTATGAAATTCCCTTCAAAGTTTCCTAGCTATTTCACTGGCAAACTTACCACTACCACTGCTGTCTCCTGCTTTTTTGGAGTGGTACTGCATCTCCTTTTTAAGTTCTATCCTGAAACATGCATAAAAGGGACATTTTCAAGAAGGAAAATAATGTCCTTCAAAATGACTACAGGTATTTGTGAAAATACTTACAAGCAGTATGAGTACAACATTCTTTTAACCCTTTACACCATGAATACACCTTGTAGGCCTTTGCAAACTGAGTAGACCCAGATCAGATGGCTCCTGTAGGAGTCTCATCATCACAGTCGTCGGTTTGCTTATGAAATAGTATAATTATATGCAAAATTCGAACTTGTCCAAATTTGGTTCTAGCCATAGGCTTTATGCCCTTAACCTGTACTTTAGTCATAATTTTCAAATGTGATACATCCAAAGCTATTTTCAAAATATTTATAGAACCTATTATATAACAGAATGAATGGAACACGGACCGAGAAATAAGGCTAAAACTTTATCACGCAGAACCATCGGACATTTTAAAGTAGCTGTGAGGGGGCTGATGTGGTGTGGCGGTGTTGTGTCTGAACAAGTGAGTTGCATTCATTATATCAATTAGACAAAGATGGTGTGTCTATTTGTAATGCTGCTACACTATGTGATAGTATGCTGTAGATAAATGACATGACATAAACTGACACCTGGTCCATCAGTCTTAGTTTGTAGCATTCTCTTTATAATCAGATTTAGCAAAGAAATTGCTGCTTCTATATTTAATGATTGGTATGCCATGACCTAGGATTGAACCCAATACTAATTACTCCAGAAGTGATGCTCTACCTACTGAGCTAACACAGCTGTCAGATAGTAAAAAGTTTGGATATATTGAAAAATATAGTTACACAGTGCTTCATCTGGTTATGAAACTGCTTTGGTAATCATAAATTTAACAAGGATACTAATACCCAGGGAGCCAGTAGTACCTACCGTGCACCCCCCCCCCCCCCCCCCCCTCTAGACTTTTTTCATGGGTACCAAAATGTTCAGAAAAGTGTCCTGAATCAGAATCGCGAATGTACTCAAACTTAGAATTTAGGCTATGTGTATTTTAACCATTTCCATGGCAACCTTCCAGTTTTCGTAATGATGACCCATACCTACAAATTCGCCCATATCACAGCCAGTTTTTGTCCTAAAACTATAAAACTGGTACCAAATGGAAGATAAGATATTGTGCTTTTATTTCTAACTTGTTTTTTTAAATTACCTTATTTGCATACTCATGAATATTAACGAGAACATTAAAAATAGTAAAAAAATATAGAAATAACTTAAACCTTTCATTTTTTTATCCTACAAATATCAGAAAATAACTTCAAATGCAGTTTAACATGACGAAACCCCCAGGAAACAAAATATCCAATTTGAGGACCATAGCATTAATTTTAAGCACCATTTTCACCATTTCCATGGCAACACCCTAGTTTCGTAATGATGGTCCGTACCTGCAAAATCGTCCATATCACAGCCAGTTTTTGTCCAAAACCTATAAAACTGATACCAAATTGGAGATAGGACATTGTGCTTTTATTTCCAGTTTGTTTTTTAAATTACCTTATTTGCATACTCATGAATATTAATGAGAACATTAAAAATAGTAAAAACAATATAGAAACTAGAGGTTTGTTTTTGTCACAAAAACAGATGTCTCCCCCTCCCAACCTCTTTCCAATACACAAGTGTAATGTCTGTAACTTCAAACTTATCAGGGTCTAATGTTTAAGTCATCAGGGACAATAACTCCAACATTGTCGGAGGGAGACAATTCAAAAGCCCCAGATACACAATAACACATGCTAGTCAACATTCTTGTGAAGTTTGGTGACTCTAGTACTAGTGGTTTCAGATACATGTGACACAAAGTAAAGTTTCTCTTATTTAAGTCATAAGGGGCAGTAACTCTAAAGTTATCAGGGGAGACAATTAAAAAAACCCCAGATTCACAACAACTCATGCTGGTGAAAATTCCTGTGAAGTTTGGTGACTCTAGCCCTACTGGTTTCAGAGATACGTGCAGCACAAAGTTTCTCTAATTTTAAGTTAACATATCAGGGGCAGTAACTCAAGAATTATAAGGGGGAGACAATTAAAAAACCCAGGTGCACAACAACTCATGCTGGTGAACATTCCTGTGAAGTTTGGTGACTCTAGCCCTAGTGGTTTTAAAGATATGCATGACAAAAAATTTCTCTAATTTAATGTAATCATATCAGGGGCAATAACTCCAAAGTTATCAAGGGAAGACAATTCAAAAACCCAAGTTGTACAACAACTCATGCTGGTGAACATTCCTGTGAAGTTTGGTGACTCTAGCCCTACTGGTTTCAGAGATATGCACGACACTAAGTAAAGTTTGTCTAATTTTAAGTCATCCGGGGCAGTAACTCCAAAGTTAACAGGGGAGATAATTCAAAAAAACCTAAGAGCAAAACAACTCATGCTTGTGAACAATCCTGTGAAGTTTGGTGACTCTAGCCCTACTGGTTTCAGAGATACGCGCGACACAAAGTTTGTATAAATTTAAGTATTCATATCAGGGGCAATAACTCAAGAATTATCAGGGGGAGACAATTAAAAAACCATAGGTGCACAACAACTCATGCTGGTGAACATTCCTGTGAAGTTTGGTGACTCTAGTACCAGCGGTTTCAGAGATACGCACGACACAAAGTTTTTCTAATTTTAAGTCATCAGGGGCAATAACTCCAAAATTATCAAGGGGAGACAATTCAAAAACCATAGGTGCACAACAACTCATGCCGGTGAACATTCCTTTTTCCTTTGATCTTTTCTTGTGTGACTAGTCCCACAAGAAAAACTATTTTTGGCTCTAACTTTGGAAAAGAATGATCTGGAAGCTAACCCTAACCCTAACCCTATGTCCCTCAACTGGCCAGGTTAATGTCACAAGAAATGGCCAGGTTAATGTCACAAGAGATGGCCAGGTTAATGATTCTACTTGTGGGACTAGTTAAAAAAAGTCACACAACTACCCTTTGGTGAGTGCGGACAGACGGACAGACGGACGGACGGACGGACGGACAGACAGACAACTCTGGCAAAAACAATATATCTCCCCATAAATGGGGGAGACATAATAACGTAAATAATGTAAACTATTCACTTTTTATCCTACAAATATCAGAAAACAATTTCAAATGCAGTTTAACATGATGACAAAATCCTCAGAAAACAAAATATCAAATTTGAGGACCAAAAATTGAACTCTAAGTAACGTTTTAACTGTTTCCATAGTAACCATTCATTTCACTCTGTTCACACAGTTTTGTTAGTCGACACCTACCTGCAAAAATCTTCCATATCACAGGAAGTATTTGTGCTAACTGTATAAAACTGGTACCGAATTAAAGCCAAGACATTGTGCTTTGATTTAAAAGCTATAATTAGGAATTACCTTATTTGCATACACATGAATATTAATGAGAATAATTAAAAAATAGCAAAAAAATACAGAAATAACGTAAACCTCTCAATTTTTATCCTACCAATATCAGAAAACAACTTCAAATGTAGTTTAAAATGATGACAAAATACTCAGAAAGCTAATCATCTTAATTGATATCCAAACAATAAACTGTAAGTAAGATTGTAACGGTTTCCATGGTAACCGATCCTTCCACAAATTTTGGAAAATTGACATCCAACTGTAATAATCCGCTAGATCTCGGTTATTTTTGATGAATCATGAAATCAATTGTTACAAACATAGATATGAGGCATTGCTTTAATAGTAAATATTACTTCTCTGATATAAACTAATTTGCATATGTATGAATATTTATGAGAACAGTAATAGATGTTGAAATTTTCGACAGACACCAGTCTTTCTCTTATATTAAGCAAACAAATATGGAAAATGGTTAGCTTAAGTTTACTATGATCACTGAATATCACCAAGATTATTAGATAAATAAATTTGGGACACATTATATAGCACTCATGGTGATATATCTGTTTCCTAGGCAACCATTCTAACCTCATTGTTCATATTACAGAGTGTTTACATACCTGCAACATACAAATATTTTGCTGCCTTCTTGGGCGATAATTATAAATGATATAAACATATACCTGGTAGTTGATATGCTGTCTTGCTAACCATCACAGAATTAAAGCTAAGACATTGTGCTTTGGTTTAAAGGCTATACTTAGGAATTACCATATTTGCATACACATGAATATTAATGAGAATAATTAAACAAGAGGGCCATGAGGCCCTGAAGCGCTCACCTGAGATAACCCCAGGGGCGGGGCAATTTTTGACCACAAGAAATCATGTGGACAACCTTGGTAGAGAACCACAAGGCAAAGCAGTATGCCATTAATTAAAGGTCTAAGCCTTATGGTTTCAGAGGAAAATAATATTTCGTATTTTTCCCATGAAAAACTGATAAGCCCTGAGGCAGGGCCAAGTTTTGCCCAGTGGTCAGGGTCTTAAGTTAAACATTCTTGGCAGAGGACCACAAGCCACAGCTACATATTTATAGAGGACCATTAGATCATGTTAGTCATACCAAATATCAATGGTCTAGGCCTTACAGTTTCAGTAGATTTTTAAAGATTTTCCTATGAAAAACTGATAAGCCCTTGGGCGGGGCCATTTTTGGCCCAGGGGCCATAATTTGAACAATCTTTGTAGAGGACCATAAGATTATGCTACAAACCAAATATCAAAGGTCTAGGCTTTACAGTTTCAGAGAAGAAGATTTTTAAAGAATTTCCTATGAAAAACTGATAAGCGTTTGGGCGGGCCCATTTTGGCCCGGGGGTCATAATTTGAACAATATTTGTAGAGGACCATAAGATCATGCTACATACCAAATATCAAAGGTCTAGGCTTTACAGTTTGAGAGAAGAAGATTTTTAAAGAATTTCCTATGAAAAACTGATAAGCCCTTGGGCGGGCCTATTTTTGGCCCGGGGTCATAATTTGTTCAATATTTGTAGAGGACCATGAGATCATGCTACATATTAAATATCAAAGGCCTAGGCCTTACAGCTTCAGAAAAGAAGAGTTTTAAAGATTTTCCTATGAAAGACTGATAAGCCCATGGGTGGGGCCATTTTTGGCCCGGGGTCATAATTTGTTCAATATTTGTAGAGGCCCATAAGATCATACTACATACCAAATATCAAAGGTCTAGGCCTTACAGTTTGAGAGAAGAAGATTTTTAAAGATTTTCCTATGAAAAACTGATAATCCCATGGGTGGGGCAATTTGTGGCCCGGGGGGTCATAATTTGAACAATATTTGTAGAGGCCTGTAAGATGATACTACATACCAAATATCAAAGGTCTAGGCCTTACAGCTTCAGAGAAGAAGATTTTTAAAGATTTTCCCATGAAAAACTGATAAGCCCATGGGCGGGGCCATTTTTGGCCCAGGGGTCATAATTTGAACAATATTTGTAGAGGACCATAAGATCATACTACATACCAAATATCAAAGGTCTAGGCCTTACAGTTTCAGTAAAGAAGATTTTTAAAGATTTTCCTATGAAAAACTGATAAGCCCTTGGGCGGGGCCATTTTTGGCCCAGGGGCCATAATTTGAACAATCTTTGTAGAGGACCATAAGATTATGCTACAAACCAAATATCAAAGGTCTAGGCTTTACAGTTTCAGAGAAGAAGATTTTTAAAGATTTTCCTATGAAAATTCCATATTACCATATATGGAGAAAATGACCACGCCCTCTGGCGGCCATGTTTTTTGCCGGATCAAAATTCTTTTAACAACTTTTGAAGTCTATCAACTGAGAAACATTTTGGTGAAAACTATATTCAAATCGGACATGTCATTCTGGAGAAGAAGATTTTTCTAGATATTGTGTACGGTTGCCATGGCAACAAGACCCATGGCCCCACCCACTATCTTTTAACAACTTTTGAAGCACCCACCCACAGTATGTATCTGACCAAGTTTGGATACAATTGGGCTGTCGGTTTCAGAGAAGAAGTCGTTTGAAATTTTGACGGACAGACAGACGGACAGACCTACTGGCGGGTAGTTTTGTGACTGCGATGCCTGTGTGACAACAAAATTTACTTATGTGACAACTAAAAAAGTGTACGCACTGCACCACACTTATGCAACAGTCACAGAAGTATTTTTAGACATCAGTCACAGAAGCAAGTTTGATTACCAAAGTCCATATGAATTCCATATGAATTACCTCAGTATTTTAGTATATCTTTTTTTTAACCTCAGTATTTTAGTATATCTTTTTTAATAAGGATCAATCAGTATCCTGGTAATCCTATTAAAATAGGTGACTCAACACAAGAATTCTGCAGAATTAAATGTCTTGCATACCCACGATTCCACATACATCTGTAGCCAAAGTATGTCTGGTGTGTGAAGCACTTGTACCTTTTGGGTAACAGAGCTACCAAAAAAGCTAATGCCTAAGGTAAATGTAGGTCACAGAGGTCAAGGTCAGAGGTCACCAAACTGTGATGCAACATGCTATACTCAATGAGGCACATCAGCACATGAAGCTGCAGTACTTTAATCTATAACTTTAGCCAAGGTCACAGGTCACTAAACTCCAATGCAACATGCTGTACTTATCAAGATGCATGAGCATGTGAAGCTGAGCAACTGTAGCTGCAGTACTTTTTTTAGCAAAAATGGATAAGGAGCCCTCTGATCAGTGTCTACACTGTTTGCATAGGAAAGCTGCCACAGAAATATAAGAATATGATTTGGGAGTCACACAAGAGACAAACATGGACAACACTGTCACAGAAGTAAAGAATATGACTTGGGTGTCACACAAGACATGGACAACACTGTCACAGAAGTAAAAGAATATGACTTGGGAGTCACACAAGAGACAAGACATGGACAACACTGTCACAGAAGTAAAGGAATATAACTTGGGAGTCACACAAGACATGGACAACACTGTCACAGAAGTAAAGGAATATAACTTGGGAGTCACACAAGACATGGACAACTGTCACAGAAGTAAAGGAATATAACTTGGGAGTCACACAAGACATGGACAACACTGTCACATAAGTAAAAGAATGACTTGGGAGTCACACAAGACATGGACAGCAGAAGAGGGCAATATGGTGAACATTTATATGAAGTTATTTTGAAATCTGATCAGCGGTTGAGAGGAAATGCCATTTAAAGCAATTGTGTAGTTTTGATGCAATCTCGCATAAGCTCGCCTTCCTGAAGAAAAAAACAACACCTTTCATTGATTCAAGCAGACAAAAAAATTAAGAATGACAAAAGGTTGTTTTAGATATCTACTTTAGAATCTCAAAACTGGTATTGAGAGATATTTATTCTTTTAACTTTTAATTTAAATCACACTTGTGTAGATAAAATCCATGTACATATGGAAATCTTAATTTCTAATAGGCAATTGAAGGTAAAATTTCTCGGCAGTAAATAACACTTCGAATGGTGCAATTTTGAGGCATCGGACATTAAATTTTGTTTAAATCTTTGATTATATAAGAATAAAATCTGTACTTGATAAATCACCCACTTTTGAACAAACAAAACGGGTCGAAATTGAAAAATTGGGCAGGGGTTCCCCTTAGGCAGTGCCACAATGTATACACCCCTTGTAAAAGACCCTCCCAAGATGGGTGGACAAGACAGAGATTTTATAAAGACAAGTAGGCTGGGGCAGATTCCATTTATACATCTTAATATGGAATCATACCTACTCGCAGAATAACAAGGATAGAGAATGGCAAAATTTCACTCACCTTGTTTAAAGAAAGTTTTATCCTTTGTATAAAGCTGTTTAAAAAGCCTCTAACCTTGAAATTCATCTTTCATTTTTAGCATGTGCTTATTTTGGCACTGGCAATCAGAAAGATCAACTGGCATTTAGCGAGTTAGCCATGTCTCATCTGTTATTAGTTACTAATGTCAGAAATGCACTGGCTGAAACAAAATGCCATGACGTGAAAAACCATGTATGACATTTGAGTAATATTTTCTCCAATTATACAGATTGTAAATTCAATTGCATGGTATAATGTATTTAAAAACAATCCAAATACTAGTTAAATAGGATTTCTGTAATGGAAAATCAGTTTGAGAGATTGGATACTCACGTAATCGAAGTATCAGTGACCATAGATGCGTAATTTTGAAGTGGGTGGGGTACACGTTTTATCATCCGTTTTCATGGGAGTTTCATCGTTGCAAGACAATTAATCCTGTACCAGGAGTTTTCTGTTTGATCAGCTAATGATATTTTAGCTATTCTCTCCTGTACTATAAATTGTTGAGACATACTTTAAAGACATTCCCTTGGCCGGCTTGGGTCTTTACAGCTAACCTGTGAAAAAGCATGCGGCACATGGTAAGAGCTATAGCAGTCTGCCTGTCAAGAACCACTGGAGCGTTCCATGTGAGGCCCGTCTCTTACATTTGATGATTTGGAAATGATTAGATTGTCACTAATGCAGTATATGTTTTTATTTTTTATTATGCTCCCTGAAACTATAAGACGGAGCATATAGGCCCCGCTTTGTCCGTTCGGCCTGTGAATGTCTTCTAAAGTGCTCAACCTACATTCATGACACTCCACATACAAATATATCTCATTGAGATCAAGTGCAGGGTGCAGGGGTTAAATTATAACTTTCTGAGCAGTATTTACATATTCTGATAGACCTTGTTGGGAGAAAAGGCAGCTTCATAGTTTGTAAAGATTTGTGAAAATGTTGTCTGTCAAATAGCTTGGATCCAGATAAGATGCCGGGTTACTTGACGTCTCATCTGGATCCAACCTGTTTGCATATGGCCCTTTGTTTGTTAGTGGTAGGCTTCTTAAGGGTTGAACTTCTATTGGGTTCTGACCAACAATGGTCTTTTGAGTGTGTTCCCCTTGACTAATTGTATGTCAGGGCCTCTCTAGACAGAATGAGACGGCTTGCCATATTTTGCACACTTGTATCATGCTTTTACTGTTACTTTCACGCCTATTGCAGACCTGTTTACCCATACTTTTGCGCAAGTGTAATCATCTTCCAATTTAAGTGTAATCTTGGGGTAGGCAAGTGCAATACCAAGACAAAATCATATTGACCGCCTTTTTACTGTGACCGCCTAATCACAGAACTCTTTGAATATTCATACATTTTGGCACATCTGAGAAATTAATGTGATATTTGAAAATTTCATGGAAAATGGAGCATTAATGCTCCATAGGAGAACATTTTCAATTTTCCATAATGCTTAAAAATATTAAAACTTTTCAAAAAGTGAAAACTATTACTTATATCTAAAGACTATTCATCGTAGGCAGAGGCCAGTATAAATCCTCATGGAGGAAAGGGTTAAGAAAAATGCAGATTTTTTACTAACCATTTTTTGTCAGCTAAACTAAAAGAAACTCAATTCAGCTATTAGTTCGCACATGATTGTTTCTGCTTTTGCCACGAGTTTGTCTTTTTATTGAAACTTTTTTTTTCGCCGATGATTTTGCAACACACATGTCTTTCATAGATGTCTGTTTTTCCTTCAGCTTTACAAATTCGCCGTGTGACTTAGAGTTTATATGACGAATACAAGCAAATCGTCCACAGTGTGCACATGAAAAATCTATAGAGTTTATATGACGAATACAAGCAAATCGTCCACAGTGTGCACATGAAAAATCTATCGTGCAAACTGAGCACTTCACGCAAGTCTCCATCGACTGACGGTCCTAAGCAATTCCATGCTTCATGATAAGCAGCTTTATATTGTTGGTTCACAACTGATTTCTTTTTCTTATTCGTCGGTTTGTTCGGAAAAGAGTCATTAGTTTCATGACATCGTTTATTCGTTCTCGATTCCGGCGTCTGCTTGTCCTGCTCTGCCATTTTGTAAATACATCCATTGCACATGCGCACAATTGGTATGGACTAAACAGCCGGCGCCGCGATGAAACAAGGGGAAAAAAATGCGGCGCCTACTCCCCGAAATACGGTATAATACGATAAGGAAAAAATACGGCGCCGAAATTTTTAAATGCGCGTAATTTAATGTCCGGGACCATAATAGCGTATATTGGAGGTGAAAAGCGTAATAATTACGCCCAAAACGTAATTGTAAACAGGTCTGCTATTGAGAACAATGGGGGGGGAATCATTGAATGGACCTGGGTAATGTCTTTAACCCAAGTTTAAATTGGCCTTTCAAATTACCAACAGGGTACACTATTTGACTGTTTCCTAGACTGGTCCAAGTGTGATCTCTATTACTCAGGCGCATACAACAAAACACATAGAAAAATGGAATGTGTCTCAACCACCCTGATCAAATGAAATAAGACACCAGTCAACTTAATGAAAACTGTGGTCTTGTCCAATCCCCATGGAACCCAACTCTGTCCAACGTTGATCAATGTGTCCAACTATCTTGTGCTGCAGTTTGTATGGACACCAAGGATTTGTCACAGAAGTAAATTTAAGCCAGTTTGGACACATTTTCTTGTGTGACTGTCACAGAAGACAAAATTGCAGCACAAGTACCCATTTTTTCAAGGAATTCACAGCACAAGTAGACCCTCGTCAACACGGACAGACGGACAGACGTACAGACGGACAGACGGACAGACAGACGCCGGGGTATCACAATAGCTCACCTTGAGCACTTTGTGCTCTGGTGAGCTAAAAATAGCAAAAAAATACAGAAATAACGTAAACCTCTCAATTTTTATCCTACCAATATCAGAAATATTACTGTTCTCATAAATATTCATACATATGCAAATTAGTTTATATCGGAAAAGTAATATTTACTATTAAAGCAATGCCTCATATCTATGTTTGTAACAATTGATTTCATGATTCATCAAAAATAACTGAGATCTAGCGGAGTATTACAGTTGGATGTCAAATTTCCAAAATTTGTGAAGGATCGGTTACCATGGAAACCATTATAATCTTACTTACAGTTTATTGTTTGGGTATCAATTTAGATACTTAGCTTTCTGAGTATTTTGTCATCAATTTAAATTACATTTGAAGTTGTTTTCTGATATTGGTAGGATAAAAATTGAGAGGTTTACGTTATTTCTGTATTTTTTGGAATTTTTTTTATTATTCTCATTAATATTCATGTGTATGCAAATATGGTAATTCCTAAGTATAGCCTTTAAACCAAAGCACAATGTCTTAGCTTTAATTCGGTACCAGTTTTATACAGTTAGCACAAAAACTTCCTGTGATATGGGCAGGTAGATGTCGACTAACAACAAGAGGGCCATTGGCCCTATATCGCTCACCTGAGTTACAGTAATACATGTATATTGACATGTTAATTTTTCAGTGGAAAACAATCTAGCAGATGAAATAAGCTTAGTGCACTGCTTTCACCCTTTCACTGCTGAATAAACTTGAACTGGATTCAGAACTAATACCAAGTGAATGGTTGACCAAGATCTAAACTGTTTACAACTTGTGCCATTTTTGCCTTAGCTCAAAATGCCTAAAACTGGTCTTTGAGAAATTCAAATGACTTCAATAAAGCTATGCAATTAATGCAATTATACCTTGACCCAGGTATATAGGCAAATAAAGTGCTAGGCAGTACATAATGCCAGTTTTTGTGTGAAATGACCAATAAGAATATCTTTAAAAATCGTTTAACCCTTTCCCTCATATAAAGCTGTTTTCATGTATTAGCAAACAGAGTAGACTCAGATCAGACGACTCCTACGGAAGCTGTCTGATCTGGGTCTTCTCTGTTTCTTTTGACACAATATAGATCGGATTCTACAGTTTTTGTCAAAGCAAAAACTTCTCTTCAGAGAAATAATGTGTTTTACACATTAAAAATAAGAGTAGACTAGATCAGAAGGCTGCTATAGAAGCTGTCTGATCAGGGTCTGCTCTGTTTACATTTGACAAGATATAGATTTGATTTTACAGTTTTTTTCAAAGCTAAAACTTCTATTTATGGCAATAACAATTTTTTAAGCATTAGCAAACAAGAGTAGTCCCAGATCAATTTTTGTCAAAGCAAATAGGTTAAGGGTTAATAGGTGTTTAGAAATAATTCTAGATCTAGGTGTGAATATCTCATGATAATTCAATTAAACGGGTCATTAGTATTTTTAACAATTGAAATTGAGAAGAGTTACGTCTATTGTTATAATTAAGTTATATTTACTCAGTTATTTCATTAATATCATACAAAATTCAGACATTTTAGGACTTTTTAATGTGTTGTCATCAAATTTTATATAAAAATGTTATATTTAAGATGCTTTTTTGGGCAGCAGTAGTAATTTTAACACCTATCATTGTTAGGGGGGCAAATGCATTATCATGTTTTCTTAAGAATTACCATGACTTATATCAGTTGGGCCATTGCATAATCATGTTTTCACAGTTTTCTTAAACATTGCCATGACTTACATCAGTTGGGTTTGGACCCAGATCAAAAGTCTAGATGGTGATCATTTTCCTTGATTGGCTGAATTGTTACTTTCCAATATCTCTCACATCTAATTTGAGAGACATTGGAAGACACCATGTACTAACACTACACACTGGGGTTAATAGGTCAAAATGCCTTTAATGTTTCGTCTGCAACAAAAAGTTATTGTCATCTGCTTCAATTCTTAAATTAAACTTACTTTCTTTTTATTGCAAAAATATGGTTAAGATGACAAACAGTTTGGATCCTGATGAGACGCTGCACTATGCGGCCTCTCATCTGGATCCAAACTGTTTGCATAGGTAATCACAGTTTCACCACTAGCATGCAAAGAGTTAAGAGTCATGCATTGACCTGGAGAGATTTTACTGCCGAGCGCTGTAACCTTTGAACTGAAGGATCTGGAGTTGTTCATTTAACCCTTAATTTCCCTCATATAAACTTGTTTTCATGCATCTGCAAACAGAGTAGACCCAAATAAGGTGGCTCCTGTAGGATCAGTGTCTGTTATTTGCTAATGGAATTTGACAGATCTGTTTCTATGCCTTCTAAAACAGCTACACTGATTCACCTTCAACATTTTATCATAAATAGATATAAATAGAATGACACTGGAACTCCAGTGCAGTTATCTCCCTTTGTCCCTTATGGCTATGCTGATGGGACAAGGGAAATAACTGTGAGGAAATTACCTTTTAAGTGTTACAGATTCAGATGTTAAGTAGCATAAAACCCCAGGGTGAGACCATTTTTGGCCCAGGGGTCATTATTTGAACACAACTGATAGTGGTATATTAGGTGATGCTTCATACCAAATATCTTAGCTCTAGATTATGTGGTTTCAGACAAAAAGATTTTTAAATGTTTCCCTATATAAGTCTATGTAAAAACTACAAGCCCAAGGGCAGGGCCATTTTTGGCCCGGGGGTCATCATTTTAACAAACTTGGTAAAGGACCATTAGATGATGCTATATACCAAATATCAAAGCTCTAGAAATTGTGGTTTCAGAGAAGAAGATTTTTAAAGATTTAAAAAAAAAACCTGTAAAAGTAGTGGGGCGGGGCCATTTTTTGCCCGGGGGTCATGATTTTAACAAAACTGATAGAGGACACCCTAAGGTACATTTCTGTGAAATTTGGTTGAAATCCTCCCAGTGGTTTAGGAGAAGAAGTCATTTGAAATAAAAGTGAACGGACAGACGGACGGACAGACGGACAGACGGACAGACGGACGACGGACGACAGGCGGTCACAATAGCTCACCTTGAGCCTTTGGCTCAGGTGAGCTAAAAATGTGTGAACAGAGTGAAATGAATGGTTACTATGGAAACAGTTAAAACGTTACTTGGAGTTCAATTTTTGGTCCTCAAATTTGATATTTTGTTTTCTGAGGATTTTTTCACCAGGTTAAACTGCATTTGAAATTGTTTTCTGATATTTGTAGGATAGAAAGTGAATAGTTTACGTTATTTACGTTATTTCTATATTGTTTTTACTATTTTTAATGTTCTCATTAATATTCATGAGTAAGTAAATAAGGTAATTAAAAAAAAAAAACTGGAAATAAAAGCACAATGTCCTATCTCCAATTTGGTATCAGTTTTATAGGTTTTGGACAAAAACTGGCTGTGATATGGACGATTTTGCAGGTACGGACCGTCATTACGAAAACTAGGGTGTTGCCATGGAAACGGTGAAAATGGTGCTTAAAATTAATGCTATGGTCCTCAAATTGATTATTTTGTTTCCTGGGGGTTTCGTCATCATGTTAAATTGCATTTGAAGTTATTTTCTGATATTTGTAGGATAAAAAAATGAAAGGTTCACGTTTTTTCTATACTTTTTTACTATTTTTAATGTTCTCATTAATATTCATGAGTATGCAAATAAGGTAAATTAAAACAAGAGGGCCATGATGGCCCTAAATCGCTCACCTGGTTACTATAGACATATGCATACACTGTATTTCTATGTAAAAATAAGTAAGCTTCAGATTGGGGCCAATATGAAACCAAGGGCCATAATTTTAGGCCTTGAGTTTCAAATTTGAACAATCTAAATAAAGGAACATTAGATGATGCTTCATATAAATTTCAAAGGGCCTTACAATTTCACAGGAGATTTTAAAGATTTTCCTATGAAAAACTGATAAGCCAGGGACGGAGCCATTTTGGTCCAGAGGTCATATATAATTTGAACAATTTTGGTAGAAAACCATTAGATGATAATAAATACTAAATTTCAAAGGTCTAGGCCTTACAGTTTAGGAGAAGATTTTTAAAGATTTTCCTATGAAAAACTGATAAGCCTGGGGGGCCGGGGCCATTTTTGGTCCGGGGGTCATAGTTTGAACAATCTTTGTAGAGGACCATTAGACGATGCTACATACCAAATATCAAAGGTCTAGGCCTTACGGTTTCAGAGAAGAAGCTTTTTATGAAAAACTGATAAGCCCCCGGGCGGGGCCATTTTGGTCAAGGGGTCATAATTTGAACAATCTTTGTAGAGGACAAATAGAACATACCAAATATCAAATGTCTAGGCCTTACGGTTTCAGAGAAGAAGATATTTAAAGATTTTCCTATGAAAAACTGATAAGCCCGGGGCGGGGCGGGCCATATTTGGTCCAGGGGTCATAATTTGAACAATCTTTGTAGAGGAACATTAGATAATGCTACATACCAAATATCAATGGTCTAGGCTTTACAGTTTCAGAGAAGAAGATTTTTAAAGATTTTCCTATGAAAAACTGATAAGCCCCGGGGCAGGGCCATTTTTGGTCCGGGGGTCATAATTTGAACAATCTTTGTAGAGGACCATTAGATGATGCTACATACTAAATACCAAAGGTCTAGGCCAAACGGTTTCAGAGAAGAAGATTTTTAAAGATTTTCCTATGAGAAACTGATAAGCCCCGGGGCGGGGCCATTTTTGGTCCGAGAGTCATAATTTGAAAAATCTTCGTAGAGGATCGTTAGATGATGCTACATACCAAATATCAAAGGTCTAGGCCTTACGGTTTCAGAGGAGAAGATTTTTTAAAGATTTTCCTAAGAAAAACTGATAAGCCCCAGGCCGGGGCCATTTTTGGTCCAGGGGACATAATTTGAACAATCTTTGTAGAGGTCCATTAGATAATGCTACATACCAAATATCAAATGTCTAGGCCTTACGGTTTCAGAAGAATATTTTTAAAGATTTTCCTATGAAAAACTGATAAGCACGGGGTGGGGCCATTTTTGGCCCGGGGGTCATAATTTGAACAATTTTGGTAGAGGACCATTAGATGATGCTACATACTAAATACCAAAGGTCTAGGCCTAACGGTTTCTGAGAAGAAGATTTTTAAAGATTTTCCTATGAAAAACTGATAAGTCACGGGGCGGGGCCATTTTTGGTCCGGGGGTCATAATTTAAACAATCTTTGTAGAGGACCATTAGATAATGCTACATACCAAATATCAAATGTCTAGGCCTTACGGTTTCAGAGTAGAAGATTTTCAAAGATTTTTCTATGAAAAACTGATAAGCCCCGGGGCGGGGCCATTTTTGGCCCGGGGGTCATAATTTGAACAATCTTGGTAGAGAACCATTAGATGATGTTACATACTAAATACCAAAGGTCTAGGCCTTACGGTTTCTGAGAAGAAGATTTTTTAAAGATTTTCCTAAGAAAAACTGATAAGCCCCGGGGCGGGGACATTTTTGGTCCGGGGGACATAATTTGAACAATCTTTGTAGAGGACCATTAGATAATGCTACATACCAAATATCAAAGGTCTAGGCCTTACGGTTTCAGAGAAGAAGATTTTTAAAGATTTTCCTATGAAAAACTGATAAGCCCCGGGGCGGGGCCATTTTTGGCCCGGGGTTCATAATTTGAACAATCTTGGTAGAGGACCATTAGATGATGCTACATACTAAATTTCAAAGGTCTAGGCCTTACGGTTTCTGAGAAGAAGATTTTTAAAGATTTTACTATGAAAAACTGATAAGCCCCGGGGCGGGGCCATTTTTGGTCCGGGGGTCATAATTTGAACAATCTTTGTAGAGGACCATTAGATAATGCTACATACCAAATATCAAATGTCTAGGCCTTACGGTTTCAGAGAAGAAGATTTTTAAAGATTTTCCTATGAAAAACTGATAAGCCCCGGGGCGGGGCCATTTTTGGCCCGGGGGTCATAATTTGAACAATCTTGGTAGAGGACCATTAGATGATGTTACATACTAAATATCAAAGGTCTAGGCCTTACGATTTCTGAGAAGAAGATTTTTAAAGATTTTCCTATGAAAAACTGATAAGCCCCGGGGCGGGGCCATTTTTGGTCCGGGGGTCATAATTTGAACAATCTTTGTAGAGGACCATTAGATAATGCTACATACCAAATATCAAAGGTCTAGGCCTTACGGTTTCAGAGGAGAAGATTTTTAAAGATTTTCCTCTGAAAAACTGATAAGCCCCAGGGCGGGGCCATTTTTGGTCCGGGGGACATAATTTGAACAATCTTTGTAGAGGACCATTAGATGATTCTACATACCAAATATCAAAGCTCTAGGCTTTGTGGTTTCAGAGAAGAAGATGTTTAAGTAAATTGTTGACGACGCACGACGCACGACGCACATACGCACGACGCACGACGCACGACGACGGACGCCGGACACTGCCCCCTCACAATACCTCACCTGGCACTTTGTGCCAGGTGAGCTAAAAACAAATTAGAAATATAAGCACAATGTCTTATCTTCCATTTGGTACCAGTTTTATAGTTTTAGGATAAAAACTGGCTGTGATAGTGGCGAATTTGTAGGTATGGGTCACCATTACGAAAACTGGGGGGTTGCCATGGAAACGGTTAAAAAACACATAACCTAAAAGAGTTTAAGTTCGAGTACATTCGCGATTCTGATTCAGGACACTTTTCTGAACATTTTGGTACCCATGAAAAAAAGTCTAGGGGGGGGTGCACGGTAGGCACTACTGGCTCCCTGAGTATAATAAAACATGTATGTCTTCCCAACCAACTTGGAACAAGGGAAGAAGTTTTAAATTCCGAAGGCTGACTTATTACACAGAACTGTGTCTAAATCACTTACTTCTAACATATTCATCATCACTTACCACCCTACGTTTCTAAGATCCAAAGTTATAAACGATAGACCTTTTAGGACATAAGGTTTTTGATTTCTTACTATAAACTTGATTTACATATGCCAATACTAAATACACTTACCTTCATGAGTTGAATAAGTATCTAAAATATGTCCCTGACCCTAGAAATGTGTTACGTAGGTTGCTGTGTCCTTGACATTTGACCTACCATCCCCCGAAACAATAAGTGAAAAACCAAAGAATTATCTCAGGGTGCATACAGACTTCCAGCACTAAAATTCCATGATTGTTCCATTATTTTTCAATGATAAATTTCAATTTTCCATGATACAGTATAACCTTTGTTGATCGGCAGCTCTCTTAACCAGAAACCTGTTATACAGCACTGCACTGTTTGGTCCCCGCAGTTTCCCTATTTGTTTTATGTACCTAAACTCTCTCTTGATCGGAACCTCTGACTGTTAATCATTAACCGGCAAACCTGGACAGGCCGATAAAGGCAAATTAGCGGTTTTTCACAACTCGTTATCCAGCGGTTTGCTGACCTGTGATCATTCACAGAAAGTGCTTTAAATAAGTTCAAGTTGGGGATAAATTATGTTATGTTATGGGCCTAGGGTAAATTGACCGTCCTTTATAGATTTATATCGTTATCGTCCTTTAAAATAATGTATATAATATTATAAAAGTACAAAATGAACAAAACTAATTGAGCGAAATAGATCCCATCATAACATAAATATAAGTGAATACTATTTACCTGTTTAATTGGGTGTACGTGGACACTATACATGTACTTGTGTGGTCAGTCTGTATCAGTGTCGTGAAATGGAAGGAAATCGGAAACGTCATGCCTATGAGCAATGTGCCGGTGTTTTATTCAAGCCCTTTATACATGTGTGTTTACTTCTGACTGTATGCTTAACACGTTTATGTCTTTTGTACATGTAGTTTAACAAGAGGGCCAGAATGGCCCTGAAGCGCTCACCAGACAACCAGAGGAGAAGATTTTCAAAGTTTTCACTATATGTTTCTATAGAAAACTAGCCGGCCCTGGGAAAAACTTGTAGGGGACCTGAACATGATGCTATGTGCCAAATATGAAAGCTGAGACTAAGCTTCCAGTTTCAGAGAAGAAGATTTTCAAAGTTTTCTCAATATGTTTCTATTGAAAACTGCCCACCCCTGTGGCAGGGCCAATTTTGACCCTAGGGCCATAATTTATATAACTTTTAAAGAGGACCTGAACATGATGCTCTGCCAAATATGAAAGCTGAGAGCCTTCCAGTTTCAGAGAAGAAGATTTTCAAAGATTTCACTATTTGTTTCTATTGAAAACTGTCCATCCCTGGGGCGGGGACAATTTTGACCCGAGACCATAATTAATACAACTTTAGTAGACGACCTGAACATGATGCTATGTGCCAAATATGAAAGCTGAGAGCCTTCCAGTTTCAGAGAAGAAGATTTTCAAAGATTTCACTACATGTATTTGTTTCTATTGAAATTACTGCCCACCCCTGGGGTGCGGCCAATTTTGACCCTGGGGCCTTACATTATATAACTTTTGTAGAGGACCTGAACATGATACTATGTACCAAATATGAAAGCTGAGAACCTTCCAGTATCAGAGGAGAAGATTTTCAAAGATTTCACAATTTGTTTCTATTGAAAACAGCCCACCCTGGGGCGGGGCCAATTTTGACCCTGGGGCCATAATTTATATAACTTTTGTAGAGGACCTGAACATGTTGCTATGTGTCAAATATGAAAGCTGAGAACCTTCCAGTTTCAGAGAAGAAGATTTTCAAAGATTTCACTATTTGTTTCTATTGAAAACTGCCCACCCCTGGGGCAGGGCCAATTTTGACCCTGGGGCCATAAATAATATAAACTATGCAGAGGACCTGAACATGATGTTATGTGCCAAATATGAAAGCTGAGAACCTTCCATTTTCAGAGAAGAAGATTTCCAAAGATTTCACAATTTGTTTCTATTGAAAACTGCCCAACCCTGGGGCGGGGACAATTTTGACCCTGGGGCCATAATTTATATAACTTTTGTAGAGGACCTGAACATGATGCTTTATGCCAAATATGAAAGCTGAGAGCCTTCCAGTTTCAGAGAAGAAGATTTTCAAAGATTTCACTATTTGTTTCTATTGAAAACTGTCCATCCCTGGGGCGGGGACAATTTTGACCCGAGACGATAATTAATACAACTTTAGTAGACGACCTGAACATGATGCTATGTGCCAAATATGAAAGCTGAGAGCCTTCCAGTTTCAGAGAAGAAGATTTTCAAAGATTTCACTACATGTATTTGTTTCTATTGAAATTACTGCCCACCCCTGGGGTGCGGCCAATTTTGACCCTGGGGCCTTACATTATATAACTTTTGTAGAGGACCTGAACATGATACTATGTACCAAATATGAAAGCTGAGAACCTTCCAGTATCAGAGGAGAAGATTTTCAAAGATTTCACAATTTGTTTCTATTGAAAACAGCCCACCCTGGGGCGGGGCCAATTTTGACCCTGGGGCCATAATTTATATAACTTTTGTAGAGGACCTGAACATGTTGCTATGTGTCAAATATGAAAGCTGAGAACCTTCCAGTTTCAGAGAAGAAGATTTTCAAAGATTTCACTATTTGTTTCTATTGAAAACTGCCCACCCCTGGGGCAGGGCCAATTTTGACCCTGGGGCCATAAATAATATAAACTATGCAGAGGACCTGAACATGATGTTATGTGCCAAATATGAAAGCTGAGAACCTTCCATTTTCAGAGAAGAAGATTTCCAAAGATTTCACAATTTGTTTCTATTGAAAACTGCCCAACCCTGGGGCGGGGACAATTTTGACCCTGGGGCCATAATTTATATAACTTTTGTAGAGGACCTGAACATGATGCTTTATGCCAAATATGAAAGCTGAGAGCCTTCCAGTTTCAGAGAAGAAGATTTTCAAAGATTTCACTATTTGTTTCTTTTGAAAACTTCACACCCCTGGGGTGGGGCCAATTTGACCCCGGGGCCATAATTTATATAACTTTTGTGGAGGACCTGAACATGATGCTATGTGCCAAATATGAAAGCTGAGAACCTTCCGGTTTCAGAGGAGAAGATTTTCAAAGTTTGCACAATACGATTCTATTGAAAACAGCCCACCCCTGGGGCGGGGACAATTTTGACCCCAGGGCCATAATTTATATAACTTTTGTAGAGGACCTGAACATGATGCTATGTGCCAATTATGAAAGCTGAGAACCTTCTGGTTTCAGAGAAGAAGATTTTCAAAGTTTTACTATATGTTTCTATTGAAAACAAGGCACCCCTGGGGCGGGGTCAATTTTGACCCCAGGGGCATAATTTATATAACTTTTGTAGAGGACCTAAATATGATGCTATGTGCCAAAGATGAAAGTTGAGATCCCTGTAGATTCAGAGGAGAAGATTTTTAAAGGTTCAAATTGTTGACGACGGACGACGAACGACGAACGACAAACGACGAACGACGGACGACAGACGACGCACGACGCACGCCGACGGACAACAGGCGATCACAAAAGCTCACCCTGAGCACTTTGTGCTCTGGTGAGCTAAAAAGACAATAGACAAACAGTGTAGATCCTGATCAAAGGGCTCCTATTGAAATATACCAATGTGATCAGGATCAGTTCTGTTGTAGATCTATATATGTACATGTAATATGTTGTCATGGAGGAATTTCACTCGCAGCAAAAAAAGGAATGAATCTTTGGATGGGTAAACTTGTAAATCTAGGAATAATTCTCTTAACCGGCACACTCTCTTAACCGGCATATTAACGTGGAACCAATGGGTGACGGTTAACAGAGGTTATACTGTCCTAATTTTCATTTGATCAACAAAAAGCACTTTTCAGTTTTTCGTCAATTTCTCTTTTCAAATCATTCGTACTCAAAATTACTCATACCATTGAAAAAACGGAATAAGTCATTTTTGACCTTTAGCCTGCTATGGGCGGATGAGTGAATACCTATGCAAACAGTTTGGATCCAGATGAGACGTTTAATCAGGATCCAAACTGTTTGACAGCCTGATTGTATTTGGTAGACAAATTGATTATAGCTTGAATTTTGAAAATGTAGTAGGTGAAAAAGTTTGTAAAAATAATTTGCTTAAGTTAAGGTTAATAGAAAAAATAGTTTTGATTTTTAATTTCAACCCATTCCCTCATAGGCTATTTTTAGATCCAATATCTTTGAATATATCTACTGAAAAGGAGCTTTAATTAGTGAAAAGGAAATTTTAGAATTGAGTACATGTAGTTTTGAAACCATTGTGATAAATAGAACATTTGCTCCTATAGAGCAAACCTAATGCTCAATTTATCACAATGGTTTCATAAGGTGACTTTTACAGAGGTGTCAAAAGGCGCCAATATGAGGGAATGGGTTAAGCTTAACATTTCTGCGAAATTTAATATTTCAAGAATATTTCTCGAAATTCCTGGATCTTTTCTGACAGGAATTTCCATGGTATTTCCATGGTAAATTGCATAATTTCCAAATTCCATGATTTTCCCAGAAAATTCAATTTTCCATGACTTTTCCAGGTCTGTACGCACCTTGTATCTCAAACAATTAAAAAAAAATCATGGTGACCTTTGACCCATTAATATCAAAACCAATCTTAGTCATTTAGTTATCACCAAGGAGTGTACTACTCATATGCCCTTGCATTCCTCTTTTACTCAGTGGAAATGATATTCAGCGACCTTGACCTTTCACCCTTCATGCCCCAAAACATTCAGGTCATCTACTGATAATGCGCAACCTCTTTACCAAAATATCATGATTTAGGATGAAAGAAGTATTTCATTACTGACTGGACAGATGGGCGGACTGACACTGGCAAAGCAATATACTATAGTTACCCCCTTCTTTGAAGCGAATCGTTATAATCATGGCACTGTTACAATGATATGAAATTTCATGTGGCATCTCCCATCTGACTTCTGTTCTATTTTAGCATTATTTGAATCTCTTTCCTTTTTTTAAAATTTCTCTTACTTCTTCATCAAGTCTTTATGTCTAGGCTCTGTTATATCACCAAACTCAGTATGTTGAAATTTATCAGCAGCAGCATCTATTTTACTCTGGAGTGCAAATTTATCCCCAACAGTAAGTAGACTCACACCCTGAAAGATAGGAGAAAATATATGTCTGTTAGCTGGAAACAAGAGTGTTCAGAGGAACACATGTGTCACCTGCTCGCAGCTGACACAAAAACTGTTAATTGGCTGGAGTGAAATCAGAACAAAGGTGAATAACTAAATAAAAGAAAATGTGTCCGTGGGACATGGATGCCCCAATAGGTTTTTTCAAAACTGCATTTAAACTGATTGACTTACGGTTTGCATGTTTGTCTCGTGCAGATTTATTTCTATCCATTAATATGATTTCTATTAAACAAGAGGGCCATGAGGCCCTAAAGCGCTCACCAGATATAACCCCAGGGGTGGGGGCATTTTTGACCACAAGAAATCGTGTGTACACCCTTGGTAGAGAACCACAAGGCAAAGCAATATGCCATTAATTAAAGGTCTAAGCCTTATGGTTTCAGAGAAAAATAATATTTATATTTTTCCCATGAAAAACTGTTAAGCCCTGAGGCAGGGCCAAGTTTCGACAAGTGGTCAGGGTCGTAAATTAAACATTCTTGGCAAAGGACCACAAGCCACAGCTACATATTTGTAGGGGACCATTAGATCGTGTTACATACCAAATATCAAAGGTCTAGGTCTTACAGTTTCAGTAGATTTTTTAAGATTTTCCAATGAAAAACGATAAGCCCTTGGGCAGGGCCATTTTTTGGCCCATTGTTCATAATTTGAACAATATTTGTAGAGGACCATAAGATCATGCTACATACTAAATATCAAAGGTCTAAGCCTTACAGTTTGAGAGAAGAAGATTTTTAAAGATTTTTCTATGAAAAACTAATAAGCCCTTGGGCGGGCCATTTTTGGCCCTGGGGTCTTAATTTGAACAATCTTTGCAGAGGACCATAATATCATGCTACATACCAAATATCAAAGGTCTAGGCCGTACAGTTTCAGAGAAGAAGATTTTTAAAGATTTTCCTATGAAAACCGATAAGCCCTTGGGCGGGGCCATTTTTGGCCCGGGGATCATAATTTGAACAACTTTTGTAGGGGACCATTAGATCATGCTACATACCAAACATCAAAAGTCTAGGCCTTCCAGTTTGAGAGAAGAAGATTTTTAAAGATTTTCCTATGAAAAACTGATAAGCCCTTGGGCGGGGCCATTTTTGGCCTGGGGGTCACAATTTGAACAATATTTGTAGAGGACCATAAGATCATAATACATACAAAATATCAAAGGTCTAGGCCGTACAGTTTCAGAGAAGAAGATTTTTAAAGATTTTCCTATGAAAAACTGATAAGCCCTTGGGCGGTGCCAATTTTGACCGGGGGATCATAATTTGAGCAACTTTTGTAGGGGACCATTAGATCATGCTACATACCAAATATCAAAAGTCTAGGCCTTACAGTTTGAGAGAAGAAGATTTTTAAAGCTTTTCCTATGAAAAACTGATAAGCCCTTGGGCGGGGCCATTTTTGGCCCAGGGGTCATAATTTGAACAATCTTTGTAGAGGACCATAAGATCATCCTCCAAACCAAATATCAAAGGTCTAGGCCATACAGTTTCAGAGAAGAAGATTTTTAAAGATTTTCCAATGAAAAACTGATAAGCCCTTGGGCAGGGCCATTTTTGGCACGGGGGTCATAATTTGAACAATCTTTGTATAGGACTATAAGATCATGCTACATAATAAATATCAATGGTCTAGGACATATGGTTTCAGAGAAGAAGATTTTTAAAGATTTTCATATATTACCATATATGGAAAAAATGACCACGCCCTCTGGCGGCCATGTTTTTTGCCGGATCAAAATTCTTTTAACAACTTTTAATGTCTATCAACTGAGAAACATTTTGGTGAAAACTATATTCAAATCTGACAAGTTATTCTGTAGAAGAAGATTTTTCTAGATATTGCGTACAGTTGCCATGGCAACAAGACCGATGGACTATCTTTTAACAAATTTTGAAGCACACACCCACAGTATGTATCTGACCAAGTTTGGTCACAATTTGGCAGTCGCTTTTAGAGAAGAAGTCGTTTGAAATTGTTGACGGGCTCACAGACGGACGGACGGACAGACGGACGCCGGACACAGGGGTTATCACAATAGCTCACCTTGAGCACTTTGTGCTCTGGTGAGTTAAAAAATAAGTTTCTACATACTAATGCTCTGTGTCAAATATCAGGAAACTGACCTGTGCAGTTCCTGAGAAATATGTGACAAATTATTTTGAGATGATGACGATACAAGATTGATAGTGATCGAAATATGTTGCCTCTGCGAAATGCAGGAGACACAATAATTTACTATAGGCTAATATTTTGATAATTCTGTATATTCTACAATTACAAACTTCAGAAAACAGGCAGAAGATGCCGGTAAACAGGAAGTAGATGACAGCGTAAATCAGAACAATGGGGAATAACTCAAAACCCACCGGTATTGTGTGTAGAGTGTCAAACCTTAGTTACCATAATGGTCCTCAATGGAAGGAAGACACATGTGAAACTTGACAGCTCTATAATGATTAGTGTAGAAATGATGGCCAAAAAACTGAAAGAGTGACAGACAGCGAAAATCAGACCAATGGGGAGTAAATCAAAAAGTATTGCATGTAGATTCAAACCTCAGTTACTTCAATTTTTCAAAATTACGACAAAGAAAAAGAAAGTGTGGCGGACAGACAGACAGAGGATGGAAAAGTGATCCCTAAGTGACACACTGCCTCTCGGAAGGTGACACAAAAATGACAATGATTTCATTGTAAACAAGAGGGCCATGATGGCCTTTAATCACTCACCTGATTGTAACAGATAAATGATTTCAATGACAGATTGCATAATTTGAAAAATCTTGGTAGAAAACCATTAGATGATGCTACATACTAAATATAAAGAGTCTAGACCTTACAGATTTGGAGGAGAAGATATTTCAAAGATTTTCCTATGAACAAGAGGGCCATTGGCCCTATATCGCTCACCTGAGTTACAGTAATACATGTATATTGACATGTTAATTTTTCAGTGGACAACATTTCTAGCAGATGAAATAAGCTTAGTGCACTGCTTTCACCCTTTCACTGCTGAATAAACTTGAACTGGATTCAGAACTAATACCAAGTGACTGGTTGACCAAGATCTAAACTGTTTACAACTTGTGCCATTTTTGCCTTAGCTCAAAATGCCTAAAACTGGTCTTTGAGAAATTCAAATGACTTCAATAAAGCTATGCAATTAATGCAATTATACCTTGACCCAGGTATATAGGCAAATAAAGTGCTAGGCAGTACATAACGCCAGTTTTTGTGTGAAATGACCAATAAGAATATCTTTAAAATCGTTTAACACTTTCCGTCATATAAAGCTGTTTTTATGCATTAGCAAACAGAGTAGACTCAGATCAGACGACTCCTACGGAAGCTGTCTGATCAGGGTCTTCTCTATTTCTTTTGACACAATATAGATCTGATTCTACAGTTTTTGTCAAAGCAAAAACTTCTTTTCAGAGAAATAATGTGTTTTACACATTAAAAATAAGAGTAGACTAGATCAGACGGCTGCTATAGAAGCTGTCTGATCAGGGTCTGCTCTGTTTACATTTGACAAGATATAGATTTGATTTTACAGTTTTTTTCAAAGCTAAAACTTCTATTTATGGCAATAACAATTTTTTAAGCATTAGCAAACAAGAGTAGCCCCAGATCAATTTTTGTCAAAGCAAACAGGTTAAGGGTTAATAGGTGTTTAGAAATAATTCTAGCTCTAGGTGTGAATATCTGATGATAATTCAATTAAACGGGTCATTAGTATTTTTAACAATTGAAATTGAGAAGAGTTAAGTCTACTGTTATAATTAAGTTATATTTACTCAGTTATTTCATTAATATCATACAAGATTCAGACATTTTAGGACTTTGTAATGTGTTGTCATCAAATTTTATATAAAAATGTTATATTTAAGATGCTTTTTTGGGCAGCAGACTTAATCCACAGTAGTAATTTTAACACCTATCATTGTTAGGGGGGCAAATGCATTATCATGTTTTCTTAAGAATTACCATGACTTATATCAGTTGGGCCATTGCATAATCATGTTTTCACAGTTTTCTTAAACATTACCATGACTTACATCAGTTGGGTTTGGACCCAGATCAAAAGTCTAGATAGTGATCATTTTTTTTGATTGGCTGAATTGTTACTTTCCAATACCTCTCACATCTAATTTGAGAGACATTGGAAGACACCATCACTCACACTACACACTGGGGTAAATGGGTCAACATCCCTTTCAAAATGCCTTTAATGTTACGTCTGCAACAAAAAGTTATTGTCATCTGCTTCAATTCTTAAAATAAACTTACTTTCATTTTTTTTGCAAAAATATGGTTAAGATGACAAACAGTTTGGATCCTGATGAGACGCTGCAGTATGTGGCCTCTCATCTGGATCCAAACTGTTTGCATAGGTAATCACAGTTTCACCACTAGCATGCAAAGAGTTAAGAGTCTTGCATTGACCTGGAGAGATTTTACTGCCCAGCCTGTAACCTTTGAACTGTAGGATCTGGAGTTGTTTATTTAACTCTTAATTTCCCTCATATAAACTTGTTTTCATGCATCTGCAAACAGAGTAGACCCAGATAAGGTGGCTCCTATAGGATCAGTGTCTGCTATTTGCTAATGGAATTTGACAGATCTGTTTCTATGCCTTCTAAAACAGCTACACTGATTCACCTTCAACATTTTATCATAAATAGTTATAAATAGAATGATACCAGAACTCCAATGCAGTTATCTCCCTTTGTCCTGATGGGACAAGGGAAATAACTGTGAGGAAATTACCTTTTAAGTGTTACAGATTCAGATGTTAAGTAGCATAAAATCCCAGGGTGAGACCATTTTTGGCCCAGGGGTCATTATTTGAACACACCTGATAGTGGTATATTAGGTGATGCTTCATACCAAATATCTTAGCTCTAGATTATGTGGTTTCAGACAAAAAGATTTTTAAAGGTTTCCCTATATAAGTCTATGTAAAAACTACAAGCCCCAGGGCAGGGCCATTTTTGGCCCGGGGGTCATTATTTTAACAAACTTGGTAAAGGATCATTAGATGATGCTATATACCAAATATCAAAGCTCTAGAAATTGTGGTTTCAGAGAAGAAGATTTTTAAAGATTTAAAAAAAAACCCTGTAAAAGTAGTGTGGCGGGGCCATTTTGTGCCCGGGGGTCATGATTTTAACAAAACTGATAGAGGACACCCTAAGGTACATTTCTGTGAAATTTGGTTGAAATCCTCCCAGTGGTTTAGGAGAAGAAGTAATTTGAAATAAAAGTGAACGGACAGACGGACGGACAGACGGACGACAGGCGGTCACAATAGCTCACCTTGAGCCTTTGGCTCAGGTGAGCTTAAAACTGATAAGCCCCAGGACGGGGCCATTTTTGATCTGGGGTTCATAATTTGAAAATCTTGGTAGAGGACTATAAGATAATGCAACATACAAAATATCTAAGGTCTATGCCTTACAAGTTCAGAGAAGACTTTTAAAGATTTTTAAGAGAAGATGATTAAAACTTTCCTATGAAAAACTGATATGCTCCTGGGCGGGGCCATTTTCAACCCAGGGGACATAATTTGAACAATCTTGGTAGAAAACTATTTGATAGCGCTACATACCAAATATTAAAGGTCTCTGCCTTACAGTTTTGGAGAAGAAAATTCTCAACCCTTTCGTTCTTAAGCGCGCTTCTATATGTTCGTTGGATCTATTACCATAGCGGACAATTTTAACGAGTAAATCGGTACTATGACACCGTGTAAGCGGAAATGTATGTCTCTGTAAACAAACGTATCAAAAACGAAACAAAAAATCGCATTTTTGAGGGTTTTTGAAGGCGAATAATGACCCAAAGGGTGCGATTTTCTGCCGAGGAAGATCGGCGAACCATTTCATCAATGCCCAATGGTTCTGATAGCGATTATACTGATTTTTTGGCGTAAAAGGTGACTTAGAAGACAGGTCTGTTTCGGAACCGTCCTTTAGTGATTCGAACAGCTCTGAAACAGATCACACTGTATTTTCAACCCCCTCTCTTCTGCCTCAGGGATAGGGGTTGCGAGTGGGCGTGGTCTTGGTTCTAGAAGAACAGTATGAGATCGCCGTAGAAGACGATTACTCGGCAGAAATGATCAAATCAGATTCAGAACCAAGCAAATGCATTTCAGCAACCCTCAGACCCAAAATCCAGCCTATCAATGGGGTGATTTAGATCACTGGACAGTTGTAAACAACCCCGTCCTTGGTGGCAACCATGAATAAACAGTTTCATTAGGATCTATATATCCGTTTTCATTTTCAAAACAAAGCCCCCCAAACTACAAATAACTTTGACATTTGTCATAAAATATACCTAAATAACATAGTAAAGCTTATTCAGACTGAAATTTGCACAAAAAAAGAAAGTTTGAAACAGTTTTATAAGAGGAAAAACAAAGAAATGTCATTTTTTCGGTCGCTTGAGCTCTTTTGCATATTATGAATATTAATTATATGCAGATTTTTTGTAATTTGCATATGCTAATACAAAAGAAAAAATCATACCCTTTCCCATGGTATATAGTTTTATGGGTCTTAGACAAATAACAAACACAGTATTAGTGATAACATACATCAGCACCCTTTCATAAATAATAGTGTGCAAATTTACAAAATAATGTTGAGAACGAAAGGGTTAAAGCTTTTCATATGAACAAGAGGGCCATGAGGCCCTGAAGCGCTCACCTGAGATAACCCCAGGGGCGGGGCCATTTTTGACCACAAGAAATCATGTGTACAACCTTGGTAGAGAACCACTAGGCAAAGCAGTATGCCATTAATTAAAGGTCTAAGCCTTATGGTTTCAGAGAAAAATAATATTTTATATTTTACCCATGAAAAACTGACAAGCCCTTAGGCAGGGCAAAGTTTCGCCCAGAAGTCAGGATCGTAAGTTAAACATTTTTGGCAGAGGACCGCAAGCCACAGCTACATATTTGTAGATGACCATTAGATCATGTTACATACCAAATATCAATGGTCTAGGCCTTACAGTTTCAGTAGATTTTTAAAGATTTTCCAATGAATAACTGATAAGCCCTTGGGCGGGGCCATTTTTGGCCTGGCGGTCATAATTTGAACAATATTTGTAGAGATCATGCTACATACCAAATATCAAAGGTCTAGGCCGTACAGTTTCAGAGAAGAAGATTTTTAAAGATATTCCTTTGAAAACCTAATAAGCCCATTGGCGGGGCCATTTTTGGCCCGGGGGTCATAATTCGGGCAACTTTTGTAGAGGACCATAAGATCATGCTACATACCAAATATCAAAGGTCTAGGCCTTACAGTTTGAGAGAAGAAGATTTTTAAAGATTTTCCTATGAAAAACTGATAAGCCCTTGGGCGGGGCAATTTTTGGCCCGGGCGTCATACTTTGAACACTATTTGTAGAGGACCATAAGATCATGCTACATACCAAAAATCAAAGGTCTAGGCCGTACAGTTTCAGAGAAGAAGATTTTTAAAGATTTTCCTATGAAAAACTGATAAGCCCTTGGGCGGGGACATTATTGGCCCGGGGGTCATAATTTGAACAATATTTGTAGAGGACCATTAGACCATGCTACATACCAAATATCAAAGGTCTAGGCCTTACAGTTTGAGAGAAGAAGATTTTTAAAGATTTTCCTATGAAAAACTGATAAGCCCTTGGGCGGGCCATTTTTGGCCCGGAGGTCATAATTTGAAGAAATTTTGTAGAGGACCATAAGATCATGCTATATACCAAATATCAAAGTTCTAGGCTGTACAGTTTCAGTGAAGAAGATTTTTAAAGATTTTCCTATGAAAAACTTATAAGCCCTTGGGCGGGGCCATTTTTGGCCCGGGGGTCATAATTTGAACAATCTTTGTACAGGACCATAAGATCATGCTACATAGCAAATATCAAAGGTCTAGGCTTTACAGTTTCAGAGAAGAAGATTTTTAAAGATTTTCATATATTACCATATATGGAAAAAAAAGACCACGCCCTCTGGTGGCCATGCTTTTTACCCGATCAATATTCTTTTAACAACTTTTAAAGTCTATCAATTGAGAAACATTTTGGTGAAAACAATATTTAAATCGGACAAGTCATTCTGTAGAAGAAGATTTTTCTAGATATTGTGTACAGTTGCCATGGCAACAAGACCGATGGCCCTGCCCACTATCTTTTAACAACTTTTGAAGCACCCACCCACAGTATGTATCTGACCAAGTTTGGTTACAATTGGGCAGTCGGTTTCAGAGAAGAAGTCGTTTGAAATTGTTGACGGACAGACAGACGGACGCAGACTGACAGATGGACAGACGGATGGACGGACGGACGGACGACGGACGCCAGACACAGGGGTATCACAATAGCTCACCTTGAGCACTTTGCGCTCTGGTGAGCTAAATACTGATAAGCCCCAGGGCAGAGCCATTTTTGACCCAGGGGTAAAAATTTGAATGATCTTGGTAGAAAACCATTAGATGATGCTACATACCAAATATCAAGGGCCTAGACCTTACAGTTCTGGAGGAGAAGATTTTAAAGATTTTCCTATGAAAAACTGATAAGCCCTTGGGTGGGGCCATTTTTGGTCAAGGGGTCATAAGTTGATTAATCTTGGTAGAGGACCATTAAATAATGCTACATACTAAATATCAAAGGTCTATACCTTATAATTTTAGAGAAGAAGATATTTAAAGATTTTCCTATGAACAAGAGGGCCATGAGGCCCTGAAGCGCTCACCTGAGATAACCCCAGGGGCGGGGCAATTTTTGACCACAAGAAATCATGTGGACAACCTTGGTAGAGAACCACAAGGCAAAGCAGTATGCCATTAATTAAAGGTCTAAGCCTTATGGTTTCAGAGGAAAATAATATTTCGTATTTTCCCATGAAAAATTGATAAGCCCTGAGGCAGGGCCAAGTTTTGCCCAGTGGTCAGGGTCTTAAGTTAAACATTCTTGGCAGAGGACCACAAGCCACAGCTACATATTTATAGAGGACCATTAGATCATGTTAGTCATACCAAATATCAATGGTCTAGGCATTACAGTTTCATTAGATTTTTAAAGATTTTCCAATGAAAGACTGATAAGCCCTTGGGCGGGGCCATTTTTGGCCCCGGGTCATAATTTGAACAATATTTGTAGAGGACCATATGATCATGCTACATACAAAATATCAAAGGTCCAGGCCTTACAGTTTCAGAGAAGAAGATTTTTAAAGAATTTCCAATGAAAAACTGATAAGCGTTTGGGCGGGGCCATTTTTGGCCTGGGGATCATAATTTGAACAATATTTGTAGAGGACCATAAGATCATGCTACATACCAAATATCAAAGGTCTAGGCTTTACAGTTTGAGAGAAGAAGATTTTTAAAGAATTTCCTATGAAAAACTGATAAGCCCTTGGGCGGGCCCATTTTTGGCCCGGGGGTAATAATTTGTTCAATATTTGTAGAGGACCATGAGATCATGCTACATATTAAATATCAAAGGCCTAGGCCTTACAGCTACAGAGAAGAAGAGTTTTAAAAAATTTCCTATGAAAAACTGATAAGCGCATGGGCGGGGCCATTTTTGGCCCAGGGGTCATAATTTTAACAATATTTGTAGAGGACCATAAGATCATACTACATACCAAATATCAAAGGTCAAGGCCTTACAGCTTCAGAGAAGAAGAGTTTTAAAGATTTTCCTATGAAAAACTGATAAGCCCATGGGCGGGGCCATTTTTGGCCCGGGGGTCATAATTTGAACAGTATTTGTAGAGGACCATAAGATCATACTACATACCAAATATCAAAGGTCTAGGCCTTACAGTTTCAGTGAAGAAGATTTTTAAAGATTTTCCTATGAAAAACTGATAAGCCCTTGGGCGGGGTCATTTTTGGCCCAGGGGCCATAATTTGAACAATCTTCGTAGAGGACCATAAGATCATGCTACAAACAAAATATCAAAGGTCTAGGCTTTACAGTTTCAGAGAAGAAGATTTTTAAAGATTTTCCTATGAAAATTCCATATTACCATATATGGAAAAAATGACCACGCCCTCTGGCGGCCATTTTTTTTGCCGGATCAAAATTCTTTTAACAACTTTTGAAGTCTATCAACCGAGAAACATTTTGGTGAAAACTATATTCAAATCGGACAATTCATTCTGGAGAAGAAGATTTTTCTAGATATTGTGTACGGTTGCCATGGCAACAAGACCCATGGCCCCACCCACTATCTTTTAACAACTTTTGAAGCACCCACCCACAGTATGTATCTGACCAAGTTTGGTTACAATTGGGCTGTTGGTTTCAGAGAAGAAGTCGTTTGAAATTGTTGACGGACAGACAGACGGACAGACGTACAGACGGAACGCCGGACGCCGGACACAGGGGTATCACAATAGCTCACCTTGAGCACTTTGTGCTCTGGTGAGCTAAAAACTGATAAGCCCCGGGGCGGGGCCATTTTTGTCCTGGGAGACATAATTTGAACAATCTTAGTAGAGGACCATTAGATGATGCTACATACCAAATACTAAAGGTCTATTCCTTACATTTTCAGAGAAGAAGATTTTTAAAGATTTTCCTATGAAAAACTGATAAGCCCCGGGGTGGGGCCATTTTTGGCCCAAGGGTCATAATTTGAACAATCTTAGTAGAGGACCATTAGATCATGCTACATACCAAATATCAAAGGTCTATGCCTTACAGTTTCAGAGAAGAAGATTTTTAAAGATTTTCCTATGAAAAACTGATAAGCCCTGGGGCGGGGCCATTTTTGTCCTTGGGGGTCATAATTTGAACAATCTTAGTAGAGGACCATTAGATGATGCTTCATACCAAATACCAAAGGTCTATGCATTACAGTTTCAGAGAAGAAGATTTTTAAAGATTTTCCTATGAAAAACTGATAAGCCCTGGGGCGGTGCCATTTTTGTCCTGGGGAACATGATTTGAACAATCTTTGTAGAGGACCATTACATCATGCTACATACCAAATATCAAAGGTCTATGCCTTACAGTTTCAGAGAAGAAGATTTTTAAAGATTTTCCTATGAAAAACTGATACCCTGGGGCGGGGCCATTTTTGTCCTTGGGGGTCATAATTTGAACAATCTTAGTAGAGGACCATTAGATGATGCTTCATACCAAATACCAAAGGTCTATGCCTTACAGTTTCAGAGAAGAAGATTTTTAAAGATTTTCCTATGAAAAACTGATAAGCCCTGGGGCGGTGCCATTTTTGTCCTTGGGAACATAATTTGAACAATCTTTGTAGAGGACCATTACATCATGCTACTTACCAAATATCAAAGCTCTTGGCTTTGTAGTTCCAGAGAAGAAGATGTTTAAGTAAATTGTTGACGCCCGCACGTACGCACGTACGCACGACACACGACGAAGGACGACGGACATAGGACCATCCAAATAGCTCACCTTGGCACTTTGTGCTAGGTGAGCTTAAAACAATGGTTAACCCTTCCTTGCTATTCGCGTCAATATACCTGCCTGTAAATAGTGAAGACCCAGATGAGACAGCTCCTGCAGGGTCTGCACTATTTACAAGTTGATTGTGCAACCAGTGCACTCCACAGCAGTGATTGCACAGCGAAATACTTGTGCACAGTGAAGATATATAGAGGATCTTACATGAGTGTTCTTGATTATTGGATTTATTAAATGAGTCTTTTTAAAACGATAAAAAACGAGCTTTAGCGAGTTTTTTATCGTTTTAAAAAGACGAATTTAATAAATCCAATAATCATGAACACGAATGCAAGATCCTATTTATAACATAACACACACAAATGTTATTTGCAGCCAATATTTCAGCAGTAACGTGGATTGTTATAAATTCTCCTTACATATAGAAATGATGAATGAAAGGTGTTATTAGGTTCGCTAGGTAACTGGGACAAAGTAGGTCCAAATTTTCCAACTTTATTTTTTTACTTACTGTCATATCAACCAGGATCTAATTCAGACCTCTCTGGTATTCAATTTAACTGTGATAGTTTATGATACAAAAACATACAGAAACACGTCAAAATAAATTTTGAGTTACAGTTTTGACATACATAGTTACAAACACGTCACATTATGACGTCATTGTACACAACATGTGTCTATGTAAAGCGCGCCATTTACATGAAGACCTACATACAGTCGCCAACACGTCCGACACTCACTGTCAATGGGATTCGAAATGCGCCTTCGTTTTGGTATATTAAGCCCTTCATTAGTGTTGTATGTATACACATGGACATGGACATTTCCACCGAGAAAAAAATCTCGATTCAAGTTCAGTGAAAATGTTTGAAATGGACAAAAGATTCAGTACGAACTGCTGCATAAAATGTGTTGGAACAGGAGGAAGATTTTCGCGATCAGCTGAGTTAGTGAGTATAGCATATTTGAAATATGTTTGTGCTGTGCTGGATTCAAATGACTATTGTTGTTGATTGATGAGATATTTGTATGAGTAGAAATCTGCATAAACAAAAGGACATGCGGTGAAGAAAATGCAAAGTTGAGGAGGCATTTTAAATGTAGAATGGATTGTATGGGTCAGAGTAGCTGGTAGGTCTTTTTTGGCATACATTTTGTATATGATTCCTGACAGCGATTACAATTTGTATTATTTTATCGAAATTAAGGCGCAAGTGCCAACAATCCTTTGCCATCTATCGTGACTCAATCGTGGACAGGTAGGTCGACCACCGTCCGCCAGTTTGTTTGTTTTGACAGCGCGTATGAATCGTTCGAATGTCATTCGGTCGTTCGAATGTTATTCACTAGTGAATATATGCCCATGATTATCAAAAAATAAATGATAGTGTTACGTCACGCTGAAGCCACGTGTTGTTATAAATGTAATTATACAACAGGGCATGGATAAAGAAGGAGAAATGTATTTGAAAATTCAGCGAGAGAAGGGTTAAGCATACAACAAACCTGTTTGTCATCAATCATTGCCTCCAGTTTGTCACAGTCAGCTAAGAATATGTAATACTCTAAGCATTGTTGAAGATGCTTCTGATGCTCCTGTAAAATAATAAAATTTCAAATACCCGGTAACTATTTGAATGCAAATTACATTTCCTTTACAACTGTTGTTTTTACCACTGGTTGTTACACATATGACTTTGGTGTCTAAAAAGACTGTGATACATATCACACTGTTCAAACTTTTCCTTCAAATAAACACCTTTTCATGCATTTGCAAACAGGGTAGACCCAGGATCTGCTCTGTTTGCCATTGAAATTTGATAGATATGTTTCTTTGCTTTCTAAAATGACTACAATGTTCCATCTTCCATATTTTTTAATAACTATTGTGTACATGAATATTCAGTAGGTATTGACATTTGGAGTTAATACAGAACAGGGAAAGGGTTAAACTTCTATCCCTTTATCTGATGAATATTCAGGCATGAAGAATATTTATCAGCTGCATGTTTTATAGACATATGAACAAAGGATTTTATAACCTGGCAAGAACTGTAAACTGACACCAATATTGTTCATAAGCAAACAGAGCAGACTCCGGTCAGATATATCCTACAAAACGAGTGAAGCAGCATTTATATCGGGTAAAGGGGTATTGCTGAAAGTGGAAAGACCCATTTGTATTTAACTATCAAGTCCACTCAGGATGAAAGACTTAACTTTGCTAGAGGTTTTTGAATGACAAACGGTGCTGACCCTGATCAGAAGGTTTCAATAGATGCTTTTTGAACTATGTCTTCTGTTTACAATGTGAATACACACATTTCCCATATTCAATGGTTAATTCCTGGTACATTGTACTTTATTCTTTCTATCTGTTCAAAAAGGATACCATTTCCAAAATGTCCTTATGAATATCTAGTTCAGTGGAAATGCCAAATACAGAAATGCGTAAGTCAGAGTCAATCTGCTCAAGTAAAAAAAGTTTCAGATCAATTTCTACCAGAACTACTTGCATGTGACCAAGAGAATGTAACCCTCTGTTTTTCAAGCATAACAGAAAGGATAGATTGACTCTTACAGCCATAACATTCTGTAGAATGTGGAATATCAGGCAGTACAGGTACAAAATGTAAAGTACTTACTATAGTATGCTATTCTTCTCTGTAATCATGTCTTAACCGTTATCTCCAAGAATATTCATGTCAGAAATAATTTTACCATCAATACTAATTAGGCAAATTTTTAAAATGGCTTATTAACAATAAAAGGGCCAGAATGACCCTGATATTGATCACCAGGCAATCAGAGAAGATTTTCAGTTTTTACTATATGTTTCTATTGAAAACTGACCACCCCCGGGGCAGGGCCAATTTTGACCCCAGGGGCATAATTTATATAACTTTGTAGATGACCAGAACATGATGCTATGTGCCAAATATGAAAGCTGAGAACCTTCATGTTTCAGAGAAGAAGATTTTCAAAGTTTTCACTATATGTTTCTATAGACAAGAGGGCTAGAATGGCTCCGATATCACTCACAAGACAATCAGAGAAGAAGATTTTCAAAGTTTTCAATATATATTTCTATAGAACACTCCCTTGGGCAAGGCCAATCTTTTTACCCAAGGGGCATTATTTATATAACTTTTGTAGAGGACCTGAACATGATGCTTAGTCTGCAAAATATGAAAGCTGAGGAGACCATTTTCAAAGCTTTCACTATATGTTTCTATTGAGAACTGGCCACCCCTGGGGGCCAATTTTGACCCCTGGGCATAATACATAAATTTTTTGTAGAGGACCTGAACATGATGCTATGTGCCAAATATGAAAGCTGAGAACCATCCAGTTTCAGAGGAGAAGATTTTCAAAGTTTTACTATATGTTTCCATTGAAAACAAGGCACCCCAATTTCGACACGAGGGGCATTATTTATGTAAATTTTGTGTAGAGCACCCCAACATGATGCTATGTGCCAAATATGAAAGCTGAGAAACTTCCAGTTTCAGAGGAGAATATTTTCAAAGTTCTATTGAAAACTGACCAGCCCTGGGTTGGGGCCAATTTTGACTTTTGTAGAGGACCTGAACATGATGCTATGTGCCAAATGACAGCTGAGAACCTTCCAGTTTCAGGAGAAGATTTACTATATATTTATATAGAAAAGAAGGCACCCCTGGGGCGGGCCAATTTTGACCCCAGGGGCATAATTTATATAACTTTCGTAGAGGACCTGACTATGATGCTATGCACGAAAGGTGAAATCTGAGAACCCTGTAGATTCAGAGGAGAAGATTTTTAAAGGTTCAAATTGTTGACGACGGACGCTGACGAACATCAGGCGATCACAAAATATCTTAATAATTCCATAAGCAAACAGAGCGCACCCTGATCAGATGACTCTTATAGGAGCTGTCTGTTTTGGGTCCTCTCTGTTTGCAAGGTGTAGAAAGGCCTAATTATAGAGTAAAGAATTGATATGTGTAGTGTTGCATGTTTGCATTAACATTTGTTTGTCCATTTCCTGTTCAACATTACAGTGAACAAGAGAGTCGTCACGGGTGACAAATGCCCCCAAAGTGTTTGACACCGAAATGCATTTTGGCGGAAAAACAATACAATGTAATGCAGGTGTAACATAAAATTTTGATGCTGTTAAAAATGACACAGGAGTCAGTTCTTAACATCAGAAACAGAACCTTTGACGATTATGATAGCTAAGAAAAGAGCAAAGGGTCAAAACTTATTTAAAAAGGACCCTAGGTCATTCTCAACGTTAAAAAGGACACTGGGTTGATTGTCAACGTTAAAAACAGATCCTGAGTAAATTCTTAACGTTTTAAAAAAAAAAGACACGGGGTCAAATTTCAATATTAAACAAGAGTACCGCATACGGTACATAATACGCCCACTTGCAAACATTCTCGGATTCAACATGCCTTATAAGTGTTGACATTTTCTAATCTGTAAATATCATTTCAAATGAAAAGTTATGGCAATCCTCATATTTGCATAGATTTGCATTATTTTTTTAAGTGCAAGGGCCATAACTCCAAAACAACAAATCAAATGATCCTCAGAATCGACTAAAAATCAAATGAAACTCAGAATCAACTCAGCTTCAGATCTTGATGCATTAAACATTTTTGTGAAGTTTCATTCATATCTCTCAAATAGTTTTCCCAGAAAACAGCGCGGGACAAGGGTCATAACTCTGAATAGAAAAATCAAATGATCCTCAGAATCAATTCAGCTTCAGATCTTGATGCATTAAACATTTTTGTGAAGTTTCATTCATATCTCTCAAACAGTTTTCCCAGAAAACAGCAGACAAATTATTTGCATGTATTTGCATTATTTTTAAGGACAAGGGCCATAACTCTGAAAGAAAAATCAAATGATCCTCAGAATCAATTCAGTTTCAGATCTTGATGCATTAAACATTTGTGTGAAGTTTCATTAATATCTGTCAAATAGTTTTCCCAGATAACGGCAGACAAACTATTTGCATGTATTTGCATTATTTTTTAAATACAAGGGCCATAACTCCGAAACGACACATCAATGAACCTTAGAATTGACTCAGCTTCAGATCTTGATGCATTAAACATTTGTGTGAAGTTTCATTAATATCTCTCAAATAGTTTTTCCAGAAAACAGCTGATAAGCTATTTGCATATTTTTTAAGGACAAGGGCCATAACTCTGAAATGAAAAATCCAATGAACATCAGAATCAACTCAGCATCAGATCTTGATGCATTAAACATTTGTGTGAAGTTTCATTAATATCTGTCAAATAAAATAGTTTTCCCAGAAAACAGCGGACAAACTATTTGCATGTATTTGCACTATTTTTTAAGTAAAAGGGCCATAACTCCGAAACGATAAATCAAATGAACCTCAGAATCGACTCAGCTTCAGATCTTGATGCATTAAACATTTGTGTGAAGTTTCATTAATAGTTTTCCCAGAAAACAGCGGACAAACTATTTGCATTTTTTAAAAACAAGGGCCATAACTCTGAAATGAAAAATCAAATGAACCTCAGAATCAACTCAGCTTGAGATCTTGATGCATTAAACATTTGTGTGAAGTTTCATTAATATCTGTCAAATAGTTTTCCCAGAAAACAGCGGACAAACAAAATGTTGACGGACGAACGAACGAACGAACGAACGAACGGACGGACGGATGGACAGGGCCACGACAATATACGACCACCTTTATTAGGTGGGCGTATAAAAAACATACTGTGTTGATTGTTACTGTTAAGTTGATTCTTAACGCTTAAGAAAGACCCTATGTCGATCCTTAATGTTAAAAACATACCCTCAGTCAATTCTAAACGCATGGTCAAAGTTTCATGTAACACTGGCTCTTAGACAGCTGCAACAGAAGTTACCTAATATGGATCTACATTCTTTGCATAAGCATGTATAGCATCTGATTCAGGTAGTGTTGTAAGCAAGCAATGAAGACCCAGTAGCTCCTACAGGAGCTGTCTAATATGGGTCTATATTGTTATAATGCTGTAATTCATCTGAAAGTTCTGACAATGCAAGTATTTGAACATCATGGCCTACCCATGTATGAATAGTATTTAGAGCTCTTTATAATGTCTGATTCATGCTAATGTAGTAGCAAACAGTGTAGATCCTGTAGTTTGATTTGGGTCTACACTGTTTGCCTAAGCATACCTGTCCAATACTTACAAATTACAAATTTGGAATCTGTAACTGATAAGGTATAGGAGATATGCTCCGGACAAGCCTTTAGTAAAATCAAGGTCAAAGGTCAAGGGCACATTGACCTGAAAATGGTACACGACACTCCCCCGTCCCAAGGTGAACTCACACACCAAATTTGGAATCCGTAGCTGGTAAGGTATAGGAGATATGCTCCGGACAAGCTTTTTGTATCTGGTAAGGTATAGGAGATATGCTCCAGACTGTAAAATTGAGGTCAAGGGTCAAGGTCAAGGTCAGTGATCTGAAAATGGTACACGACTCTCCGCCATCCCAAGATGAACTCACAAACCAAATTTGGAATCCGTAGCTGGTAAGGTATAGGAGAAATGCTCCGGACAAGCTTTGTGTAAAATCGAGGTCAAAGGTCAAGGTCACAGTGACCTGATATTGGCATGCGACACACGGCCATCCCAAGATAAACTCACAAACCAAATTTGGAATCCGTAGCCGGTAAGGTATAGGAGATATTCTCTGGACCACCTTTTTGTAAAAGGTCAAAGGTCAAGGTCAAGGTCACAGTGACCTGAAAATGGTACGCGACATTCCTCCATCCCAAGATGAACTCACACACCAAATTTGGAATCTGTAGCTGGTTAAGTATAGGAGCTATACTCCGAACAAGCTTTTTGCAGCTGGTAAGGTATAAGCTTTTTGTAAAATTGAGGTCAAAGGTCAAGGTCACAGTGACCTGAAAATGATACGCGACACTCCCTCATCCCAAGATGAACTCACATACCAAATTTTTGGATCCGGAGCTGGTAAAGTATAGGAGATATGCTCCAGACAAGCTTTTTGTAAAATCGAGGTCAAAGGTCAAGGTCACAGTGATCTGAAAATAGTATGTGACACTCCTCCATGCCAAGATGAACTCACACACCAAATTTGGAATCCGTAGCTGGTACAGTATAGGAGATATACTCCGGACAAGCTTTTTGCAGCTGGTAAGGTATAAGCTTTTTGTAAAATCGAGGTCAAAGGTCAAGGTCACAGTGATCTGAAAATGATACGCGACACTCCCTCATCCCAAGAAGAATTCACATACCAAATTTTGGATCCGTAGCTGGTAAGGTATAGGAGATATCCTCCGGACAAGCTTTTTGTAAAATTGAGGTCAAAGGTCAAGGTCACAGTGACCTGAAAATGGTGCGCGACACTCCGCCATCTCAAGGTGATCTCGCACACCAAATTTGGAATCGGTATCTGGTAAGGTATAGGAGATATACTCTGGACAAGCTTCTTGTAAAATCAGTCAAAGGTCAAGGTCAAGGTCACAGTGACCTGGAAATGGTACGCGACATTCCGCCATCCCAAGATAAACTCGCACACCAAATTTGGAATCTGTAGCTGGTACGGTAAAGGAGATATGCTCCTGACAAGCTTTTTGTAAAATCGGTCAAAGGTCATGGTCAAGGTCACAGTGATCTGAAAATGGTATGCGACACTCCTCCATCCCAAGATGAACTCACACACCAAATTTGGAATCCTTAGCTGGTAAGGTATAGGAGATGTACTCCGGACAAGCTTTTTGTAGGTGGAAAGGTATATGCTTTTTTTTAAAATCCAGGTCAAAGGTCAAGGTCAAGGTCACAGTGACCTGGAAATGGTACACGACACTCCGCCATCCCAAGATGAACTCACACACCAAATTTGGAATCTGTAGCTGGTAAGGTAAAGGAGATATGCTGGACAAGCTTTTTGTCAAATCAAGGTCAAAGGTCAAGGTCAAGGTCACAGTGACATGAAAATGGTACACCACACTCCGCCATCCCAAAATGAACTCACACACCAAATTTGGAATCTGTAGCTGGTAAGGTAAAGGAGATATGCTGGACAAGCTTTTTGTCAAATCAAGGTCAAAGGTCAAGGTCAAGGTCACACACAGTGACATGAAAATGGTACACCACACTCCGCCATCCCAAAATGAATTCACACACCAAATTTGGTATCCTTAGCTGATGTGACCAAGGAAATATACTCCGGACAAACGGTACACCCCCCCCCCCCCCCCCCCCCCCCCCCCCCCCCACACACACACACACACGGTGCGATCACTAGCTTTGGGGGCATAAAAACAGTTCAATCACTTTCAAATAGTTTGGATCCTGATGTGATCTGTAAGAATATGGCATTTCACTTTTGAGTTTAGCCATATGCAAAGGTTATCACAACAAAATACTCTGCCTGGGATGAAAATTTGTGCACAAGTTTTCTGAAACATGCCCATATGTTTCCTATTTAATCTCCATACAAAGAAAATCATATACATACTTTACAAAGCATGGATAGATCTGTATGTACACTGACTGAAGTGTAAGAGAGTCTTTTTTCCAGGTACACATTTTACGATTTTAGGGTGGAACAGTTTATCATTCACTAACAGAAGGTCCACTGTCCACAGGGTATGAATAAGGCAAATTTTGTGTTAAAACATTTTGACTGGTCAGGAATATTTTGTATTTATTCATTTATTTGTGGTCACTACATAATAGGTAGCATAAGAATAACAATAATCCCATTTTTACCTTTAGTTCCTTGAGGAAATTTTCCAGTGTCTGCTTTAGTTTCCCAAGTCTGACTTCAGAGCTTTTCAAATCTACAAAACATACATGCAAATGTTCAGAGTCAGCGAGACAAGTTCCCCATGTGCTATCTGAAAATCATTTTTAATATAGTAAAACTCCTCCAATGTGACCACCAAATAGGGGCATAATTCTGGGTGGCAGAGGCAGAGGACAGCTTAATGCATGACGAAAGTTATGCAGAAAGCTCCTATAGGAGCTTTCTGCATTACTTTCATCCTGCATTAAACAGCCACCTGTTTATAAAGACAGCTATGTTTATTCATTAAGTGGTTACACTAGAGGGGTTCTACTGTACTATTAAAAGTCATGTTTTCTAAACCAGTTGATTAGTTATATTTCAAAAACGGTGACAATCCCATCGAAACCAACATTTGAACCAACAATTTCCTATATGTCTGTAATTGTATTTGTCAATATTCGGTTCTTTGGATAGCGAATAATTATGATACACTCTCCGCCAGAAATGAAATTCAAATAATTTGTATACGTTAGTGTATCATGACAGCCCTACTACATACCAAATATCAAAGGTCTATGCCTTACAGTTTCTGAGAAGAAGATTTTTAAAGATTTTACTATGAAAAACTGATACGCCCCAGGGCCAGGCCATTTTTGGTGTGGGGGATAATAACTTGGACATTTTTGTAGAGGACCATTAGATCATGCTACAAACCAAATATTAAAGCTCTAGGCTCTAGAGAAGAAGATGTTTAAGTAAATTGTTAATGCCCACAAGACGCACATACACACAAAGCACATAGGCACCAGGAAGGATGATAGACACAGGATCATCCCAATAGCTCACCTTGGCACTTTGTTCCATTTGAGCTAGAAAGATCTTACCTTTTTTTGACGTAGTGACCTACATTTTGACCCAACCCAGGAAGATTGGATCAAAATTGTGGCCTCTTACCTGACCTAGTAACCTAGTTTTTGACCTGCCCCAACCCATATTCAAGCTTGATCGAGATATGATCAAGTAAATATCCTGTGCAAGTGTTTAGAAAGATTAGGTCAAAATTGAAACTTCTAGAGTGTAAACAAGATTTTAATATTATTTCCGGCCCTACCCATATTCAAACTCTATTGAGATATGATCAAGACAAACATCCTGAAAAGTTTGAGAAAGATGAGGTCACAATTGAGGTCTCTAGAGTGTAAACAAGATTTTACCTTTATTTGACCTAGTGACCTACTTTTTCATCCAGGCCCACCCAGATTCAAATTACTTCAAGATATCATCAGGACAAACATCCCGAACAAGTTTTAGAAAGATTAGTTCAAAATTGGGTCTCTAGAATATAAACAAATGAAAATTAAACAATGAAACATATACACACACACACTTCAATGGAAATTGACCTACTTTTTGACCCTGTCAACTAGTTGACCAGGCCTTATCCAGTTTCGATCTTGATCAGGGTATCATCAAGACAAACATCCTGAGGAAGATTTGGTTAAAAGTGTGACCTCTAGAGTGTAAACAAGATTTGACCTTTATTGACCTACTTTTTGACTGGATCCCACCAGGTGCTGCTTTCGAAATTAATCGAAATATTATCAAGACAAACATCCTGATCAAGTTTGAGGAAGATTGGGTCAAAAACGTTATTGTTGACGGACAACATACGCCGGACATTCAAGTCTCCCAAAAGCTCACCCTGAGCATAGCTCAAGTGAGCTAAAAAATACTACATTTTGTGTAGACAAAAGTTACTTTGAGTTGAACTGGTAAACAAATAATCCAAACAGCTTGGAAGTAAACTTAAAACGAATATGTCAAAGAACTGTTGTCTTATACATAAGTTAACCTTGTGTATCATACAATCACAAACTCACCTTGGTCGGCTTGTGCCCAGGTTTGCTGTTGCGACTGGTCAACTTCGACATGAATCATTACCTGAGGATTCAGAGGTTAACACTTTACTCCATGAATATTCAACTAAGAAATATATATACATGTTAGGGCTGTCACGGTTACTCGGTTAATCGTCGACGGTTCGGTTCGTTGTTCTAACTGGTTCAAAATTTCACTAACCGTGAACCGCCTGTAATAATTTGGAAAAGTAAATTACGCTAAGAATATTATTTTGTACTGTCATTTAAGTCATTTTGTTTCCCTTCGACATGCTATGATGGAGAAAAGCGCAGGTATCTGACTATTCGGGGCTGTAAACCATATACATATCATCTGTAAACATTTCTTATTTCATTTAATTCACGTCGAGCTATGTATCATTTTTACATGCTAATTGTAATTTTTAGACAAGAGGGCCATTGGCCCTATATCGCTCACCTGAGTTACAGTAATACATGTATATTGACATGTTAATTTTTCAGTGGAAAACAATCTAGCAGATGAAATAAGCTTAGTGCACTGCTTTCACCCTTTCACTGCTGAATAAACTTGAACTGGATTCAGAACTAATACCAAGTGAATGGTTGACCAAGATCTAAACTGTTTACAACTTGTGCCATTTTTGCCTTAGCTCAAAATGCCTAAAACTGGTCTTTGAGAAATTCAAATGACTTCAATAAAGCTATGCAATTAATGCAATTATACCTTGACCCAGGTATATAGGCAAATAAAGTGCTAGGCAGTACATAATGCCAGTTTTTGTGTGAAATGACCAATAAGAATATCTTTAAAAATCGTTTAACCCTTTCCCTCATATAAAGCTGTTTTCATGCATTAGCAAACAGAGTAGACTCAGATCAGACGACTCCTACGGAAGCTGTCTGATCTGGGTCTTCTCTGTTTCTTTTGACACAATATAAATCGGATTCTACAGTTTTTGTCAAAGCAAAAACTTCTCTTCAGAGAAATAATGTGTTTTACACATTAAAAATAAGAGTAGACTAGATCAGAAGGCTGCTATAGAAGCTGTCTGATCAGGGTCTGCTCTGTTTACATTTGACAAGATATAGATTTGATTTTACAGTTTTTTTCAAAGCTAAAACTTCTATTTATGGCAATAACAATTTTTTAAGCATTAGCAAACAAGAGTAGTCCCAGATCAATTTTTGTCAAAGCAAATAGGTTAAGGGTTAATAGGTGTTTAGAAATAATTCTAGATCTAGGTGTGAATATCTCATGATAATTCAATTAAACGGGTCATTAGTATTTTTAACAATTGAAATTGAGAAGAGTTACGTCTATTGTTATAATAAAGTTATATTTACTCAGTTATTTCATTAATATCATACAAAATTCAGACATTTTAGGACTTTTTAATGTGTTGTCATCAAATTTTATATAAAAATGTTATATTTAAGATGCTTTTTTGGGCAGCAGTAGTAATTTTAACACCTATCATTGTTAGGGGGGCAAATGCATTATCATGTTTTCTTAAGAATTACCATGACTTATATCAGTTGGGCCATTGCATAATCATGTTTTCACAGTTTTCTTAAACATTACCATGACTTACATCAGTTGGGTTTGGACCCAGATCAAAAGTCTAGATGGTGATCATTTTCCTTGATTGGCTGAATTGTTACTTTCCAATATCTCTCACATCTAATTTGAGAGACATTGGAAGACACCATGTAACATCTAGCTATCACTAACACTACACACTGGGGTTAATAGGTCAAAATGCCTTTAATGTTTCGTCTGCAACAAAAAGTTATTGTCATCTGCTTCAATTCTTAAATTAAACTTACTTTCTTTTTATTGCAAAAATATGGTTAAGATGACAAACAGTTTGGATCCTGATGAGACGCTGCAGTATGCGGCCTCTCATCTGGATCCAAACTGTTTGCATAGGTAATCACAGTTTCACCACTAGCATGCAAAGAGTTAAGAGTCATGCATTGACCTGGAGAGATTTTACTGCCGAGCACTGTAACCTTTGAACTGAAGGATCTGGAGTTGTTCATTTAACCCTTAATTTCCCTCATATAAACTTGTTTTCATGCATCTGCAAACAGAGTAGACCCAGATAAGGTGGCTCCTGTAGGATCAGTGTCTGTTATTTGCTAATGGAATTTGACAGATCTGTTTCTATGCCTTCTAAAACAGCTACACTGATTCACCTTCAACATTTTATCATAAATAGATATAAATAGAATGACACTGGAACTCCAATGCAGTTATCTCCCTTTGTCCCTTATGGCTATGCTGATGGGACAAGGGAAATAACTGTGAGGAAATTACCTTTTAAGTGTTACAGATTCAGATGTTAAGTAGCATAAAACCCCAGGGTGAGACCATTTTTGGCCCAGGGGTCATTATTTGAACACACCTGATAGTGGTATATTAGGTGATGCTTCATACCAAATATCTTAGCTCTAGATTATGTGGTTTCAGACAAAAAGATTTTTAAAGGTTTCCCTATATAAGTCTATGTAAAAACTACAAGCCCAAGGGCAGGGCCATTTTTGGCCCGGGGGTCATCATTTTAACAAACTTGGTAAAGGACCATTAGATGATGCTATATACCAAATATCAAAGCTCTAGAAATTGTGGTTTCAGAGAAGAAGATTTTTAAAGATTTAAAAAAAAAACCTGTAAAAGTAGTGGGGCGGGGCCATTTTTTGCCCGGGGGTCATGATTTTAACAAAACTGATAGAGGACACCCTAAGGTACATTTCTGTGAAATTTGGTTGAAATCCTCCCAGTGGTTTAGGAGAAGAAGTCTTTTGAAATAAAAGTGAACGGACAGACGGACGGACAGACGGACAGACGGACGACAGGCGGTCACAATAGCTCACCTTGAGCCTTTGGCTCAGGTGAGCTAAAAACTCTCTCTAGTTCTCAAATTGAAAGGTAACACAGTCTTCCACTTGCCTAACTGTGGTTTATCATGTACACCTGTCTACCAATAAACCAATGTTTGTTTGTTCTCAATTTTATCCAGTTTTCCTCATATCTGTGTAGTGTGTATTATTCCTTTTACAAGCATTAGGGTAAAGTGGAAGGGCATTCGAACCTGCACTTTTAGTCAGTACACATTCATAACGGAAATTGATAATTTTACAGTAGGCCAGTCTAGCAAAACATGATTCTTATTTTCACTTTCGTCATAAATCTATCAGATTGAAATGAATGGTTATATGATTTCGGTCAACAGGTTTTTCCAGTCTTATATCAGCCGAAATAGGATTTAATTTCCGAATATATAGTGCACCATGCTTTATCCTATATACAGTCTGACATGGATGATAAACATGGCGGTTAACCAGTTACGGTTCGGTTCGGCGTTCCCGATTAACCAGTTCAAGAATTATCTAACCGTGACAGCCCTAATACATGTATCACTGAAATTCAGTTAAATTGACACTTCAGATCTGGAAACAAGAAAAAATGAAGTGTATAATACTGTTCTGAACATTATGTATTGTAAAATTTGATACAACAACAGTACAACACAAAATGGTACCTGGCTGATTTTAAACATACTGTTATCTCCATTTTTAAAAAATTGCTTTGTCTTAATCATAATCAGATACATTAACAAATTCATCAGATACATTAAATGAAAATTTACATCCTCCTGAGAGATTTGACTTCTGTAAATTCTTTTATCATAAAATACTGTTACAAGTATTCCTTAAAATTATGCATTGCAGAATTTTAGCCCTGATAGCAACACGTTTTGACAATAACAGTAACATGAGTAAATAAAACAGACTGCAACTTTACGTTTTCAGAGATGATTTTTGAAATGTTTAGACAATGGTTGGTATTGTTTAAGATGTCAGCAATATCAATACAGGGTTCGTTAACCCTTTATTGATAAATATTCATGTAAGAAATAACTAGAACTATCATTATAGGTGATGGAATACCCCTGCTCAGCTGCCTTGATGAAACAAAAAAAGATTTGTGGTAGGTTGTGCCACGGACAGACAGACTGACCAACCAACCAACACACTGACTCCTAAATACCCCCTCTCAAACTTTGTTTGCCGCGGTATAACAAGATTTGTGCCAAGCTGTGTCAAGGACAGACAGACCAACTGACCAACCAACACACTTACTCCTATATACCCTCTCTCTCAAACTTCATTTGTGGGGGTATAACTATATCACAAATATTTATAAGATGAAATTTTAAAATATCATATGTACACAGGAATGTTTAGTATTGTTTGAAACTACGGAGTCAGATCTATCATAATTTCAAAAGAAAACAGAGCAGAACCTGATCAGATGTCTCCTACAGAAGCTGTATGGTCTGGGTCTAATGTTTGCAAAGGCGTGAAAAAGTGTTTATATGAAGGAAAGAGTTAAACACTAATGTTGCAAAACAAATTTTTTAAGTAAAATTCATTTTAATTATAAAATACTTACCTGCTATGTTTAGCTACTATACCAGTATGCTTTTAACACCTTCCTGAATTTTTTGGTGCCACTACCTGCCTATGCCCTGATTTTGTCATGACCCGGACACATGCGGTCCGCGATTTAGACCTAATCACAATAATCCTCATTCTAGTTCCGCAAAAATATAACAGAACGCAGAGCGGGGTGGGAGGTGGGCGTTACCTATAGCAGGTAAGTATTATATAATTAAAATGAATTTTACTTAAAAAATTTGTTTTATTATCAAAAATACCTTACCTGCTATGTTTAGCTGAGTTTGCAGCTGAGGCGGGAAGGTTAGCGTGTTGCTCCCCATCACAGCAAAACCCATTAACCAAGGTTCTCAGCTAGTCTTCGTTAGTTATGGTATGAACTTTCACGGAATAGTGTACTAGTCAGTATGTTCCGTCGCAGTCACCACAGTTTGTGCCACCACTAAAGGGCCTAACATGTATAGATTATCATGTTGACTTTCGAACGAACGCAGATAGAACGTTGAAAAGGTGGTGGAATTCCTCCAAAAAGCCGCTTGTAACACATCCGCTAGGGGTGTGTGATTTACAAAAGCCCAGGATGTCGACAAAGCTCTGACTTCATGCGCTCTAATCTTGAATAGAGATAGATCTCTAGAAGAGAGTGATGAGTAAGCTTTCTTAATTGTCGAAGAAACCCAACGAGAGATGGAGGCCGCAGACACGTCCCCCCCCCTTTTAAAGGGAGAAAAAGCCTTTTGCGTGTGCCGCGAAAAGGTTTCACTCTTTTCAGATAGAATTTGAGAGCCCGCACCGGGCACAATAGTCTATCCTCGTCGTTTTCGCCGCAGGTGCGGGAAAGACTGGGAATCTTAATCGGCTTAGGAGCCGTAGACGGAAGCTGGGTTTTGGCTAAAAAGCCGGGTTGACACAACAACGTAACCGAGCCGTCTGAGGAATCAAAACGAAGATGGCGATCCTCTACAGAGAAAGCATGAAGCTCACTTCTGCGCTTGGCTGAAGCCATGGCTAGAAGGAACACTGTTTTCCAAGTTAACAACTGTAGGGTCGCTTGAGCCAATGGCTCATAGGGGGCCTTAGTCAGAGACCAAAGTACACAAGCTAGATCCCACTTGGGAGCAAGTGATCTGGTAACTGGACGTTTGAGTTCCATTGCTCGTATGAGCTCGGAAATCGTAGGGTCCGAACAAATTTGTGAAAGGCCAGGGTTTGAGAAAGCATGGATCTATAACCTTTGATGGAACTAAGCGACAGCTTTTTCTCATCGAACAGGTAGATAAGAAAATCCGCTATCCGTCTAGTAGAGGGATTGAGTGGATCAATTTGCCTTCGAACACACCAATCGGTGAATATGTTCCATCTGGAGTCATATACCGATCTGGTGGATTGCCGTCTTGCAGATGCAATGAGGGCTGCTGCTCTCGAAGAAAAGCGTTTCTTACGGAGAGATTGCTGGATAACGGCCAGACGTGTAGGTGGAACATGTCTGGGTCCGCGTGTCGGTTGCCTCTCTGTGACAGGAGGTCTGGCCTGCTGGGCAGACTCCTGGGGAGGGCTCTGAGCAGACCTAGGAGGTCGTTGAACCATGATCTCCTGGGCCACCAGGGGGCCACCAGGAGGATCTGGCAATTGCTCACTCTGATCTTGGCTAGGATCTGAGGGATCAGGATTGGCGGGGGATAGGCGTAAGCGTCCAGCCGGTCCCAATCGAACGAAAGCGCGTCTACTGCCCAAGCCGCTGGGTCGTAAACTGGGCTTACGTACAGGGGGAGGCGGTGATTGTTCCTTGTTGCGAACAGATCGACCATTGGCTCTCCCAGCTGATAGAATATCAGATTCGCTACTTCCTGATGGAGTGTCCACTCCGAAGGAAGAAGCTGGTGTTTGCGAGACAAACCGTCCGCTAATGCATTGAGGCGACCCGGAATGTGTTTGGCTGATATTGAGACGTTGAGGGCCCTGCACAAGTCCAGGAGGACCTTCGTCTCTTGAAACAGAGAGCGGGAGTGCGTTCCCCCTTGGCACTGTATGTAAGACACCACCGAGGTGTTGTCTGTCGACAGTGAAACGCACTCGTTTCGAATGTGCTCTTGGAAGTGGAGGACAGACAGATGAGCTGCCCTCATTTCCAGATTGTTGATGTGGAGCTTGGTTTCCTGTGGAGACCATGTGCCCGACACCGTCACGCTGAGTGGTTCCAGGTGGGCTCCCCAGCCCACCATGCTTGCATCCGTGATGAGATGCAGGGACGGTTGTGGAGGGAGTAGTGGAACTCCCTCCAGCAACACTTGCTCGTTGAGCCACCAGTGAAGGTGTGGAACCAGGGAAGGGAGAATAGGAATCAGAGCTAGCTGATTTTCTCTTGTCCACTTCCAACGATCTGACAGGTAGATCTGTAGAGGGCGGAGGTAAAGCCGCCCTAGAACTACGAAGTCTGAGACAGAGCTCAGGATACCGTTGAGAGATTGGAACTGTTTGGCAGTGAGAAAAGGTTGAGACAGGACCCATCTGACCCGCGTCAGAAGGTCTGCGATTCTCTGTCGAGAAACTCTGACTCTGCTCGTTTGTGTGAGGAAATTTATTCCCACAAACATAAAGTCTTGAGTTGGAACTAGTTCCGATTTCTTCGCGTTGAGGAGGAGCCCTAAAGAAAGGAGCTCGTTCCATGCGAATTGTAAGTTGGACAACAGTACTTCGCGGTTCAGTTGGTGTAGTAACCAATCGTCGAAGTACTGAAGGAGTAGGGCACCTCGCAGACGTAGGTGTGCACCTACAGCAGCCATGAGTTTTGTGAAAACTCGAGGTGCTATTGCCAACCCAAATGGCATAGCACGGAACTGGTACACCTGGCCGCGATATGCGAACCGTAGGTACTTCCGGTAGCTGGTGTGGATTGGGACATGAAAGAATGCATCTTCCAGGTCCAGAGACACACCCCAATGCATGGGTCTGATGGATTTCCGGATGAGGGCCGGAGTCTCCATTTTGAAAGTGGGCTTCACTAGGAAGTTGTTTAGCACTTTCAGGTCTATGACGGGTCTCCATGAGCCGTTTTTCTTTTGTACAAGAAAGAGACGGCTGTAAAAGCCTGGAGACCGGACGTCTTGAACCCTTTCCACCGCCTGTTTTCCCAGAAGACCGAGAATGGCGTCTGGGATATGTGGATGCAAAGATACCAGTTTGATTGGAACGCGTGAGAGAGGCGGCCTTTCCTTGAATTGGAAGGTGAGGCCGCTTGTCACAAGGGAGTGGACCCACGCGTCTGTTGTTATTTGGAGCCAGCGTTCGGTGAAGAACACCAACCTGGCTCCAACTGGTATCTCCGGCATCGGAGGCGGGGCGGCAGAAAGGGCGAGTCCCTAGGGCTGGCCCTTTGGAGGGCCGCCCTTGTAGGGAGAAGGCTTGGAGTCCTTAGACTCGGCCTTCGAGAAACGGCCTTTACCGGGGCCCTTCTTAAATGAAGGTTGCCGGTTCTGGCCTCCAGGAGGGGGGATGATCGAGCGCCTATTAAAGGTGCTTTTTCGTCCTCCCTTCCTGGACTGAGGGGCTGCTGCGGGGGATTTTGAAACAGGTTGTTTAAAAACTCCGCCCGAGCGTTGGTTAATGCTACCCCGTGCCAACGAAGCGTGCAGCTGGTCGTCCTTGTCGGCAGCTAACGCAGCGTTGATGCGCCCCCCAAACAGCGTGTCAGCTGTAAAGGGGGCCGTCCTGAGAGATGTCATACCCGGTTCCAGCATGAAACCGGGTGTGATCGTATCGAGAACCATGTCTCGGCGGAAACGTAACATTTCCGCCATCGACGACGCAGAGTTGTAGGACAACATCTGCGTCGTGCGAGACAGGTGGATGAGAAGTGCCCGAAGTTCTTCGGGCACTGCATCCGTAAGTTCACAGGACATCTCAAAGGCAGAGGCTGCCATCAGGTCCAATTGATTGGCCAGCCCTAATGCCTTCCTCTCGCGTAATTCCCACGACTCCAGCATGGAGTATGGAATACTAGCAACTGATGAAGCTGTGGGGACTGAAATCTGCTTCAGTTTCCCCGCGTCATTGTCTAGGTGGGGGATCTTGGACAGATCTAACCCTGTCTTGGGATCAGGCACAGGAGGTTTATAACTCTTGCCACCCTCCACCGGTTTAGGATCCGAAGAGTCCTTTGGGGCTTTCCAGACCTGATTGGCATTGACTTTGTTTGCCAGCTTCAAGGCCTGGAAAACCGCCGTGGTGGTAGAACCGATCGGTAGACGTAAGTCTGCCCGCGCGGAGCGGCCGACTCTGTCGGGCTCACGCTTGCGGGCCCTCCTCTCGGTGACAGTTACCGGTTCCCCGATAACTGTCTGAGGAGGTCGAGGGCAACTCTCCTCATCTAGTGAACTAAACATGGCCTCATACACCTGGTTGATTGGGGCCAGGTAGTATTGATCTAGCTCCTGTCCCGCTTCTGAGCCATCTGGTTCAGAGGGGGGGGGATCAGGGCGATCGCCATTACTCATGGACAAGTCCGGATGTAGTTCCGGGGGGGCCATAGTGTCTCTATTGCTGGGTACCACAGTGACATTGTCACCTTCCAGCATAAGAGAGTCGTCAACCGGTGCCCTTATAGAAAGGGGGGGCGACGGTGGCCTGTTAGGCAGAAACGCAGGGAGGCTCGAACTAGAGACCGGATTGTGTATCAACGGCCCAATGTTCGCCATCTCCAGAATGCCAGATTCGTTTCTTATCCAAATAGTATTTGGGTTTGAAGGTGTGGCGTTTGACGGGAGGCTCTGTGTGACTCTATTAGAAGTCATATGAGGCCTCAAACCGTGTGCCGAAGTCAATTGGGTTGACTGATTTTGCTCAATTTGGTTTGCCACTACCCTATGTGGGTGTGCAAACTGATTGCCGGTGTGCAGGGCTGCCAGCGGTTGTCCTATTGATACAATAGGAATGACCGGGGGGCAGATGACCGGGGTGGCATAATTTGTATGTCCGGGGGGGGGGGGGAATTGCATGTCCGGGGGGGGGGGGGGGGGGGGGGGGCCTACATCCGGGGGGGCATTTCTCTTTCCGGTGTCACCGGAAGAGTTGCCTGGCGATCGCTCTGTTTATGCACAGGAGTAGGACGTGTAGAGCGTTTAGACTCATGTCTACTCTTGGATGGAGAGAGGTGTCGGCGAGATGATTTCGTGTGAGATACTCGCCTAGACCAATGCCTCCTATGAGAGCGCGATCGACTTCTAGATGTACGCCGTCTAGAATCACTTCTAGAACGTGAGCGCCAACGTCTCGAGGGGCTCCTCGAACGTGAACGGTGTCTAGAATGGCTTCTAGAATGCGAGCGCCGACGCCTGGAAGGACTCCTAGTGCGTTTGCGCCGCCGAGAATTACTCCGATGGCCTCTCCTATAATGGTGAGGGCTTGTGGAGGATCCACTTCCGGAAGAGCTTGAACTACTTCCGGTTCGGGATGAACCTCGGGAGCTCACTGAATGTCTCCGTGAATCACCGCGGCTTTCTCACTTCTGGGGCGTTTCATGCCCTGAAGGTTTAGCCGGAGATCCGCGAGTGCTATTGTGCAGAGTCGACATTGTAGTGTCTACATTCGGTTGATGCACTGTGCGGTACAATCGCGGGAAAACAAGGTCCGATGGCCGGCGAGTGTCTGCCTAAGACGCAGTCTCATTATCGCCGGGCAAATTAATCTGCCCGGGATGACCGGAGTGTAAACCCGGGCCGGGTAATTTATTCCCGGAACCGGGACCCGGCGAGTCATGGCCGGAGCCGGGACCAGGTAAGACCGGGCCGGGTAATTCACCCGGTAAGTATTGGCCGGGGCCTGGGTTAGGTAAACCCGGGCCGGGCAAATTTTGCCCGGAGCCGGGACCCGGCGAGGCATGGCCGGAGCCGGGCCCAGTCAATTTATACCCGGCGCCGGGTCCGGGCAAATTTTGCCCAGAGTTGGGACCCGGCGAGGCATGGCCGGAGCCAGGCCCAGTCAATTTATACCCGGCCCCCGGGTCCGGGCAAATGTTGCCCGGTGCCTGGCGAGGTAATGGCCGGGCCTATGACGTCACCTGGCAATTCCTGCCCGGTGCCACGTGCGAATAGGTCGGCACCTTTCCCAAGTGATTTGGGAGGGTTGGCAGCTGATAATTCGGCTGCCGAGTCGCTCAGCAGTGGCGAGCGATCCCTTGATCGGGCCCCCGCCACGCTGCGACTGGAAGCAGACGAGTCGGACCGCTGAGAGCGTGCATCTGTCGATGCACGCTTTTTAGCAGCCTGGCTCGCATGCGTCCGTCTGGAAGCTGCTTGCTTCCATTTCTCCTGTGACCACTTAATAGAAGTGTCGCACGGAGATGATGCTCTGCAACCACAGCAAGAGAGACAGGTCTTGTGTGAATCCCAGTCTCCTTTCCTGTGGTTGCACGCGCCTCGTATTTGGGGCATTGCAATTTACGAGAGCTTTTGGAGTAATTCAATTATCAAGTATCGAATACGATATGATTAATTCCAATAATTTGGAGCGTATCCAATAGTATTCGAATTAGTCTTCAAATTTCCAGAGTGTGGTGTTTGTTCTGACTGACCTTATCTGTCGATACACGTCTGTACAGTAAGCCTTCCGGAAATAGAATGAGGATTATTGTGATTAGGTCTAAATCGCGGACCGCATGTGTCCGGGTCAGGACAAAATCAGGGCATAGGCAGGTGGTGGCACCAAAAAATTCCGGAAGGTGTTAAAAGCATACTGGTATAGTAGCTAAACATAGCAGGTAAGGTATTTTTGATAATAAAACCATTTCAAGTTCTGACGATCGCTCACAGAGAGGAAGATTTTTCAAGTTTTGAATATGTCAACTATGCATTTGTAAAGTTTGAAACAAAGATGATATTTAAACAGAACATAATTTTCATTTCCAGTAACTTCACTAAAGCTCTCTAACTGACAACAAGGTAAAAGAAAGTCTACAAAACCCTTGTAACTGACTAATGAAACACTCAAACTTAAATGACTGTTACATGTGCAGCAGTTTAATGCACAACTCACAAAATGGTTCTGCAGAACAAGATTTTCAAAGACTTAGAATATTGATTTTATCAAGACAATCATTCTGACCAATGAAGATTGGGCTAAAATGTGCCCTCCAGAGTGATTTTTCTAAGATTTGACATAGCATCCTACTTTTTTATCTCATCTTGCCCATGATCAATTTCAGCCTTGATATCACCAAGGCAAACATTCTGACCAAGTTTAAGGAAGATTGGGCTAAAAATGTGGCCCTGGAATGTAAACAAACTTTTTCTAAGATATGACACAGTGACCTACTTTTTGACCCCATGTAACCCATTTTCAAACTTGTCCAAGAATTTAATAGGACAACCATTCTGACAAAGTTTCAAGATTTGACAAAATATGTGACCACTAGATTGTTCACAAAGTTTTCCTACTGTTTAATCTAGTGACCTAATTTTTGACCCCATGTGACCCGACTTTCAAACTCAACCCAGATTTTATCAAAACAATCATTCTGATAAAGTTTCATGAAAATTTGGCGAAAAATATTACCTCTAGAGTGTTCACAAGGTTTTCCTACTATCTGACCTAGTGACCTACTTCTTGACCCAACATGAGCCACTTTCAAACTCGTACAAGATTTTATCAAGACAATCATTCTGACAAAGTTTTATCCAGATTGGACAGAAAATTTGACCTCTACAGTGTTCAAAAGTTTTTTCTACTGTTTGACCTAGTGACCTAGTTTTTGACCCCACATGACCCACTTTCAAATTCATTGAAGATTTTATCAAAATAATCGTTCTGATAAAGTTTCACGAAGATTAGGCCACATACGTGCCCTGCTTGTGGTAAATAAGATCCTCTGCAGAAGCTATATCTTGAAGATATAATAATGGTTTTAGCAACCTTAGTAATGGTCCAGTTTAGTGCTATTTCTGTTATCTCAGTTTTCAGCAATGTGTTTTGAGATGAAATTTAAAGTCTTCTATATAAACATATAGATAAAAAGGTCATAAGGTGGGTACGTTTATAATTCAAAATGACTTGAACTTTGTGGGTCAACATCGTAGAATATCATCAATGGTTTTATTTTTACAAAATTCGTTTAACACAACAATAGCTCAAGTGAGCTACAAACCCATCATAGCACCCAGCTTAATGTAAACTATGAAATTATCAAAATATAAAGAAACCACAAAACTGCCATTTTTTAGTTTAACCCTTTAACTGAGGAAAGTCCATGTATTAATGATTTTACGAATATCAATTAGATTTTATAAAGGTATATGAACACAGGATTACTTTACGGTGACAGAAATTGTAGAAACTGATCTATATTATCAAACAAGAGGGCCAGAATGGCCCTGACATCGCTCACCAGACAATCAGAGGAGAAAATTTTCAAAGTTTTCACTATATGTTTCTATTGAAAACAAGCCAGCCCTGGGGCGGGCCCAATTTTGACCCCAAGGGGCATAATTTATATAACTTTTGTAGAGGACATGAACATGATGCTATGTGCCAAATATGAAAGCTGAAAACCTTCCAGTTTCAGAGGAGAAGACTCTCAAAGTTTTCACTACATGTATATATGTTTCTATTGAAAACTGACCACCCCTGGGGTGGGCAAATTTGAACCCCAGGGGCATTATTTATATAACTTTGGTAGAGGACCTGAACATGATGCTATATGCCAAATATGAAAGCTTAGAACTTTCCAGTTTCAGAGACGATTTTCAAAGCTTTCACTGTACGTTTCTATTTAAAACTGAATACCCCTGGGGTGTGGCCAATTTTGACCCTAGGGGCATAATTTATATAACTTTTGTAGAGGACCTGAACATGATGCTATGTGCCAAATATGAAAGCTGAAGACCTTCCAGTTTCAGAGGAGAAGATTTTCAAAGTTTTCATGTTATGTTTCTATTGAAAACTGACCATCCCTGGGGCAGGCCAATTTTGACACAAGGGGCATGATTTATATAACTTTTGTAGAGGACCTGAACATGATGCTATGTGCCAAATATGAAAGCTGAGGACGTTCCAGTTTCAGAGGAGAATATTTTCAAAGCTTTCATGTTATGTTTCTATTGAAAACTGACCACCCCTGGGGCAGGACAATTTTGAACCAAGGGGCATAGTTCATATAAATTTTGTAGAGAACCTGAACATGATGCTTTGTGCCAAATATGAAAGCTGAGAACCTTCCAGTTTCAGAGGAGAAGATTTTCAAAGTTTTCATGTTATGTTTCTATTGAAAACTGACCACCCCTGGGGCAGGCCAATTTTGACCCTAAGGGCATATTTTATATAACTTTTGTTGAGGACCTGAACATGATGGTATGTGCCAAATATGAAAGCTGAGGACCTTCCAGTTTCAGGAGAAGATTTCAAAGTTTTCATGTTATGTTTCTATAGAAAACAAGGCACCCCTGGGGCAGGGCCAATTTTGACTCCAGGGGCATAATTTATATAACTTTTGTAGAGGGCCTAAAAATGATGCTATGTACCAAAGATGAAAGCTGAGAACCCTGTAGATTCAGAGGAGAAGATTTTCAAAGGTTCAAATTGTTGACGCCCAACAACGGACAACGTACGCCGACGGACGACGGACATCAGGCGATCACAAAAGCTCACCCTGAGCACAAAAGTGCTCTGGTGAGCTAAAAAGCAAATAGAACAGAATCTGATCATACAGCCCCAATAGGGGCTGTATGATCTGGTTCTATTCTGTTTGTATAGGCATAAAAAAAGTCTCTAGCAGGTAAAAGGCTACGTATGTTCAGTATTGTTCTTTTATAAAGGTGTTACATTGTCGTGGAGGTTGTTAGAGCTTGTCAATAACTGTCAATTGTTGTGGTTTGGTCTTTATTCTATTAGATCTATTTATATTTAACTTTTACTGGTCATAGTTTATGAACATACTTTTATTTGAAAGTTAATTTGTATACTTACCTTTTGAATTGTTTCCTCAAGGTTGCAAACATCCATGTCAAGTTTCTTCCCAACATGTTGAACTTCTCCCAACTTAGCTAGAAGCTGTTTACATGAGTGTTGATTCTCAGGGTCTTTCAGTTCCAGTACTAGTCTCTCCTCTTGTATCCAGCCCTCAAGCTTTTCACACTCTTCATGTATCTACCAAATTGCAAGTAGTTTAATCACATTTACAGGACATTATGTTACTACATATCTAAACTTACTGGTAACTTGTTAAACAAGGCATTATATGAACAACAGAAATTTTGCTCTGTAAACAAACTTTTAACCCTTCGCTTGCTATTCACGTCAATATACCTACCTGTAAATAGTGAAGAGCCAGATGAGACAGCTCCTGCAAGAGCTGTCTCATCAGGGTCTGCACTATTTACAAGTTGATTGTGCAACCAATGCACTCCACAGCAGTGATTGTACAGCGAATTACTTGTACACAGTGAAGATATGTGTAATTATACAACAGGGCATCGGTAAAGAAGGAGATATGTATTTTAAAATTCAGCAAGCGAAGGGTTAACCTATACACTGATAAAGGACAGTTTATGTCTAAAACATTGAGAATAATAACAAGTGGGCCAGAATGGCCCTGACATCGCTCACCAGACAATCAGAGGAGAAGATTTTCAAAGTTTTCACTATTATGTTTCTATGGAAAACTAGCCGGCCCTGAGGTGTGCCAATTCTGACCCCAAGGGCAAAATTTATATAGCTTTTGTAGAGGACCTCAAGTGAATAGAAATTAAAGACAAATGTAAATGTAAACATATTATAACAATGTAAATCTAAAGAAGGTCATATAAAAAAGTATGTATAGCATCTCCCTAGGCAAAATGTTTGAATTTCAGAAAGAATAAATTAATCTATACTTATGTTCAAAATTTCAGATATTTTCATTATACCTTCTACATGAGTTCATATTATTATTCACATCTTAACTTATTTTTAGCCCTTCCCCAGTTCGATGTTTATTCGAAATTTCAATACCTACTGAATATTCATGGACAAAATAGTTATAATGAAAAACAGAAAGTGTAGCCATTTTAGAAAGTAATGAAAAACATCTTTCAAATTCCATTAACAAAGAGTAGGCTCTAATCAGACAGCTGCTAAAGGAGCCACCTGATCTGGGTCTACTCTGCTTGCAAATGCATGAAAAGGCATTTATATGAGGGAAAGGGTTAAGTGAACATATTATAAGTACATTGTATATTGTACACAATATGGAAATAATTTAATGCAATTTGCACTATATAATATCATAAGTAAACAGAGCAGACTGATCATATGGCTACTAAATGAGCCATTTAATCTAGGTCTACTCTGTTTGCAATGGTGTAGAAATGCATAATTATGGAGTAAAGGGTTAATTGTCTGTGCAATAGGCCAGATCTAAAAATATCAGTTGTCTACCCAGAAGGGAGGCAATCCAGTTGTTATCAAAAGTGCAAAGGGAGACCTAGCACAGTTTGGATTCTGATCTGATGCATATGTAACTTCAAGTTACATATGTGTCAGATCAGAATCAAATATTGTACTTCATAATTGTTTTGTACAAGAGATTGACATGTATTAAAAAACAATGTGAACAATCTTAGACAAGCAGACAACAATTCTGAAGCAGACAACTATAATACTGATAAAGAATGCTACAACATAGACCACTTGACTTGTATTCAGCTGAACTTCACAAAAGATATACTGATAAGACTCTATATTGATATCTGAGAGCTTAATGCAGGACATAGATATGCAAAGAGCATTTTGAGAATTATCCACTTAGTTTTCTAAATCTAAAATGAGTGTTTGTTATTTATTTGGCTAAACACAATTTCTACTCTACTGATCAGACTAAGGGTAAAACTTGCATTAACACTGGAACTGGCTCCCCTTTCTACTGCTTGACCTGAGGGCCTTTATGAGTAAAGATAAGATGCTTAAAAGTGCAGCCAGCTTCAAGTTTGCTAGAAAACTGGCCACCCTGGGGTGTAGCCAATTTTGACCCCAGGGGCATAATTTATATAAAATTTGTAGACGACCTGAACATGATGTTATGTGCCAAATATGAAAGCTGAGAACCTTCCAGTTTCAGAGAATAAGATTTTCAAAGTTTTACTATATATTATAATAGAAAACAAGGCACCCCTGGGGCGGGGCCAATTTTGACTCTAGGGGCATAATTAATATAACTTTTGTAGGGGACCTACAGATGATGCTATGTACCAAAGATGAAAGCCGAGAACCCTGTAGATTCAGAGGAGAAGATTTTTAAAGGTTCAAATTGACGCCAGACGACGCACGACGACGGACATCAGGCGATCACAAAAGCTCACCCTGAGCACTTTGTGCTCTGGTGAGCTAATAAAACAAGAGGGCCAGAATGGCCCTGACATTGCTCACCAGACAATCAGAGGAGAAGATTTTCAAAGATTTCACTATATGTTCTATAGAAAAATAGCGGGCCCTGGGGTGGGGCCAATTTTAATTCAGAAAGAATGAATTAATCTATACTAATATGTTCAAAATTTCAGATATTTTCATTACATTTTCATGAGTTCATATTATTATTCATATCTTATCTTAAGATTGATGTACTTTTAACCCTTCCCCTGTTCTACCTTTATTCAAAATTTCAATACCTAGTGAATTTTTATGGACAAAATACTTATAATGAAATATGGAAAGTGGGACAGTATAGCCATTTTAGAAAGTAAAGAAACATATTTCAAATTCCATTGACAAACAGATCAGACCCTGATCAGACAGCTGCTATATGAGCCGTCTGATTTGAGTCTGTTCTGTTTGCAAATGCATGAAAAGGCATTTATATGAGGGAAAGGCTTAAGTAAACATATTATAAGTACATGTATATTGTACACAAAATGAAAATAATTTAATGAAATTTGCACTATATTATATCATAAGCAAATACAGCAGATTGATCAGATGGCTACTACATGAGCCATCTGAGCTGGGTCTACTCTATTTGCAAAGGCGTAGAAATGCATATTTATGGAGTAAAGGGTTAATTGTTCTATTTACAGGTCATATCTAATTTGCAACAGCCATTATCCAGAAGGGAGGCAATCCAGTTGTAATATCAAAAAGTGAGAAAGGGAGATAACCTACCTTTTACGTATGCTAAAATAGCCAGCTTAAATAGACATTGCTCTCCAAGAAGCAATAGAACACTTGAATTTGTATTAAGCTGGACTTCAAAACAGAAACAATGATAGGATCCATATTGATAGCTGGCAGCTTTATGCATGACATAGATATGGGAAAAAAAGCTTTAAGAGCTTTCTGCATTTTGATAATTATCCACATAGATTTCTCAATCTAAAATCAGTGTGTGTAATTTGTCTAAACACAATTTCTACTCTACTGATCAGGCTAAAGGTGATTACCAATACACTGGCTAGTCCTATCAGAGCACTGGCGTATCTCTGTTTAATGGGGAAACCTTTAAACTGTAGTTTCCGATGTGAAGAAGTCTATATACACAGGGCTGGGCCAATTTTAACCTCAGAACCCCGGGGCCATAATTTATATAACTTTAATAGAGGACCTGAACATGATGCTATGTGCCAAATATGAAAGCTGAGAACCTTCCAGTTTCAGAGGAAAAGATTTTTAAAGATTTCACTTTTGTTTCTATTGAAAACTGGCCACCCCTGAGTCTGGGCTAATTTTGACCCCGGGGCATAATATATATAACTTTTGTAGACGACCTGAACATAATGCTATGTAAAGTACCTAGTTATAGTCTACTTTCAGTCCGAATGACTGCTCAGCCGACTGTACATTTACTCCCCTAGTCATCGAGTCATTGGCCTACAATATTGAGCACTGCCAACATATAGCGCAATCATGCAGCCACAGTACCGGCGAGTGACCCTCACAGGTACCCATTTTAACCCCTGGGTGGAGAGTATGTGCAGGTGGGAGACACGGAAAAGCGCCTCTGAAATTTCCGGGTGGGACCGGGATTTAAACCCCAGACTTCCGGACTGATAGTCAAGCGCGTTACCACTAGACCACCGCCACCTACCTATGTGCCAAATATGAAAGCTGAGAACCTTCCAGTTTCAGATGAAAAGATTTTCAAAGATTTCACTATTTGTTTCTTTTGTAAACTGCCCACCCCTGGGGCAGGGCCCAATTTTGACCCAGGGGCCATAATTTATATAACTTTAATAAAGGACCTGAACATGATGCTATATGCCAAATATGAAAGCTTAGAACCTTTCAGTTTCAGAGGAAAAGATTTACAAAGATTTCACTATTTGTTTCTTTTGTAAACTGGCCACCCCTGGGGCTGGGCTAATTTTGACCCCGGGGCCATAATATATATAACTTTTGTAGAGGACCTGAACATGATGTTATGTGTCAAATATGAAGGCTGAGAACCATCTAGTTTCAGAGGAGAAGATTTTTCAAAGATTTCACTATTTGTTTCTATTGAAAACTGCCCACCCTTGGGGGTGGGGCCAATTTTGACCCCGGGGCCATAATTTATAAAACTTTTGTAGAGGACCTCATCATGATGCTATGTGCCAAATATGAAAGATGAGAGCCTTCCAGTTTCAGAGAAGAAGATTTTCAAAGATTTCACTATTTGTTTCTATTGAAAACTGCCCACCCCTGGGGCGGGGCCAATTTTGACCCCGGGGCCATAATTTATATAAATTATGCAGAGGACCTGAACATGATGCTATGTGCCAAATATGAAAGCTGAGAACCTTCTGGTTTCAGAGGAGAAGATTTTCAAAGATTTACTATATGTTTCTATTGAAAACAAGGCACCCCTGGGGCGGGGCCAATTTTGACCCCAGGGGCATAATTTATACAAATTTTGTAGAGGACCTGAATTTGATGCTATGTTCCAAAGATGAAAGTTGAGATCCCTGTAGATTCAGAGGAGAAGATCTTTAAAGGTTCAAATTGTTGACGACGGACGAAGAACGACGGACACCGACGAACGACAGACAACGGGCGATCACAAAATGCTCTGTTGAGCTAAAAAGAGTAAAGTACCTAGTTATAGTCTACTTTCAGTCCGAATGAATGCTCAGCCTGCTGTACATTTATATACATGTACATAATAATGTGTCTTTAAGGTACTACCTTGTAGTTATATTGAAATTACGCAGTATTGAACACTTGACACAAAATCTAATATCATGTTTCAAGCTGTTGCTTCTTGATTATGTCAAACTCTGTATCTGAGAGATTCTGTATGGTAGTTTGAAATGTTTAGTGATTATTGATCCAGTTTATATTTCTTATATTTTAACAATTGTACATGTACACACATTCTGTTTCTGAAGGGTCTCTTGCTTGTCCTATATACTGTTTACAGTTTATATATTGGAGGCCTGCTCTCAATAACAGAGGGCTGTTTTAAACTGCAGAAGCCCAAAAATGATGTTACAAAGCAGAATAATGTCCACCCCTAAACTCCTGTTTTCACTGGTATGTTGCAATTAGATAGGAATAGTCACTTGGCAACCTTTTATCAACATTGCTAAAACCATACCAGTACCTTAACAAGAGGGCCATGAGGCCCTGAAGCACTCACCTAAGATAACCATCGTGGCGGGGCCATTTTTGACCCAGATGTCATCATTTGTCAACATTGGTAGAGAACCACAAGGCAAGGCAGCATGCAATCAATTAAAGGACTAAGCCTTAAGGTTTCAGTGAAAATAATATTTTATATTATTTCCATGAAAAACCGATAAGCTCCAAGGCAGGGCCAAGTTTCACCCAGAGGTCTGGGTCGTAAGTTGAACATTCTTGGCAGAGGACAACAAGCCAAAGCTACATCTTTGTAGAGGACCATTAGATCATGTTACATACCAAACATCAAAAGTCTAGGCCTTACAGTTTCAGAAGATTTTTAAAGATTTTCCTATGAAAAACTGATAAGCCCTTGGTAGGGGCCATTTTTGGTCCTGGATCATAATTTGAACAATATTTGTAGAGGACCATTAGATCATGACACATTCCAAACATCAAAAAGTCTAGGCCTTACAGTCTCAGAGAAATAGATTTTTAAAGATTTTTCTATGAAAAACTGATAAGCCCTTGGGTGAGGTCAATTTTGACCCTGGGTCATAATTTGAACAATCTTTGTAGAGGACCATTAGATCATGACACATTCCAAACATCAAAAGTCTAGGCCTTACAGTTTCAGAGAAGAAGATTTTTTAAAGATTTTCCTATGAAAAACTAATAAGCCCTTGGGCGGGGCCATTTTGGTCCGCAGGTCATAATTGGAACAATCTTTGTAGAGAACTATTAAATCATGCTACATACATGTACCAAATATCAAATGTCTAGGCCTTACAGTTTCAGAAGAAGATTTTTAATGATTTCCCTTTGAAAAACTGATAAGCCCTTAAGCGGGGTCATTTTTGGTCTGGGGGTCATAATTTGAACAATCTTTGTAGAGGACCATTAGATGATGCTACATGCTACATACAAAATATCAAAGGTCTAGGCCTTACAGTTTCAGAGAAGAAGATTTTTAAAGATTTTCCTATGAAAAACTGATAAGCCCTTGGGCGGGGCCATGTTTGGTCCGGGGGTCAAAATGTGAACAAGATTACGTTCCCCCTTGCCACTGATGCTTGACAAAATTTGGTTAAAATTGGGTCAACAATTTCAGAGGAGATGTCGTTTGAAAATGTGGCTGGACGCCAGACCGATCTACAATAGCTCATCCCGAGCCTTTGGCTCACATAAGCTAACAAGAGGGCCAGAATGGCCCTGACATCGCTCACCAGACAATCAGAGGAGAAGATTTTCAAAGTTTTCACATATGTTTCTATTGAAAACTTAACACCCCAGGGGCGGTGCCAATTTTGACCTCGGGGACACAAATTATATAACTTTTGTAGAGGACCAGAACATGATGCTGAAAGAATGTAGTGAAAGAATGGATAGAGCATAGACCACTGGAACTTGTATTAATTCTTTGGATGCTAGAGGCAGATTATCCCACCACTAATGACCTATGCAAACAGTTTGGATCCAGATCAGGGCCCACATAATGTGGGGCCTGATCTGATATCAAAATTGTTTGTAAATGAGACTGAACTTCTGAAAAACTTAGAAAGAAAGTGTGTAGTGGGATTCTCCCACCACTAATGACCTATGCAAACAGTTTGGATCCAGATCAGGGCCAATATAATGTGGGGCCTGATCTGGTATCCAAACTGTTTGTCAATGAGTCTGAACTTCTGAAAAACTTAGAAAGAAATTGTGTAGTACGGATAACTTATGAATATGCTGCAGACAACCATTTAGCAGATGACAAAATTACCCAGCATGCAAAGAGTTAAGCTGAAATTCACAACAGATATGCTCTATATTGATATCTGGTAGCTTAATCAAGGGCATAGGTAGGAAAAAAAGCTTTAAGAGTGTTCTGCATATTAAGAACTATCCACAATTTTCTCAATCTTAAATGAGAGTGTGTTATTTGTCTAAACACAATTTCTACTCTACTGATCAGGCTTTGGGTGATTATATAAGAACTCACTCTGACTGGTCTGAGCTCTGCAGGCTGATATATTAAGGAGAAACCTTTAGGCTGTCGTTTCTGAAGTGAAGAAACTGTACACACAGGGCAGGGCCAATTTTAACCCAAGAACTATGATACTTATAAAACCCATAAAGTTATGCTAAGTAAATCTATACACCAAATATCTAAGCTCTGGGACATGTAGTTTCTGACAAGAAATTATTTATATAATTTATATAACTTTTGTAGAAGCCCTGAAGTTGAAGCTATGTGCCAAATATGAAAGTTGAGGACCTTCTAGTTTTAGAGGAGATGATGTTCAAAGTTTTCACTATATGTTTCTATTGAAAACTGAAAACCCTTGGGGCAGGGCCAATTTTGACCCCAGGGGTATAATTTATATAACTTTTGTAGAGGACCAACAGATGATGCTATATGCCAAAGATGAAAGCTGAGAACCCTGTAGAGTCAGAGAAGAAGATTTTTAAAGGTTCAAATTGTTGACGACTGACGACGCACGACGCACACCGCATGATGCACGACGGACGACGCACATCAGGCAATCACAAAAGCTCACCCTGAGCACTTTGTGCTCTGGTGAGCTAAAAACAGGTCACAATGGTTGCCTTATATGTGTAAAGAGAAAAATACCCCCTCTCTCAAATCGATGTTCAAATCTAAATAACTTTTGGTAGAAAAAGTCCTCTGGTGGCTAACTTTCAGAATTACTAAAATTAAGTTAATATGCAAGAAAACATGGCCAACAGGGACAGGGCAGAATTTCCATATGTGTCTAGATATTGAAAATGTTTAGAACGATCTTCAAAATTAACAGTCAAATTGAAAGGATATTTGACAGGAAAAATCTGTTTAAAGCACAGACGGACTGACAGACGAATGGACTGGCGGACAGATGGTCATCAGACAGTGGCAACAAACTCTCAAGTCTCAACTGAATATACTCAGGTGCGCTGAAAAACCAGAAACTACAAAAGAAGGAAATAGCTTAAATCCCGTGTCTAAAACAGACTCATCTACACCTAGGACATCTAGTTTCAGGTGCTAGTGCAAATCACATGTGCATCCTGACATAGAAGTGTCTGAACAATAAGTCGGTTTTAGTTCATTATTACTAATATAAAGTATAATATAATCCTTTTTTCCCAATTTGTACTAAATAAATACAATATACCATATACGATAGGCACATGGTCCAGGGAATTTGATTTTTTTTTCAAATTACGTTAGGCTGCCAAAAACTGTTAACGTGATTTGAAAAAATATTTCATTTCTCGTTGCCATGTTCCCTTTCTTAACGGGATTTGAAATATTTTTTCATTTCTCGTATCTTTTTCATTTTACATGTCTACACACCCCTCCTAAATTGTATAAACAGGGCCATGAGTCAGGCGTAAATGTTGACCTATATATAGTAAGATATATAATAATAAAACAGAAGAACATACATTCTTGGCAAGAATTTGTCGTTTTGATTCCTCTTCCTTCTCTTCTTTTCTTCTTGCAGCCTGTTCCTGATCTGTACCAACTGAAAACAGGATAAACTAAAACTATCACTAAAGGTGACGGAATACCCCTGCTCTGCTGCCTTAATCGCAAATCAAACAATACCTCTACTTAACCAAAATTTTCTGATTTAAAAAGAGCCATAATTCTGTCAAAAAGCTTGACAGAGTTATGTACTCTTTCCTACAGACGAAGCTTGTGATTGTGAACAAGTGTTCCAAGTTTCAAAGCTTTATCTCACAGGGTTATAAATATAAGTGGACTTTAACAAAAAATCTTAATTAAAAATTCTAAGTTAAAAAGGGCCATAATTCTGTCAAAGCTTTATCCCAAAGGGTTATGTAGATATGTCGACTTTATAAAAACTTTAACCAAACAAGAGGGCCAGAATGGCCCTGATATCGCTCACCAGACAATCAGAAGAGAAGATTTGCAAAGGTTTCACTCTATGTTTCTATAGACAACTGGCCAGCACTTGGGCAGTGCCAATTTTGACCCCAGGGGCACAATTTATACAATTTTTGCAGAGGAACTGAACATGATGTTATGTGCCAAATATGAAAGCAGAGAACCTTCCGGTTTCAGAGGAGAAGATATTAAAAGTTTTCACTATGTTTCTAATGAAAACGGACCACCTCTGGGGCATAACATATATATTACTTTTGTAAAGGACCTGAATATGATGATATGTGCCAAATATGAAAGCTGAGAATCTTCCAGTTTCAGAGGAGAAATTATTCAAAGTTTTATTATATATTTCTATAGAAAACAAGGCACCCCTGGGCGGGCCAATTTTGACCCCAGGGGCATAATTCATAAAACTTTTGTAGAGGACCAGAACATGATGCTATGTGCCAAATATGAAAGCTGAGGATTATCCAGTTTCAGAGGAGAAGATTTTCAAAGTTTTCACTATATGTTTCTATTGAAACTGACCACCCCCGGGAAGGGGCCAATTTTGACCCCAGGGGCATAATTTATATAACTTTTGTAGAGGACCTGAACATGATGCTATATGAAAGCTGAGAGCCTTCTAGTATCAGAGACGAAGCCTTTCAAAGATTTCAATATATATTTCTATTGAAAACTGACCACCCTTGAGCGGGGCCAATTTTGAGCCCAGGGGCATAATTTATATAACTTTTGCTGAGGACCTGAATATGATGCTATGAGCCACATATGAAAGCTGAGAACCTTCAAGTTTCAGAGGATAAGATTTTCAAAGTTTTCACTACATGTTTCTATTGAAAACTGCCCACCCCAGGGGCGTTGCCAATTTTGACCCCAGGGCCATAATTTACAAAAATTTCTTAGAGGACCAGAATATGATGCTATGTGCTAAATATGAAAGCTAAGAACCTTCCCATTTCAGAGATGAAGATTTTCAAAGTTTTCACTATAATTGTATTTCTATTGAAAACTGCCCACCCCTGGGGCGGGGCCAAATTTTACCCAAGGGGTATAATTTATAAAACATTTGTAGAGAACCTGAACATGATGCTATGAGCCAAACATAAAAGCTGACAACCTTCAAGTATCAGAGGAGAAGATTTCCGAAGTTTTCACTATATGTTCCTATTGAAAACTGCCCGAGCCCCGGACGGGACCAATTTTGACCCAAGGTCCATAATTTATACAACTTTTGTAGAGGACCTGAACATGATGCCATGTGCCAAATATGAAAGCTGAGAACCTTCCAGTTTCAGAGGAGAAGATTTTCAAAGTTTTCACTATATGTTTCTATTGAAAACTGCCCACCCCAGGGGTGGGACCAATTTTGACCCCAGGGGCATAAATTATATAACTTTTTAGAGGACCTAAAGATGATGCTATGTGCCAAAGATGAAAGCTAAGAACACTGTGGATTCAGAGGAGAAGATTTTAAAGGTTCAAATTGTTAACGAGGGACGACACAGGACGCACGACGGACACCACACGATCAACGCCGATAGACGACAAACATCAGGCAATCACAAAAGCTTACCCTGTGCACTTTGTGCTCTGGTGAGCTAAAAACAGTGAGCAGACAATGAAGTCATGTGACTTTGCTGCAGCATAATTATGACAAAAATGTATATCTCTACACAAGAGTGTTCGGAGGAACACATGTGTCACCTGCTCGCATCTGACACAAAAACTGTTAATATGTTGAAAATCATAACAAAAGGGAAAAACTCAAAAAGTATTGCATGCAGAGTGATGGACCTAAGTTATATCAATGGTCCTCAATGAGGGGAAGACACATGTGAAATTTGAAAGCTCTATAATGATTAGTTTAGAAGTGAAAGCCAAAAAAAGAAAGTGTGATGGACAGACAGACAGACAGACAGGAGACGGAAAAGTGATCCCTAAGTGACACACTGCCTCTTGGCAGGTGACACAAAAACTGAGAGAAACGTTTTCAGGACAGTAGTTTTTGGAACAAAAGTTATCCAAGTGAAATAGACATCAGGAAAATGGCTGAAATTGCTATGCTTTATCAAATATAGTAAAAAACTGTTTGCAGCACATTTTAGATTTTTTGGACAGCGATGACAGGTATTTGTTTATTTAGTGGATTGCAAAAAGTGATGACACGATGACAGGCCAAGGGTAGTACTCTATGATGGTATACTCTTAAACCCAGAAATGGGATGAGCTTACCAGACTCATGTATTACCTTTTCTCTGCCGTGCCCTTAAGGGCTTCCTTGCAGTTGCTCTGTTTTCAGCAAAGTCATTGAGTATGGACTTTCACAGTTGTCATGCTATGTTTTACATTTTGTACTGTGATTACTGTCTTCTATGTTGTGGGGAAGTCCAGTGGGGATACCTTTATTTACAATGTTTGTTTAACTAGGGTGACTTTGAGATAAGTGTGAGGTCAGGATGTCCGTAAACCGGTTTAAAACCCAAGTGGTGATTTTGCTACTGACCGTGCCAAGGCAGTTCTCTCTTTGTCACCCTTACTTTTGTTTGTCTTGTGTCTTTGTGCTTGTGTTTTGTTCATGTTTGTCTCTGGTGCTTGTGTGCTTGTTGGTATTTTCTGTGTTCTTCTCCTATGTTTGCATGTGTTTGGTTGTGTGCGTGTGTGACATGCTGTCTATCGATGTGCTGGTGGTGATTGTGTCTTGTATGTAACTTTCTCCTGTATGTGTGTGTGTATGTGTATAAATTGTTATATTAATTGCTTTCTGTCGATGTTTTGGTGATGGTGACGTTTTGTGTGTGGCTTTTCCTACTTGACTATACTAATTTTTCATTCATAATTCAGCTCTTCTTAAAGAAGATATCGTTTCCCAAGTAAAGTGCACCGAAATAGGGCATGCACCGAAACAGGGCCATCGATGATAATCGAGAGCACTCATAGTGTTCTGAAACTACTAAAGGAAATGCATACAACAGAAACATTCCATATTTCTTTGCATAACTTTTAACTGTAGAGACAATGAATTGACCATTTTTTATCCTCATTGTTTGTGTTTAAAAGTTATTTTTAATTCAAAATATATTTGTTCTGAAATTATTCATTTGCATTGAAAGTAAAAGCAGTTTTGAAATTTCAAGTTATTTATCTTATTAAGCAACATAATCTGAAACGGAGACATACATGTATGTATATGTTTCTGTCTGAGTTAAATTTTATTATTATTAGTTTCCTCCATGTATGGAGATCCATAACATATATACAGGTATCAATACATATAAACATGCATGTAACAAGGACACAGGTGAATAATATTCAAATAAGCAAAAACAAGACAGGTGGCTGTCCAAAGCAACGCGACAGCAAAACAGAGAGCTCTCTTATAGGTTTTCCGCCTTACACTCACCCAGTTCCAAGCCACAACTTGTCTCCCACACACCCATTAACCTTCTACATTGAAACAAAATACACCCATGTATACTCTCCAACGAAACGAAATTTGGAAAAGTAATTCAGGTGCAATAACAAGACGGTTGGCAATTGAACACGCACTAATAACTTATATAAGCAAGCAGTTTTGATCCATGTCAGGCGCTACGTAGCATGGCGTCTGAACAGAGTCAAACCCGTCTTACGCTCGCCTTAACCAGGCTATAGTCAACCGTTAAACAACTTAAGCAGGATGGCACAAAATCTCCCATTCAGAGGAATCATATAATTACCTATCAGTTTCCTGAAACTACTCTTAACCCTTATTTCGCCGTAGGCCTCAAGCCGTGTGTCAAACAGTTTGGATCCAAATCGGACTCGCGGAATCCAATCATGATCCAAACCGCTTGCAAATAACAGTCAAGTCGCGATCGACAGGATAAGGGTTAATACAAGTCAAATAACAACCGAACGGGCATGACCAAAACAGTGTCTTTTCCGCTAGAGCATACAAATATCCAGACATCCCGTAATACCTATACGCGTTCATCAACAGATAGTGTACCTGTGAATAGTATATACGTACTATGCAAACAGTACAGACCCGACAAGAGGGTATGCTCTGTTTGCCATTTCGCTATATAGTGTTAAAATCAAACATAATACATATGTACGAATGGACCAGAATCTGATGAAACTGAACTGCTCACTAGAACATTGCTATTCGGCGTTCATATAAAATCACAATAGCCGAAACAACACACTATAATATCTAGACGGTCAAGCTCGTGTTAAGCGATAACCGATAGCTGATAAAAACTGAATGGAAATTAGTGAAAATTCCAATACTTATCATTTTTTTCTGTGGCTTATCATAAGTTTTTAATTGTACCAAGAGAAGGTTTAATATTGTTTACAGATAAAAGTCAACTATTGCTTTATGTGTTTAAATTCAGATCTTCAAGTGGGAATGAGAATCCCAGGCTTCAGATACTTCACCATCATCAATAGAGTGACCCTAAAATGATCATCAACAGGGAAAGCATAAAATGTAATGCAGAGCACCAGCAAAGTAGACCATATGGCTATATGTTGAAGTTGATTCAAGACTGCCACCAGCATGATCATACCCATAGGGATCAACACAGTCTTATGTTGATATAAATTGTTACTATTATCAAAATTAATAAAGGAAATTGAGGATTTGGTGCAAAACTATTGTAAGGAGTTACAAATAGTTTTGCACCAAGCCCTGGATTAATGTAAACATACACACATTGTTTTTTCTGTGTTTGAAGTGTTACACATTTCATGACGTAGAATCTAAAGGAAAACTTTGGCTCTAACTTTGGCTCCAACAGATCCAAATTTCTTATTTGGCACAAGTTTTTCTAATTTGGCGAAAGTGATGGCGCAAAGACAAAACAACAGGACCATTGGCCATATATCGCTCACCTGAGTTACAGTAATATTGACAATGTTAATTTTTCAGTGGACAACATTTCTAGCAGAGGACAGAAACTTTCACGGCTTTCACCCTTTCACTGCTGAATCAACTTGAACTGGATTCAGATCTAATACCAAGTAACTGTCTGACCAAGATCTAAACTGTTTACAACTTGTGACAATTTTGCAAAGGTCAAAATGCCTAAAACAGATCTTTGAGAAATTCAAATTACGTCAATAAAGCTATGCAATTATACCTTGATCCAGGTAGATAGGCAAATAAAATGCTAGGCAGTACATAATGCCAGTTTTTGTGTGAAATGACCAATAAAAATATCTTTAAAATCTTTTAACCCTTTCCCTCATATAAAACTGTTTTTACGCATTAGCAAAAAGAGTAGATCATGAACAGACGGCTCCTACAGAAGCCGTCTGATCAGGGTCTGCTGTTTGTTTTTGACACAATATAGATCTGATTCTACAGTTTTTGTCAAAGCAAAAACTTCTCTTTACAGAAATAATGTGAGTAGACCCAGATCAGACGGCTCCTATAGAAGCTGTCTGATCAGGGTCTGCTCTGTTTGCATTTAACAAGATATAGATTTGATTTTACAGTTTTATCAAAGCTAAAACTTCTCTTTATGGAAATAACATGTTTTTACACATTAGCAAACAGAGTAGACCCAGGTCAATTTTTGTCAAAGCAAACAGGTAAAGGGTTAATAGGTGTTTAGAAATAATTCTAGCTCTAGGTGTGAATATCTGATAATAAGTCAATTAAAAGGGTCATTAGTTTTTTAACAATTGAAATGGAGAAGAGTTACTCATTTTTTGTGTAACATTAATTATTAATTGACAATAATTTTGATTCACTTAAGATATTATTTGTTTTAAAAATCAAATTAAAATAAATACAATTAATAGCAAGGAGAAGAGTCTTTATTAAACACCTAAATTTCAATTAAATGCAATTAATGATGACTATATTACATGACTCGCATAATAAAATGTATTAGAACAAATGATCATAATGAATCTTAATACATGTACTTTTTTTCCAATCACATAAATTAACTGCAGAAACAAACAAAACTATGATAACATCTAGCTGTGAAATTCCCTATGTGGCACCACAAATCACTCACACTACACACTATGGGGTTAATGGATCAACATTCCTTTCAAAATGCCTTTAATTTTTCGTCTGCAACAAAAAAAAAAGTTGTCTGCTTCAATTCTTAAATTAAACTTTCTTTCATTTTTTTGCGAAGGTATGGTCAAGATGACAAACAGTTTGGATCGTGATGAGACGCCGCATTATGCGGTCTCTCATCTGAATCCAAACTGTTTGCATAAGGAATCATAGTTTCGCCACTAGTGTGCAAAGAGTTAAGAGTCATGCATTGACCTGGGGAGATTTTACTGCCCAGTGCTGTAACCTTTTAACTGTAGTTTCTAATATGAAGAAGTCTATTTAACCCTTAATTTCCCTTATATAAACTTGTTTTCACGCATCTGCAAACAGAGTAGACCCAGACAAGGCGGCTCCTATAGGATCAGGGTCTGCTCTGTTTGCTAATGGAATTTGATAGATCTGTTTCTATGCCTTCTTAAACAGCTACACTGATCCACCTTCCATATTTCATTATAAATAGTTATAAATAGAATAACTATTCAGGAGGTACTAGAATTTGTAATAAACATCCAATGCATTTATATCCCCTTGTCCCTTATGGCTATGCTGATGAGACAAGGGAAATAACTGTGAGGAAATTGCTAAGGTGGAAACCTTTTAACTGTAGTTTCTGATGTTAAGAAGTCTAAAGCCCCAGGGTGAGACCATTTTTGGCCCAGGGGTCATTATTTGAACAAATTTGGTAGTGGTATATTAGGTGATGCTTCATACCAAATATCTTAGCTCTAGATTATATGGTTTCAGACAAGAAGATTTATAAAGATTTTCCTATTTAAGTCTATGTAAAAATTACAAGCCCCAGGGCAGGGCCATTTTTGGCCAGGGGGTCATCATTTGAACAAACTTGGTAAAGGACAATTAGATGATGCTATATACCAAATATCAAAGCTCTAGAAATTGTGGTTTCAGAGAAGAAGATTTTTAAAAATTTAAAAAAACAACCTTTGAAAGTAGTGGGGCGGGGTCATTTTTTGCCCAGGGGTCATGATTTGAACAAACTTGATAGAGGACACCCTAAGGTACATTTCTGTGAAATTCGGTTGAAATCCTCCCAGTGGTTTAGGAAATTTGAAATGGTCATTTGAAATAAAAGTGAACGGACGGACAGACGGACGGACCCACATTCGCTACCTATGTTGTACTTTTCTTATGGGGTAACATTTTCACCAAAAAACACCTAATGTGGTACCACATTTTCTGTAAGTTCAATAGGTACTTATGGCTTACTTGTTGCCGATGATTATATGGCACATTTTGTCCAAAGTTAATGTTGTATATGCCATATTTTTTCTTGGACAAAAAAGTTTCGTCCTAATATTTTGTCCGTGACTTTGTGGTACTTTCTTACAAACGATTCCATACACCTCATAAAGGTATCCTGGACACAAATAATGAAAGTCAGTGATGTGATATACAGCATCAGTCCAAAGTACCACATAAGTGATATTTTGACACGAATCTTACCACATAGGACCCGAAATGTAAACACGGACGAACGGGCAGATGGACGACAGGCGGTCACTATAGCTCACCTTGTCGTCCAAGATTTTATCAGAACAATCATTCTAACCAAGTTTCATGAAGATTTGGCTAAAAATGTGATCTCTAGAGTGTTCACAAGGTTTTCCTACAATTTGACCTAGTGACCTAGTTTATTACCCCACATGCCCAATTATTAATCTTGTCCGCATATTATAGAAACCTTGTGTGAGGCGTACATAGTTCCTCATCTCAACAATGATCTTGATCTTGCACTTATTTTCAAAAGTCATATACAATGAAACCTTTCAATTAAGATTAGCAATTATGCAAAATATGAATACTGGAGAAAGTACTTGACAGTTACAGAACATACAAATGCACTCTGTACTCAATAGACAATACCTCTGAGTATAGAAAATGTTTGTTGAAATAATCTACAATCAATCCTAGCATATGAAGATGATCATTTTATGTGCATAAACAAAATCAAGTATATGTACCTTGCAAGTCATCAGAGTGTATTGCAGTTCCTGGGAAAAGATGTTCTTTAACTGAATGAACAACATGTTTTTCACCAACGACATATAGACCCGATGAGCTGTTGTAGATGTCCAATTTGTTGTTTTGAACATACACTTGAAGATCTTCCATTAGTCCTGCAACAACTCCAGTGTACTGTGGTGTTCCAATTTCTATCTCCACAAAGTCAAACTCCTTTGTTAAACTGATAAAATGGTTTAGAACATATTCTTGTAACTCTTCATAACTTCTATTCCACTTGGGAATGTTAACTGTACATATGGCTGTACCATCAGTCACTGGGACATTCACAATTTTGATTTGTGTTGTCCTAAGCGCATCCCATGTATATGATTTCTTCTTTTCAAGGCAAAACTGAACCACACAAGGGGTCAGGTATAATGATGTTTCAAACTCAAATGTAGCAGCTTTGAATTTGAATGTTTCCCATGCCCTTTTGAATGTCTTAGCTCCTACAAAGTATTTACACATGCATGTAGTTATCCCTAAGAACATACTTCAAAATAAAATTACACATCAAATATCAAACATTAATAAAAATCTAAGTGATAAACATTGAATTTTGAAATTACAGTGTGGACTCGATCTAACGAAATGGTCGGGACCGAAGCATTGTTTTCATAGAAATGAAGTTTCATTGGAACAAATTTTGCCTTTTCGGCGATCTCAAACATGGACTGATAAGTATTTCAGGAAATTTTACTGGTAATTCCAACTGTGTATGGTATAAAGAAGAAAAAAGGGACAGACATGGTGACTCCAGTAACCCCCCCCCCCCCAAAAAAAAAAAAAACTTTGTTTGTGGGGGTATAATAAACTCACTGCAACATGTTTGTCTCAGTATTTCACATTGTTCAACAGTTTGTAATTTAACTCAAAACGTGAAAGATTAGTAGCCATACAGCTGTGTCCTATCAGCTAATGTGTCGCCATTGTGATTGCATAATAATCACAAGTTCGTAATATGTACTAAAAGGGAAGTGTTACACTACAGCATTCACTAAAGACAATTTGTTTCTTGAATATTCATAATTTTAATTAGGTGTAAGATTGGCAACATTTGAGAATTCTACAGATAAGAGTTTCATATCTAATTCTGTATCAATTGTATTAAATTTGTACAACCTATGATTTTTTTTCAAAACTATGCATTGGTTATCCTACTGTCTATTTTTTATTCACCGCAAGAATGTTTAGAGTGAATTGTACCTGTCTTAATCATTATTTTGTGTTTAACAGTTATCACAAACTATTCAGAAAGTGTTTTCATAAGTATTGCCATAATTACAAAAACTACCCTACTTGATTGAATGACCACTCTCAAACAAAGATATAGCTCAGTCGGTAGAGTGCAGGCCTCAAAAATATCACTCGTCCGCTCGTAATTACGAGTGGAAAATGGTGTAGGACGAGTAAAAATTTGGAAGTACATGTCCGACAAGACGAGTAGCTTTTTGGAGGAGAAATAATTTATTTGGAGCTGAAATTGGTTAAAATCGGATTAGAGGTTTCAGAGGAGATGTCGTTTTAAAATGTGAACGGACACCGGATGACGGACGGATTGCAGTCACAATAGCTCACCCCGAGCCTTCCGCTCAGGTGAGCTAAAAAGGACATGTACTACACACCCCTAGCTTTTCACTTTTCTTTTTATGTTTTCTCACAACATATATTTTGAAGACAGTTTATGTTACTGTTTTGGTATCAGGACTGGGTCATATAATATATATATTTACTCTTAAGCCTTTTTTGCAATGGAAGGACATCTACACCCTGAAGTAATTTATTGCAAACCTATCGAGTTGGTTAAAGAAATGGATTTACATTTTTTCCTCTGTCACAATAGTAATATATTTGGGATAATACTGAAATTGTTTCTGTAGGAAAAAACAAACTCACCATGTCCTCCTGATGCTTCAAACTGGTGTTCTTGTTGTCTGGTACTAGAGTGAGTTGGCTGGAGTTGTGTACCATGCTGTTGTACAGCCTGTGATCCGGTTACACAAGGAGTGGAGTTGATATGCCCCTGTCCCATGTTTTGTTGCTGACCAAATGCTCCAAATTGGTCTAAAAGAGATAACAGACATTATCAAAAGTTCAAAATGTGTACCCCAATCCACTTACCAAGATCAATGACCTGGCTGTTTGTAATAGTAGTGGTTAGAACACTACTGGTTTGGCTAGTGACATCCAGTATACATCCTGATAATTGTATCCAGTTTTGTTTACAAAACAATAAATATGGCTCAGGCAAATATGGCAAAATGATGGAAAAATGGACAGAGTAGGTTCAGATCTATGGTCCATCTACAGCAATCAAGTTTCAAACTGGATAGGTAATAAATACATGTAGGTAAATAAAATACATATTAACCCTTCTCTTGCTGAATTTTAAAATACATTTCTCCTTCTTTACCCATGCCCTGTTGTATAATTACATATATCTTCACTGTGTACAAGTATTTTGCTGTGCAATCACTGCTGTGGAGTGCACTGGTTGCACAATCAACTTGTAAATAGTGCAGACCCTGCTGAGACAGCTCCTGCAGGAGCTGTCTCATCTGGGTTTTCACTATTTACAGGTAGGTATATTGACTTGAATAGCAAGCGAAGGGTTAAAACCTAGAGTATAACATAAGCATATTAATAAAGCAGTGATAAATTAGTAAATGCATCAATGATGTAACATCATCTAGTCTGTATGCTTATAACGTACAACTATCACAGAATTGTAACACAACACACCAAATGGGCATAGTTTATGCCAAATATGAAAGTTGAGCCTTCCAGTTTCAGAGAAGATTTCACTATTTGTTTCTATTGAAAACTGCTTACCCCTGGGAAGGGGCCAATTTTAACCCTGGGGCCATAATTTATACACATTTTGTAGAGGACCAGAACATGATGCTATGTGCCAAATATGAAAGGTGAGAGTCTTCCAGTTTCAGAGAAGAAGATTTTCAAAGATGTCACTATTTGTTTCCATTGAAAACTGCCCATCCCCGGGGTGGGGCCAATTTGAACCCCAGGGCCATAATTTATATAACTTTTGTAGAGGACCTGAACATGATGCCATGTGCCAAATATGAAAGCTAAGAATCTTCTGGTTTCAGAGGAGATTTTCAAATTTTTACTATATGTTTCAATTGAAAACAAGGCACCCCTGGGGCAGGGCCAATTTTGACCCAATGGGCATAATTTATATAAGGTAGAGGACCTAAAGATGATACTATGTGTCAAAGATGAAAGCTGAGAACCCTGTAGATTCAGAGGAGAAGATTTTTAAAGATTCAAATGGCTGACGACTGACAACGCACGCCGATGGACGACTGACAGCAGGCAGTCACAAAAGCTTACCCTGAGCACTTTGTGCTCTGGTGAGCTTAAACAAGAGGGCTAGAATGGCCCTGAAGCGCTTACCAGACAATCAGAGGAGAAGATTTTCAAAGTTTTCACTCTTTGTTTCTATTGAAGACTGCCCATCCCTGGGGCGGGGCCAATTTTGACCCCAGGGCCATAATTTATATAACTTTTGTAGAGGACCTGAACATTATGCTATGTGCCAAATATGAAAGCTGAGAACCTTCCATTTTCAGAGGAGAAGATTTTCAAGGATTTCATTATTTGTTTCTATTGAAAACTGCCCAGCCCTGGGGCGGGCCAAATTTTGACCCCAGGGCCATAATTTATATAACTTTTGTAGAGGACCTGAACATGATGCTATGTGTCAAATATGAAAGCTGAGAGCCTTCCAGTTTCAGAGAAGAAGATTTTCAAAGATGTCACTATTTGTTTCTGTTGAAAACTGCCCACCCCTGGGGCAGTGCCAATCGTGACCCAAGGGCCATAATTTATATAATATTTGTAGAGGACCTGAACATGATATTATGTGCCAATTATGAAAGCTGAGAACCTTTTGGTTTCAGAGGAGAAGATTTTCAAAGTTTTACTATATGTTTTTATTGAAAACAAGGCACTCCTGGGGCGGGGCCAATTTTGACTCCAGGGGCATAATTTATCTACCTTTTGTAGAGCACCTAAAGATGATGCTATGTGCAAAAGATAAAAGCTGAGAACTCTGTAGATATAGAGGAGAAGATTTTTAAAGGTTCAAATTGTTGACGACTGACGACGGACGGACGACGGACATCAGGCGATCACAAAAGCTCACCCTGAGCACTTTGTGCTCTGGTGAGCTAAAAATATAAGTATCCAGCAGATAATTTTTTCATCTCCATATATTTTGTCATGTCGGTAAAATCTACCTGACAAATTTCCTAAATCTACCTGACATGCTTCAACAGGTTATCACATGTATGTTAGTCTCTTACTAGCTTTGCAAAAAGAGTAGACCCAGATCAGATGGCTACTACATGACATACAGGAACCATTTGATCAGGATTAACCCTTTCCTTCATATAATTTATTTTCATGCATTTGCAAACAGAGAAGACCTGGGTCAGATGGTGCCTATAGGAGTCGTCTGATCAGGGTCTTCTCTGTTTGCTAATGGAATTTGATGGCTACAATGTTCCATTTTCCATATATTATTATAACCATTTTGTTTATAAATATTGATATAGAACAGGGAAAGAGTTAATCAGTTTAATCCATATATGCCCATCTTCCTATAGACACTAAATTAGATATACAGTGTCTATCAGAAGATGGGCATGAGTCTGCCATGACCTCAAAACATCACCCAACTCACGGTTGATTCCACCTGTGTCTGTCTGATTAGATGAGTGTTCAGGATACTGTAATGGGCCTAACCCTGGATACATTCCACCAGTGTTCATACCACCCTGCTGCTGCCCACTGGCAGCTTGTGGATTTCCTTGTGAAAAAAAACATGAACATGAAAATACCTTATGAAATATAACTATATAACTTTCACCAGCAGCTATTGTCATCTGCTCTTACTCTCTACTTACTTTTTCTTCATTTCATTTCAATCCTTTTAATGCAGGACACACACACACACACACACACACTGACATTTGCAAACAGTATAGAGGAATGCTCTGATCAGGGTCTGGCCTGTTTGTCATTCAAAATCCTCTAACAAGATATACCCTTTCATACTGAGTGGATTCTATCATTAAACAACTAGAACTATCACTAAAGGTGATGAATACCCCCACATGGCAGCTTTGATTGCGAATCAAAGTTTGTGACACCAACTATCCATGTAACAGGACTAAAACACATAAATACTCAAAGTTAAAGGAGAGATAATTCTGTAATGCTTGCAGCAAACATATGAAAACTTTAAAAATGAAGGAGGATTTGTGACACGAAATCCCCATGTTTCATGCCAAAATTAAAATGTTCGCCCTGGTCCGATTTTGCAGAATGACACTGGTTCTTTTTCCATTTCAAGGCCAGGTATTAAGTTCAAGGTCACAGAGACCTGAATATCTACCATCAAATATGTATTGACACAACAGGTTTGGTAATGCTAGATAATAAAGTATAGGATATATGCTCCGGACAAGACCTGAAATTTGTGTCTTGCACATCTACTACTCCTGAGTAACATTTATGCCAAGTATCAAGTAAATCAGGTTGAAAGGGAAGGAGGAGTTCAATGTACAAGATTTTGCCTGCCAATTTCAAGACCAATTTCAAGGACAAAGGTCAAGGTCACAGAGACCAGAAATTTGTGTCTTGCACATATACTACTCCTGAGTAACATTTATGCCAAGAATCAAGGGAATCAGGTAGAAATGGAAGGAGGAGTTCAAAGTACAAGATTTTGCCTGCAAATTTCAAGACCAATTTCAAGGACAAAGGTCAAGGTCAAGGCCAGAGACCAGAAATTTGTGTCTTGCCAATCTACTACTCCTGAGTAACATTTATGCCAAGTATCAAGTGAATCGGGTTGAAAGTGAAGGAGGAGTTCAAAGTACAAGATTTTGTCTGCAAATTTCAAGGCCAAAGGTCAAGGTCACAGAGACCTGAAATTTGTGTCTTACACATCTACTACTCCTGAGTAATATTTATGCCAAGTATCAAGTGAATCAGGTTGAAAGTGAAGGAGGAATTCAAAGTACAAGATTTTGCCTGCCAATTTCAAGACCAATTTCAAGGCCAAAGGTCAAGGTCAAGGTCACAGAGACCAGAAATTTGTGTCTTGCACATCTACTACACCTGAGTAACATTTATGCCAAGTATCAAATGAATCGGGTAGAAACTGAAGGAGGAGTTGAAAGTACAAGATTTTGTGGCTGATTCCAGTATACTCCCCTCAAACTCTGTTTGTAGGGGTATAATGATGAACAATTCCACTTTGAAAACTCAGCATTCAGGGGTTGAGAACTTGTTTGACAAGCAATGCGTTTTAATTAAGATATAATAAATTCTACCGTGCAATCGAACACTGGTAGGAGTTGAGATGTGTAGTAATTAAATCACGAGGCCGATAGGCCTTGTGATTTAATTAGAAGCATCTCAACGACTACCCGTGTTCAATTGCACGATAACATACTGGTATAAATTTATTATTTCGATTCTAACACTTTAATTTAACTATAATTTGCACCACCACAACGGCACTAAGTTTCTTGTCGTACGAATTTTCGAAGCCATTTTACGTCACGTTAAGCTGTTACAGCACATGCGGTGTTTTATGGAGAATTTAAACATAGATACGTCCCTTCTTTGTTTATGTAGATGTGTGCGCGAGGTGTGTTAGAATATTGAATAAGTTAATATGCTGGGTGATCACAATGTCATGTGGATCTTTGAACAGGAGAGTATCACAGAATCACTAATTAAAATAGTATTGAACACTTAACCATGTCATCATTTTATCACTATGAATGTTTTTTTTGGTCTGTGGCCAATGTAGCTGCCCTCAAGAAAAAGGGACATTTGGTCACTTGTATTAACCCTTAACATAACTAATATTCATATAAAATATAATGGCAGTATGAAAATTAATAAGTTGATGTTTTACATTGGCATAATTTAACATGTGAATATCTGGCCCTTTGCCTAATGATAAAGTATGTACAGAATCAGAACTTATTTAATAACCAAACAGCAGACCCTGATCTGGGTCTACACTGTTTGCAAATGCGTAAATATTTGTCTTAACCCTTTGCTTGCTGTTCATGTCAATATACCTATCTGTAAATAGTGAAGGCTCCTGCAGAAGCTGTCTCATCAGAGTCTGCACTATTTACCAGTTGATTGTGCAACCAGTGCACTCCACAGCAGTTATTGCACAGTGAAATAATTGTAAACAGTGAAAATATATTAATTATACAACAGGACATGGGACAAGAAGAAGAAATGTATTTTAAAATTCAGCAAGAGAAGGGTTAATAACATAAAGGACTAACAACATAGACCGTCTGCAATGTTTGAGAGGGTACTGTTTGAAAAACTAAAGTTGTTCATTAAAGACAAAAGTTCAGACCCTGATCCTATGTTTGGTTCTTACACAAATGACTATTTTTGCTGTATTCCATCTGCAAAGGCAGACACATAGATGAAAGACTTTGTATATCTAGGTAAAATGTATTTCATATTACATGTATTGTATACTATTCAAGTACATGTATAAACCCCCTCCCTGTTGAAATGAGGAATGCCTAGAGTGATTGGTTGCAGTATTACAACCAGAACAAAAAAATAAAATTCATTCAACTGTGTGTGCAAATCAGTTCGCCAAAAAATGTTCTAATTGTTTGGCTGATTAAAGGGCAATAATACTGAAGTGCCTAGGTCCTAGGATGATATCAAACTTGGCAGGGACATTATTTTTACCACAAACATTTTCAGCAAGTTTGGTAAGAATGGTGCAACAGATTGTTATACAGTCTAGATTCTGAAAGGATCAGAATGCTCAGTCACGTGGTAACTAGGAGGAGCAAAGCACATCGGGCTGGACCTATCCTCGCTCTCCCCTCCCCACTCCCCAGATAACTAACTTAGTTATTAGCATAAACTTTACAGATAGGTTACTAACCATATACGTTGTGAATTGTGACAAGGGCGCAATACAGCTACTTCAAGTGTATATATGTGAATTTGGTGGTGGATTGCCTGTTCAACATACAGAAGTGTGGTTCTCCTACGTAGGAGGGATAAGAAGTAGAAGATACAAGATGGCGTCGACCATTCCAGAGATTGAGTTTGTTAAAAACAAAAGCGGAAAAACACAAGTGGAAAAGTGAGTTTTTAACAAAATACAAATCTGTTGTATTTTATTAATCTATTTCTGTCCAATTAATTTTACAAAATTTGCACAAACATTTTAATACTTTTAATAGTATTTATTTACAGCAAAGTTATATCTTACACTGTGCAAATTTGCAAGTAAAAGTTAATCTCTGTGGTTTTCAAATCTTCGCAATAACAGTATCACAATAGTTTCAAGCAATAGTATATAGTATCGCAATAGTCAAAACTGGACCAAATAGTCAGCTCTAGCCATAATTCTGAAGTGTCTTGAATGATATGATCACTGGTCAATCAGACTTAGCTGAGATATTATTACCACAAACATTTCTCGTAAGTTTGATTAAAATTGATGAAAAATGTTTCACTTAGAGATCAGGTTCCATTATAAAACTTTTTAGTTGAGTCTGAGTTCTTCTTAAGTTTTTGATTGGTCAGATTTGAGCCTTTGGAGCTATTTGCCAAATATGAAAGCCCAGAAAACCTTTTAGTTTTAGAGGAGAAGATTTTCAAAGTTTTCACTATATATTTCTATTGAAAACTGAACACCCCTGGGGCGGGCCAATTTTGACCCCAGGGGCATAATTTATATAACTTTTGTAGAGGACCTAAACATGATGCTATGTGCCAAATATGAAAGCTGAGATCCATCCAGTTTCAGAGGAGAAGATTTTCAAAGTTTTACTGTAGAAAAAAAGGCACCCCAGGGGCGGGGCCAATTTTGACCCCATGGGCATAATTTATATAAATTTTGTAGAGGACTTACAGATGATGCTATGTACCAAAGATGAAATCTGAGAACCCTGTAGATTCAGAGGAGAAAGTTTTTAAAGGTTGAAATTGTTGACGCCCGACGACTGACGATGCACGCCAACGGAAGACGGACATCAGGTGATCACAAAAGCTCACCCTGAGCACAAAAGTGCTCTGGTGAGCTAAAAACTGATAAGTCCAGGGGCAGGGCTATTTTCAACCAAGGGGTCATAACTTGAACAATATTTGTAGATGACCATTAGATGATGCTACATACCAAATATCAAAGGTCTAGGTCTTACAATGTTGGAGAAGATTTTAAAGATTTTCCTATGAAAAACTGATAAGACCTGGATGAGGCCATTTTTGGCTTGGGGGTTATCATTTGAACAATCTTTGTAAAGGACCATTAATCATGCTACATACCAAATATCAAAGCTCTAGGCCTTACAGTTTCAGAAGAAGATTTTTAAAGATTTTGATATGAAAAACTGATAAGCACAGGGGATGGGCCATTTTTCGTCCATGGGTCATAATTTTGAACAAGCATTGTTGAGGACCATTAAATCATGCTACATACTAAATACGAAAGGTCTAGGCCTTACAGTTTCAGAAGAAGATTTTTAAAGATTTTCCACATGACATGTACATACATGCCATTTTTACACAGAGCTAACAAGAGTGCCAGTGGGCACAATATACGCTCGTCAAGGTCTTGTTCAACATAAACTGAGGTTAACATATTTGCTAAACACAAATTCTAAGACCAAATGTGCGATGTTCCAAGTTTCAATGCTTTATCTCAAAGGGTTATATAAATAATTGGACTTTAACAAAAAGATTAACCAAAAATTCTAAATTAAAAAGGAACATAATTCTGTCAAAATGTTGGACAGAGTTATGTACTCTTGCCAAGAGATGACACTTGTGATGTGAACAAGTGTTCCAAATTTCAAGGCTTTATCTCAAAGGGTTATGTAAATAGGTGGACTTTAACAAAAACCGTCACCAAAAATTCTAAGTTAAAAAGGGTCATAATTCTGTCAAAATGCTTGACAGAGTTATGTACTTTTGCCTACAGGTGTAACCTGTGATGGTGAAAAAGTGTTGGAAGTTTCAAAGCTTTATCTCAAAAGGTTATGTAAATAGGTGGACTTTAACAAAAACTTTATACCAAAAATTCAAAGTTCAAAGGGCCATAATTCTGTCAAAATGATTGACAGATTTATGTGCCTTTGCCTACAGGTGAAGCTTGTAATGTAATGGTAAACACATGTTCCAAGTTTCAAAGCTTTACCTCAAAGGGTTATGTAAATAAATGGACTTTCAACATAAATTGAGCTTAACATATTTGCTTAACACAAATGGTAAACGCAAATTCTAAGTCCAATTGTGTGACCTTGACCTCGGATATACATATCGGGACACACCAATGCTACTGTAGCATGTCAAGATAAACACTGTGGTTAAATTTGAGAAGGATCAATCAAGCAGAACTGGAGTTAGAGATGTTACAGACAGACTGTCTTTTAACATATTTGCTATACGCAAATTCTAAGTCTAATTATGTGACCTTGACCTTGGATGTACGTACCGGGACTGTACAGGCTACTGTAGTATGTCTAGATAATAATTGTGATTAAATTTGAGAACGATCTAACCAGCCGAACTTGAGTTAGAGATATTACAGACAGATGGACAGACAGTGCAATTCCATAATACGTCCCTTTTTTTTCAAACGGGCGTATAAAAACGTAACATTGATGGAAAAACCTTGAGATCAAGCAAGAGGGCAATTTGGGAGAAAAAAGTTTCCATAACCTTGCTGACATCTCCCTGTTTTGAGCTGAGGGAAAAGTTTTATATTATATAGAACATAGAGGGAGATACAATTTCTCCCTGAATCCCACAAAACTTCTCCCTGATGGAGAGTTTCAGCTTGAGCTCTGATTAAGCCATGTCAAAAAAGATTCACATATGAAATATTAGAGCCCTGCTGGTTACAGTTTCAAAATGATGAACATCTCAAATTTCTATTTCCAACACAGAGTTAAGGCCCTTGGTCCTTTAAGACAGTTTGTAGCCCCTGTGACTGTGAACAAGTGTGTGACATTTGCATGCATAGTAAGAAGTAAAAAAGTCTCGATTTTTCACAATTACTTGAAAACTACACAATTCTAAAAGTTTCCTTTTTTCTATCAAATGCTCCTTTTCAATATATTTATTTATAATAAATAGGTTCGGTTAAATATATGCTATGAGGGAATAGGTTATAGAAATGTTTGACCACTGACGAAACAAACAGCTAGACATTGGGCAATCCCAATAGCTTGTCTTGGCACTTTGTAATAGCTGAGATAAAATATATAAAACTAAGTAATCCTACCTCCTGCCGATCCATTAGCTTGGTCGATTTGATTCTGTTTTACATAGGCTTTTTTGCGTCTCCATTCATTAATACTATAAATAGATAAAAAGCATTGTGTATCTGAGTGCATAGTGTAAGGAACTTTAACAGTGTCATTTTGCTTACAATTGTACATTGAAAATCAGGAGTATATTTTTGTAATACATTTTTACATATATGACAGACAAGTGATCTTTTAACAGTTGTCCTGCTTGAGCAAGTGACAAGAAAAGATGGGACATGTTTTTGACGTCTACATCTTATGGAAAGCACTATGGGAAATGTAATTAAAATTGCTTAAAAGCTGTAGAAGCAATTCAGGTCTAAAGCATATGTATGTATAGAAATATCAACCCTTATATCCATAGATACACCTTTTAACACTTTTGCAAACAGATTGGACCCACACCAGATAGATCTTGTAGGAACCATCTTATTGGGGTTTACTCTGTTTGTTTATGAAATAATATACAGTAAAACCTCTCTATAAAAGCCACTAAATTACAGAAAGTATTTTCCTATAGGAGAGTTCTGTTTTACTTTCACCTTGCTTTAAGCAGCCACCTTCCCTAAATACCAACCAATTAACACAATTTAGTGGCCGTTATAGAGAGGTTTTACTGTACATTGTAGCTCTGATTTTACAATCTCTGCTAGGGACAAAATGTCCTGTGTTCACATGATTATACAAAAGCCTAGTTAATATTCATAGTGTTCATAAATGAGTATTCATGAGTACAAAGAATTCAATTTCTAATACTATTTTAATTAATAGACAAGAGGGCCATGATGGCCCTTAATTGCTCACCTGGTTATAACAGATTTATGTATACAATGAATTAATGTAACCTGGGGAGGGGCCATTTTTTTTTGCCAGGGAGGACTATTAGATAATGCAACATACCAAATATCAAAGGTCTATGCCTTACAATTTCAGATAAGACTTAAAGAATTTTAAGAGAAGAAGATTTTTTTAGACTTTCCTATGAAAAACTGATATGCCCCGGGGCGGGGCAATTTTCAACCCAGGGGATATAATTTGAACAATCTTGGTAGAAAACTATTAGATAACGCTACATACCAAATATTAAAGGTCTCTGCCTTACAGTTTTGGAGAAGAAGATGCTTAAAGATTTTCATATGAAAAACTGATAAGCCCCAGGGATCATCAGATGATGCTACATACCAAATATCAAGGGTCTAGACCTTACAGTTTTGGAGAAGAAGATTTTTAAAGATTTTCCTATGAAAAAGTGATAAGCCCCAGGGTGGGGCCATTTTTGGTCCGGGGGTCATAATTTGATTAATCTTGGTAGAGGACCATTAGATAATGCTACATACCAAATATCAAAGGTCTATACCTTATAATTTTACAGGTGAAGATTTTTAAAGATTTTCCTATGAAAAACTGATAAGCCCTGGGGTGGGGCCATTTTTGTCCTGGGAGTCATAATTTGAACAATCTTAGTAGAGGACCATTAGATCATGCTACATACCAAATACCAAAGGTCTATGCCTTACAGTTTCAGAGAAGAAGATTTTTAAAGATTTTCCTATGAAAAACTGACAAGTCCCAGGGCGGGCCATTTTTGGCCCAGGGGCCATTATTTGAACAATCTTAGTAGAGGACCATTTGATCATGCTACATACCAAATACCAAAGGTCTATGCCTTACAGTTTCAGAGAAGAAGATTTTTAAAGATTTTCCTATGAAAAACTGATAAGCCCCGGGGTGGGGCCATTTTTGGCCCAGGGGTCATAATTTGAACAATCTTCGTAGAGGACCATTTGATCATGCTACATACCAACTATCAAAGGTTTATGCCTTACAGTTTCAGAAGAAGATTTTTAAAGATTTTCCTATGGAAAACTGATAAGCCCCGGGGCGGGGCCATTTTTGGCCCAGGGGACATAATTTGAACAATCTTTATAGAGGACCATTACATCATGCTACATACCAAATATCAAAGCTCATGGCTTTGTGGTTCCAGAGAAGAAGATGTTTAAGTAAATTGTTGACGCCCGCACGTACGCACATACGCACCACGACGGGCTCAGGATCATCCCAAAAGCTCACGAGGTCATTTTAGGGCCCTGAGTTAAAATTTGATCAATCTTGGTAGAGGACCATTAGGTTACGCTTCATACCAAATATCAAAGGTCTGGGCCTTACAGTTTCAAAGAAGAAGATTTTTAAAGAGTTTCCTATGAAATACTGATAAGCCCTGGGGAAGAGCCATTTTTCGCCCCGGGGTCATAATTTGAACAACATTGGTAGAGGATCATAAGGCAAAGCAACATCTCAAATAGTAAAGGTCTAAGTTATTCAGTTTCAAAGGAGAAGAATTTTAAAGATTTTACCTATGAAAAACTGATGAGCCCTGGGGCATAGCCATTTTTGGCCTGGGGTCATCAAATGATGCTACCTACGAAGCATCCAAGATCTTGGCCTTACAGATTCAGAGAAGAAGATCTTTAAAGGTTTCCCGATGAAAAAACTGATAAACCCTGGGGTGGGGCAATATTTTGGCACAGGGGTCATAGTTTGAACAATCTTGGAAATGAACCATTAAAGGATGTAACATACCAAATATCAAAGGTCTAGGCCTAACAATTTCGGAGAAGAAAGTTTTTAAAGATTCTCCTAAGAAAAACTGATAATCCCTGATGCGGGGTCATTTTTTGCCCACAAGTCAAAATTTGAATAACCTTTATAGAGGACCATTAGATCATACCACAAACCAAATATCATAGGTCTAGACCTTACAGTTTAAGAGAAGATTTTCTCAATATTTTCCAATAAACAGGAGGGCCATGAGGCCCTGAGGTACTCACCTGAGATAACCCCCAGGTGGGGCAATTTTTGATCCAGCAGTCATTTGGTAGAGAACCATAAGGCAAAGCTGCATACCATTAATTAAAGGTCTAGCCTTAAGGTTTCAGAGAAAAATAATTCTATATTTTCCCCATGAAAAACTGATAAACCCTGGGGTGGGGCCAAGTTTCGCCTGTGGGTCGTAAGTTGAACATTTGTGCCAGAGGACCATAAGGCAAAGCTACATACCAAATATGGAAGGTACAGGCCTTATGGTTTAAAGGACGAAGATTTTTTTAGGTTTTCCTTAACCCTTTCCCTCATATAAACATGTTTTCACGCATTTGCAAACAGAGTAGACCCAGATCAGACGGCTCCTAGAGGAGCCGTCTGATCAGGGTCTACTCTGTTTGCTATTAGAATTTGATAGTTCTGTTTCTTTACTTTCTAAAATGTCTACAATGTTCCACCTTCAAGAATTCTTTATATTTATTTTGTTAATGAATATTCAGTAGGTACTGAAAATTGGCCTAAATATAGAACAGGGAAAGGGTTAAGTAAGTCTGAAAAATTGATATTTCCAGGCCAAAGCCATTTTTTACCAAAGGGTCATGAATGAATGAATGAATGAAAGACTTCATTAAACGAGGGTAGCTCAATTATTTGTAACAATGACTAATCTATCTTGAGGCCCTCAAACAAAAGCATTTCATACACAATACAAAACAGTACAACACAGATCTATATATGCATGTTAGAAATCAATGTTCAGAAATTCAGTAATGTTGCGTCTGGATAATTAATAATTGTTGTCTGTTTCAATTTGTAGATCTATTCTTTAATCTCTAATCTGGATCCAATCTGTTATGATAGATTTGATTTGCCACTAGCAGCCAAATAGTTAATATAAAGCTATAATATACTAAGTGTTGCACACAAAAAATGAAATGCATAAATACCATCTGACCCCGATTCAGATGGATGCGCAATTAAAACCACATATTTGTGACGTCATTTACCCACGCTGTCATTACTATAAATACAAGAAAATATTTTTGCTCAGTATTAGTTAAACTAAATTGTCCTCTGCTTCAAATTGATACTGACGAGGCGTTGAGTTACTCAACGTCTCATCTGGATCAAAACTGTAACACAAGGTTTATGAGGAATTGAATGAATGAATGAAAGGCTTTCAGAGTAACCCAAATAATCTAAATGAATGTATAAAATAGTTTAATTAATTAATAAGGGACGCATGGTTACGGATTAGCCAAATGGCTAATCTACCCCGAGGCCCTCTTAATCGGTACAATCACAGAACATATTGATAAACAATGTGTCCAGTGCAGTAATTACGCTATTAAACCATTTCATAATTTGTACAATCTTGGTAGAGGACTATATGGTTAAACTGCAAGTCAAATATTAAAGGTATTGACCTTATAGGTTTTAAAAAACAAGATATTTAAAGGTTTTTCTATATAAGTCTGTGTAAAACTGGTAAGCCCCGGGATGGGGCCATTTTGGCATGGGGATCATAATTTGAACAATCTTGGTAGAGGACAATTAAATAATGATATATACCAAATATTAAAGGTCTGGGTATTTTAGTTTTTAAAGATTTTCCTATGTAAATCTTATAAGCCCCTGGACGGGGCCATTTTTGACACTAGGGTCATAATCTTGGTAGAGGTCCATTAGCTAATGATAAATACCAAACATCAAATGTCTGGGCATTTTAGTTTCAGAGAAGAAGAATTGAAAAGATGTTCCTATGAAAAAACTGATAAGCCCTATGGCAGAGCCATTTTTGGCCCTAGGGTCATGATTTGAAAAATCGTGGTTGAAGACCATTTGATAATCAAACATACCAAATATCAAAGGTTTGAGCATTTTAGTTTCAGAGAAGATCTTTAAACAAGAGGGCCAGAATGGCCCTGACATTGCTCACCAGACAATCAGAGGAGAAGATTTTCAAAGTTTTCACTATATTTGTTTCTATTGTGCCAATTTTGACCGCTGGAACATGTATTCTTTGGATGCCAGAGGCGAATTCTCCCACCACTAATGACCTATGCAAACAGTTTGGATCCAGATCAGGCCCCACATAATGTGGGGCCTGATCTGATATCCAAATTGTTCGTAAATGAGACTGAACTTCTGAAAAACTTAGAAAGAAAGTGTGTAGTGTGATTCTCCCACCACTAATGACCTATGCAAACAGTTTGGATCCAGATCAGGGCCAACATAATGTGGTGCCTGATCTGATATCCAAACTGAATGTCAATGAGACTGAACTTCTGAAAAACTTAGAAAGAAAGTGTGTAGTGGGATTCTCCCACCACTAATGACCTATGCAAACAGTTTGGATCCAGATCAGGGCCAACATAATGTGGTGCCTGATCTGATATCCGAACTGTTTGTCACTGAGACTGAACTTCTGAAAAACTCAGAAAGAAAGTGTGTAGTTAGGATAACTTGTGAATATGCTGCAGACAACCATTTAGCAGATCACAAAATTACCCAGCATGCAAAGAGTTAAGCTGAAATTCACAACAGATATGCTCTATATTGATAGCTGGTAGCTTAATCCAGGGCATAGGTATGGAAAAAAAGCTTTAAGAGTATTCTGCATTTTGAGAATTATCCACAGTTTTCTCAATCTTAAATGAGTGTGTGTTATTTGTCTAAACACAATTTCTACTCTACTGATCAGGCTAAGGGTGATTATATAAGAACTCCCTCTGACTGGTCTCAGCTAAGAGTGATATTAAGGAGAAACCTTTAGAATGTAATTTCTGGTGTAAAGAAGTATGTACACACAGGGCAGGGCCAATTTTAACCCAAGAACTATGATACTTATAAAACTCATAATGTTATGCTAAGTAAATCTATACACCAAATATCTAAGCTATGGGACATGTAGTTTCTGACAAGAATATTTTTAAAGTTTTTCCTATGCATAACTAGTGATCCCATGGGCTGTTTATGTAGTCAGCTACAAAAAACTGTTAATCCCTGGGGTGGGACCAATTTTTATCCTAGGGGCATAATTTATATAACTTTTGTAGAAGCCCTGAAGTTGAAGCTATGTGCCAAATATGAAAGCTGAGGACCTTCTAGTTTTAGAGGAGATGATGTTCAAAGTTTTCACTATATGTTTCTATTGAAACTGAAAACCCCTGGGGCAGGGCCAATTTTGACCCCAGGGGTATAATTTATATAACTTTTGTAGAGGACCTATAGGTGATGCTATGTACCAAAGATGAAAGCTGAGAACCCTGTAGATTCAGAGGAGAAGATTTTTAAAGGTTCAAATTGTTGACGCCCAACGACGCACGACGACGCACGACAGACATCTGGCGATCACAAAAGCTCACCCTGAGCACTTTGTGCTCTGGCGAGCTAAAAACAATCCTATGTAAAACTAATAAGTCCCTGGGCGGGTCATATTTGACTCTAGGGTCATATTTGAACATTCTTGATTGAGGATCATTAGATAATGATACATACCAATTATCAAAGGTCTAGGCATTTTAGCTTCAGAGAAGAAGATTTTTAAAGATTTTCCTATGAATTAAAAATCATCTATACGGTCATGTCAGTAAAACTGGCCCTACGTCGAGGGGAACAAGTCTAGCCAAACACTTTGAACAATATTTTGTTCCGCCTAGCCACTGATGCTTCTGACAAAGTTTTGTTAAAATTGGGTCAGCAATTTCAGAGAAGATGTCGTTAAAAATGTGGATGGACGCCAGACTGAAAGCAGTCACAATAGCTCATCTTGAACTTTCGGCTCAGGTGAGCTAAAAACTGTTAAGCCCTGGGACATGGCCATTTTTGGTCTGGGGGTCATAATTTGAACAATCCTGTTCTAAGCTTTATAGTTTCAGAGAAGAAAATTTTAAAGATTTTCCTATGGAAAACTGATATATACCAAATATAAAAGCTCTAGGCTTTGTGTTTCCGGAGAAGATGATTTTCAAGTAAATTGTTGACAACACATGACACACATACGCATGACACACAGTGACAGACACCATAGACAGACCCCTGGCCTAACAGAGTGTGACAGATGAACAGACTGATGGACGATCGGACAGACGCAGTGCAAACCTATATATTGTCCCCATCAGCTTTGCTGGTAGGGGACTATTAAAACTAATATTACCTGTCCTCAGCCTCCTGAAGATGCTGTTTTATGGCATGTGAATTCTCACTATTTGAACTTTCTAATTGAATTTTTGCCCGTTGTTGGATTTCATCAAAACTGTTTTGAATAGCCCGGTCATGTTTCTCTATGTCCTAAAATGATAATGGACAGTATTCAATTTAGAATTGGTACAATCATGATCATAATATTAGAAACAGTAAATCATATATAAACTGAAAATGTTTCCATAGGACACTGATGCCTCAAAGACATTGTAGCTACAGTATGGTAAACGGCATGGTTATAACTAGAATTGTTTTTGATACTAAACCCGATGTCTCCCCACCAACCACCCCCACCTGCACATGGACAAAGTTTCCCAAAGTCCCAGAAACTTTAACTGCAGAAACACATAAAACTGGAAAAGGAATACAATATGCACAACTAGGCATGGTGCTGACCAATCCTATAAAAGTTCATGATAATCCGAACAAAGATTTTTGAGAAATCATGAGGACAAAATTTTCCATGTAAGATTTAAAAGTCCCATAAGCATGCAATATTTTATCTTTTTGGGGCCAATTTGTGACCTTGACTTTCTGAGAAACAGGATGGGTGCTAAATAAATTCACCCCACAGCATGGACAACAATACAGTGAAGTTATATCAAAATATGTTCATGCATGAAGAAGATACAGCACCGACACTTAAATTACAAGGCAGTCAAAGGAACAGCTAAATCTCCCGCCACTGCCTAAATTAAGACATTGCATTTGACCTTCAAATGTGACCTTCACCTTGTACCGACATGACTTTCACATGCATTCTGCACAAAGGCTGACCTTTGTTTACATCTGAGGCAAGTTTCATGAAAATCCTTCCAGGGGTATAGGAGATATGGAGCGGATATGATATTGTTACAGACACACAATTGACCTTCAAATTTGACATTGGCCTTGAGACAACATATCTGCCACATGTGTCCTGCACAACGTCTCAACTTGGTTAACATTTGAGGCAAGTTCCATGAAAATCCTTCCAGGCATATAGGAGATAAGGAGTGGACATTAAATTGTTATGGACAGACAGTTGACCTTCAAATGCAAATTTGATCTTGAACCGACATGACTGCCACATGTGTTTTGCAAATTGTATGAATTTGGTTAACATTTGAGGCAAGTTTCATGAAAATCCTTCCAGGGGTATAGGAGATACTGAGAAGACACAAAATTATACTTGACCTTCAAATGTGACCTTTACCTTGAGCAAACATGACTGTAACATGTGTTCTGCACATCGTCTCAATTTAGCTAACATTTGACTAAAGTTTGGTGAACATCCTTAAAACGGTTTAGAAAATATGGAGCGGACACAAAAATGTAATGGAAATTGAAGGTTAAACACTTGACCTTCAAAAGTGACCTTGACCTTGAGCCTGCAAATCCTCTCAACTTGGTTAATATTTGAGGCAAGTTTCATGAAAATCCTTCCTGAGGTATAGGAGATAATGGAGCGAACAGGAAATTGCTATGAACATGACTTTGAAAATTGGAGAGAGGGTTTATACATGACACATCCTCATGGCTAGGGTCATCATCGTAAATTGCGATATCCAAGAATCGTCGATTTCAAAGTTCCGATAATTTATAGATACATAATTTCCAAGTATCAATACATTTTTAATGAAAAATCTGGAAACCACCTGAATAAATGTGTTCTGCATCGTACCTATCTGTTTGTTTATCATTGCTCCAGTTCACTTTTTATGTATGGTGTTTTACAACATTAAATACAAGGGTTTGCATTAAATCCAGGTCAATTTCGTGAGATGAATACAGTATGTATGTATGTACAGAACATAAATTATTGTAGAACCTGCAGTTTACACCATGCCTCGAAATTGTGTCAGTGAATTTAGCCTTCTCCATTCCAAGCAACAACAACAACAACAATGTCGACAGACATTCCAGAGTTCAAGGGATTTAGCTTAAAAGCCTTGAAAAATGGAGTGACGTTTTAACAGACTTCGACTTTCTGAAGGTCATTGGTGACTTTCATAAATCCAAAGTGATATGTAAACTCTGCAGTTATCCTACTGTACAGTGATAATACCACACATATTCATTCGCATGTCCACAGAAATCATTGGTCAGTGAGTACATTGACTGTTGAGTGCTTGAGCCCTACAAATTAATTGTTTACAATACTATAATATGACTTACGCTCTATTCAATTTAGGCAAAAATTAATAGCTAAACTCCTCAAACTCCGGAATGTTTGATATAATCCATGTAGAGTAGACTCAATGTGAACTATCTGACCAATCTTGGAATACTGTGTTTGACATGGCATTGAAATTAGTATTTATAAAGGAAAGGGTTAATGTTGTTCTGTTATTTCCACATTTACGTAACCTTGGTATTTTTGTGTCAAGAATCAGCTATTTGTAACAAACTCAGGATGAGCTTATCTTTTTATTTTATTCCAATGGCATTAACTAAGTGAAGCAGCAAATTATAGACGTTTTACTTGAGAATTTGTAATGGTTTTGAGTTTATTCCCTTAAATTTCATTAATGTCATCCGACTATAAATAAAATTTGTACTTGTATTTGTAAATAGTAAATCCAATTGATATATCTTCGATATTCGAGTCATTGATGTATCGATACAGCGAGGCCAATCAGTGACAGACCTACTCTTGGCATGACTAAATAAAAGAAAGTGTGTCCATGGGACACAGATGCATGCCCCCGCGAGCAAGCAGGAAGTAGATGAACGACAGACCTGAAAAGGGGAGACACGGTACAAATCACTAGGATTATGCTTCAGACCAAATATCAAATCATTGCAGCTTACACGAGCGAAGAAATCTTTTACGAAATTTTTGTCATTAAACAATCACCAAAATTCAATCAAAGCGTCGGCAAACAGGAAGTAGATAAATGACAGACCTGAAAAGGGGAGCCACGGTACAACTCACTAGGATTATGCTTCAGACCAATTATCAACTCATTGCAGCTTTAACATACACAAGCAAAGAAATCTTTTACAAAATGTTTTGTCATCAAACAATCACCAAAATTCAATCAAAGTGTCAGCAAACAGGAAGTAGATGAACGACAGACCTGAAAAGGGGAGACACGGTACAACTCACTTATAATGATTATGCTTCAGACCAAATATCAAATCATTGCATTTTACACAAGCGAAGAAATCTTTGACGAAAGATTTTGAGGACAGATATAATGGAAGTATGAGACGTACGGGACAAGGGTAAAACTTAATGCCCCTGTTGCATAAAGGTGGGGGCATAAAAATATCAAAATCTGTCCATACACATTCAGAGCAGACACAAACTTTTAGAAATGTGACTTTGTCCAGAGAGTAAGACTAGTGGAAGGAAGGGAATTAATTAATTGCTTTGCTTTATGTCTATCTGTACATCAATATAGTTTATCTGTGAAAGTGAATATAGCTTGTCTTTGAAATTTAACTCTTTCCCTGTTCTATGTTTATTCCAAATTCATTAGCAAACAGCGCAGAATGGCAAACATACAGTATGAATCTCAATAATGCAAATGCATGAAACATGCTTATGTGAAGGAAAGGTTTAATACAGATCTGATCATTGTGCTATTTGGACATATCAGCTGTTAACATCAGGCATGTAGAAGAAAACCACAGCCAACATTAAACTATAACACTGATAACAGCAAGTCATTTGTGAACAATTGCCACTCCCTGAAACAACAGTGTGAATGAGGCACTCTATTGATCAACTGTTACATTCATAATTGGGGTCTGAATGTCACACTGATCAACTATTGCCATTAAGTATTAACTGTTACCATAAACAACTGTGGACTATGGTGAATGAATGAATATCTTAAAAATTTTATGTTCTTACATCATACAAAAGTCATGTGATAGCTACCGGATCATGCGGGAGAGTCCCGCATTGGAAGCTAACTCCCGCAAGTCCCGGCCAGGAGGTGAATTCTCCCGATTTCAGAAAATTCTGATCATATTTTTGTTCTTCTCAATTTTTTCTAACTCTTCTGTCAATAAGTTTCATAAGCAAGCGTCTGAAAGAACCAGTCAAATGTTGACGAGATCACAGAGAGTCATAGATAATTTATTTATCTCTATCTATCTATATATCTGCCATTAAGTCATACTCCTGCTGCAAACATTGTCGGTTGTTTACGCAACATTACTTGGGAAATAACCCCCATGATACCAAAAATTATGCGTGAAATCTGTGATTTCAGCTGGTTACCGATTTGCAGTCTGTTGGTACACGTAAGCGAACAAAATATGCGGGAAACCAGTCGTGTCGTAACGGCTTCACCTACAAGTTTTGATGTGGATGACTTTCGATATCCCGTTCAGTCTTTGAAGCATGTGTACTATTCAAACGAGGGTACAGACACCTATGATGTGTGACAAAGAGATTAAAGAACGAAATATATGGCTCTAATTGGATCAACTTGCGATTATTATGGGCACATTAGGTCAGATCTGTCACTTTGAATTTGTGGTGTCCAGATAATCGATCATAATCGAAAATCAGTCAAGCTCAGCCACAAACCAAGCGCTCGAGCACGACTTGGCTGTTTCAAATTAATCGGAATATGGAGAATCACGGAAATAATCTAAGTTATTTGTAATCTTATGCATTGCGCAGTTCGTAATAATATTTTCAGGGTATTTCAACACTAAATCTATATCACAATTCCTATATTTGCTATTAAATGAACAACCAGGGTTTGAACTTAGCGCCCGCATACTTGCGAAATGCCAGTAGAAAATGAAAATTGAGAGGTAAAATTTCAAGCACCGGAAAAAGAATGTGAGTGCTTTTTCGAACATTAAAATAAGATGTTATTGAAATCTAAAGATTTATATCATAAACAGTCATTATGGCAATCAATTACCGATAGAAACTGCCCTATATATTCTCTAAATATCCAAATTGTCCCTTTCTTTTTCTCCATCCTACCATTACTATTTATAGTATCCATGTGGGAAAACCCCTGTGAAGCTGCACAAGCCGCATTACTTTAGCCCGGTTTACATTGCATATACATCATAAGTAGCATATCAAAAAGGGGTACCAGTATCGCATAGCAACTGTATGCGACCATTTTAGGTGATGGAAACTAGACACGATGATGTCAAAACAAATAAGTAATTTGTTTTTTAAAACCAAACCAAGACTTTAAAAGAAAATGACAAATGATGGAGAAATAAAAAAAGATTACCATTTAATCAATATTTTTAGCCTTGATATATAAAGTCATCTGCAGGCTGTACTGAAAATCATTAATTCAGACAGAAACATCCGGTAACACAGTTTTATAAAATTCATTTTATTTGGACATGTAAACCTAAAGAAAGGGCATAATCCCCATTAGAAAGTACACACTAAGAAAATTTTTGTACAACTTAAATGAAGAATTAATAATTCTTTAATCCCTTTGCCTGCTAAGTGCAACCTAATTGGTATTTGCTAACAGTTTGGATCCTGATTAGGCGCTGATTAAGATAGCATCTCATCACAATGCAAGCTGTATGATCAGTCATTAGTCTCTCAAAAGCGTACACAAAACGAAAGTAAGAGGAAATGGTGACAGGTCACTGCTATAAGGGTTAATAGGAGCTACACTGTGGTTTGTATGTCCAATTTAAAAGAGTAATAAATTAAGATTCTGTTTCATTTCGGGACACTGTATGGAAATCTCAACAACAATAAATAAAAGTTAATCGATTTTATTTTCTTGCATACACTCAATGCATTTTATTATAATATTTCATAATAATATCATATTATTTTTAATATTATATTAATGAATTTTTATGACAAAGCTTTCCAATCAGTTTCTGTTCTGTTTGCTCAATGACAACTAATAAATATTCATTAGGTAATGCACATCATTGTAAGATAATGTAATACATTATACCAGCACATATGGCATATATTGTATTTATAAGCATAAATTGTATGACCACACACATCTCTAATCCCTTATTTTATGACTTGGGTCTACCCTGTTTGCTCAATGTCAGATAATAAAGGAGCATTAGCTAAAGATAATGTAATACTAGCAAATATGGTATATTAAACAAGCATAATAGTGTGAACAAACATTTCTAATTCTAATTCATCTCATCGAAACAGATTAGACCCAAAATAATTTTAAAGCTATATGATCTGGGTCTACCCTGTTTGCTCAATGTCAGATAATAAAGGGGCATTAGCTAAAGATAATGTAATACTGTAATACTAGCACATATGGATTATTAAACAAGCATAAAATGTATGACCAAACATTTCTCATTCCTTCTCATCGAAACAGATTAGACCCAAAACAAATTTAAAGCTATACAATCTGGGTCTACCCTGTTTGCTCAATGTCCAAATTAATCAATTATAAGTTAAAAGTTTGCACAATTATTATTACTGCACATAATTACTTATACTAATTGCGCATGTTAATGCTTTTGTGCAACTTAATGCTTTTGAAGTTGTACAATGGTGTAATGATAAATGTCTTTATCAACCTTTAATTGGATTAACCCTTTCCCATATGTAAGCGCATTTTGAGGCATCTGCTAACAGATTAGACCCAGATCAGACGGCTCCTTTAGTAAGCATCAAGGAAAAAAATAAATCAAATTATTTGACCTTTTAGCCATCAAAAACACTTTCTTTAGGGATTTTATAACCATGGGGGGTAGTTAGGAGCATAAGGTAAAATTGGATATACAAATACAATATTTTATTCAGCACAAAGAAAATTATATGGCATTTAGCCTTCAAAAACATCAAATAATTTTATAATGCTTTTATAATATAAAACAAGAGATGTCACAGTCACATGACAAATGCCCCCCAAAATTGTACCCTGTGACCTTGACCTTTGACCCATGGACAAGGGAGTTGACACATCGTCTTTGTGTGGTGAACATTTGTGCTAGGTTCCTTTGAAATCCATTCACAGATAAACAAGTAATTGTACCCTGTGACCTTGACCTTTGACATATGGACCAGTGAGCTGAACGCATCACATCGTCTCTGTCTGGTGAACATCTGTGCCAAGTTATATTGAAATCCATTGATAGATAAAGATGTTACAGACCGGACACGAAATTTGTGACAAAGTAATTGTATTCTGTGACCTTGACCTTTGACCCATGGACCAGGGAGTTGAAAGCGACACATCATCTTGGTCTGGTGAACATTTGTGCCAAATCATATTGAAATCCATTGACATATAAAGAAGTTACAGACCGGACATGAAATTTGTCACAAAGTAATTGTAGCCTATGTCCTTGACCTTTTACCTATGGACCTGGGAGTTGAAAGCAACACATGGTCTTTGTGTGGTGAACATTTGTGCAAAGTTATATTGAAATCCATTACTAGATGAAGAAGTTACAGACCAGACACGAAATTTGTGACAAAGTAATTGTACCCTGTGACCTCGACCTTTGACCCATGGACCAGGAAGTTGAACGCGACACATGGTCTTTTGTGTGGTGAACATTTGTGGCAAGTTATATTGAGATCCATTGATAGATGAAGAAGTTACAGACCGGACACGAAATTTGTGACAAAGTTATTGTACCCTGTGACCTTGACCTTTGACCCATGAACCAGGGAGTTGAACGCGACACATCGTCTTTGTGTGGTGAACATTTGTGGCAAGTTATATTATGATCCATTGATAGATGAAGAAGTTACAGACGGGACACGAAATTTGTGACAAAGTAATTGTACCCTGTGACCTTGACCTTTGACCCATGGACCAGGGAGTTGAACGCGACACATCGTCTCTGTCTGGTGAACATTTGTGGCAAGTTGTATTGAAATCCATCGATAGATGAAGAAGTAACAGACCGGACACGAATTTTGGACGGATGGAAGGACAGAAGGACGGTCGGACGGAAGGACAGACAATGCCATTACTATATGCCCGCCTTTAGGGGGCATAATAAAAAGAAAACTAAAAACACTTTTTATAGATTTTAATAACCATGGGGGAATTGCCCAGTTTGGCAGTTTTCTTGCGGGGCAGTCATCCAGGGGGCAATCGTCTGTAGGGCAATGGTCCTATGGGGTAATCACCCTATGTAATGGGGAAGTTACCCGTACCGCCTGTTTTATAACTACCACTAAAGGAAATTTAGGCTAGCTTCTCAAATTTCTAAAATCCTTTCCACTAGAATTCTGGTTCATAGGGATTCTACTGTACATGTACTTAATGTAACATGTAGTGCAATAAAAAGGTTGAAACATAGATTTTGTATATTTAGTTTTTCATATTTGCATTTTATAACAACTTAATAACTCCAAAAAGTTAGTTCCGCATAAATATCCCTCTTTGATAACCAATCTCCCTCTTTTTAAAAGCTAACCTCCCTCTATGCCTCGAAAAAATTATCACATGTATGTTACACATATTGAAAATTTACTTACCTGAATATTTTTCATTCTTGTCATGGACATAAAGTTTGCACACTGTTTTTTGAAAACCAGCAACTTCTTCTCCCGAGCCAGTTGTTTTTCTTTCAACTATAAATTAAATAAACTTCATACCTCCATATTTGATACAAAAACTAGAAAATTGTGTCTGTAAGACAGTTAAAGACACAGTGACACCCCTGTGGTGGTGCTTGCCTAGCTGCACGTAAAATTCCTAAGTCATGTGACCTTGACCTTGGGCTTGGGGTCAGCATGAGCTGGGTGTGTAATGAAAGTATGGATGGTCTTTAATGTGTATATGCAATTTCATGCCAATAGCTATAGCGGTTAGAAAGATATAAGACGGTTAAAAAACTGCGTAAAACAACTGCACGTAAAATTCATAAGTCATTTGACCTTAACATTTGGCTTAGACAGCCTGGGCTGGGTGCGCAATGAAAGAATTGATGGTGTTTAATGTGCATATGCAATTCTGTGGCAATAGATACAGTGGTTAGGGAGATATAAGACAATGAAAAAATGTGACAACCAACTGCACATAAAATTCCTAAGTCATATGTCAGACTTTGACATTGGGCTTGCTTGCGGGCAGCATGGGCTGGGTGTGCAATGAAAGTACAGATGGTATTTAATGTGTATATGCAATTCCATGAGAATAGCTACAGTGGTTAAGGAGATATAAGATGATGAAACAAGAGGGCCAGAATATTTGACGGATTTTCACAGTTATTTTATGCTATTTAACTTATACATATTGTCCTGTGTTGACCATCTTTTATATTTTATGATCAAATTAATTGCCTTGTCATTCTTTAGCCTTTATGTTGCTTATCTATACGTGTCAGTTCTCTCATTTGAGTGATACACATGCAACAAGTAGATATTGAAACCGCCTACAGCAAGCCATGTTCGACACAACTGGTTTCCCGAATATAGTGTTCACATTACATGTACCTGTAGAGTGGAGGTTAGGAACAAGCTAGTTCACATGTGATTTAGAAACCCAGCAATTTCTGAGGCAGGTATTCCCAAATTAATATCGTGTGAAAAACCAAGCGCTTTGTAACCAAACAAAAGAAACTGTAATAATTGAAATGATAATTAAAATGTCATTTAATACAGACCAAAGTCTACAATTGGATAGCAAAATCAGAGTCACGTTAGACCGGAAGTCGCTTAATTCAGACCATAACTAGAAAACTGACTCAGTTAGAGAGGGCCTTGCTGAATATGGCATTTTTGATAAATCAAGGGCAAATAACTCTGGATATGGTGACCTCATTCAATCCAAAACCATATGTGTCTTCCTCTCATTATACTAAGCATATGCCCTTAATATATAACAAATATGTGAAGTACTGTGTGAGTTATCACGTCACATCAAAAGTGTTGACAAAAGTTTATGGCATTTTTGATTAATCAAGGGGAGATAACTCTAGACATAGTGAGCTGATTCAACCCAAAAACTATAGGTGTCTTCCACTGATGATACTAAGCATATGCCCTTAATATGAAACAAATATATGTAGTACTGTTTCAGTTATCACATCACAACGAAATTATTGACGGATGGACAAACGGATCAATGGATGGACAGAAAATGTGATTCCTAAGTCACATATGACAGAGAATCACTTATTTCAGGGGGTCCCTAAGACAGTTTTGACTGTATGTTGTTTTATTGAATTAATTCTTCTAGACCAACTAGAACTATCACTAAAGGTGATAAATACCCCCACAAACGTGACTGTCACATGAAAAAGTTTTAAGGGGCATAAGTCTGTTAGGAAAACGATAAACTTGAAAACTATAATTGGATGTGCATGTCCTCTTTATGATAAAGCATCTTATCTTACCTCCTACAAAATTCTTGTCATTCCATTGGTCAATAGAGGTCACGAGAAACCCCCATAGATTCCGTATGGGGGCACTAAAATCCTTATGATGGCTTTACAAGAGTTAATTCCCTTGCTTGACTGTCGGAATGCTTTTCTCTTATTTATAATAATCATTTATGTTTATACTAACAGTTTTTAAAAATACATACATATAATTTTTACTTTAATTGGGCATTGAAATATAAATTTTAGTTAAAAAACAAAAACAAACAAAATATATAACGACATTTGAGTGAAAAAAAACAATTATTTTCTTTTTTCTACTTAAAGGGAGATAATTTTATAATATTATGCTTGTCTGTCGGAATGCTTTTCTCTTATTTATAATAATCATTATTAGATAACTGTCAAACAATACAGAGTTGATACTTTACTGCGATATTATAAACTATTAAAGTGATTTGGTAAATGAATATGATATAAGAAATATCAATATTTCATGATTAACTGTGATATATGGAAGTACCGTACATGTATATAGTTCTATATGAAAATGATAGGTTCTCTAGATGCAGTGAAAGTGATTTAATTTTCTTTAAAAATATGACAAAATTTTACAGATTTTCCATTGATTGAGGACAGATGGTTATACCCATGTTGAAACGTCTATTAGTTGTTCTGTTGTTCATTATTAAAGTTAAGTTTAAACAAACTTCAAACCGTTGTGTTATTGTTTTTATAATAATTATTTATGTTTATCCTTACAGTTTTAAAATATGCATACATATAATTTATGCTTTAATTGGAGTTAAAATATAAATATTAATTAGTTTTACAATGTTAAAAAATAAAAAATAAAATATATAAACGAGATTTGAGGCAAATAAAGAATATTTACTTTAATTCTATTAAAGGGAGGTAATTTATTCCGGTCCTATTGTAATATCAAGTTTGCAAGAGTTAATTCCCCTGTTTCCACACGTAACGCCATACATGTAGGCACAGAAACAAACCAACACAAAAGTTTTAAACAATGGGGCATAACTCTGTAAGTAAATCACTGAGCCAGAAAATAATAACTGAATGCACATCTCCTTTTTATGATAAAGCATCATGTCAAGTTTCATTGAATTCTAGTGAGCAGTTACTGACCAACCACGCGGAAACAAAAGTCAGCAAACGGACCAACACTAAAAAAATTTAACAAAGGGGCATAACTCTGAAGGAAATCACTGAGCTGGGAAATGATAATTGTATGCACATGTCCTTTTTATGATAATGCATCATGTCAAGTTTCATTCAATTCTAGTCATCGGTTACTGAGAAACCGCGTGGAAACAAACCAACACAAACATTTTAAACAAAGGGGAATAACTCTGTAAGGAAATCACTGAGCCGGAAAATAATAATTGGATGCAAATTCTAGTCGGCGGTTACGGAGAAACCGCACGACGGACCGACAAGGTGACTCCTATATACCCCCAAAACTTTCTTTGTGGGGGTATAAAAATATATGTTTTTTAGTGCCCCAGATAAGCTGCGTATCGGCATATTTTACGCATTTAAAATGGTCAAATACGCTTTGGAAATCAATTCAATGCGTATCAAGTACGCAAAATATTAATCAAATACTCTAAATATATCACGTAAATGCGTAAAACAAAAGTCGAAGTCGATTCCGCTAACAGATTCCATTTCCGACTTCTTCGACAATCGTTACATCTCGGCCGACTACACATCCCTTTTTCGCCAGGTGTAATGCGTAAATATGTGAGGTATTCCGATTATTTGTATCTATGGTACGCTACGGTGTACCAGTCCACTGCTAGACGCTTGCTGTTCTGTATTTCTATAAGCGTCTCGATATTATGACTATTTGACACTTGTCTTCGCGGTTTCAATCAAAATGTCACATCGCGGTAGAAAAGTTGTGAAGAACACTAATTCAGACTCAAGTTCATCAATTTTGTGTTGTTGTTTTTTTAAATCGGAAACGGAGATTTCAACAAGAAGTATTGTAAAACCACTATTGCTTGATATAGTTAAATCTGCCGTCGATAAGTCTGAGTTAAAATCAGGATCCAAAAAGCATGACGCTGATCGTGTACAGTTATATACATTTGAAATAACAGAGACTGAGAGTGTTTATGTCTACTATACCAGTACCACTAAAAGAGCAAGTTACAATATTCAATTACAGGTATGTCTAGAATCTATATAAGTATGTTCTGTTTAGATGTTTATTATTTTAGAACACAGCAAATGTAACTTTGTAGCATTTTATTGCAGGTACGTGAATTAAAAAAAATGTCAGATACTCTATTATTTTTCATTTCACTCTATTCATTTGAAAGAGGGGAGTGAAATACCCTATTTACTGATTTCTTATCTGGGGCTCTGGTTTTTCATTAATTGTTATTTTAACACACCTAAAAATTACTTTTATACAACATTTAAAGAAACATACCATGGACATTGAGTAATTTTCTGTATTTGACATCAAAATCTGTTTAATCAATAAAATGTTTAACAAGCAGTGTCTTTCAAAGAAGACTAGTGATTAAACAAAAGACACGTGCGGTGCCAAGGCTCATCTGATTTGGTGCTTGTCCAGCTAAATTAAATTTTACTTAAAACAATAAATCTCCCTGTTCGCATATTCCGCTAAACATACCGTTGACTCCGATGACAACACAGATAAGGCATATTTGCCCATGCCCACATAGGCGGAGTGTTATTTCCGCTATATACAATTTGCACCGGGCATTGGAGCAACAACCAAATAGTCCTGAGGTTTTTTTTTAAAACGCCAACATCTATGAAACAACTTTTTGGCAAGTATCAAGAATCAACGTGTGTTCAAAAGCAAATAACCGATTTCTTCCACAAATGAGTAAGGAGTATGATGTATGATGTACATTTTTGGAGTTTGATCGTTACGCATATTCGTTTGCTTGTCTGAATTACGGTAAAGTTTTGAACAGTCTTCTGCCAGAGTCATAAATTATAGCGAACTTCGTGCTATCAATATAGCGAATAATGTTTATAGCGAAGTAAATCCTTCAGTCCCTTGGAATTCGTTATAACCCTGTTTTACTGTATAATATAATGTCAGAGAAAAATCATCATTTTCCAGAAGTGTTTTTACTCTATTGGTTGCAATCGTAAGAGACATACTACATAGAATGTGTCTGTTTCTTAACAATTCCATGATAACTGGCTGATAGTACTTTCCATAACATTATAAGTACCTGTACATCCTTGCAGACTTTTTCAAACCCATACATCAACTTTCTGTGGGTTGCATCTAACTCAGCCATTTCTGAAATGAAAAAGCTATTACAATGAAGACATATTACAAGAGGGCCCTTAACCCTATATCGTTCACCTGAGCTATAGTGATATATTTACAATGTTAAGTTTTCAGCAGACAACATTTCTAGCAGATGACAGAAATTTAGTGTTACCCCTTTCACTGCTAAGCATGACTTGAACTGAAATTTGACACACGGTTTGGATTCAGATCTGATACCAAATAATTGGCTGACCAAGATCCAAACTTCTTACAACTTGTGACAATTTTGTCTTAGGTCAAACTGTCTAAAACTGATCTTTTAGAAATTCAAGCAGAAGACAATTCTAAAGCAGACAACATTACAGATCTATGTGAAAGGGTGAAAGAGATTGCTAGAATATGATACCATTGATTTTCTAATACACAGTAAGCAATATGCAATAGCTAGCCTTTGACCACTACTGGTAGTCAGTGCTGTAACTTTTAAACTGTGGTTTCTAACATGAAAAAGTCCATTTAAAAAATAATGACCCCACAGGACAGGACCAATTTTGACCCCAGCATTATGATTTTACCAAACTTAGTAAAGGTATACTACGTAAATCTATGTACCAAATATCTAAGCTCTGGGCCATATGGGTTTTGACACAACGATTTTTAATACACTGATAGGCTCTTTATTTATATTTGGCAGCTCAGTGTAGGCTACCAACCTCAAACACAGTGATCTCCCTTAATCGCAATGCTGAAGAGTCAAGGGAGATCACTGTGAGGAGTTTGGTAAGCTACTAGCTAGCTCTGAATAAGGGAAAATCTTTAAATTGTAGTTTAATCTTGGAAGAAGAAAGATCGATGATAGGGCAAAAGGCACCTTTTTCTTTGGAACGAGAAACAGACGGCTGTAAAGCTCAGGAGAATTCTCGTTCCACCCCTTGAGCAAAAGAGACACCATGGCGTCATGCATGTGGGGATGCTCCGACGATAAGTGACGACAAGTGAATGGAACCCTTGATAGAGGGGGCGGACGATTCAGTGGAATTCGATAGTCTGACTCTATGACAGAGAGAGTCCAGGGGTCTTGAGTGATGTTGCGCCTGGTTGAGGCAAAGTAAAGTAGCCTGGTGCCCACAGGAAGAGAGGGTCAGATCACTGGGGGAGGAAGAAAGGACGAGTCCCAAGGGCTGATGATTCGAGGACCCCGGCCTCTTAAAGAAGAGGGGGGACCTCCTGGATATGCGTCTGCTCCAGTATACACCCCCAAAACTTCGTTTGTTGGGGCATAATAATACTTACACACAATGTACAATGTTGAGCAATCATCCATTATGTTTTGGATTTATACAGGTATTGACATTCGAATATAAAGTGTGTTTGCAAAAGTATTTGAATACTCCTCAAATAACTGTAGACTATTCGTCTTGAACATATATTGAATATTTCAGAACTCTTTATATGGTATTTGAAAACATTCCCACTGGATGAATTTTCAATATTTACGACCCACTCCCACTAGAATTTTAAAGCACATTTCTATTTTCACTAAGTAAAATGGGAGTACTATTCAAGATAAACTAGCTGAATATTTATGCATGTGTTAAAATCAACTTTTTGTTTTGTGCAAATCTGGTGTTTTTCCTTTGCATTACACTTACTTCCTTACTTTTAACCCTTTAAATGTTGGACACACATGCACTGGCATTTGCAAAGCGTTTAGATACAGATCAGGGTATGCACAGTTTGTCATTTAAAATCCAGTTTAAGCCTTTCATACTCAATGGACTCTGTAGGTAAACATTGTAGGGGCATTCCACTATGAAACTAGAATGATCACTAAAGGTGATTGATACTCCCACCCATCATCTTGTCAAAAGATCCAATATGACTTCAACACAAAAGTAAATAGCTCAATAATCCTTTCATCAACACTTGTGGAAAGAAACTTTTTCAAGTCCAATCAAGGAATGACTCACATCACAATTATGTCACACACATCTACACATCATTATAAATGAATATTCAAAATGTGAGATTCAATGGTGAAGACATGTAGAAGTAGTACTTGAGAAGTTATGCTCTGGACAAAAAAACACTTATGAACGAGATGTGTTTGTGAAACACTATGCCCCCTCATATATTTGACCTCTGACCTTGAAGGATGACTTTGACCTTGACATGTCACCCCTCAAAATGTGCGGCTTTATGAGAGATACATATGCATGCCAAATATCAAGTCTCTATCTGTACTGGCTCAAAAGTTAAGACCAATGTTAAGGTTGCTTAATGTTACAAAGAAACAGACAATTTGTCCGTTGACCCTGAAGGATGACCTTGACATGTCACCCCTCAAAATGCCAAGCATGCCAAATATCAAGTCTTTGTCTACTGGTCCAAAAGTTATGACCAATGTTAAAGTCGGTGATTTGACCCATATATTTGACCTCTGACCTTGAAGGATGACCTTGACCTTGACATGTTACACCTCAAAATGTGCGGCTTTATGAGATATATATGCATGCCAAATATAATGTCTCTATCTGTACTGGCTCAAAAGTTATGACCAATGTTAAAGTTGCTGACAAACAAACAAACAGACAAACAGACAGGGAAAAACAATATGCCCCCTATCGTCAATGGGGGCATAAAAAGTAACAAAGGGGAATAAATCCCTCAAAAATTAATTTAGAGTTACAGTCCTTGTTGACAGGCTGCACATACTCCAGGGCTCAACATTAACTTTTATGCTTATAGGGCTAGTAGTTCCGAATACTACTAGCCCTGACCAAAGTTTTTTGTGCCCTAACTTGGTGATCAACTATTTTGGTCTTTTAAACTCCTGAGATGTTGAACCTGTATGAATTAAGTGTAAAATCCTGCTTTAAATAAATACATTTTCTCAAGAAAATATAGAGAGGATCAGGATTATTAAAATGTATTTATGGGTAGTGAATGATGTGTTATATTTGCTCTTAAAACAAAAACAAAGTTTGACAGTCAATTCTGCATGCTAAAAGAACAGGCTTCTGATCTGACTCCTTTTGCTGGTTGTCTAATCTGGAACTGATACTTGCAATCTTGTCAAGTCAAAAAGTATCAATATGATGTTAAGACTTAGTATTTAACATCAATATCCAGGAAACTGGTTATTATTTGGATGGCGTGCCAATGAATATTCATGAAAATATGGCACTACAATGCTATAATATTCAACACGATACATGACCAGGAGCCATTTAGATTCTTAAGCCATTTGGGAAGAAACTGACAGTTTCGCTTCTCTTTTTTCATACATTTTCTTCGTTTCTGCTAGGCCCCTTCGATTTATTATATTGTCATGGCTACCACTGCCGCATTTTGATGTAAAACAGAAGTTTAAAAGAGACATTTCTTTCTGGATTTTACTTACAAGAAAGCTTTCATAAGTTGTTATTGTAATCAAACGTAAATGAGTCTGAATGTCGTAAATTTAGGCATGTGTTTTATTTATTCAAGAGATTAATTCAATACCAGCATTTCACGTATTAACTCATTTATTTTTTCAAAATGTTGCAATTGAACACTACATGGATATTAATACTTTATACCAACACTTTTTTTTTGAGAAAACTTCCTCAACTGTATTCCCTGTTTCATAGCAAAATAGAAACAAAATTCCAAGACTGGTATCCTTACGTCGGTCACGACGTGGTGTTCTAAAGACTAGCTAGTAGTTGGGGAATATCCCGAAGAGCAGTCTGTATCTTTGCGCATGCATACTGTGTATAAGCACAATTATAGATCAACCCGACGTGACCTATTTGTAAGTGTTATTCTTCTACTTTCTCTTTCGATTGGTATCGCGACAGGACCAAGATTTATATGACAAGTCGGGCTACTGGCTTGGAATTTTTGCAAGACCGGACTGACATTCATCCAGCGAATGTCTGTCAGACGTAGGTTAATGTTGAGCCCTGTACACTCATCACCCTCTATCCATATGTAAAGTTTCACAGTTGTGCCTACAATACTTGAGAAGTTATGATCTGGACAAAAAAATACTTATGAACAGTAACAAAGGGGAATAAATCCCTCAAAAAATGAATTTAGAGTTACAGTCTTTGTTGACTACACATCCAGTCATCACCCTCTTCGGTACAAAGTTTCAACCTTTTGCTTACAATACTTGAGAAGTTATGCTCCGGACAAAATACTGCAGCTAAGGAGAATAACTCCCTCAAAAATGAATTTAGAGTTACAACCCTTGTTGACTGCACATCCTTTCATCACCCTCTACTCATATGTAAAGTTTCAGTTATGCTCCAGACAGAAAATTGCTTCTGAAAAGTGACCAAGGGGAATAACTCCCTCAAAAATCAATTTAGAGTTACATATATAACCCTTTCTGACTGCACATCCTCTCATCACCCTGATAATGTGTAGCAAGTTTGAAGACAATATCATAAACAGGTTTCAAGAAAATGGCATGTCCCAAAAATATATCCCAATTGAGAGAAAAAATATGAAGCTAAAAAGGGACATTATTCTGTCAAATTTTGTGCAAGAGTTATTAAACATGGAGAAGACTGTCCCCACATAACACTTATAACATGTATTAAGTTTGAAGGAGTTTTCAAAAATAGTTTTCAAGAAAAAAGCAATTGTTCTGAAAACAAGAGGGCCAGAATGGCCCTGACATCGCTCACCAGACAATCAGAGGAGAAGATTTTCAAAGTTTTCACTTTATGTTTCTATTGAAAACTTAACACCCCAGGGGCGGTGCCATTTTTGACCCCAGGGACACAATTTATATAACTTTTGTAGAGGACCTGAACTTGATGCTGAAAGAATGTAGTGAAATGTAGTGAAAGAATGGATAGAGCACAGACCTCTGGAACTTCTTTGGATGCTAGAGGCGGATTCTCCCACCACTAATGACCTATGCAAACAGTTTGGATCCATAATGTGGGGCCTGATCTGATATCCAAATTGTTTGTAAATGAGACTGAACTTCTGAAAAACTTAGAAAGAAAGTGTGTAGTGGGATTCTATCACCACTAATGACCTATACAAACAGTTGGGATCCAGATCAGGGCCAACATAATGTGGGGCCTGATCTGATATCCAAACTGTTTGTCAATGAGACTGAACTTCTGAAAAACTTAAAAAGTGTGTAGTTAGGATAACTTATGAATATGCTGCAGACAACAATTTAGCAGATGACAAAATTACCCAGCATGCAAAGAGTTAAGCTGAAATTCACAACAGAAAATTATGCGCTATATTGATATCTGGTAGCTTAATGCAGGGCATAGGTATGAAAAAAAGCTTTAAGAGTGTTCTGCATATTGAGAACTATCCACAGTTTTCTCAATCTTAAAGGTCAAGTAAACAGGTAAGACACTTTTTCGTAAATATTTGACAAATGGGTACCTTGTACGACGAAGTTTCGAAAACACAAAAAAATACAGTCATATCACACATAGCAGGTGTCATATATCACCGATAAGTAAGCACTGGCTTATTTTGGTCGTTCGCTTATCTCCCTTGTGATGACGTCACTTGTGACATTCGCTATAAATGTCGAACTAGACATCGTATAGAAAAGAATCGCACGTAATGAACTTCTGCTTCATTCTGAGTGCTAAAATGGCATTTTGTGCTGCCTATGGGCGTATCCCTGCCTATGGGTGTAGCTCCTAATCCAACAGAGACTAAATAGGATTATTTAAATTACCAAAAGACGAGAATTTCAAGAAAATGTGATGTGATTTACATTTTGTCTCGATGGCTGTTTTCCGTGAAATTTATACTAGAGATGCAGTGGATGACTTGGGTCTACAATTATAAAAAAAAGGATATATGCTACATTCTGTTATAAATGTGACTTAGGTCTAGCACTGTAGGTTAATGGGCTTTTTCTTCGTGGAAAATTATTCTATACAAACGTTTTGTTAACAGCGTAAACCCAAATCACGCAGGAACTGTCTGATCAGGATATGCTCTGATTGCTTAGTCCGAAGACTTATGTCTTTAGATTCGACCAGTGTTGTCTAGCGTCTCTGTCATCCCTGTAATGAATATTCATGAGGTCATGAAATCTTTAATAAATATTCTTAAGGGAAAAATGATTAATAAACACGATTTAGCACTGCTTGCAGCAGACACCTAATTTGCTTTAAAATCAATTTCCCAATCCTTCTCTTCTTATATAAACGGCTTCACGCGCGTTTGCAAATAGAGTAGATCCAGATCGGACAGTTCCTGTAAGAGCTGTCTGATCAGGTTCTGCTATTTTTGCTTGCGAAATTTTATTGATCTAATCCTAATTGATCTGTCAGAGCCAATGGGGTGTAGGACAAAACCCCACTAGGACGTAACCCCACTAGGACGTAACCCCACAGGACAATACCCCACTAGGACGAAACCCCAGCAGGACAATACCCCACCTGGACAAAACCCCACTTTAATAAAAATTATGTATTTAATTAAGGATTTATATATACAAATGGCACTTCATAGCAATAGAAAGGGAGAATAAAACATACAACAAAAGAAATAAGTATAAATATTTAATTTCAATTTGAATAAAAGTAATAAATAACTATGTTGTTAAGCATATGGTAATATGGTAATAACCTGATTTTCACTAAAAGCATAAGTTGTATTATCACAAGGGGGATATTTTTTATATCTTTTTACAAACATAATAGATCCAGATCATACAGATTCTAAAACAAAGCCATCTGATCAGGTTCTAATCTATTTGCTCAGTGACAAATAATGAATATTTATTAGGTGAACCACATTCTATACAAAAAAGGCATACATGGTATAACCAAAATTAACCAATTCCTTTTCTTAACTAACAAACAGGGTAAGCCCAAATCATTTTCACAATTTTATGATCTGGATCAACCTTGTTTGCATTGGTACACTTAATATAGATTCAATAGATGTGGATATTGTAATATTAGCACACATTTCATATAAACTATTATAATATAACGACAATTAACTGATTCCTTTTCTTAACTTACAAACAGGGTAGACCCAAATCAGTTTCAATTTTATGATCTGGCTCAACCATGTTTGCATTGGTACACTTATGACTATTGAACATTGATACCGCTAAGAACAATTATATTAAAAGAGGGCCAAGATGGCCCTTAATCGCTCACCTGATTACCATAGATTTAAGATTTTTGCTGGGTAGCCCATGGTTAGGGTCAATATTGACCTTAGGGGCAATATATGAACAATGTTGATAGTGGATCATGAGCAGTGGTTCTGCAGAACAAGAGTTTCAAAAATTTAGTCTATTGATTTGATCAAGACAATGATTCTGACCAATGAAGATTGGGCTAAAATGTGCCCTCTAAAGTATTTTTTCAAAGATTTAACCTAGTGACCTACTTTTTATTCCCACCCAACCCATGATCACACTCAACCTTGATATCATCAAGACAAGCACTCTGAGAAAGTTTGAGGAAGACTGGGCTAAAAATGTGGCCACTGGAGTGTAAACTAGATTTCTCTAAGATATGACCCAGTGACCTACTTTTTGACCTCACATAACCCACTTTCAAACTTGTCCAAGAATTTTATAAGGACAATCATTCTGACCAATTTTCATGAAGATTTGGCTATAAATGTAACCTCTAGAGTGTTCACAAGGTTTTCCTACTATTTGACCTAGTGACCTAGTTTTTAACCCGACATAACCCACTTTCAAACTCATCCAAGATTTTATCAAGACAATCATTATGACTATGTTTCATGAAGATTGGACAAAAAATGTGACCACTAGAGTGTTCACAAGGTTTTTCTACTGTTTGACCTAGTGACCTAGTTTTTAACTCCACTTGACCCACTTTCGAACTCTTCCAAGATTTTATCAAGACATTCATTCTGACCAAGTTTCATGAAGATTGGACTAAAATTGTGACCACTAGAGTGTTCACAAGGTTTTTCTACTGTTTGACCTAGTGACCTAGTTTTTCACTCCACTTGACCCACTTTCAAACTCGTCCAAGATTTTATCAAGACATTCATTCTGACCAAGTTTCATGAAGATTGGACTAAAATTGTGACCACTAGAGTGTTCACAAGGTTTTTCTACTGTTTGACCTAGTGACCTAGTTTTTTACCCCACATGACCCATTTTTCAAACTCCTCCGAGATTTTATCAAGACATTCATTCTGACCAAGTTTCATGAAAATTGGGCTAAAAATGTGACCTGTAGAGGGTTCACAAGGTTTTCCTACTATTTGACCTAGTGACCTAGTTTTTAACCCAACTTGACCTACTTTCGAACTTGTCCGAGATTTTATCAAGACATTCATTCTGACCAAGTTTCATGAAGATTGGACTACAATTGTGACCACTAGAGTGTTCACAAGCAAATTGTTGACGACGGACGACGCACGACGCACGACGGACGACGGACGACGGACGACGGACGCCGGACATTCAAGTATCCCAAAAGCTCACCCTGAGCTTTGCTCAGGTGAGCTAAAAAGTAAAATTAAAAGTAAACTGAAGCTCATTTAACTATGAATGCATTCTTTATTTATTCATAAGTTTGACCTAATTTTAAATATGCTTTAACTTCAATTTTTATTTGCAGATTGTAACTTTAAATTTGAAAATGTAAAGATCTTGCTTTGAATTTATATTCTGATTGAGTGTTTCTTCTTCAAATTATCTAAAAGTTGATTTATAAGCCAATTTAGTAAACTAAAGCTCATTTAACTATGAATGCATTCTTTATTTATTCATAATTTTGACCTATTTTTAAATATGCTTTAACTTCTATTTTTATTTGCAGATTGTAACTTTAAATTTGGAAATGTAAAGATCTTGTTTTGAATTTATATTCTAATTGAGCGTTTCTTCTTCAAATTATCTAAAAATTGATTTATAACCCAATTATGTTAACATGTGGGGTTTTGTCCGCCTTGACACATTTGGGTGTGGGTTTGTGTCCTATGGGGTTTTGTCCTGTGGGGTTACGTCCTGGTGGGGTTTTGTCCGTACCCCGAGCCAATGATCTATTTGAAAAGTTAACCTTGTGAAAAAAGCCTTTAGATCTTCTTCATTAATATTCGTGTAAGAAATAATGATTTCATGGAGAGTTAACCCTTTCCCTGTTCTGTATTTAGGCCAAATTTCAATACCTACTAAATATTCATTGACAAAATAGTTATAAAGAAATATGGAAGGTGGAACATTGTAGACATTTTAAAAAGCAAAGAAACAGCTCTATCAAAATCTATTAGCAAACAGAGCAGACCCTGATCAGAGGGCTCCTCTGGGAGCCGTCTGATCTGGGTCTACTCTGTTTGCAAATGCGTGAAAACACGTTTACATAAGGGAAAGGGTTAATGATATATGAGCACATGCTATGGCAGTAATTGTACCACCAGACCTACCGGTATATTATTTCATAAGCAAATCGACAGGAACCTGATCAGAAGCTGTCTGATCTTGATCTACTCTGTTTGTAAATTTGTTTCAATGCGTTTGATCTGGGTCTACTATGTTTGCATTGGCATAAACAGGCACGTGGAATGAAGGGTTTATATTCGTGAAGTGATTTACTGACACATATTTTTTCATCAGGGAAATAGTTTAACATAAATATGATCCTTTTGCAATTTTTGAACATGGACAATTTTGACCATAAATTCATAGGAAAAAAGTAATTCTGGATTACTTTTATTTACGGAATTGTTCACGGAATTGTTCATTGTTTTTTAATTATAGTTTTACTGATTATTACCTACATTTTGCCCAAAACTAACTTTGAGGCACCATGACCGCAATGATTGATTCTGTTGACAAGTTACCACTGCTACATAAAGGAATGCAACAATACGTAATATACAGGAAGCGGGTTTTATGGCCTTGCAATAATCATTGTCCCCTTTTGGGTAATTGACAAAAGGCCACTATGATAACTGACATCTGGAGACTGACCCGGCATGGGGCATTTCGTGTGTAATATGGCTTAGTACAATATGGCCTAAGGCCATTTAACACATTCATTCATACATGCATAGGGAAATTCTAATGGATATGTTTACTGTTGTTTCCATATACATGTAATACAAACCATAATTAAATTGCACATACGAGTATACTGTAAAATTATGATAAAGAAAAATGTGGTAACAGTTTTAATGTGTTGACCATATTTTTTATAGACATTTTTATTTGTAGTGGGTCCAGTCATTTAAACATAATTCACAAGCCTTAGAAACATGAATATATTTAAAAAAAAATAGTCATTCTTCAAGACTGACAACCATTTATTATCAAGATCCACATTTTTCTCATTTTCCCAACAAAATACATATTTTGGTAGTTCAACCTTTACTCGATTTTCCCGAACGTAATGCATCATTTTTGGTATTGCAAATATTAAAGTAAAATAAAAAAAATCTATTTTTTCTGCATTTTGGTGGAATTTCTTTTTTTGTACTATGTTACTTAACGAGAACGTCCCATTTCATCTGAACCCACTTTGCCTAAATATGAAATTCATCTAAAGTTGTCTGGTTCTGTCTAAAAGTTGTTTGGGCCCAACTCATGGGCGGGACCCAAATGGTCCCTCTGATAGTCTTGGTTCTAACCTCATCCTCTTTTTAAATTATAGTTTATGAATAGTGTTAATTCACTGACAGGTAAAGTAAGTTTTAACCATTCGCTTGCTAATCATGTCAATATACCTACCTATAAATAGTGAAAACCTGCAGGAGCTGTCTCATCATGGTCTGCACTATTTACAAGTTGATTTACAGCAGTGATTGCACAGCGAAATTCGTGTACACAGTGTTCAAAGCTATATGTAAGTATACAACAGGGCATGGGTAAAGGGCAAGAGAAGGTTTAAGATTAACAAAATTAAAAAATGTGTGTTTAATTTTAAGTATCATTGTATTTCACCCCTAAAATAAACATCACACCCCATTAATAGTTTTCCCTACTCGATAAAGTGTCACTTTCTATGGCTAATCCATGGGCGTAATGTCTGGAAAAGTGTGAAAATAATTTGGGTATTTATAGAAACTTAGGAGTCGGATTTGATCTAATTTTGTAAGCAAACAGAACAGACCCTAATTAGACGGTTCCTGAAGGCTCTGATCTGGATCTACTTTGTTTGCAGAGGCGTTAATTTAAAGGAAAAGGTTAAGTTTCTGTGTACATTCCTTCCTCTCAATGGGATCCCTGACAGGCGAGCATCACAAGTGACGTCACGCAAGGGAGATAATCATGTATCGATTTTCAAAATACACGGTTCGCGGTACAATAAAAACTCGATGTAATCAAAACTAGATAAAAACGGTAAGAATTTTCTAAAGCTTGGTGTTTTACTAACTGTATACTATCAGAAGTTGACGAAAACCCAATCTGTTTACTTGACCTTTAAATGGGTGTGTGTTATTTGTCTAAACACAATTTCTACTCTACTGGTCAGGTTAAGGGTGATTATATAAGAACTCACTGACTGGTCTCAGCTCTGCAGGCTGATATATTAAGGAGAAACCATTCTGATGTGAACAAGTCTATACTATACACACAGGGCAGGGCCAATTTTAACCCCAGAACTATGATACTTATAAAACTCATAAAGTTATGCTAAGTAAATCTATACACCAAATATCTAAGCTCTGGGACATGTAGTTTCTGACAAGAAGATTTTTAAAGTTTTTCCTATGCATAACTAGTGATCCCAATAGCAGTCAGCTACATAAACTGGCAATCCCTGGGGTGGGACCAATTTTGACCCTAGGGGCATAATTTATATAGAATCCCTGAAGTTGAAGCTATGTGCCAAATATGAAAGCTGAGGACCTTCTAGTTTTAGAGGAGATGATGTTTAAAGTTTTCACTATATGTTTCTTTTGAAAACTGAAAACCCCTGGGGCAGGACCAATTTTGACCCCAGGGGTATAATTTATATAATTTTTTGTAGAGGACCTATAGATAATGCTATGTGCCAAAGATGAAAGCTGAGACCCCTGTAGATTCAGAGAAGAAGAACTTTAAAGGTTCAAATTGTTGATGATAAACGATGCACGACGCACGCCGGCGGACATCAGGCGATCACAAAAGCTCACCCTGAGCACTTTGTGCTCTGGTGAGCTAAAAATGCCAGTGACAGACGACAGACGGACGGAAGGACGGACAATGTGATACCTATACAGCCCCTACCACAGGTGGTGGGGGTATAATTAGCATTGAGAAGGTTAATCTTTGTGGTCTCATAAATCAATGTGCCTTCATGTTCAATCTTATTAAATTTGTACTTTAATTGCTACTTGGCAAGCCAATATAGTCTACACATCAACTAACAATGTCTGCCACAATTTAAAATAGTAAAATATAACTGATAATTTCTGTGGTGAATATCTAAACATTTCATCCTTCAAATACTCACGTTTTTCACGTTTGACCTTAGTTTCTGTAGCAGTACTTTCAGAGAGAAGTACTGTAATTGTCTCTTTAAATTTTAATTTTGCCCATGGAATAGTGCATTCTTTTCCATCATTTCTTTGAACAGTACACCAATTACTGCCACGATCTTCTTTCCATAGGACATGCTGTAAAAACAAAATCCAAAGTAGACATTTTTGACAAAATTCACTAGGAAATCTATACAAATGCATTTTAACTACCAATATCTGATTGTTGAGCAAATAAATGTCTAGTTAAAGTGTCTAATGCTACATGCTAAGGATCACAATCTCTTCCAAATATGCAAATTCAGCATATACAGTGTGCATGCTTGTGAGACACTGAATTACTCATTGTTAAATTGTGTCTATTTTGGGTCAAAACTATTTGAAAAATTATCATAAATTCTATATATACATGTTAAAAGTAAGTAAAAGGGCAACAAATCTCACCTAGGTCTACATGAATTCAAGATCAAAAGGCTCTGTGAAACACTATGAACAACAAGTTTTCTTTCTTTTTTCTGTATGAATAATTGTATAGGAAAATTTAAACCAGTCCATGGAAGCCATGTTGTTTAACATATGAAATTAATATTGCATCTACAAGTAGATGAAAAACAAGAGGGCCTGAAAAGCCCTGACATCGCACACCAAACAATCAGAGGAGAAGATTTTCAAAGTTTTCACTATGTGTTTCTATAGAAAACTACCCTGCCCTGGGGCAGGCAAATTTTGACCCAAGGGGAATAATTTATTTAACTTTTGTAGAGGACCTCAAGTGAAGAAAATTTAAGAAAATGTAAATGAAAACATATAACAATGTAAATCTAAAGAAGGGCATGCACAAAAGTATGTATACCCTCTCCCTGGGCAAATTGGTTGAATTTCAGAAAGAATATATTAATCTATACTTACGTTCAAAATTTCAGATATTTTCATTACATCTTCATCAGTTATTATTACTCATATCTTAATTTATTTTCAACCCTTCCCCTGTTCTATGTTTATTCAAAATTTAAATACCTACTGAATATTCATGGACAAAACAGTTATAATGAAATATGGAAGGTGGGACAGTGTAACCATTTAAGAAAGTAAAGAAACATCTTTCAAATTCCATTGACAAACAGAGCGGACCCTGATCAGACAGCTGCTATAGCCTATAGGATCCATCTGATCTGGGTCTGCTCTGTTTGCAAATGTGAGAAAAGGTGTTAACCTGAGGGAAAGGGTTAGTAAACATATTATAAGTATATTGTACACAAAATGAAAATAATGTAATGCAATTTGCACTACATATCATAAGCAAAAAGCAGATAGATTAGATGGCTACTACATAAGCCATCTAAGCTGGGTCTACTCTGTTTGCAAATGTGTAGAAAGGCCTATTTATGGAGTAAAAGGTTAATTGCCCTAATTCATGTGCAACCGTCGAGATCTAACTACAATGTATAACAATTTTCTTTGTTTGGGTCTGCAATATTACTGCAGATTTACTACCAACAAGAGGGTCAGAATGGCCCTGAAGCGCTCACCAGACAATCAGAGGAGAAGATTTTCAAAGTTTTCACTATAATTATGTTTCTATAGAAAACTAGCGTGCCCTGGGGCGGGGCTCATTTTAACCCAAGAGGCACAATTTATATAACTTTTGTAGAGGACCTGAACATGATGCTATGTGCCAAATATGAAAGCTGAGAACCTTCCAGTTTAAGACGAGAAGATTTTCAAAGTTTTCACTATATGTTTCTATTGAAAATGGCTACCCCTGGGGCGGGCCAATTTTCACCCAAGGGTCATAATTTATATAACTTTTGTAGAAGACCTGAACATGATGCAATGTGCAAAATATGAAAGCTGAGAACCTTCCAGTTTCAGAGAAGAAGATACTCAAAGATTTCACTATTTGTTTCTATTGAAAACTGCCCACCCCTGGAGCGGGGCCAATTTTGACCCTTGGGCGGGGCCAATTTTGACCCTGGGGTCAATTTTATACATATTTTGTAGAGGACCTGGACATGATGCTATTTGGCAAATATGAAAGCTAAAAACCTTCAAGTTTCAGAGGAGAAGGTTTTCAAATTTTGCCTACATGCATTTATTTCTATTGAAAACTGCCCACCCCTGGAGTGGGGCCAATTTTGACCCCAGGGCCATAATTGATACGAGCTTTGTAGAGGACCTGATCATGATGCTCTGTGCCAAATATGAAAGCTGAGAGCCATCCAGTTTCAGAGAAGAAGATTTTCAAAGATTTCACTATTTGTTTCTATTTAAAACTGCCCACCCCTGGGGCGGGGCCAATTTTGACCCCAGGGCCATAATTTATATAACTTTTGTAAAGGACCTGAACATGATGCTATGTGTCAAATATGAAAGCTGAGAGCCTTCCAGTTTCAGAGAAGAAGATTTTCAAAGTTTTCACTATTTGTTTCTATTAAAAAGTGCCCACCCCTGGGGCGGGGTCAATTTTGACCCAAGGGCCATAATTTATATAACTTTTGTAGAGGACCTGAACATGATGCTCTGTGCCAAATATGAAAGCTAAGAGACTTCTAGTTTTAGAGAAGAAGATTTTCAAAGATTTCACTATTTGTTTCTTTTGAGAACTGCCCAACCCTGGGGCGGGGGCCAATTTTGACCCCAGGGCCATAATTTATATAACTTTTGTAGAGGACCTGAACATGATGCTATGTGCCAAATATGAAAGCTGAGAACCTTCTAGTTTCAGAGAAGAAGATTTTAAAAGTTTTACTATGTTTCTATTGAAAACATGGCACCCCGGGGGTGGGGCCAATTTTGACCCCGGGGCCATAATTTATATAACTTTTGTAGAAGACCTGAACATGATGCTCTGTGCCAAATATGAAAGCTTAGAGACTTGCAATTTCAGAGGAGAAGATTTACAAAGATTTCACTATTTGTTTCTATTGAAAACTGCCCACCCCTGGGGCGGGGCCAATTTTGACCCCAGGGCCATAATTTATAAAACTTTTGTAAAGGACCTGACCATGATGCTGTATGCCAAATATGAAAGCTGAGAGACTTGCAGTTTCAGAGAAGAAGATTTACAAAGATTTCACTATTTGTTTCTATTTAAAATTGCCCACCCCTGGGGCGGGGTCAATTTTGACCCCAGGGCCATAATTTATATAACTTTTGTAGAGGACCTGAACATGACGCTATGTGCCAAATATGAAAGCTGAGAACCTTCTGGTTTAAGAGGAGAAGATTTTCAAAGTTTTACTATATGTTTCTACTGAAAACAAGGTACTCCTGGGGTGGGGCCAATTTTGACCCCAGGGGCATAATTTATATAACTTTTGTAGAGGACCTAAAGATGATACTATGTGCCAAAGATGAAAGATGAGAACCCTGTAGATTCAGAGGAGAAGATTTTTAAAGGTTCAAATTGTTGACGACGGACGACGAACGACAGACGACGCACACCGACGGACGACGGACAACGGGTGATCACAAAAGCTCACCCTGAGCACAAAGTGCTCGGGTGAGCTAACAAGGGAGGCAATCCAGTTGTTCATCAGGGTCCAAACTGTCTTTCACTCTGACATTTGTTTTTGAAAAGATATGGAAGGAAACATTTTTTGCAGCAGATAACATTATTTGCTCAGAGTGCAAAGGGGATTGGAGAAAAGTATGCTAGACACCAAAAGACCTCTATAATAACCTGCATGATGTTTACAAACAGCAAATAGGTCCTTGGCATCAGTGACGCTGATTGAGCACAGTGAAATATATTGCAGCTGCATTTTTCTGGAGTGTAAATCTGGAGAGCTCCCAGTAAAATATGGTCAGTTTGAATTAGCTGAAACAGCAGCCTGCTCTAAGAAATTGGCCACCTCCGGGGTGGGGCATAATTTATATAACTTTTGTACAGGAACTGAACATGATGCTATGTGTCAAATATGAAAGCTGAAAACTTTCCAGTTTCAGGAGATGATTTTCAAAGATTTCACTGTATGTTTCTATAGAAATCAATGCACCCCTGGGGCTGGGCCAATTTTGACCCCAGGGGCATAATTTATATAAATTTTGTATAGGAACTGAACATGATGCTATGTGCCAAATATGAAAGCTGAAAACTTTCCAGTTTCAGAGGAGTGATTTTCAAAGATTTCACTGTATGTTTCTATAGAAATCAATGCACCCCCGGGGTGGGGCCAATTTTGACCCAAGGTGCATAATTTATATAACTTTTGTATAGGACCTGAACATGATGCTATGTGCCAAATATTAAAGCTGAAAACTTTCCAGTTACAGAGGAGATGATTTTCAAAGATTTCACTGTATGTTTCTATAGAAATTAGTCACCCACACTAAAGCCTGGGTCATGTATATGCCTGGACCATATTGCATTTTGTAGAAGCCTACATGGTGAAAATTTGTACAAGGTTACAGAGCGGACATGAAAACATTGTCCATAATTTTTATCTTGACCTCCAATTGTGACCTTGATTGTTGAAATAGGAACCTCATTCTTTTTCACAACACATCATCTCTAGCTGGTAAACATTTGTACCAGGTTATTCAGAGATCCAGTCATAGATGTAGGATTTCAGAGTGGACACAACAAAATGTCCCCATTTTAGAACTTTGACCCCGATTGTGACCTTGACCTTAGAGATAGGAGCCTGGTTCTTTTTTGCGACATATTGTCTTAAGTTGGTAAACATTTGTACCAAGTTACTCATGTATGTAGGAGTTACAGTGCGGGCACGATTTGGGACGAACTGACTGACAGACTGGATGGTCAGTGCAATTACTATATGCCTCCCTTTGGGGCATAACAAAACAGGAAGTAATAATTTCAAAATTATTGCATTGTGCTTTAAAATGAAAGCATATTATAATGGAATAAAGTATGAGTCAGTGACATCTTTTCTAGCAAGCTGGCAGTCAGCTCAAAACATTGGTACAAGGACTGTTCTAAACATAATGACAATTTTGTATGCATTTGGTATATACATGTAGTATTTGTTCAGATTTCAAGTTAGTTTATCCCTTGATTTCCACGCCTTTCCATAGCTGAGAAATCCAAGAGGTGAATGCAGCAGAGTAATCTCCCCTTGGTATGGTCTCAAGTAATTGAACAAGAGGGCCATGATTACCCTAACTCGCTCACCTGGCTACTATAGACTTATGCATACACTGTTTTTTTTATGTAAAAATAAGTCAGCTTCAGATTGGGGCCAATATGAAACCAAGGGCCATAATTTTAGGCCATGAGTTTAAATTTGGACAATCTTAATAAAGGAACATTAGGTGATGCTTCATATAAATTTCAAAGGTCTGGGCATTAAAATTTCACAGAAAGAGATTTTTAAAGATTTTCCTATGAAAAACTGATAAGCCCGGGGCGGGGCCATTTTGGTCCAGGGGTCATAATTTGAACAATCTTGGTAGAAAACCATTAGATGATACTACATACCAAATTTCAAAGGTCTAGGTCTTACAGTTTCGGAGAAGAATTTCAAAGATTTACCTATAAAAAACTGATAAGGCACTGAGTGGGGCCACTTTTGGCCCTGGGGTCACAATTTGAACAATCTTGGTAGAAATCATTAGATGTTGCTAGGTACTAAATTTCAAAGGTCTAGGCCTTACAGTTACGGAGAAGAAGAATTTTCCTATGAAAAACTGATAAGCCCGGGGGAAGGGCCATTTTTAGTCCAGATGTCATAATTTGAAGAATCTTTGTAGATTAGATTGTGCTACCTACCAAATATCAAAAGTCTAGGCCTTACGGTTTTAGAGAAGAAGATTTTTTAAAGATTTTCCTATGAAAAACTGATAAGCCCCGGGTCATGGCCATTTTTGGTCCGGGGTAATAATTTGAACAATCTATGTAGAGGATCATTAGATGATGCTACATACGAAATATCAAAGATCTAGGCCTTACAGTTTTAGAGAAGAAGATTTTTTAAATATTTTCCTATGAACAAGAGGGCCTGAAAGGCCCTGACATCGCTCACCAGACAATCAGAGGAAAAGATTGTCAAAGTTTTCACTATGTGTTTCTATAGAAAACTAGCCAGCCCTGGCGAGGGCCAATTTTGACCCAAGAGGCATAATTTATGTAACATTTCTAGAGGACCTAAAGTGAAGCAAATTTAAGACAAGCGGCACAATTTATATAACTTCTGTAGAGGACCTGAACATGATGCTATGTGCCAAATATGAAAGCTGAGAACCTTCCAGTTCCAGACGAGAAGATTTTCAAAGTTTTCATTATGTGTTTCTATTGAAAACTGGATACCCCTAGGGCATGGCCAATTTTGACTCCAGGGAGCATAATTTATATAACTTTTGTAGAGGACCTGAACATGATGCTATGTGCCAAATATGAAAGCTGAGAGCCTCCCAGTATCAGAGAACAAGATTTTCAAAGATTTCACTATTTGTTTCTATTGAAAATGGCCCACCCCTGGGGCGGGGCCAATTTTGACCCCAGGGCCATAATTTATATAACTTTTGTAGAGGACCTGAACATGATGCTCTGTGCCAAATATGAAAGCTGAGAGCCTCCCAGTTTCAGAGAAGAAGATTTTCAAAGATTTCACTATTTGTTTCTGTTGAAAATGGCCCAACCCTGGGGCGGGGCCAATTTTGACCCCAGGGTCATAATTTATATACCTTTTGTAGAGAACCTGAACACGATGCTATGTGCCAAATATGAAAGCTGAGAACCTTCCAGTTTCAGACGAGAAGCTTTTCAAAGATTTCACTATTTGTTTCTATTGAAAACTGCCCACCCCTGGGGCGGGGCCAATTTTGACCCCAGGGCCATAATTTATACAATTTTAGTACAGGACCTGAACATGATGCTCTGTGCCAAATATGAAAGCTGAGAGAATTCCAGTTTCAGAGGAGAAGATTTTCAAAGATTTCACTATTTGTTTCTATTGAAAACTGCCCACCCCTGGGGCGGGGCCAATTTTGACCCCAGGGCCATAATTTATATAACTTCTGTAGAGGACCTGAACATGAAGATTTTCAAAGTTTTACTATATGTTTCTGTTGGAAACAAGGCACCCCTGGGGCGGGGCCAATTTTGACCCTAGGGCCATAATTTATATAACTTTTGTAGAGGACCTGAAGATGATACTACATGCCAAAGATGAAAGCTGAGAACCCTGTAGATTCAGAGGAGAAGATTTTTAAAGGTTCAAATTGTTGACGACTGACGACGCACGACGGACGACGCACGCCGACGGACATCAGGCAATCACAAAAGCTCACCCTGAGCACTTTGTGCTCTGGTGAGCTAAAAACTGATAAGCCCCGGGTCATGACCATTTTTGGTCCGGGGTAATAATTTGAACAATCTTTGTAGAGGACCATTAGATAATGCTACATACCAAATATCAATGGTCTTGGCCTTAAGGTTTCAGAGAAGAAGATTTTTAAAGATTTCTCAATGACAAGAGGGCCAGAATGGCCCTGACATCGCTCACCAGACAATCAGATATGTTTCTATTGAAAACTGACCGTCCCTTGGGCAGTACCAATTTTGATCCCTGGGACACAATTTATATAACTTTTGAAGATGACCTAAATATGAAGCTGTGTGCCAAATATTAAATCTGAGAACATTCAGAAACCCTATCACTGCTGAGCATAATTTGACTGAAAGTAGCACACAGTTTGGATTCTGATCTGACACATATGTAACTTCATATGTGGTTTGTACAAGAGAGTTAATTGTAAGATTGATATGTATTAACCAGGGAATTTTAATTATGCAAGGCCATACAAAGTTCTGACTAAAGACCATCAACTGACCTCTCAAATAATCAACTGTTCCTCTGAAAAGGTATGTGTACCCTAGCATTCCAAACTGAATTTTTGCATTTGAATATTATTATAAATTATTACATAATAGTTTCATATTCATAAGTTTGCCCTTAATCGTTCACCTGATTACCATAGATTTAAGATTGTTGCAGGGTAGCCCATGAGTAGGGTCAATATTGACCTTAGGGACAATATATGAACAATGTTGATAGTGGATCATGAGCAGTGGATCATGAGCAGTGGTTCTGCAGAACAAGATTTTCAAAGATTTAGTATATAGATTTTATCAAGACAATGATTCTGACCAATTGAGATTGAGCTAAAAATGTGCTCTCTAAAGTAATTTTTCTAAGATTTGATCTAGTGACCTACTTTCTATTCCCACCCAACCCATGATCACACTCAACCTTGATATCACCATGACAAACACTCTGAGCAAGTTTGAGGAAGATTGTGCTTAAATGTGGCCACTGGAGTGTAAACTAGATTTCTCTAAGATATGACCCAGTGACCTACTTTTTGACCTCACATAACCCACTTTCAAACTTGTCCAAGATTTTATTAGGACAATCATTCTGACCAATTTTCATGAAGATGTGGCTATAAATGTGACCTCTAGAGTGTTTACAAGGTTTTCGTACTATTTGACCTAGTGACCTAGTTTTTAACCCCACATAACCCACTTTCGAACTCGTTTGATATTTTATCAAGACAATCATTTTCTACTGTTTGACCTAGTGACCCGGTTTTTAACTCCACTTGACCCACTTTCAAACTCGTCCGAGATTTTATCAAGACATTTTTTCTGACCAAATTATATGAAAATTGGACTAAAATTGTGACCACTAGAGTGTTCACAAGGTTTTTCTACTGTTTGACCTAGTGACCTAGTTTTTAACTCCAATTGACCCACTTTCGAACATGTCCGAGATTTTATCAAGACATTCATACTGACCAAGTTTCATGAAGATTGGACTAAAATTGTGACCTGTAGTGTTCACAAGGTTTTTCTACTGTTTGACCTAGTGACCTAGTTTTTTACCCCACGTAACCCATTTTTCAAACTCCTCCGAGATATTATCAAGACAATCATTCTGACCAAGTTTCATGACAAGAGGGCTAGAATGGCCCTGAAGGGCTCACCAGACTATCAGAGGAGAAGATTTTCAAAGTTTTCACTATATGTTTCTATAGACAAGAGGGCCAGAATGGCCCTGAAGCGCTCACCAGACAGTCAGAGGAGAAGATTTTCAAAGATTTCACTATATGTTTCTATAGAAAACTAGCCTGCCCTGGGGCGGGGCTCATTTTAACCCAAGAGGCACAATTTATGTAACTTTTGTAGAGGACTTGGACATGATGCTATGTAGCAAATATGAAAGCTGAAAACCTTCAAGTTTCAGAGGAGAAGGTTTTCAAAGTTTTCCCTACATGCATTTATTTCTATTGAAAAATGCCCACCCCTGGGGTGGAGCCAATTTTGACCCCAGGGCCATAATTTATATGACTTTTGTAGAGGACTTGAACATGATGCTCTGTGCCAAATATGAAAGCTAAGAGCCATACAGTTTCAGAGAAGAAGATTTTCAAAGATTTCACTATTTGTTTCTATTGAAAACTGCCCATCCCTGGGGCGGGGCCAATTTTGACCCTGGGGCCATAATTTATATAACTTTTGTAGAGGACCTGAACATGATGCTATGTGTCAAATATGAAAGCTGAGAGCCTTCTAGTTTCAGAGAAGAAGATTTTCGAAGTTTTCACTATTTGTTTCTATTGAAAACTGCCCAACCCTGGGGCAGGGTCTATTTCGACCCCAGGGCCATAATTTATATAACTTTTGTAGAGGACCTGAACATGATGCTCTGTGCCAAATATGAAAGCTGAGAGACTTCTAGTTTCAGAGAAGAAGATTTTCAAAGATTTCACTATTTGTTTCTATTGAAAACTGCCCAACCCTGGGGCGGGGCCAATTTTGACCCTGGGGCCATAATTTATAAAACTTTTGTAGAGGACCTGAACATGATGCTCTGTGCCAAATATGAAAGCTGAGATCCTTCTGGTTTCAGAGGAGAAGATTTTCAAAGATTTACTATATGTCTCTATTGAAAACAAGGCACCCCGGGGTGGGGCCAATTTTCACCCCAGGGCCATAATTTATATATCTTTCGTTAAGGACCTGAACATGATGCTCTGTGCTAAATATGAAAGCTGAGAGACATGCAGTTTCAGAAAAGGTTTTCAAAGATTTCACTATTTGTTTCCATTTAAAATTGCCCACCCCTGGGGCGGGGCCAATTTTGACCCCAGGGCCATATTTTATATAACTTTGTAGAGGACCTGAACATGATGCTGTATGCCAAATATGAAAGCTGAGAGACTTGCAGTTTCAGAGAAGAAGATTTTCAAAGATTTCACTATTTGTTTCTATTTAAAATTGCCCACCCCTGGGGCGGGGCCAATTTTGACCCCAGGGCCATAATTTATATAACTTTTGTAGAGGACCTGAACATGATGCTATGTGCCAAATATGAAAGCTGAGAACTTTCTGGTTTAAGAGGAGAAGATTTTCAAAGTTTTACTATATGTTTCTACTTAAAACAAGGCACCCCTGGGGCGGGGCCAATTTTGACCCCAGGGGCATAATTTATATAACTTTTGTAGAGGACCTAAAGATGATACTATGTGCCAAAGATGAAAGATGAGAACCCTGTAGATTCAGAGGAGAAGATTTTTAAAGGTTCAAATTGTTGACGACGGACGACGAACGACGGACGCCGACGGACAACGCACGCCGACGGACGACGGACAACGGGTGATCACAAAAGCTCACCCTGAGCACAAAGTGCTCTGGTGAGCTAAAAACTAGCCGGCCCTGGGGCGGGCCAATTTTGACCCCAGGGGCATAATTTATATAACTTTTGTAGAGGACTTAGACATGATGCTATGAGCCAAATATGAAAGCTGAGCACCTTTCAGTTTCATAAGATTTTCAAAGTTTGCTCTATATGTTTCTACTGAAAACTACCCACCCCTGGGGCGGGGCCAATTTTGACCCCAGGGCCATAATTAATATAACTTTTGTAAAGGACCTGAAGATGATGATACATGAGTTCATATTATTATTCATATCTTAAATTATTTTTAACCCTTCCACTGTTCTATGTTTATTCAAAATTTCAATACCTACTGAATGTTCATGGACAAAATAGTTATAATGAAAAATAGAAAGTGTAGCCATTTAAGAAAGTAATGAAAAACATCTTTCAAATTCCATTAACAAACAGAGTAGACCCAAATTAGACAGCTGCTAAAGGAGCCGTCTGATCTGGGTCTGCTCTGTTTGCAAATGCATGAAAAGGCATTTATATGAGGGAAAGGGTTAAGTAAACATATTATAAGTACATTGTATATTGTACACAAAAATGGAAATAATTTAATGCAATTTGCACTATATAATATCATAAGTAAACAGAGCAGATTGATCATATGGCTACTAAATGAGCCATCTAATCTGGGTCTACTATGTTTGCAATGGTGCAGAAATGCATAATTATGGAGTAAAGGGTTAATTGTCTGTGCAATAGGCCAGATCTAAAAATATCAGTTGTCTACCCAGAAGGGAGGCAACCCAGTTGTTATCAAAAGTGCAGGGAGACCTAGCACAGTTTGGATTCTGATCTGACGCATATGTAACTTCAAATTACATATGTGTCAGATCAGAATCCAATATTGTACTTCATAATTGTTTTGTACAAGAGAGTTAATTGTAAGATTGATATGTATTAAAAAACAATGTGAACAATCTTAGACAAGCAGACAACAATTCTGAAACAACTATAATACTGATAAAGAATGCTACAGCATAGAACACTTGACTTGTATTCAGCTAAACTTCACAAAAGATATACTGATAAGACTCTATATTGATATCTGAGAGCTTAATGCAGGACATAGATATGCAAAGAGCATTTTGAGAATTATCCACTTAGTTTTCTCCATCTAAAATGAGTGTTTGTTGTTTATTTGGCTAAATATAATTTCTACTCTACTGATTAGACTAAGGGTAAAACCACTGGAACTGGCTATACTAGGTCAGTCTCAGTGGACTGGGTTGAAGGAGAAACCTTTAGCCGCAGTTTCTGAAGTGAAAAAGCCTATTTTAAAGTATAACCCAAAGGGCAGGACCAATTTTAACCTCAGAACTATGATATTAACAAAATTCTTAAAGGTAAACTAAGTAAATCCATACACCAAATATCTAAGCTCTGGGACATGTAGTTTTTGCCAAGAAGATACTAGTGTTTAAACAGCAGTCAGCTACGGAAAACTTGCCACCCCTAGGGCGGGTCCAATTTTGACCCCAGGGACATGATTTATATAACTTTTGTAGAGGACCTATATATGATGCTATGTGCCAAATATCAAAGCTGAGAACCTTCCAGTTTCAGAGAAGAAGATTTTCAAAGTTTCACTATGTTTCTATTGAAAACTTGACACCCCCAGGGTGGGGCCAATTTTGACTCCAGGGACATAATTTATATAACTTTTGTAAAGGACCTATAGGTGAAGCTATGTGCCAAAGATGAAAGCTGAGCACCCTATAGATTCAGAGGAGAAGATTTTTAAAGGTTCAAATTGTTGACGACGGACGACGAACGACAGACAACGCACGCCGACAGACATCAGGTGATCACAAAAGCTCACCCTGATCAGTTTGTGCTTTGGTGAGCTAAAAATTGGGCTAAAAATGTGACCTGTAGAGGGTTCACAAGGTTTTCCTACTAGTTGACCTAGTGACCTAGTTTTTAACCCAACTTGACCCACTTTCAAACTCGAGATTTTATCAAGACATTCATTCTGACCAAGTTTCATGAAGATTAGACTACAATTGTGACCACTAGTGTTCACAAGCAAATTGTTGACCACACACGACACACGCCGCACGACGGACATTCAAGTCTCCCAAAAGCTCACCCTGAGCTTTGCTCAGATGAGCTAAAAAAGTTGATGACACATGACAGACACCGATGGACGATGGACACAGGGTGAATACAAACACTCACCTTGGCACTTCATGCAAGGTGAGCTAAAAAGAGAAACAATTTGGCCTAGATATACTTGCCTCCCCAACATCAATGCTGCACGATTGGCCGGTGTATTCTTTCACGACTTGAAGTTTTGTAAATTGTTGTTTTCTGTAGTCATTTGTAATTTCTCTTTCATTCACTGCCAACTAAAATTAAATGTCATGAATATCTTTAAGAATAAAGCATAAATTATTGGACAGCTCATTTCCATTACAACAAGAGGGCCATGAGGCCCTGAAGCGCTTACCTGAGATAACCCAGGGGGGGGGGGGCATTATTGACCAAGAAGTCATCATTTGTACAACCTTGGTAGTAAACCACAAGGCAAAGCAGTATGCTATTAATTAAAGGTCTTTGCCTTATGGTTTCAGAGAAAAATAATATTTTATATTTTTCCCATGACCAACTGATAAGCCCCAAGGCAGGGCCAAGTTTCGCACAGAGGTCAGGGTCGTAAGTTGAACATTCTTGGCAGAGAACCACAAGCCAAAGCTACATATTTGTAGAGGACCATTAGATCATGTTACATACCAAACATCAAAGGTCTAGGCCTTACAGTTGCAGAAGATTTTTAAAGATTTTCCTATGAAAAACTGATTGGCCCTTGGGCGGGGCAATAGCCCTTACAGTTTCAGACAAGAAGATTTTTAAAGGTTTTCCTATAAACAAGAGGGCCAGAATGGCCCTGAAGCTCTCACCAGACAATCAGAGTAGAAGATTTTCAAGGTTTTCACTATATCTTTCTATAGAAAACTAGCCGGTCCTTGGGCGGGTCAATATTGACCCCAGTGGCATAATTTAGAAAACTTTTGTAGAGGACCTGAACATGACGCTATGAGCCAAATATGAAAGCTAAGAATCTTCCAGTTTCAGGTGAAGATTTTCAAAGTTTTCACTATTTGTTTCTATTGAAAACTACCCATCCCTGAGGTAGGGCCAATTTTGACCCCTGGACCATAATTTATAAAACAAATAGTAGAGGACCTGAACATGATGCTATGCACCAAATATGAAAGCTGAGAACCTTCCAGATTCAGAGAAAGCTGTTAGCCTTCCAGTTTCAATGAAGAAGATTTTCAAAGATTTCAGTATTTGTTTCTAATCAAAACTACCCAACCCTGGGGCGGGTCCAATTTTAACCCCAGGGCCAAAATTTATACAGCTTTTGTAGAGGACCTGAACATGATGCTATGCACCAAATATGAAAGCTGAGTACCTTCCAGTTTCAGAGATGAAGATTTTTAAAGTTTTCACTATTTGTTTCTATTGAAAACTGCCCACCCCTGAGGCCTGGCCAATTTTGATGACAGGGCCATAATTTATATAACTTTTGTACAGGACCTGAACATGATGCTATATGCCAACAAGAGGGCCAGAATGGCCCTGAAGCGCTCACCAGACAACCAGAGGAGAAGATTTTCAAAGTTTTCACTATAATTATGTTTCTATAGAAAACTAGCCGGCACTGGGGCGGACCAATTTGACCCCAGGGGAATAATTTAGAAATACTTGTAGGGGACCTGAACATGATGCTATGTGCCCAATTTTGAAGACAGGGCCATAATTTATATAACTTTTGTAGAGGACCTGAACATGATGCTATATGCCAACAAGAGGGCCAGAATGGTCCTGAAGCGCTCACCAGACAACCAGAGGAGAAGATTTTTAAAGTTTTCACTATATGTTTCTATAGAAAACTAGCCGGCACTGGGGCGGACCAATTTTGACCCCAGGGGAATAATTTAGAAATACTTGTAGGGGACCTGAACATGATGCTATGTGCCAAATATGAAAGTTGAGATTAACCTTAAAGTTTCAGAGAAGAAGATTTTCAATTTTCTCAATATGTTTCTATTGAAAACTGCCCACCCTTGGGGCAGGGCCAATTTTGACCCTAGGGTCATAATTTATATAACTTTTGAAGAGGACCTGAACATGATGCTCTGTGCCAAATATGAAAGCTGAGAGCCTTCCAGTTATAGAGAAGAAGATTTTCAAAGATTTTTAACTATTGTTTCTATTGAAAACTGTCCACCCCTGGGGTGGGGCCAATTTTGACCCCGAGACCATAATTTATATAACTTTTGTAGAGGACCTGAACATGAAGCTCTGTGCCAAATATGAAAGCTGAGAGTCTTCCAGTTTCAGAGAAGAAGATTTTCAAAGATTTCACTGTTTGCTTCTTTTGAAAACTGCCAACCCCTGGGGCGGGGCCAATTTTGACCCTGGGGCCATAATTTATATAACTTTAGTAGACGACCTGAACATGAAGCTCTGTGCCAAATATGAAAGCTGAGAGCCTTCCAGTTTCAGAGAAGAAGATTTTCAAAGATTTCACTATTTGTTTCTATTGAAAACTGCCCACCCCTGGGACGGGGCCAATTTTGACCCTGGGGCCATACTTTATATAACTTTTGTAGAGGACTTGATCATGATGCTATGTGCCAAATATGAAAGGTGAGAGCCTTCCAGTTTCAGAGTAGATGATTTTCAAAGATTTCACAATTTGTTTCTATTGAAAACTGCCCACCCCTGGGGCGGGGCCAATTTTGACCCCGGGGCCATAAATAATATATAACTTATGTAGAGGACCTGAACATGATGCTATATGCCAAATATGAAAGCTAAGAGCCTTCCAGTTTCAGACGAGAAGATTTTCAAAGATTTCACTATTTGTTTCTATTGAAAACTGCCCACCCCTGGGGCGGGGCCAATTTTAACCCCTGGGCCATAAATAATATAACTTATGTAGAGGACCTGAACATGATACTATGTGCCACATATGAAAGCTAAGAACCTTGCAGTTTCAGAGAAGAAGATTTTCAAAAATTTCACTATTTGTTTCTATTGAAAGCTGCCCACCCCTGGGGCGGGGCCAATTTTGACCCTGGGGCCATAATTTATATAACTTTTGTAGAGCACCTGAACATAATGCTATGTGCTAAATATGAAAGCTGAGAACCTTACTGTTTCAGAGAAGATTTTCAAAATTTGCACTATATGATTCTATTGAAAACTGCCCACAACTGGGGCGGGGCCAATTTTGACCCCAGGGCCATAATTTATATAACTATTGTAGAGCACCTGAACATGATGATATGTGCCAATTATGAAAGCTGAGAACCTTCTGGTTTCAGAGGAGAATATTTTCAAAGTTTTCCTATATGTTTCTATTGAAAACAAGAGGGCCATGATGGCCCTTAATCGCTCACCTGTTCGTAACAGATTAATGATTTCAATGACAGATTGCATAATTTGAAAAATCTTGGTAGAAAACCATCAGATGATGCTACATACTAAATATAAAGAGTGTAGACCTTAAAGATTTTCCTATGAAAAACTGTTAAGCCCCAGGGCGAGGTCAATTTTGATCCGGGGTTCATAATTTGAAAATCTTGGTAGAGGATTATTAGATAATGCAACATACCAAATATCTAAGGTCTATGCCTTACAAGTTCAGAGAAGACTTTTAAAGATTTTTAAGAAGATTTTTAAAAACTTTCCTATAAAAAACTGATATTCCCCTGGGGCGGGGAAGTTTTCAACCTAGGGGACATAATTTGAACAATCTTGGTAGAAAACTATTAGATAGCGCTACATACCAAATATTAAAGGTCTGTGCCTTACAGTTTTGGAGAAGAAGATTCTTAAAGCTTTTCATATGAAAAACTGATAAGCCCCAGGGCGCGGCCATTTTTGACCCAGGGGTAATAATTTGAATAATCTTGGTAGAAAACCATTAGATGATGCTACATACCAAATATCAAGGGCCTAGACCTTACAGTTCTGGAGGAGAAGATTTTTAAAGATTTTCCTATGAAAAACTGATAAGCCCTTGGGCGGGGCCATTTTTGGTCCGGGGGTCATATTTTGATTAATCTTAGTAGAGGACCATTAGATCATGCTACATACCAAATATCAAAGGTCTATGCCTTACAGTTTCAGAGAAGATGATTTCTTCAAGATTTTCCTATGAAAAACTGATAAGCCCTGGGGCGGGGCCATTTTTGTCCTGGGGATCATAAATTGAACAATCTTAGTAGAGGACCATTAGATGATGCTACATACCAAATATCAAAGGTCTATGCCTTACAGTTTCAGAGAAGAAGATTTTTAAAGATTTTCCTATGAAAAACTGATAAGCCCTGGGGTGGGGCCATTTTTGTCCTGGGGGTCATAATTTGAACAATTTTAGTAGAGGACCATTAGATGATGCTACATACCAAATACCAAAGGTCTATACCTTATAATTTTAGAGAAGAATATAAGATTTTCCTATGAAAAACTGATAAGCCCCAGGGCAGGGCCATATTTGGCCCAGGGGTCATAATTTGAATAATCTTAGTAGAGGACCATTAGATCATGCTACATACCAAATATCAAAGGTCTATGCCTTACAGTTTCAGAGAAGATGATTTCTTCAAGATTTTCCTATGAAAAACTGATAAGCCCTGGGGCGGGGCCATTTTTGTCCTGGGGGTCATAATTTGAACAATCTTAGTAGAGGACCATTAGATGATGCTACATACCAAATATCAAAGGTCTATGCCTTACAGTTTCAGAGAAGAAGATTTTTAAAGATTTTCCTATGAAAAACTGATAAGCCCTGGGGCGGGGCCATTTTTGTCCTGGGGGTCATAATTTGAACAATCTTAGTAGAGGACCATTAGATGATGCTACATACCAAATACCAAAGGTCTATGCCTTACAGTTTCAGAGAAGAAGATTTTTAAAGATTTTCCTATGAAAAACTGATAAGCCCCGGGGAGGGGCCATATTTGTCCCAGGGGTCATAATTTGAACAATCTTAGTAGAGGACCATTAGATCATGCTACATACCAAATATCAAAGGTCTATGCCTTACAGTTTCAGAGAAGATGATTTTTAAAGATTTTCCTATGAAAAACTGATAAGCCCTGGGGCGGGGCCATTTTTGGCCCGGGGACATAATTTGAACAATCTTTGTAGAGGACCATTACATCATACTACATACCAAATATCAAAGCTCTTGGCTTTGTAGTTCCAGAGAAGAAGATGTTTAAGTAAATTGTTGACGCCCGCACGTACGCACGACGCACAACGCACATACCCACGACGCACGACGACGGACGCCGGACATAGGATAATCCCAATAGCTCACCTTGGCACTTTGTGCCAGGTGAGCTAACAAGGCACCCCTGGGGCGGGTCAATTTTGATCCCAGGGGCATAATTTATATAACTTTTGTAGAGGACCTGAATATGATGCTATGTGCCAAAGATGAAAGTTGAGATCCCTGTAGATTCAGAGGAGAAGATTTTTAAAGGTTCAAATTGTTGACGACGGACGACGAACGACAAACGACGGACGATGCATGCCGACGGACGACGGACAACGGTCCATCACAAAAGCTCACCCTGAGCACTTTGTGCTCTGGTGAGCTAAAAATAAAAGCTAAGAACCTTCCAGTTTCAGAGAAGAAGATCTTCAAAGTTTTCACTATTTGTTCCCATTCAAAACTGCCCACCCATGGGGCGGGGCCAATTTTGACCCCAGGGCCATTATTAATATAACTTTTGTAGAGGACATGAACATGATGCTCTGTGCCAAATATGAAAGCTAAGAGCCTTCCAGTTTCAGAGAAGATTTTCAAAGATTTCACTATTTGTTTCTACTGAAAACTGCCCACCCCTGGGACGGGGCCAATTTTAACCCCAGGGCCATAACTTATATAACTTTTGTAGACGACCTGTCTGTACATGATGCTATGCGCCAAATATGAAAGCTAAGAACCTTCAAGTTTCAGAGAAGAAGGTTTTCAAAGTTTTCACTATTTGTTTCTATTGAAAACTGCCTACCCCTGGGACGGGCCAATTTTGACCCCAGGGCCATAATTTATACAAAATTTGTAGGGGACATGAACATGATGCTATGCGCCAAATATGAAAGCTAAGAACCTTCAAGTTTCAGAGAAGAAGGCTTTCAAAGTTTTCACTATTTGTTTCTTTTGAAAACTGCCCACCCCTGGGGCAGGCCAATTTTGACCCCTGGGCCATAATTTATATAACTTTTGTAGAGGACCTGAACATGATGATCTGTGCTAAATATGAAACCTGAGAGCCTTCCAGTTTCAGAAAAGGTTTTCAAAGATTTCACTATTTGTTTCTTTTGAAAACTAACCAACACTGGGGCGGGGCCAATTTTGACTCCAGGGCCATAAATTATGTAACTTTTGTAGAGGACCTGAACATGATGCCATAATTTATATAACTTTTGTAGAGGACCTAAACATGATGTTCTGTGCCAAATATGAAAACTGAGAGCCTTCCAGTTTCAGAAAAGGTTTTCAAAGATTTCACTATATGTTTCTATTGAAAACTGCCCACCCCTGGGGCGGGGCCAATTTTGACTCCGGGGCCATAATTTATATAAAATTTGTAGAGGACCTGAACATGATGCTATGTGCCAAATATGAAAGCTGAGAGCCTTCCAGTTTCAGAAAAGGTTTTCAAAGATTTCACTATTTATTTCTATTGAAAACTAACCACCCCTGGGGCGGGGCCAATTTTGATTCCAGGGCCATAAATTATACAACTTTTGTAGAGGACCTGAACATGATGCCATAATTTATATAACTTTTGTAGAGGACCTGAACATGATGCTCTGTGCCAAATATGAAAGCTGAGAGCGTTCCAGTTTCAAAAAAGGTTTTCAAATATTTCATTATATGTTTCTATTGAAAACTGCCCACCCCTGGGGCGGGGCCAATTTTGACTATGGGGCCATAATTTATATAAAATTTGTAGAAGACCTGAACATGATGCTATGCGCCAAATATGAAAGCTACGAACCTTCAATTTTCAGAGAAGAAGGTTTTCAAAGTTTTCACTACTTGTTTCTATTGAAAACTGCCCACCCCTGGGTCGGGCCAATTTTGACCCCTGAGCCATAATTTATATAACCTTTGTAGAGGACCTGAACATGATGCTCTGTGCCAAATATGAAACCTGAGAGCCTTCCAGTTTCAGAAAAGGTTTTCAAAGATTTCACTATTTGTTTCTATTGAAAACTAACCAACACTGGGGCGGGGCCAATTTTGACTCCAGGGCCATAAATTATGTAACTTTTGTAGAGGACCTGAACATGATGCCATAATTTATATAACTTTTGTAGAGGACCTAAACATGATGTTCTGTGCCAAATATGAAAACTGAGAGCCTTCCAGTTTCAGAAAAGGTTTTCAAAGATTTCACTATATGTTTCTATTGAAAACTGCCCACCCCTGGGGCGGGGCCAATTTTGACTCCGGGGCCATAATTTATATAAAATTTGTAGAGGACCTGAACATGATGCTATGTGCCAAATATGAAAGCTGAGAGCCTTCCAGTTTCAGAAAAGGTTTTCAAAGATTTCACTATTTATTTCTATTGAAAACTAACCACCCCTGGGGCGGGGCCAATTTTGATTCCAGGGCCATAAATTATACAACTTTTGTAGAGGACCTGAACATGATGCCATAATTTATATAACTTTTGTAGAGGACCTGAACATGATGCTCTGTGCCAAATATGAAAGCTGAGAGCGTTCCAGTTTCAAAAAAGGTTTTCAAATATTTCATTATATGTTTCTATTGAAAACTGCCCACCCCTGGGGCGGGGCCAATTTTGACTATGGGGCCATAATTTATATAAAATTTGTAGAAGACCTGAACATGATGCTATGCGCCAAATATGAAAGCTACGAACCTTCAATTTTCAGAGAAGAAGGTTTTCAAAGTTTTCACTACTTGTTTCTATTGAAAACTGCCCACCCCTGGGTCGGGCCAATTTTGACCCCTGAGCCATAATTTATATAACCTTTGTAGAGGACCTGAACATGATGCTCTGTGCCAAATATGAAACCTGAGAGCCTTCCAGTTTCAGAAAAGGTTTTCTAAGATTTCACTATTTGTTTCTATTGAAAACTAACCATCCCTGGGGTGGGGCCAATTTTGACTCCAGGGCAATCAATTATATGACTTTTGTAGAGGACCTGAACATGATGCCATAATTTACATAACTTTTGTAGAGGACCTGAACATGATGCTCTGTGCCAAATATGAAAGCTGAGAGCCTTCCAGTTTCAGAAAAGGTTTTCACTATATGTTTCTATTGAAAACTGCCCATCCCTGGGGCGAGGCCAATTTTGACTCTGGGGCCATAAATTATATAACTTTTGTAGAGGCCTGAACATGATGCTATGTGCCAAATATGAAAGCTGAGAGCCTTCCAGTTTCAGAAGATGATTTTCAAAAATTTCACTATTAGTTTCTATTGAAAACTGCCCACCCCTGGGGCGGGGCCAATTTTGACCCCCGGGTCATAATTTATATAACTGTTGTAGAGGACCTGAACATGATGCTCTGTGCCAAATATGAAAGCTGAGAGCCTTCCAGTTTCAGAAAAGGTTTTCAAAGATTTCACTATGTTTCTATTGAAAACTGCCCATCCCTGGGGCGGGGCCAATTTTGACTACGTGGCCATGAATTATATAACTTTTGTAGAGGCCTGAACATGATGCTATGTGCCAAATATGAAAGCTGAGAGCCTTCCAGTTTCAGAAAAGGTTTTCAAATATTTCATTATATGTTTCTATTGAAAACTGCCCACCCCTGGGGCGGGGCCAATTTTGACTATGGGGCCATAATTTATATAAAATTTGTAGAAGACCTGAACATGATGCTATGTGCCAAATATGAAAGCTACGAACCTTCAATTTTCAGAAAAGAAGGTTTTCAAAGTTTTCACTATTTATTTCTATTGAAAACTGCCCACCCCTGGGGCGGGCCAATTTTGACCCCTGAGCCATAATTTATATAACTTTTGTAGAGGACCTGAACATGATGCTCTGTGCCAAATATGAAACCTGAGAGCCTTCCAGTTTCAGAAAAGGTTTTCTAAGATTTCACTATTTGTTTCTGTTGAAAACTAACCATCCCTGGGGTGGGGCCAATTTTGACTCCAGGGCAATAAATTATATGACTTTTGTAGAGGACCTGAACATGATGCTATGTGCCAAATATGAAAGCTGAGAGCCTTCCAGTTTCAGAAGATGATTTTCAAAGATTTCACTATTTGTTTCTATTGAAAACTGCCCATTCCTGGGGCGGGGCCAATTTTGACCCCCGGGTCATAATTTATATAACTTTTGTAGAGGACATGAACATGATGCTCTGTGCCAAATATGAAAGCTGAGAACCTTCTGGTTTTCGAGGAGAAGATTTTCAAAGTTTTACATGTTTCTATTGAAAACTGCCCACCCCTGTACATGATGCTCTGTGCCAAATATGAAAGCTGAACGCCTTCCAGTTTCAGAGAAGAAGATTTTCAAGGAATTCACTATTTGGTTCTATTGAAAACTGCCCACCCCTGGGGCGGGGCCGATTCTGACCCCAGGGACATAATGTATATAACTTTTGTAGAGGACCTGAACTTAATGCTATGTGCCAAATATGAAAGCTGAGAACCTTCTGGTTTCAGAGAAGAAGATTTTCAAATTTTTAATATATGTTTCTATTGAAAACAAAGCACCCCTGAGGTGGGGCCAATTTTGACCTCAGGGCCATAATTTATATAACTTTTGTAGAGGACCTAAAGATGATACTATGTGCCAAAGATGAAAGCTGAGAACCCTGTAGATTCAGAGGAGAAGATTTTTAAAGGTTCAAATTGTTGACGACTAACGACGGATGACACACGCCAACGGACAACGGAAATCAAGCAATCACAAAAGCTCACCCTGAGCACTTTGTGCTCCGGTGAACTAAAAACTGATAAGCCCTTGGACGGGGCCATTATTGGCCTGGGGGTCATAATTTAAACAATCTTTATGGAGGACCATAAGATCATGCTACATACCAAATATCAAAGGTCTAGGCCTTACAGTTTCAGAGAAGAAGATTTTTAAAGATTTTACTATGAAAAACTGATAAGCGCTTGGGCGGGGCCATTTTTGGCCCGGGGGTCATAATTCGAACAATCTTTGTAGAGGACCATTAGATCATGCTACATACCAAATATAAAAGGTCTAGGCCTAACAGTTTCATAGAAGAAGATTTTTAAAGATTTTCCTATGAACTAGAAGGTTTTTAACTTTAAATTCCATATTACCATATACGGAAAAAATGACCACGCCCTCTGGCAGCCATGTTTTTTTCCGGATCAAAATTCTTTTAACAACTTCAAAATTCTTTTAACAATTTTAAAAGTCTATCAACTGAAAAACATTCTGGTGAAAACTATATTCAAATCGGACAAGTCATTCTGGAGAAGAAGATTTTTCTAGATATTGTTTACAGTTGCCATGGCAACAAGACCAATGGCCCCACCCACTATCTTTTAACAACTTTTGAGGCACCCACCCACAGAATGTATCTAACTAAGTTTGGTTACAATTGGGCAGTCGGTTTCATAGAAGTCGTTTGAAATTGTTGACAGACAGATGGACGAACGAACGAATGGACTGACAGACAGACGGACATGGTGTCTCCAGTATACCACCCCAAAACTTCGTTTGTGGGGGTATAAAAATTAGGTCAAAGTCTTAAGACATCTTAATTTTTTATTTCCTAAGTACATAAAGAGGCGTAATTTTGTAAAACATTTGAAGCGAAATCATAAAGGTTAAATAAATAAGAGAGCCATGAGGCCCTGAAGCGCTCACCTGAGATAACCCCAGGGGCGGGGCCATTTTTGACCACAAGAAATCATTTGTACAACCTTGGTAGACAACCACAGAGCAAAGCAGTATGCAATTAATTAAAGGTCTAAGCCTTATGGTTTCAGAGAAAAATAATATTTTATGTTTTTCCCATGAAAAACTGATAAGTCCTGAGGCAGGGCCAAGTTTCACCCAGTGGTCAGGGTCGTTTAGTTGAATATTCTTGGCAGAGGACTATAAGCCACAGCTACATATTTGTAGAGGACCATTAGATCATGTTACATACCAAAGATAAAAGGCCCAGGCCTTCCTATGAAAAACTGATAAGCCCTTGGGCGGGGCCATTATTGGCCTGGGGGTCATAATTTGAACAAGGCAGTCCAAAGGACAGCTATATCCCCCACCGCCGCCACCTAAATTAAGACATTGACCTTGAGGTGATACCTTCCAGTTGTTAAGAAAATAGGATGCGGAAACAAATATAATGGAAACTGAAGGTAAGAACATGACTTTCAAATGTGACCTTGACCTTGAGCCGACATGACTGCCACATGTGTTCTACACATCATCTCAATTCGGTTAATATTTGACTCAAGTTTTATGAAAATCCTTCAAATGGTTTAGAAGATATGAGGCAGACACGAAATGTAATGGAAATTGAAGATTAAATCACTTGGCCTTCAAATGTGACCTTGACCTTGAGCCAACATGACTGCCACATATGTTCTGCACATTGTCTCAAAGTGGTTAACATTTGAGGCAAGTTTCTTGAAAATCCTTCAAGGGGTATAGGAGATAACGAAACTATAATGGAAATTGAAGGTAAGAACACTTGATCTTCAAATATGACCTTGACCTTGAGCCGACATGACTGGCACATGTGTTCTGCACATCGTCTCAATTTAGCTAACATTTAACTAAACTTTTATGAAAATCCTTCAAAGGCTTTAGAAGATATGGAGCGGACACGAAAATGTAACTGAAATTAAAGGTTAGAACACTTGACCTTCAAACGTGACCTTGACCTTGAGCCAACATGACTGCCTCATGGGTTCTGCACATCGTCTCAATTCATTTAATATTTGACTTAAGTTTTATGAAAATCCTTCAAAGGATTTAGAAGATATGGAGCGGACACGAAACTGTAATGGCAACTGAAGGTTTAAACACTTGACCTTCAAATGTGACCTTGAACTTGAGCCGACATGACTGCCACATGTGTTCTGCACATCGTCTTAATTTGGTTAACATTTGACTCCATCTTTAATGGAAATCCTTCAAAGGGTTTAGAAGATATGGAGCGGACACAAAAATGCAATGGAAATTGAAGGTTAAAACCCTTGACCTTCAAATGTGACCTTGACCTTGAGCCGACATATCTGCCACATATGTTCTGCACATCGTCTCAACTTGGTTAACATTTGAGGCAAGTTTCTTGAAAATCCTTCAAGGGGTTTAGGAGATATGGAGCGGACACGAAATTGTTACGGACAGACAGACAGACGGACATACTAACAAATGGGTAGTTGTGTGACTTTTTCCTTTGATCTTTTCTTGTGGGACTAGTCCCACAAGAAAAACTATTTTTGGCTCTAACTTTGGAAAAGAATGATCTGGAAGCTAACCCTAACCCTAACCCTATGTCCCACAACTGGCCAGGTTAATGTCACAAGAAATGGCCAGGTTAATGTCACAAGAGATGGCCAGGTTAATGATTTTACTTGTGGGACTAGTTAGAAAAAGTCACACAACTACCCATTGGTGAGTGCGGACAGACGGACAGACGGACGGACAGACGGAAGCCATTCCTATAACCCCCCTCCGCTATGCGGTGGGGGATAACAACCTTTGTAGAGGACCATAAGATCATGCTACATACCGAATATCAAAGGTCTAGACCTCACAGTTTCAGAGCAGAATATTTTTAAAGACTTTCCTATGAACAAGAGGGCCATGAGGCCCTGAAGCGCTCACCTGAGATAACTCCAGGGGTGGGGCCATTTTTTACCAAGAAGTCATCATTTGTACAACCTTGGTAGAGAACCACAAGGCAAAGCAGTATGCTATTAATTAAAGGTCTAAGCCTTATAGTTTCAGAGAACAAGAGGGCCATGAGGCCCTGAAGCGCTCACCTGAAATAACCCCAGGGACGGGCCATTTTTTACCACAAGAAATCATGTGTACAACCTTAGTACAGAACCACTAGGCAAAGCTGTATGACATTAATGAAAGGTCTAAGCCTTATGGTTTCAGAGAAAAACAATATTTTATATTTTACCCATGAACAAGAGGGCCAGAATGGCCCTGAAGCGCTCACCAGACAACCAGAGGAGAAAATTTTCAAAGTTTTCACTATATGTTTCTATAGAAAACTAGCCGGCCCTGGGGCCGGGCCAATTTTGACCCCAGGGGAATAATTTAGAAAAACTTGTAGGGGACCTGAACATGATGCTATGAGCCAAATATGAAAGCTGAGATTAACCTTCCAGTTTCAGAGAAGAAGATTTTCAAAGTTTTCTCAATATGTTTCTATTGAAAACTGCCCACCCCTGTGGCAGGGCCAATTTTGACCCCAGGGCCATAATTTATATAACTTTTGTAGAGGACCTAAACATGATGCTCTGTGCCAAATATGAAAGCTGAGAGTCTTCCAGTTTCAGAGAAGAAGCTTTTCAAAGATTTCACTATTTGTTTCTATTGAAAACTGTCCACCCCTGTGGCGGGGCCAATTTTAACCCCGAGACCATAATTTATATAACTTTTGTAGAGGACCTGAACATGATGCTATGTGCCAAATATGAAAGCTGAGAGCCTTCCAGTTTCAGAGAAGAAGATTTTCAAAGATTTCACTATTTGTTTCTATTGAAAACTGCCCACCCCTGGGGCGGGCCAATTTTGACCCCGGGGCCATAATTTATATAATTTTGTAGAGGACCTGAACATGATGCTCTGTGCCAAATATGAAAGCTGAGAACCTTCCAGTTTCAGACGAGAAGATAGCAAAGATTTCACTATTTGTTTCTATTGAAAACTACCCACCTCTGGGGCGGGCCCAATTTTGACCCCGGGGCCATAATTTATATAACTTTTGTAGAGGACCTGAACATGATGCTATGTGCCAAATATGAAAGCTGAGAGCTTTCCAGATTCAGAGAAGAAGATTTTCAAAGATTTCACTATTTGTTTCTATTGAAAACTGCCCACCCCTGGGGCGGGGCCAATTTTGACCCCGGGGCCATAAATAATATAACTTTTGTAGAGGACCTGAACATGATGCTATGTGCCAAATATGAAAGCTAAGAACCTTCCAGTTTCAGAGGAGAAGATTTTCAAAGATTTCACTATTTGTTTCTATTGAAAACTGCCCACCTCTGGGGCGGGGCCAATTTTGACCCCGGGGCCATAATTTATATAACTTTTGTAGAGGACCTGAACATGATGCTATGTGCTAAATATGAAAGCTGAGAAGCTTCCAGTTTCAGAGGAGAAGATTTTCAAAGTTTGCACTATATGATTCTATTGAAAACTGCCCACCTCTGGGGCGGGGCCAATTTTGACCCTGGGGCCATAATTTATATAACTTTTGTAGAGGACCTGAACATGATGCTATGTGCCAATTATGAAAGCTGAGAACTTTCTGGTTTCAGAGGAGAAGATTTTCAAAGTTTTACTATATGTTTCTATTGAAAACCAGGCACCCCTGGGGCGGGGTCAATTTTGACCCCAGGGGCATAATTTATATAACTTTTGTAGAGGACCTAAATATGATACTATGTGCCAAAGATGAAAGATGAGATCCCTGTAGATTCAGAGGAGAAGATTTTTAAAGGTTCAAATTGTTGACGACGAACGACGGACGACGGACGACGCACGCCGACGGACGACGGACAATGGGCGATCACAAAAGCTCACCCTGAGCACTTTGTGCTCTGGTGAGCTAAAAATCCGAGATCTAGATCAGATAGGTCAGAGTAAGCCAATTTGATGGCAGAAGCAATCCAGCGAGAAATAGACGCTGCTGAGATTTCTCTATGACCTTTAATAGGGATAAAAAGCCTTTTCCTATTTCCCCTCAGGAACTGAACCCTCTTAAGATAGAACTTAAGGGCTCTGACAGGACAGAGGATTCGATCAGGGTCCGAATGATCCAAATCTTTCGAGAGACTGAGTACAACAAACAGATCTGAAGCTACTGACGGAAGCTGGGTTTTAGCTAAAAAACCAGGCTGACACATTAAGGAAACTGACCCGTCAGAATTCCAGCGAAGAAAACCTTCTACAGATAAGGCATGAATTTCGCTGGGGCCCACAGGCAATTGGAGTTGGATCAGAGGGGGGGTAGAAAGGGCGAGTCCCTAGAGCTGGCGCCTAGAAGGACCAGACCCTCTCGAGTAGGGACGGGAGGGCTGGTTCTGTCCCTGTGCTGAGCCTCTATTCTGGGGAGGGACAGGAGCAGGCCCTATGCGGGCCCTAACCGGGCCCCGCTGGCGGGGAGCAGGAGCTGGCTGAGCAGATTGTTCCCTGCCAGACTGTTTGGAGGAGGGTTTTGGTTTAGGAACCCTAGGAATCCTCCAATTGGGAGGACCACTCGAAGTAGGAGCTTGTAGAGTGGTCTCATTCGCCTTCTCCTTCTCTCTGATGAGACCGCCAAAAAGGGGCTCAGAGGTGAAAGGAAGAACCCTGAGTTCGTCTTTAGAAGTGTCCTGAAGTCTGGACCGAAGGAAGGCATCTCGTCTGCAGCGAAGCATTTCGGCCGCGGAGGCGAGACCCAAGAAGAGAAACCCAATTGAAAGGCCAGACGCCGGGTTCACTCTTGTGAAGGGGAGTCAGAAAGGAGCTCCTCAGAGAGGGCAACTGACAAAAGATCCACATTGGATGCTACCCCCATCTGCTGTCTCTGATCCCAACGCTCAAGCATACTCATAGAGAACGAGGGTTGGGAAGCAGGTCTAATACCAACCCGGGGACTATCAGAATCCAGAAGAGGAATTCGGTCAAAGAGACCCGGGTGGTTATCTACTGAAGCCGGAAGCCTCAGGGAAGAAGGAGGTACTAAGGAGGGCATAACCTTAGTAGCTACTGACCAACCTGCCTTCGGCCTAGAACGGAAGTCGCTGTCAAGGTCAGGAAGGCAGGTGGTTAGACCCCGGCAAGGAGGGAGGGCAGGTCGAGATTTATTCGGACCAACCGTTTCACCTCTCTGTGTTTGGAGGAAAAGGATCGAAGAAACTACTCCACTGTGACACATAGGCTGGGGTCTAGGGAAGGATGGCAAAGCAGTCCTCACAGGCCTTGTCAAAAGAATAAGAGTGACTTGCAGGCTCTTCAAGAGTAAATGAGAGGGTGTCTTCTAATTCAGAACAAGGGCATGTTGTATTGCTATGCAAGACATGAAGCCCCCACCGGACTGAGAAAAACACCTCCACTCTCCCCACCCCACCCACCCATGGTGTGGTTGACCATGGTATATACACAACCACCTGAATGGTATTAGTACCTACTTTCATACATTGAATCAGTAAATAAAAAGTTATTGTCCCTACAAGAAAATATGAAAAAGGGAAGTAACTCCAAAAATATTAATGCTAGAGTTATTTCTCTTGTGCATGACACTACACCTCATCATGCTTGTTCCATATGAGAAGTTTAAAATCAATTGAACCAGTACATAAAGAGTTATTAACTGGACAAGAAACTAGAGGTTTTTGTCACAAAAACGGATGTCTCCCCTCTAATAAAAACAATATGTAAAGGGAAATCACTAAAAATGTTATGGTCTTGATGAATGATACTTCCCCTCATTATGCGTTTTCCACACTACATTTTTCAAGAAGAAAATGATAACAGCTAATAACTCCAAAAATACTGATACCAGATTTATGGCCCTTGTGCATGACACTTACTTTCATCATGCTCTTTCCAAAAATAAAATGTCATTCCAATAGCATCAGTCGAACAGGAGTTACTGATCGGCCAAAAAATTTAACAAAGGGCAATAACTCCAAAAGTATTGAAGCCAAAATTATGGCCCTTGTTCATGACACTTTCTCTCATCATGCTCTTTCCATGTATGAAGTTTCAATACGATGGCAAGAGCCATGTAGGAGTTATCGTCTGGACAAGAAAGAATTAAACAAATGTACAAGGGGCAATAACTCTAAATTTATTGAAGCTCGAGTTAAGGATCTTAAGCATGACACTTTCTCTTATCATGATCGTTCTATGTATGAAGTTTCACTCCAATGCCATGAGCCATATAGAAGTTATCGTCCGGACAAAAAAGTGTGAATTTTTTTACAAAGGGCAATAACTCCTATATTAGTGAAGCCAGAGTTATGGACCTTGTGCATGACACTTCCTCTCATTATGCTCTATCCATATATGAAGTTTCAATCAACTGGCATCAGGCATATTGAAGTTATTGTCCGGACAAAAAATTATGATATTTTTTACAAAGGGCAATAACTCCAATATTAGTGAAGCCAGAGTTATGGACCTTGTGCATGTCACTTCCTCTCATCATGATCTTTCCATATATGAAGTTTCAATCCAATGGCATGAGCCATATAGGAGTTATCATCCGGACAAAAAAGTGTGATTTTTTTTACAAAGGGCAATAACTCCAATATTAGTGAAGCCAGAGTTATGGACCTTGTGCATGACACTTCCTCTCATTATGCTCTTTCCATATATGAAGTTTCAATCAACTGGCATCAGGCATATTGAAGTTATCGTCCGGACAAAAAGTGTGACGGACAGACGGACAGACGGACGGACAGACGGACATCCTAACAAATGGGTAGTTGTGTGACTTTTTCCTTTGATCTTTTCTTGTGGGACTAGTCCCACAAGTAAAACTATTTTTGGCTCTAACTTTGGAATAGAATGATTTGGAAGCTAACCCTAACCCTAACCCTATGTCCCACAACTGGCCAGGTTAATGTCACAAGAAATGGCCAGGTTAATGTCACAAGAGATGGCCAGGTTAATGATTTTACTTGTGCGACTAGTTAGAAAAAGTCACACAACTACCCTTTGGTGAGTGCGGACGGACGGAAGGACGGACAGACGGAATCGAGCAAACCTATAGTCCCCCAACTGGTAACCGGTGGGGGACTAAATACCCTGGGTACCAAATTCTTGAAAGAGAGGGTCCTCTGGGTTAGCAAGGATGGATAAAACATCATCCTGATCCTGGTTTGGCCTGGTGGCCGTAGCCGTAGGCCGGACTCTAGGGACCGGAGGACCCGACACAGTAGCTTGCAAGGCAACTGGAAAATGAGGGTCCAAAGAATAATTCCCCGTAGAATAGACCCTAGGGTCATAGAAGTAAGGGGCCCAGCTCAAGAGGGGATCAGAAGTCTGGTTTAAAGACGTCCCCTACTCATTAGAGATCTGAGTCTGGATAGGTTCATCCTGTCTGACATGAGATCCCTGATGAGAACGGCGGGAGCGAGCCGGGGGAGAGTCATAGGAAGAGGACCTATATCTCTTATGGTGCCGATGTCTAGGTTTAGAACTAGACCGGCGCCTGTGCCGAGAGCGTCGCGAACGGCGGCTGTCGTCCGAAGACAAAGAGGAACTGTGTTGACGTCTGTGACGATAGGCAGAGTCAGAGGACGAAGAAGAAGAATACCGACGCAGTTTACGTGCCCTAGAGGGTCTAATAGGCGAAGGAGATTCTGCTCGGCAACTCAGCTCAACAGAGCTAGGAGTGTAGTCAGGAACAAAATTCGAAGAAGTTTGTTCAATGGAAAAGATCGGGTGTGTTGTTCTATTAGTGGCAGACACACTCGAAATGGATCCAAAGGAATTAAGTGTATTCACAGAGGAAACATCAGAGGAACAACTTACTGTAACGCCGGTTGCCTTTGTCTGACCAGTGTAAAACACCAGGGAAGAATTTACTATAGCACCGGTTGTAGCATGCCTGGCTGACCTAGTTACACTGGTTGACCTAACGCTGGTTGACCTAGTTAGGCCAGGCGTTGAAATGCTACTATGCACTGGGTTCGCAATTGCCGGTTGACCCGGAGCGAGAGTCATTTTTCAGAAACAGGTGTGGTTGACCTAGATAGGTGGTTGACCTGTTTAGCTAGCACCGAATACCCAGAGGTATTAGCCGGAGAAGCTATATACCCGGATCCAGTCAGAGCGGTGGCAAGCACCGGATGACCTGGAAGAGGTCGACCAGGTAAACCTGGCGAGACCCCGTCGGGAGAAGCCAAGTGATAAGCACCGGATGGTGACATCACTGGTAGAGGGATATTCCCTGGTCGGAATAGTGACCCTCGTCCCGGGACCCAAGTTGGGACTTTCAAAGCAGCCAGTTGATGGAAGGGCTGTGTCATAGACACAGACGAGCCACTGGAAAAAGAAACATTCTTTTTGGGTTTCTTAGGTTTGCGTGAAATATCACTGTCTGACCTGGCGGGGGTAGACGAACGCCGAGCTTGAGAGCCTCGACGAGAGGCTAACCCCCAGGTCTCAGAACACCAGGCAGTGGAGAACTGACAAGGGTCCTCTGCAGAGCACCCGCAGCAGGAGAAACACACAGAGGAGTGCGTATCCCAGTATGCGGTAAAGTGTCCGCAGGAAGCTTTGTGCCGAGAAGCCATTGTTGAGGGCACAAGGGAGATCGATAACACAGGAACAAAGAGAACTAGAGGTTTGTTTTTGTCACAAAAACAGATGTCTCCCCCTCCCATCCTCCTTCCAATACACAAGCGTAATGTCTGTAACTCCAAACTTATCTGGGTCTAATGTTTAAGTCATCAGGGGCAATAACTCCAACATTGTCAGGGGGAGACAATTCAAAAGCCCCAGGTACACAAACACACATGCTAGTCAACATTCTTGTGAAGTTTGGTGACTCTAGTACTAGTGGTTTCAGAGATACATGTGACACAAAGTAAAGTTTCTCTTATTTAAGTCATAAAGGGCAGTAACTCCAAAGTTATCAGGGGGAGACAATTAAAAAACCCAGATGCACAACAACTCATGCTGGTGAACATTCCTGTGAAGTTTGGTGACTCTAGCCCTACTGGTTTCAGAGATATGTGCTGCACAAAGTTTCTCTAATTTTAAGTTAACATATCAGGGGCAGTAACTCAAGAATTATCAGGGGGAGACAATTTAAACAAGAGGGCCAGAATGGCCCTGAAGCGCTCACCAGACAATCAGAGGAGAAGATTTTCAAAGTTTTCACTATATGTTTCTATAGAGAACTAGCCGGCCCTGGGGCGGGCCAAATTTGACCCCAGGGGAATAATTTAGAAAAAACTTGATGGGGACCTGAACATGATGCTATGAGCCAAATATGAAAGCTGAGATTAACCTTCCAGTTTCAGAGAAGAAGATTTTCAAAGTTTTCTCAATATGTTTCTATTGAAAACTGTCTAATACCCCTGTGGCAGGGCCAATTTTGACCCCAGGGTCATAATTTATATAACTTTTGTAGAGGACCTGAACATGATGCTCTGTGCCAAAGATGAAAGCTGAGAGCCTTCCAGTTTCAGAGAAGAAGATTTTCAAAGATTTCACTATTTGTTTCTATTGAAAACTGCCCACCCCTGGGGCGGGGCCAATTTTGACCCCAGGGCCCCATTATTTATATAACTTTTGTAGAGGACCTGAACATGATGCTATGTGCCAAATATGAAAGCTGAGAGCCTTCCTGTTTCAGAGAAGAAGATTTTCAAAGATTTCACTATTTGTTTCTATTTAAAACTGCCCACCCCTAGGGCGGGGCCAATTTTGACCCCGGGGCCATAATTTATATACCTTTTGAATAGGACCTGAACATGATGCTCTGTGCCAAATATGAAAGCTGAGAGCCTTCCAGTTTCAGAGAAGAAGATTTTCAAAGATTTCACTATTTGTTTCTTTTGAAACCTGCCCACCCCTGGGGCAGGGCCAATTTTGACCCCGGGGCCATAATTTATATAACTTTTGTAGAGGACCTGAACATGATGCTCTTTGCCAAATATGAAAGCTGAGAGCCTTCCAGTTCCAGAGAAGAAGATTTTCAAAGATTTCACTATTTGTATCTATTTAAAACTGCCCACCCCTGGGGCGGGGCCAATTTTGACCCCAGGGCCCCATTATTTATATAACTTTTGTAGAGGACCTGAACATGATGCTATGTGCCAAATATGAGAGCTGAGAGCCTTCCAGTTTCAGAGAAGAAGATTTTCAAAGATTTCACTATTTGTTTCTATTGAAAACTGCCCACCCCTGGGGCGGGGCCAATTTTGACCCCGGAGCCATAAATAATACAACTTTTGTAGAGGACCTGAACATGATGCTATGTGCCAAATATGAAAGCTGAGAAACTTCCAGTTTCAGAGGAGAAGATTTTCAAAGATTTCACTATTTGTTTCTTTTGAAACCTGCCCACCCCTGGGGCGGGCCAATTTTGACCACGGGGCCATACTTTATATAACTTTTGTAGAGGACCTGAACATGATGCTCTGTGCCAAATATGAAAGCTGAGAGCCTTCCAGTTTCAGAGGAGACGATTTTCAAAGATTTCACTATTTGTTTCTATTGAAAACTGCCCACCCCTGGGGCGGGGCCAATTTTGACCCTGGGGCCATAATTTATATAACTTTTGTAGAGGACCTGAACATGATGCTATGTGCCAAATATGAGAGCTGAGAGCCTTCCAGTTTCAGTGAAGAAGATTTTCAAAGTTTGCACTATATGATTCTATTGAAAACTGCCCACCCCTGGGGCAGGGCCAATTTTGACCCTAGGGCCATAATTTATATAACTTTTGTAGAGGACCTGAACATGATGCTATGTGCCAAATATGAAAGCTGAGAAGCTTCTGGTTTCAGAGGAGAAGATTTTCAAAGTTTTACTATTTGTTTCTATTGAAAACAAGGCACCCCTGGGGCGGGGCCAATTTTGACCCCAGGGGCATAATTTATATAACTTTTGTAGAGGACCTGAATATGATGCTATGTGCCAAAGATGAAAGTTGAGATCCCTGTAGATTCAGAGGAGAAGATTTTTAAAGGTTCAAATTGTTGACGACGGACGACGAACGACGAACGACGCACGACGCACGCCGACGGACAACGGGTGATCACAAAAGCTCACCCTGAGCACTTTGTGCTCTGGTGAGCTAAAAACTGATAAGCCCTGAGGCAGGCCCAAGTTTCGCCCAGTGGTCAGGGTCGTAAGTTAAACATTTTTGGCAGAGGACCACAAGCCACAGCTACATATTTATAAAGGACCATTATATCATGTTACATACCAAATATCAATGGTCTAGGCCTTACAGTTTCAGTAGATTTTTAAAGATTTTCCAATGAAAAACTGATAAGCCCTTGGGCGGGGCCATTTTTGGCCCGGGGTCATAATTTGAACAATAATTGAGGACCATAAGATCATGCTACATACCAAATATCAAAGGTCTTGGCCTTACAGTTTCAGAAGAAGATTTTTAAAGATTTTCCTATGAAAAACTGATAAGCCCTTGGGCGGGGCCATTTTTGGCTTGGGGGTCATAATTCGAACAACTTTGGTGGAGGACCAATAGATCATGCTACATACCAAATATCAAAGGTTTAGGCCTTACAGTTTCAGAGAAGAAGATTTTTAAAGATTTTCCTATGACAAGAGGGCCATGATGGCCCTTAATCGCTCACCTGTTCCTAACAGATTAATGATTTTAATGACAGATTGCATAATTTGAAAATCTTGGTAGAGGACTATTAGATAATGCATTATACCAAATATCTAAGGTCTATGCCTTACAAGTTCAGAGAAGACTTTTAAAGATTTTTAAGAGAAGATTTTTAAAAACTTTCCTATAAACAAGAGGGCCATGATGGCCCTTAATAGCTCACCTGTTCGTAACAGATTAAATGATTTCAATGACAGATTGCATAATTTGAAAAATCTTGGTAGAAAACCATTAGATGATGCTACATACTAAATATAAAGAGTCTTGACCTTACAGATTTGGAGGAGAAGATATTTTAAAAATTTTCCTATGAAAAACTGTTAAGCCCCAGGGCGGGGCCATTTTTGATCTGGGGTTCATAATTTGAAAATATTGGTAGAGGACTATTATATAATGCAACATACCAAATATCTAAGGTCTATGCCTTACAAGCTCAGAGAAGACTTTTAAAGATTTTTAAGAGAAGAAGATTTTTAAAAACTTTCCTATGAAAAACTGATAAGCCCCAGGGCAGGGCCATATTTGGCCCAGGGGTCATAATTTGAACAATCTTAGTAGAGGACGATTAGATCATGCTACATACCAAAGATCAAAGGTCTATGCCTTACATTTTCAGAGAAGATGATTTTTAAAGATTTTCCTATGAAAAACTGATAAGCCCTGGGGCGGGGCCGTTTTTGTCCTGGGGGTCATAATTTGAACAATCTTAGTAAAGGATCATTAGATGATGCTACATACAAAATACCAACGGTCTATTCCTTACATTTTCAGAGAAGAAGATTTTTTAAAGATTTTCCTATGAACAAGAGAGCCAGAATGGCCCTGACATCGCTCACCAGGCACAGAGGAGGAGATGTTCAAAGTTTTCACTATGTTTCTAGAGAAAACTAAACACCCCTGGGGCGGGGCCAATTTTGATCCAAGGGGCATAATTTATATAACTTTTGTAGAGGACCTGAACATGATGCTATGTGCCAAATATGAAAGCTGAGAACCCTGTAGATTCAGACGAAAATATTTTCAAAGTTGTCACTATATGTTTCTATACAAAAACATCCAGTTTCTGAGGAAAATATTTTCAAATTTGACACTATATGTTTCTATTGCGAACTGGCTACCCCTGGGGCGGGGCCAAATTTTGACACAGGGCGCATAATTTATATAACTCTTGTAGAGGACCTGAACATGATGTTATGTGTCAAATATGAAAGCTGAGAACCTTCCAGTTTCTGAGGAGAAGATTTTCAGAGTTGTCACTATATGTTTCTACTGAGACATGGCTACCCCTGGGGGAGGGCAAATTTTGACCCCTGGGGCATAATTTATATAACTTTTGTAGAGGACCTGAATATAATCCTATAAGCTAAATATGAAAGCTAAGAACCCTGTAGATTTAGAGGAGAAGATTTTCAAAGTTTTCACTATAAGTTTCTATTGAAAACTGGCCACCCCTGGGGTGGGGTCAATTTTGACCCCAGGGGCATAATGTGTATAATTTTGTAGAGGACCTGAACATGATGCTATGTGCCAAATATGAAAGCTGAGAACCTTCCAGTTTCAGAGGAGAAGATTTTCAAAGTTTTACTATATGTTTCTATTGAAAACTGGCTACCCCTAGGGCGGGGCCAATTTTGACCCGAGGGGCATAATTTATATAACTTTTGTAGAGGACCTGAACATGATGCTATGTGCCAAATATGAAAGCTGAGAGAATTCCAGTTTCAGAGAAGAAGATTTTCAAAGATTTCACTATTTGTTTCTATTGAAAATGGCCCAACCCTGGGGCGGGGCCAATTTTGACCCCAGGGTCATAATTTATATAACTTTTGTAGAGAACCTGAACACGATGCTATGTGCCAAATATGAAAGCTGAGAACCTTCCAGTTTCAGACGAGAAGATTTTCAAAGATTTCACTATTTGTTTCTATTGAAAACTGCCCACCCCTGGGGCGGGCCAATTTTGACCCCAGGGGCATAATTTATATAACTTTTGTAGAGGACCTGAACACGATGCTCTGTGCCAAATATGAAAGCTGAGAGAATTCCAGTTTAAGAGGAGAAGATTTTCAAAGATTTCACTATTTGTTTCTATTGAAAACTGCCCACCCCTGGGGCGGGGCCAATTTTGACCCAAGGGCCATAATTTATATAACTTCTGTAGAGGACCTGAACATGATGCTATGTGCCAAATATGAAAGCTGAGAACCTTCTGGTTTCAGAGGAGAAGATTTTCAAAGTTTTACTATATGTTTCTATTGGAAACAAGGCACCCCTGGGGCGGGGCCAATTTTGACCCCAGGGCCATAATTTATATAACTTTTGTAGAGGACCTAAAGATGATACTACATGCCAAAGATGAAAGCTAAGAACCCTGTAGATTCAGAGGAGAAGATTTTTAAAGGTTCAAATTGTTGACGACTGACGACGCACGACGCACACTGCACCACGCACGACGGACGACGCACGTCGACGGACGACGGACATCAGGCAATCACAAAAGCTCACCCTGAGCACTTTGTACTCTGGTGAGCTAAAAACTGATAAACCCTTGGGCGGGTCCAGGGGTCATAATTTGAACAATATTTGTAGAGGACCATAAGATCAAACTACATATCAACTATTGAAGGTCTAGGCCTTATAGTTTCAGAGAAGTGATTTTTAAGGATTTTCCTATGAAAAACTGATAAGCCATTGGACGGGGCCATTTTTGGCCCAAGGGTCATAATTTGAACATCTTAAGTAGAGGACGATAACATCATGCTACATACCAAATATCAAATGTCTAGGCCTTACAGTTTCAGAGAAGAAGATTTTTTAAAGATTTTCCTATGAACAAGAGCGCCAGAATGGCCCTGAAGCGCTCACCAGACAATCTGAGGAGTAGATTTTCAAAGTATTCAATATATGTTTCTATTGAAAGCTGGCTACCCCTGGGGCGGGGCCAATTTTGACCTGAGGGACATAATCTATATAACTTTTGTAGAGGACCTGAACATGATGCTATGTGCAAAATATGAAAGCTGAGACCTTCCAGTTTCAGAAGAAGATTTTCAAAGATTTCACTATATGTTTCTATTGAAAACTGCCCACCCCTGGGGCTGGGCCAATTTTGACCCCGGGGGCACAATTTATATAACTTTTGTAGAGGACCTGAACATGATGCTATTTGCCAAATATGAAAGCTGAGAGCCTTCCAGTTTCAGAAGAAGATTTTCAGAGATTTCACTATTTGTTTCTATTGAAAACTGCCCACCCTTGGGGCGGGGCCAATTTTGACCACGGGGCCATAATTTATATAACTTTTGTAGAGGACCTGAACATGATGCTATTTGCCAAATATGAAAGCTGACAGCCTTCCAGTTTCAGAGAAGAAGATTTTCAAAGATTTCACTATTTGTTTCTATTGAAAATTGCCCACCCCTTGGGCAGGGCCAATTTTGACCTTGGGCCATAATTTATATAACCTTTATAGAGGGCCTGAACATGATGCTCTGTGCCAAATATGAAAGCTGAGAACCTTCCAGTTTCAGACGAGATGATTTTCAAAGTTTTCACTATATGTTTCTACTGGAAACTGGCTACCCCTGGGGCGGGGCCAATTTTGACCCCAGGGCCATATTTATACAAATTTTGTAGGGGACCTGATCATGATGCTATTTTCCAAATATGAAAGCTGAGAACCTTCTGGTTTCAGACGAGAAGATTTTTCAAAGTTTTCACTATATGTTTCTATTGAAAACTGCCCACCCAGGGCCATAATTTATACAACTTTTGTAGAGGACCTAAAGATGATACCATGTGCCAAAGATGAAAGCTGAGAACCCTGTAGATTCAGAGGAGAAGATTTTTAAAGGTTCAAATTGTTGACGACTGACGACGGACGACTGACGACTGACGACGCACGCCTACGGACGACGGACATCAGGCAATCACAAAAGCTCACCCTGAGCACTTTGTGCTCTGGTGAGCTAAAACTGATAAGCCATTGGGTGGGGCCATTTTTGACCTGGGGGTCATAATTTGAACAACATTTGTAGAGGACCATAAGATCATGCCATTTGCCAAATATCAAAAGTCTAGGCCTTACAGTTTCAGAGAAGAAGATTTTTAAAGATTTTCCTATGAAAAACTGAAAAGCACTTGGGCGGGTCATTTTTGGCCCGGGGGTCATAATTTGAACAACTTTTGTAGAGGACCATTAGATCATGCTACATGCCAAATATCAAAGGTCTAGGCCTTATAGTTTCAGAGAAGAAGATTTTTAAAGATTTTCCTATGAAAAACTGACAAGCCATTGGGCGGGGCCGTTTTTGGCCCGGGGGTCATAATGTGAACAACATTTCGTTCCTCCTAACCACTGATACTTCTGACAAAATTTGGATAAAATCGGGTCAGCAGTTTCAGAGGAGGTGTCGTTTGAAAATGTGGACGGAATCGGACGCCGGACGGATCGCAATCACAATAGCCTTTGGCTCAGGTGAGAGGTGAGCTAAAAACTGATAAGCCCTTAAGTGGGGCCATTTTTGGCCCAGGGGTCATAATTTGAACAACCTTTGTAGAGGACAATAAGATCATGGTATTTACATACCAAATATCAAAGGTCTAGGCCTTACAGTTTCAGCAGAATATTTTTAAAGATTTTCCTATGAAAAACTGATAAGCCCTTGGGCGGGGCCTTTTTTTGGCCTGGGGGTCATAATTCGAACAACTTTGGTGGAGGACCAATAGATCATGCTACATACCAAATATCAAAGGTCTAGGCCTTACAGTTTCAGAGAAGAAGATTTTTAAAGATTTTCCTATGAAAAACTGATAAGCCTTTGGGCAGGGCCATTTTTGGCCCGGGGGTCATAATTTGAACAATCTTTGTAGAGGACCATTAGATCATGCAACATACCAAATATCAAAGGTCTAGGCCTTACAGTTTCAGAGGAGAAGATTTTTAAAGATTTTCCTATGAAAAACTGATAAGCCCTTGGGCGGGGCCATTTTTGGTCTGGGGGTCATAATGTGAACAACATTTTGTTCCCCCTAGCCACTGATGCTTCTGACAAAATTTCGTTAAAATCGGGTCAGCAGTTACAGAGGAGATGTTATTTGAAAATGTGGCCGGACACCAGACGACAGACGCCGGACGACGGACACATCGAGGTCACAATAGCTCATCCTGAGCCTTTGGCTCAGGTGAGCTAATAAAGGGTACATTTGCCAAGTCTTTATATATGTTTATATACTTACTTGTTTTATGTGTTTGAAAAGCTCTTCCAGTTCAAACATATCTGCTTTTTTTTCTTTACATTCTTTACATATTTCACTGATCAACTCACAATAGGCTTCTTTACCACCCATGCAATGGTCTTTCACATTAATAGTGTCTGTTGAACTCTGAATCCAGGACAATAAAACACCTAAATTGGTATTATACTGAAAAAAATAAAATGATCCATGTATTTCATGTGTAAGATTGTTCATGTCATTTAGTTTAATTCTAAGATAGCTAATTATTGTTCATCCTTTTCGTTTCAACTATATGATCAGTGTCCTGATAACACAAATCTCTTTTGGAATGAGACTGCACTATCGTAGTCACTGCTAACATGCAAAGTAATTGAGGGCCATTTGAAAAGAAGTGGCAACAGTTCATTATTTTCACCATTTGCATGTGCATCCATAAATATGACATATCAATTGGAAAGAGTATTGACTTTCTGTACAACTGGCCAGAAATGGCACTACATTCACATGCATTACAGTTGAAATACATGTAGCATATCGTACTAGAAACAAGAGCCAAGTGTGACACCATCACTCATCTGATTTGGTGCTTGTCCACTACATACACTTCTAGTCAAAGAGATCTACCAACCTATGAAGTTTCATGTTGATATCTCTTATACTTTTTGATTAATCAGCTACATTAACGTTGTTGCATGCCGACGATGACACCTACAACTACAACTCACCAACGCCTATGACCCAGTGATCACAATAGCTTAATGTTTCGAAACAGACGAGCTAAAAAATGGCTGAATTTAGCTGCAATTTTACTGAAGAGCAGTGGGCATATTGTAAAATACCTAGACTGCTTAGCATCCCGGTATCAGAAATTAAAGTTGACATGGACAAAGTGTATTTAGCAATTTTTATAAAGGGTCACCAGGTTTCAGCACCATGCAACTATTCCTACCCAATGCCATTTAAATTGGACAACCATTAAGGCATATCAGAGGTTTTCTATAAACTTAACATGTAGTTACACAAACGTAACATGTAGTTATATATACGGAAATCTAGCCCCGCCCCTTGTGTCCATTTTTTTTAGATATCAACATGATTTTAGCAATTTTGAACAAGGTTCACCAGGCCAAAATTCCAACCAAATACTGTTCAAACTGATCAGCTAGTTTTGGAGAAGATTCTTTAAGATTTTCTATAAAGTTATATAAAGAAATATAGCTCTGCCCCTGTAGGCCATGTTGTTGTTTTTTAGATAAACATAATTTTAGCATTTTGGTAGTGTGTCAAAAGAAGACAATTTCTGTTAAATATTATTCGAATAAGATGACTGTTTTTTAGATGACGTTTAAAGAGTTTTCTTTTGGTTGCCATGGCAACAAGAGATCCAAATTCGTTTAGCAATTTTGATAGAGCATGATAACAAATTCATTTATGTAAGGTTTGGTTACATTCTGCCTTGTAGTTTAAGAGATGCCATTTAACCCTTTACCATGTAGGCTATTTATAGATACAACCTCTATAAATAAATCTACCAAAAAGGATCATTAACAAGAGAAAAGGAATTTTTTTTAGCATTTTGTAGTTTGAAACCATTGTGATAAATAGAGCATTTGCTCCTATAGGAGCAAATGCTCTATTTATCACAATGGCTTCATAAAGAGACTTCTGCAGAGATGTCAAAAGTCGTCAATATGAGGGAATGGGTTAAAGCAACTGTTAATGGCCATCTTGTTTTATGCAGAAAAGAACAGGATGAACAGAATGAACAATTTTAGTTGGTTGAGGGTCATCTTCTGAGCATTTTTAGAAGGTGAGAATTTTTACTACAATCATAATAGTATTTTATCCCGTCACTACAGCCGCTAGTGACGTAATAAAGGGGTAGCATAATAAACCTAAGTTTATATGTACAGTAGAGGTTTATTTGTATAGTAGGTGTAGGAATTTCTTCTTACAACAGGAACTATTTTTAATTTTTCTTCAAAATTGTTTTACCAAAAATAACGTATTAAGTTGAAAGAAAAAGCACTTAATATGGATAATTATCATTAACTATCCCAGTGAAAACCCAAACCGTCATTTAAAAAAAATTAGAAAGGACTAGAGGTTTTTGTCAAAAAAACGGATGTCTCCCCTCTAATAAAAACAATATGTAAAGGGAAATCACTAAAAATGTTATGGTCTTGATGAATGATACTTCCCCTCATTATGCGTTTTCCACACATTATTTTTCAAGAAGAAAATGATAACAGCTAATAACTCCAAAAATACTGATACCAGATTTATGGCCCTTGTGCATGACACTTACTTTCATCATGCTCTTTCCAAAAATAAAATGTCATTCCAATAGCATCAGTCGAACAGGAGTTATTGATCGGCCAAAAAATGTAACAAAGGGCAATAACTCCAAAATTATTGAAGCCAGAATTATGGCCTTTGTTCATGACACTTTCTCTCATCATGCTCTTTCCATGTATGAAGTTTCAATACGATGGCAAGAGCCATGTAGGAGTTATCGTCCGGAAAAGAAAGAATTAAACAAATGTACAAGGGGCAATAACTCTAAAATTTATTGAAGCTGGAGTTAAGGATCTTATGCATGACACTTTCTCTTATCATGATCGTTACATGTATGAAGTTTCACTCCAATGGCATGTGTCACATAGGAGTAATCATCCGGACAAAAAATTGTGATTTTTTTTACAAAGGGCAATAACTCCAATATTAGTGAAGCCAGAGTTATAGACCTTGTGCATGACACTTCCTCTCGTTATGATCTTTCCATATATGAAGTTTCAATTCAATGGCATGAGCCATATAGAAGTTATCGTCCGGACAAAAAAGCGTGATTGTTTTTTACAAAGGGCAATAACTCCTATATTAGTGAAGCCAGAGTTATGTACCTTCTGCATGACACTTCCTCTCATTATGCTCTTTCCATATATGAAGTTTCAATCAACTGGCATCAGGCATATTGAAGTTATTGTCCGGACAAAAAATTATGATATTTTTTACAAAGGGCAATAACTCCAATATTAGTGAAGTCAGAGTTATGGACCTTGTGCATGACACTTCCTCTCGTCATGATCTTTCCATATATGAAGTTTCAATCCAATGGCATGAGCCATATAGGAGTTATCGTCCGGACAAAAAAGTGTGATTTTTTTTTTACAAAGGGCAATGACTCCAATATTAGTGAAGCCAGAGTTATGGACCTTGTGCATGACACTTCCTCTCATTATGCTCTTTCCATATATGAAGTTTCAATCAACTGGCATCAGGCATATTGAAGTTATCGTCCGGACAAAAAGTGTGACAGACAGACGGACATACTAACAAATGGGTAGTGTGACTTTTTCCTTTGATCTTTTCTTGTGGGACTAGTCCCACAAGTAAAACTATTTTTGGCTCTAACTTTGGAAATAGAATGATCTGGAAGCTAACCCTAACCCTAACCCTATGTCCCACAACTGGCCAGGTTAATGTCACAAGAAATAGCCAGGTTAATGTCACAAGAGATGGCCAGGTTAATGATTTTACTTGTGTGACTAGTTAGAAAAAGTCACACAACTACCCTTTGGTGAGTGCGGACAGACGGACGGACAGACGGACAGACAGACAACTCTCACGAAAACAATATGTCTCCCCCATATAAATATGGGGGGAGACATAAAAAAAGAGAGATAAAAGTTTCGTCAGCGGTGAGAATCGAACCGGGGCTGACCGCACGATAAGCGACCATCGTAACCACTACGCTATCAGGCCAGACATACTGTAAACGAAATTGAAGATGTATATAAAGTTATCATGTTACTATATTGACGATTTTTTTTAATAATAATAAATAAAACAATAAAACTTCATTAAAACATTTATCACTCTCAAGATGATAATTTAATCGCTAACTCTTACAAGGGTGGTGATGGTCATAGACCTAATTATAGCCTGTTCAGTTCCATTGACGAGTGACGCTAGCCCTATCTAAAAATAGAAACCGAGACGACGGAACTCAAATTAGAGCCTCCGGTAGAATAATAACCATGTCTGTTTGAATTAACATATCGACTCTCGATTCAAATGATCTTATTTTTCAAATTCAAGCACGTTTTCCCGTCTTGTAATGTAAGTATTGAAACTATTTTCCTCTGCGGTAGCTCATTATTTACGTCTTTAGAACGGAAATGAAAAGGGAAGTCCATTGATCGAAAAACCGCATTTTCAATGCAAATTATTTCAATATTCGTATGTTTTATGAGTCTATGAAAAAAGATATAACTAAATTGACTGGATAAATAGAATAATAGGTTAGTGCCGTAGATGGGACGCCTTTATCCGACTCGGAGAGAAAACAGTTGAGGCTCGGCAAGCCTCGCCTCAACGTTTTCTCCCCTCGTCGGATAAAGGCATCCCATCTACGGCACTAACCTATTATTCTCTATAACCCATCGCTTGCTATTCATGTCAATATACCTACCTGTAAATAGTGAAGACCCAGATGAGGCAGCTCCTTCAGGAGCTGTCTCATCAGGGTCTGCACTATGTAAATAGTGAAGACCCAGATGAGGCAGCTCCTTCAGGAGCTGTCTCATCAGGGTCTGCACTATTTACAAGTTGATTGTGCAACCAGTGCACTCCACAGCAGTGATTGCACAGCGAAATATGTGTAGACAGTGAAGATATATGTAATTACTGTAAAACAGGTTATATTTGCATCATGATTATTTCGCGTAAATGTGATTTTGTATTAATTCGCGTCATGATGATTTCGCTACGGCGTCCATCTCGCTAAATTAACTTAACGGAAATAGACTCGTATAAAACTGTAAAAAGGGCAAAGAATAAATTTCTGCCGAATGTATGTAACTGCCGTCGGCAATTTAGGGGTTATCAATCGATAATTTATAGCATGTGTTAAGGTCTGTATTTACCAGTATTCAATTTTGTATTTGTTTTGAGAACTTTACCCAAAACTCGGATGTATGGCACAGCGTGACACGCCGGTCTGCTGATGAAATGGTGGAAATGTAAGCAACAAAGTTACTACTCATTTATTACTTCGGGCCTTATTTGGATCAAAACTGTATGCAAAAGAAATGGTTATCACGATTTGTCCATTATGAGGCTAAAGGTTAAATCAGTGCACCTATTGAGACTTGGACGGTAAACATGTGAAAACAAATTGACAAGTTTGTGTATACGTGTAGATCTGTTAAACGCTGCTTGGCATAAGCCGGTATTCAGTAGTCAAAATGAGTGAATCGTTTTTCACAAACACATAGAGCCAAACCTGTTTCAAAATTCCGTAATTGTACAAAAACAACCAGATGTTATCTACGACAATTTACCACTTGCCGTATATGTATACATGTATGTATAACATTTGTGTTGAACGAAGAATGTTATTAACCCTTTACCTGATAGAAGCGGCTTTTAGCGTGTTTGATTTATTCCTCCGCTGAAGAAAATAGTTCAAATTCATACAGTCATGAACATATTGCTTAATAAATATTTTCTATATCCTAGTAGGTGGTAGCTTAAAGCAGGCTGAAAGTAAAGCAGAATGCGCCTTAAGGCGCATTCTGCTTTACTTTCAACCTGCTTTAAGTGGTCATATGTCTTCAAAACTAGAAACAGGCTATTGGGTAAAGGGTTAATGCAGAAAACACATGGACGACGACGTGATAAATCTGACCATATTCCCGATATAGCGATTTTGGACGTTACTCCTTTTTATACTTGTTACTTATTAGCGAAAACATTTGATTCGCGGGGCAACGCATTCGTGAATTAGTGCGAAATATGTATTGTCGCTAATAAAACCTGTTTTACAGTATACAACAGGGCATGGGTAAAGAACGAGAAATGGATTTTAAAATTCAGCAAGCGAAGGGTTAAAGAAAACTTCATCCCATCTTAGTGTCAACCACAACTATTGACCAATGTTGGCAGAGGGTCATTTAAAAATCATATTTGCTAAATTATATTGAAATCTGCCCTGCAGTTTCATGGTTCTTCATTTTTCGATTTTCTTTACAAAATTGAAAGAGAACCTCACAAAAACCCTTTCTGTGAACTAATTTCTTCGGTCACAATTGGCCAAGATGTTACAGAGGCGATTTGTTCAAAATAAATTGCTGACACCAAAAAACAAAGAACACAGCATTATGACAATAGCTCAAGTGATCATTCCAGGCTCTCGAAGAGATGATTCTAAGGAGTGGTCACAGTACAGGGTTTGGTGGAGAAATGATGATTTTAGTGTTTGGGTACGCACCTTTATCTTTGAGGTATGCACATTAATGGTAACAAATATATATAAGTGAACCTGAGTCATTTTGCATCTCATTAGGATCTCAAAGGATCTGAAATAGCAAATTAAAAACTACTTTTAAGAACTTGCAGCAGATGGAAATTTTGTTGTATAAGACATCAGAAAAGCCACACCTTATTTTATCATTCTTTACCTGATGTATTTGCTGCCCCAACCTGATACAAACAGAGTTATCTCTCATTTGGTCTTTCTGAGGTGAATCAAAATCATCCCCTTGTGCTCCTGAATAGAAATGAGAAAATACCATAAATTTGAAGAGATGGAAAATAGTAAATACTAACCATAGTAACTTGCAATTTATAGACAATAGCAAGCCAAAAGCATATTCAGTTGTTATTCACTGTTCGGTAATAGACTCCTTTTGATGCTTTGCATCAATACTTTTCTCCTAATGATATTACAAACTCATGTCATATTACTATAGTAAACTCGTTTTCCTAAAACCAATTTGTAATGAGCTTTAATAATAATGTAAGATCTTCTATTTACAGATCATCATTATGTCTTGCTCAGAAAAACTTTTTACCAGCTCCAAATCTGCTTCATTTTTAAACAGTTTCCAATAATTTCAGTCTTTTAGAAACTAATGACTGAGTAATACACTAATAAGAGACAAAGCTACTTGGCATCTGATCTAAATCAAATCTGTTTGCAATATGACAGCCATGCTATGATTAGTAAAATGGTTATGAGCAGCGAAAAACAATCTTATATAACAGTAATAATAATAATTATAATAATAGTACATGTTGTTAATAATAATAAGAAGAAGTTCATGTTGCATTGCTATGCAATACACAAGTGCCCCACCGGATTAAAAAAAAAATCCCTCCCCAATCCACCCATCCATGGTGTACTTGACCATGGTTTATGCATGACCAGCCTGAATGGTATTTGTAAAAATCATAAGAAAGATATATGAAAAAGGGGGAATAACTCCAAATAAATTGATGCTAGAGTTATGCATGACACTTTCTCTGATCATACTTGTTCCATATGTGAAGTTATAATGAATTTGGCCTACCCTTGTAGGAGATCTGGCCCTGACACAAAGCGTGACAGAGCGACAGAACATGAAAATATAAAAAGGGGAAGAACTAAAAAAATATTGATGCTAGAGTTATGGACGTTGTAAATGACACTTCCTCTCATCATGCTTGTTCCATATGTGACGTTTCAAATTAATTGAGTTATTGTAAGGACAAGAAAATATGAAAAAGGGAAATAACTCCAAAAATATTGATGCTAGAGTTATAGCCCTTGTGCATGACACTTTCTCTCATCATGCTTGTTCCATGTGTGAAGTTATAATGAATGTGGCCTACCCTTGTAGGAGATATGGCCTGGACACAGTGTGACAGAGCAGGAAAATATAACAAGAGGGGCATGATGGCCCTCATATCGCTCACCGGACAAACCGAGGAGAAGATTTTCAAAGTTTTCACTATGTTCTATAGAAAACTTGCCACCCCTGGGGTGGGGCTTCATTTGAACCCGGGAGCATAATTCATACATATTTTATAGAGGACCTCAAGATGCTATTTGTTAAATATGAAATGTTAAATATGAAAGCTGAGAAACTTCCAGTTTCAGGAGAACATTTCTAAAGGTTCCACAATATGTTTCTATATTAAACAAGAGGGCCATTGACGGTGTTAATTTTTCAGCAGACAACATTTCTAACAGATGACAACCCTATCACTGCTTAGCATGACTTGACTGAAATTAGCACATAGTTTGGATTCTGATCTGACGCATACTGGTATGTAACTTCATATGTGGTTTGTACATGAGTTAATTGTAAGATTGATATGCATTTACCCACTTTATATAACTTTTGTAGAGGACCTGAACATGATGATATGTGCCAAATATGAAAATTGAGAACATTACAGTTTCAGAGGAGAAGATTTTCAAAGTTTTCACTATATATTTCTATTGAAAACTTGACACCCCCGGGGTGGGGCCAATTTTGACTCCAGGGATATAATTTATATAACTTTGTAGAGGACCTTTAGGTGATGCTATGTGCCAAAGATGAAAGCTCAGAACCCTGTAGATTCAGAGGAGAAGACTTTTAAAGGTTCAAATTGTTGACGACGCACGACAAACGCCGACACACGACGGACATCAGGCGATCACAAAAGCTCACCCTGAGCACTTTGTGCTTTGGTGAGCTAAAAAGGGGAATTACTCCAAAAATATTGAAGCTAGAGTTATGGCCTTTGTAAATGACACTTCCTCTCATCATGCTTGTTCTAAATGTGAAGTTTCAAATTAATTGAACCTGTAGGTAAAAAGGTATTGTCCGGACAAGAAAATAAAAAAAAAGGGAATAACTCCAAAAATATTGATGCTAGGTTATAGCCCTTGTACATGGCACTTCCTCTCATCATGATTGTTCCATGTGTGAAGTTATAATTAATTAAGCATACCCTTGTAGGAGATAATGGCCTAGACAAGAAGCGTGACGGACAGACGGAATCGAGCAAACCTATAGTCCCCCAACCAGTAACCGGTGGGGGACTAATAATACAATAATAACTATCATTAAAGGTGATGAATACCCCCAAACGGCAGCCTTGATTGCAAATCCAAGTTTGTGACACAAACTACCCATGTAACAGGGCCAAATGACAAAAATACTCAAAGTTCAAGTGAAGAAAATTCTATAATGGCTGGCACTAAACACAGGAAAATTGTGTCTTGTACAGGTACTATTCCCGTTTAGTATGTATGGCAAGTATCAATTCAATAGGTTTTAAAATGAAGGAGGAGTTCGTGACACCAACTCCCAATGTTTCATGCAGAAATAACAAAAAATATTGAAAGTTCAGGGGCAGATAATTTAGCAATGGCCAACTGTAAACACATGAAAATTGTGTCTTGCACATCTACCATTTGTGGTTATTACATATACCAAATATAAATTTGGTATAAACTTCAAAGCTGAAGGAGGAGTTTGCGACACCAACTCCCTGTGTTACATGCCAAAATGACAAACAAGAGGGCTATGATGGCTCTTAATCGCTCACCTGTTCGTAACAGATTAATGATTTCAATGACAGATTGCATAATTTGAAAAATCTTGGTAGAAAACCATTAGATGATGCTACATACTAAAAATAAAGAGGCTAGACCATACAGATTTGGAGGAGAAGATATTTTAAAGATTTTCCTATGAAAAACTGTTCAGCACCAGGGCGGGGCCATTTTGATCCGGGGTTCATAATTTGAAAATCTTGGTAGAGGACTACTAGATAATGCAACATACCAAATATCTAAGGTCTATGCCTTACAAGTTCAGAGAAGACTTTTAAAGATTTTTTAAAAGAAGAAGATTTTTTAAAACTTTCCTATGAAAAACCAATATGCCTCCGGGCGGGGCCATTTTCAACCCAGGGGACATAATTTGAACAATCTTGGTTAAAAACTATTAGATAGCGCTACATACCAAATATTAAAAATCTCTGCCTTACAGTTTTGGAGAAGAAGATTCTTAAAGCTTTTCATATGAAAAACTGATAAGCCCCAGGGCCAGCCCATTTTTGACACAGGGGTAATAATTTGAATAATATTGGTAGAAAACCATAAGATGATGCTACATACCAAATATCAAGGGCCTAGACCTTACAGTTCTGGAGGAGAAGATTTTTAAAGATTTTTCCTATGAAAAACTGATAAGCCCCAGGGTGGGGCCATTTTTGTCCTGGGGATCATAATTTGAACAATCTTAGTAGAGGACCATTAGATGATGCTACATACCAAATACTAAAGGTCTATTCCTTACATTTTCAGAGGAGAATTTTTTTTAAAGATTTTCCTATGAAAAACTGATAAGCCCCAGTGTGGGGCCATTTTTGTCCTGGGGATCATAATTTGAACAATCTTAGAAGAGGACCATTAGATCATGCTACATACGAAATATCAAAGGTCTATGCTTTACAGTTTCAGAGAAGAAGATTTTTAAAGATTTTCCTATGAAAAACTGATAAGCCCTGGGGCGGGGCCATTTTTGTCCTGGGGGTCATAATTTGAACAATCTTAGTAGAGGACCATTAGATCATGCTACATACCAAATACCAAAGGTCTATGCCTGACAGTTTCAGAGAAGAAGATTTTTAAAGATTTTCCTATGAAAAACTGATAAGCCCCGGGGCAGGGCCATTTTTGGCCCAGGGGTCATAATTTGAACAATCTTAGTAGAAGACCATTAGATCATGCTACATACCAAATACCAAAGGTGTATGCCTTACAATTTCAGAGAAGAAGATTTTTAAAGATTTTCCTATGAAAAACTGATAAGCCCCAAACGGGGCCATTTCTGTCCTGGGGGTCATAATTTGAACAATCTTAGTAAAGGACCATTAGATGATGCTACATATCAAAGGTCTATGCCATACAGTTTCAGAGAAGAAGATTTTTAAAGATTTTACTATGAAAAACTGATAAGCCCTGGGGCGGGGCCATTTTTGACCCGGGGGACATAATTTGAACAATCTTTGTAGAGGACCATTACATCATACTACATACCATATATCAAAGCTCTTGGCTTTGTAGTTCCAGAGAAGAAGATGTTTAAGTAAATTGTTGACGCCCGCACGTATGCACGACGCACATACGCATGGCGCACGACGCCGGACATAGGATCATCCAAAAAGCTCACCTTGGCACTTTGTGCCAGGTGAGCTAAAAAACCCACTCAAAGTTCAAGGGGAGATAATTCTGCAATGGCCAGCAGTAAACACATGAAAATTCTGTCTTGCACATCTACCATTCGTGGTTATTATGTGTACCACATATAAATCAACATTTAGCCTGCCAAGCAAATTATTTTTACAGAACTTTTCACCTACTACATTTTCAAAAATCAAGCTTAAATCAATTTGTCTACCAAAGTGCAATCAGAGTGTCAAACAGTTTGGATCCTGATGACATGCCGAGTTACTCGACATCTCATCTAGATCCAAACTGTGTGCATAGGTATTCACTCATCCACCCATAGCAGGCTAAAGGTTAAATACCTTTAAAACTGAAAAAGTTTGTGACCCCCAACTCCGTACATTTCATGCAAAAACTAGAGGTTTTTGTCACAAAACGGATGTCTCCCCTCTAATAAAAACAATATGTAAAGGGAAATCACTAAAAATGTTATGGTCTTGATGAATGATACTTCCCCTCATTAAGCGTTTTCCACACTACATTTTTCAAGAAGAAAATGATAACAGCTAATAACTCCAAAAATACTGATACCAGATTTATGGCCCTTGTGCATGACACTTACTTTCATCATGCTCTTTCCAAAAATAAAATGTCATTCCAATAGCATCAGTCGAACAGGAGTTATTAATCGGCCAAAAAATGTAACAAAGGGCAATAACTCCAAAAGTATTGAAGCCAGAATTATGGCCCTTGTTCATGACACTTTCTCTCATCATGCTCTTTCCATGTATGAAGTTTCAATACGATGGCAAGAGCCATGTAGGCGTTATCGTCAGGACAAACAAGAATTAAACAAATGTACAAGGGGCAATAACTCTAAATTTATTGAAGCTCAAATTAAGGATCTTATGCATGACACTTTCTCTTATCATGATCGTTCCATGTATGAAGTTTCACTCCAATGGCATGTGTCACATAGGAGTAATCATCCGGACAAAAAATTGTGATATTTTTTACAAAGGGCAATAACTCCAATATTAGTGAAGCAAGAGTTATGGACCTTGTGCATGACACTTCCTCTTGTTATGATCTTTCCATACATGAAGTTTCAATCCAATGGCATGAGCCATATAGAAGTAATCATCCAGACAATAAATTTTGATTTTTTTTACAAAGGGCAATAACTCCTATAATAGTGAAGCCAGAGTTATGTACCTTGTGCATGACACTTCCTCTCATTATGCTCTTTCAATATATGAAGTTTCAATCAACTGGCATCAGACATATTGAAGTTATTGTCCGGACAAAAAATTATGATATTTTTTACAAAGGGAAATAACTCCAATATTAGTGAAGCCAGAGTTTTGGACCTTGTGCATGACACTTCCTCTCGTCATGATCTTTCCATATCTGAAGTTTCAATCCAATGGCATGAGTCATATAGGAGTTATCGTCCGGACAAAAAAGTGTGATTTTTTTTACAAAGGGCAATAACTCCAATATTAGTGAAGCCAGAGTTATGGACCTTGTGCAAGACACTTCCTCTCATTATGCTCTTTCCATATATGAAGTTTCAATCAACTGGCATCAGGCATATTGAAGTTATCGTCCGGACAAAAAGTGTGACGGACAGACAGACAGACAGACGGACGGACGGACGGACGGACGGACAGACAGACAGACAGATAGACAGACAGACAGACAGACAACTCTCACGAAAACAATATGTCTCCCCCATATAAATATGGGGGGAGACATAATGACCCAAAAAACTAAAGTTCAAGGGGAGAATGCCAAGTGCTTAACATGTGAAAACTGTGTCTTGCACATCTATCATTCATGGTTATTATGTATAGCAAATATAAATTGAATAAATTTCAGATTGAAGGAGGAGATCGCGACACCCAACTACTCATGTTACATGCCAAATGAAAAAACTCAAAGTTCAGGGGGAGATAATTCTGCAATGGCCAGCAGTAAACACATCAAATTGCGTCTTGCACATCTACCATTTGTGGTTATTATGTATACAAAATATAAACTCAGTAACTTTAAAACATAAAGAGTAGTTAGCAACACCAACTACCCATATAGGGACGGATGGACGGACGACCACTGGACAGGGTGATTCCAGTATACCCCCTCAAACAAGTTTGCAGGGGTATAAATATAGTTATACCCTCACAAACTTGTTTAATATAATAATAATAATCCTCTAAACAGGAGAGCCTTGAAACATTCCACTTCCATGCAAAGAAAGTCAATTACATGTATATTTACAAAACACAGAACAATGAACAAAACCACAAAGACGATGATGAAAAACTTACAGAAATTGCAGTGATTTCAACAACGACAGGGATGACAGTGACAAGACCCCAATATGTAACTTATGAAAAATGCCCACTGAACAGCCATGATATGAATACTATGAAGTAACATGAACATTACTCTTCCAAAGTCAATGTTTAAACATTGTTTAAACAAAGTTATACAACATAGTTTTTCACGTCAAAAACATAATTATTCAGCTTGAACAGAATATTAAACTTATGTAAGTCAACATTTTCTACTGGGCAGTTGGACACTATTGTCCTCATATTACTATATCAAATAGTAAAACAAACCTTAGAAATGGTACTATTACCAGTAATAAGAAATATCTTTAAACCTTGTAGATAACAAGAGGGCCTGAAAGGCCCTGATATCGCTCACCAGACAATCAGAGAAGAAGATTTTTAAAGTTTTCACTATATGTTTCTATAGAAAACTAGCCTGCCCTGGGTCGGAATAAATTTTGACACCAGGGGCATAACTTATATGAAGTTTGTAGAGGACCTGAACATGATGCTGTGTGCCACATATGAAAGCTGAATACCTTCCAGTTTCAGAAGAAGAGATTTTCAAAGTTTTCACTACATGTTTCTATAGGGGGAATAATGGTGTTGTTAACACCCTTTCCTCCATAAATAGGCCTTATGACCCCTTTGCAAACAGAGTAGACCGAGATCAGATGGCTGATCAGGGTCTACTCTGTTTGCTTTTGACATGATATAGTTATGATTCTGAGCATTTATCAGGTCAAAGTTTTTGCTAATTCATTCAGCACAATAGAAGCTATGTTAATTAATATTCATGATGTCATTATCTCCTACATGAATATTCATGGTCTAAAGGGTTAAGAAATGACTAACTCTACCCCACATAACTATAAGCCACAGCTCTCCAAGCTACTGCACAGTGAGTGCACCTGTCTGCAGTATACTGCTTGACCTAATTATCAGTGACCAGCAAAGAATCTGATTGTTCAAATCTGCAGGAACCTATACAACAAGAGGGCCATGAGGCCCTGAAGCGCTCACCTGAGAAAACCACAGGGGCGGGACCATTTTTGACCAAGAAGACATCATTTGTACCACCTTGGTAGAGAACCACAAGGCAAAGCAGTATGCCATTAATTAAATGTCTAAGCCTTATGGTTTCAGAGAAAAATAATATTTCATAGTTTTCCCATGAAAAACTGATAAGCCTCAAGGCTGGACCAAGTTTCGCCCAGAGGTCAGGGTCATAAGTTAACATTCTGGGCAGAGGACCGCAAGCCAAGGTACATACATTGTATTTGTAGAGGACCATTAGATCATGTTACATACCAAACATCAAAGGTCTAGGCCTTACAGTTTCAGATTTTTAAAGATTTTACTTTGAAAAACTGATATGCCCTTGGGCGGGGCTATATTTGGTTCGGGGTCATAATTTGAACAATCTTAGTAGAGAACCATTACATCATGCTACATACCAAATATCAAAGGTCTAGGCCTAACAGTTTCGGACAAGAAGATTTTTAAAGATTTTCCTATGAAAAACTGATAAGCCCTTGGGCGGGGCCATTTTTGGTCCAGGGACATAATTCGAACAATCTTTGTAGAGGACCATTAGACCATGCTACATGCCAAATATCAAAAGTCTAGGCCTTACAGTTACAGAAGAAGATTTTTAAAGATTTTTTTATGAAAAACTGATAAGCCTTTGTGCGGGGTCATTTTTGGCCTGGGGGTCATAATTTGAACAAATTTCGTAAAGGACCAGGGCCATTTTTGGTCCAGGGGTCATAATTTGAATAATCTTTGTAGAGGACCATTAGACCATGCTATATACCAAATATCAAAGGTCTAGGCCTTACAGTTTGAGAGAAGATTTTTAAAAATTTTCCTATGAAAAACTGATAAGCACTTTGGCGGGGCCATTTTTGGCCTGGAGGTCATAATTTGAACAACTTTTGTAGAGGACCATTAGATCATGCTACATACCAAATATCAAAGGTCTAGGCCTTACAGTTTCAGAAGAAGATTTTTAAAGATTTTCTTATGAAAAACTGATAAGCCCTTGTGCGGGGCCATTTTTGGCCCAGGGGTCATAATTTGAATGATCTTTGTAGAGCACCATAAGAGCATGCTACATGCCAAATATCAAAAGTCTAGGCCTTACAGTTTCAGATAAGAAGAATTTTAAAGATTTTTCTATGAAAAACTGCTAAGCCCTCGGGTGGGGCCATTTTTGGCCCGGGGGTCATAATTTGAATAACTTTTGTAGAGGACCATTAGATCATGCTACATACCAAATATCAAAGGTCTAGGCCTTACAGTTTCTGAGAAGAGGATTTTTAAAGATTTTCCTATGAACCCATGGGCGGGGCCATTTTTGGCCAGGAGGTCATAATGTAAACAACATTTCGTTCCCCCTAACCACTGATTCCTCTGATAAAATTTGGTTAAAATCGGGTCAGCAGTTTCAGTGGAGATGTTGTTTGAAAATGTGGATGGACGACGGACGCTGGACGAATCGCGGTCACAATAGCTCATCCTGAAAATGGTCACCCCTGGGATGGGGCCAATGTTGACTCAAGGGGCATAAATTATATAACTTTTGTACAGGACCTGATCATGATGCTATGTGCCAAATATGAAATCTAAGAAACTTCCAGTTTCAGAGGAGAAGATTTTTAAAGTTTTAGCTATATGATTCTATTGAAAAGTGGCCACCCATGGGGCGGGCCAATTTTGACTATATGTTTCTACAGAAAACAATGCACCCCTGGGGCGGGGCCAATTTTTACCCCAGGAACATAATTTATATAACTTTTGTAGAGGACCTACAGATGATGCTATGTGCCAAAGTTTAAAGCTGAAAACCCTGTAGATTCAGAGAAGATTTTTAAAGGTTCAAATTGTTTACGACTGACAAAGCACGACGGACGACGCACATCGACGCACGACAGACATCAGGTGATCGCAAAAGCTCACCCTGAGCACTTTGTGCTCTGGTGAGCTAAAAATCAATATTCAAACTATTCATAGACATACCGGTACCATGTCTGGAAATAAATACAGAAAATTATGTAATCCAGACAAATGGGGACAAGTTGCATTCTTTGGGTACATGAGATAAGTTTTTTTTGAAATTCCTAGTTGCCAAAGCCATAGTGGGCATTACTACTACAGTCTGGATCTTGCTTTTGCAGTATGTTCAAAGTACAGTGCAGCGTGAATTCATCATTGTTCATCAAAATTGTATATTAGCTACTTATTCCCATCTCAAAAATGTCATAGTTGGTTGATTCAAAGAGTATGCAAGTTATTTTCTGCTAATTAACACTAAAAGTTGTACACATTTTCATATCATGAACAAATGGCTTACAACCCATTTTCCCATGGCATATATGAATACTGCTCAATACATTTTTTTTGTACTTAGAAAACTGCCAAATGAAATCACTGAAACAACAGGTCAGTCAATAGTTTAAAAACCTTAAAAGAGAATCATCAACTCACAGTGCATGTACATCAAAATGAGTACGTCCAGTACACGTATCTGATATTACGGCAGGGTTAGATGAATGCCGATCCTTTCCACTGGTTTTAGCAGCAATTAAATCTTCTATCTTTTTAATATAAATAACTCTTTTCTTATAATGCTTGTTAGTACTAAGTTAGTACTAACATTCAAATTCTGAAGTCATTTCCTTAAGCAAAAGTTTCAAAATGAGCAGAGAACGTCTTAAACATATTTACATATTTTTATCAATAAATCGATTGTACAATCAATCAGCATTGCTAAACCTTGATTAAATGGGCTAGCCTATTGAGTGATTTGTATTTTAATCTAGTTCTTATATGATGACAAAGTATCCACAAACCTTGGACTGAACTAGCCATTCCCTGTATGGTTTGTTTTGTTTGTCCCGCAGAGGATGATGGTGATGACGATTGTCCTTCATCTTTAAGGTATGATAGAGATGGATACAGTCCTTCCTCTTTATGGAAGTAGCTAGTTGTTTGTTGCTTTACCATGTGTGGTTGTTGTTGTCCATCTGGAGCAGGGGTCCTGGGTAGCTGCAGGGGTCTTCCAGGGACTAAAGTGGTATCCTTATTGATGGGAGGAATTGTTACTCCTTCAAATTTCTGGAATGTTACGGACTGCTGGTCAACAAATGACCCTTGTTTCTGACCCTTTGTTCCATGTTCATCAAATCCTGCATTAACAAAACCCACAGAGAAACCAAACACTAAGTGGTAGTAAAATCCAAGGCATATATATAGCACAAAAACTGTTGAAACACCTTCTTTAACCCATTACCCAATAGGTATGCTTTTTACACCTTTGCAAACAGAGTAAATCCATATCAGGCATTACTGTAGAAACAGTCTGATCAAAGTCTGTTCTGTTTGTTTATGAAGTAATATATAGGTCTAGTATCCAGAGAGGCTAAATATTCCTGTATTCATATACCATTATAAAACTCATCTGATAATAGTCTCTACAATAAATGCACATTTTCAAGAAAATCATAAAACATGCTGCTTAATGTCATTTAGTTTATGACGTCATTTGCTTATTGTTTCAGTTTATTTGAATACCTGATATTATTTGGTCTTGATATCATTACTCATGTTGTGGAGTTGTCTAGAGGGGGAATTTCACTTTAAATTTTGACATGGGTGAAAGTGGGATAAGTTTAGCTATTCTTATGAAAATTGCTATCGAAAAATGACCCTGGAAGACACATGGGAAATTTAAAAGCTTTATAACGATTAGTTTAGAAACGACAGTAAAAAACAGAAAGTGTGACGGACAAACAGACGGATGGATGGACAGATGGCCAAAACCAGAATGGGAGCTTCTCAGCTTCCACTAAGAGGCCATACAAAAGGGCCATTTGTCCAAATTAAAGGGCCACTTTAGGGCCAATATGGCCCCTTCCCATCGGACAGCTGACTTTAAAGGGGCCATTTTGCCCTTGGACACCCTTGTAAGTCCATGACACCAAAACTGGACAGGTTTTTAAGGGCCATTCCTGTAATGTATTTTTTCAATACCCCCCTGACCCCATGATGCCTATAAGGCAATAAACAGGGGGCCATGACCCTTTGCTGTAAAATGGCCCTCAGTATACCTGTCAACCGCTGAAAGGCCCCAAGTCTCTTCTCGATTGCACGGACGGACAGACGGTCCACTAGATTGAACTTTAGGGCCATCTGTCTTAGACAATAAATACAGGACCTTTTCTGTCAAAAAACAGGGGGCCATAGGGCCCACTGACCCTAAGCAGTCCACCAAAGTATCCCTTTGAGGGTAAAATATTAGTCCTTACCTTAGACATGTGGTCTTATTTTAAATGTGGTTATTTACCTCCCCCGAGGCCCTTCAAGGCATTTGCTGCAATTTATAGCCACAAAGTTTGATTAAAATCGGGTCAGCGATTTCAGAGGAGATGTAGTTTGAAAATGTTGCCAGATGCCGGACGACAGATGGACCACAATAGCTCATCCTGAGCCTTCATCTAATACCAAAATTACTAATACAGTACATCAACAAATACCACCAGGGTCTTCAATATCAAACACATGAAAGTTTTCTCTCTATAGCTTTTCATTGGTTTTCTTGTAATATACTTCTGTTCAGCACATTCATAAATGGTTTCTGTAATTGTTAGGCATTTTCATTGCAAGTTGAGACTATCACTTTAATACAAATGTACATGATACCATGGTTTCCTATAAATGAACATCCATGAAGTAAAGATCTAAGCTTTTAATATGCATACACAACACACAATCAACTTCTTACATTCTGCAGTTATAAATTGTTGTCTTGAGTCTTGCAAAGTTTTTTTTACATTAGAACCTCTCTAGAGTGATAATTTAGGATAATTTAACAGGGATATCAATGCAGAACAAAACTCATGCAGAATGTGCCTATGGGAGCTTCTGCAAATATTCCATCCTGCATTAGTTACCACATGTCATAAAATTAAGAAATAGGATTTTTTCAGCAGCCATTTTATAGATGCCGAAAGTGAACTGTTTTCTTCACTGAACTCACTAGATGAACCCTCACTTATTTATATTAAGACAACTCTACAGATTGGTCGAAACAGGTTTGGTGGAGAAATGAAACTTAAGTTTATGATATAAATCCCTTTCTCTATGGTTGTGCATTGTAATGAGGTCGTACTTAACATAACTCAGCAATGCCATGCATAAGAAAGGCTATACTGTAAACGATGTAACACGTCTGCAAACTGTATTGTCTGCTTAAATTTTTTATCTACAAATTCTTCCATTTCTTAATAGAAAACAGTGTCACAGGGTCCAACAGTTTCGACCTGGGTCTCAGGATTTCTTTTGGATCTTAACTGTTTGCATAGGTGTATTTATAGAGTAAACTAAAGGGTTACGAAATACTCTTGAATATTTGATGTCATTATTACATGAATACTGTTGTGTGAAAGTAATTATTGTCAATTCTTGAATATTTGACCTCAGTATTACATGAATAATGTTGTGTGAAAGTATTAAACATCTATATCGTTTGTATAATTATCCTGCATATTGACGACTTGACGACTCTGTAAAAGTCACTTTGTGAAACCATTGTGATAAATAGAGCATTTGCTCCTACAGGAGCATGAGTTAAACAATCAGCTATGAGATAGGAACTAATATTGTGTTCATCGGACATGGATTCCCCCTTCTAGTCATATCTAAATCAACCCTGTCTTTAGGTGAATCAAGAGGGCCATGATGACCCTGTATCGCTCACCTGGTTAGCTATGTTTTCTATATCAAAACTCTGACCATATTACCTTCAGAGATGTTTGAAGATTCCACTATATAACTCTATGTAAACCAACAACCCAAAGGGCAGGGTTACTTACCGTGGACCAATATTTGAATAATCTTTGAGGAGGTCTACTAGATCTTTGTACAGGTCCATCAGATGATGCTACATACCAAATTTGGTACCTCTTAGGCCTTACAGAATTTGACAATAAGATATTTCTTTTTCAGTAAATTTTGTGACCCCTGGGGAAGAGCAAATTTTGACCCTAGGGGCTTCATTAGAACAATCTCGGTAAAGGTTTACAAGATGATGCTACATACCAAATAACAGCTCTAAGCCTTTCAGTTTCGGACAAGAGTATTCTTTAAGTTTTTACAATATAATCCTACCACAGGTGCCCTTTGCATGCTATGTCTCAACAACAACTCCATCACAAATACATTATTTTTTAATCACTTGTCACAAGTATCTAAAACATACCAAAAGATAGTTTTCTGACCAAACCAAAATTATTTATTTTTTTAAACAAGAGGGCCAGAATGGCCCTGAAGCGCTCACCAGACAATCAGAGGAGAAGATTTTCAAAGTTTTCACTATATGTTTCTATAGAGAACTAGCCGGCCCTGGGGCGGGCCAATTTTGACCCCAGGGGAATAATTTAGAAAAACTTGATGGGGACCTGAACATGATGCTATGAGCCAAATATGAAAGCTGAGATTAACCTTCCAGTTTCAGAGAAGAAGATTTTCAAACTTTTCTCAATATGTTTCTATTGAATACTGTCTACTACCCCTGTGGCAGGGCCAATTTTGACCCCAGGGTCATAATTTATATAACTTTTGTAGAGGACCTGAACATGATGCTCTGTGCCAAATATGAAAGCTGAGAGCCTTCCAGTTTCAGAGAAGAAGATTTTCAAAGATTTCACTATTTGTTTCTATTGAAAACTGCCCACCCCTGGGGCGGGGCCAATTTTGACCCCAGGGCCCCATTATTTATATAACTTTTGTAGAGGACCTGAACATGATGCTATGTGCCAAATATGAAAGCTGAGAGCCTTCCAGTTCCAGAGAAGAAGATTTTCAAAGATTTCACTATTTGTTTCTATTGAAAACTGCCCACCCCTGGGGCGGGGCCAATTTTGACCCCAGGGCCCCATTATTTATATAAGTTTTGTAGAGGACCTGAACATGATGCTATGTGCCAAATATGAAAGCAGAGAGCCTTCCAGTTTCAGAGAAGAAGATTTTAAAAGATTTCACTATTTGTTTCTATTGAAAACTGCCCACCCCTGGGGCGGGGCCAATTTTGACCCCGGGGCCATAATTTATATACCTTTTGAATAGGACCTGAACATGATGCTCTGTGCCAAATATGAAAGCTGAGAAGCTTCCAGTTTCAGAGAAGAAGATTTTCAAAGATTTCACTATTTGTTTCTATTGAAAACTGCCCACCCCTGGGGCGGGGCCAATTTTGACCCCGGGCCATAAATAATATAACTTTTGTAGAGGACCTGAACATGATGCTATGTGCCAGATATGAAAGCTGAGAACCTTCCAGTTTCAGAGGAGAAGATTTTCAAAGATTTCACTATTTGTTTCTTTTGAAACCTGCCCACCCCTGGGGCGGGGCCAATTTTGACCCCGGGGCCATAATTTATACAACTTTTGTAGAGGACCTGAACATGATGCTCTGTGCCAAATATGAAAGCTGAGAGCCTTCCAGTTCCAGAGAAGAAGATTTTCAAAGATTTCACTATTTGTTTCTATTGAAAACTGCCCACCCCTGGGGCGGGGCCAATTTTTACCCCGGGGCCATAAATAATATAACTTTTGTAGAGGACTTGAACATGATGCTATGTGCCAAATATGAAAGCTGAGAACCTTCCAGTTTCAGAGATGAAGATTTTCAAAGATTTCACTATTTGTTTCTATTGAAACCTGCCCACCCCTGGGGCGGGGCCAATTTTGACCCCGGGGCCATAATTTATATAATTTTTGTAGAGGACCTGAACATGATGCTCTGTGCCAAATATGAAAGCTGAGAGCCTTCCAGTTTCAGAGGAGACGATTTTCAAAGATATTTCACTATTTGTTTCTATTGAAAACTGCCCACCCCTGGGGCGGGGCCAATTTTGACCCTGGGGCCATAATTTATATAACTTTTGTAGAGGACCTGAACATGATGCTATGTGCCAAATATGAAAGCTGAGAGCCTTCCAGTTTCAGAGAAGAAGATTTTCAAAGTTTGCAGTATATGATTCTATTGAAAACTGCCCACCCCTGGGGCAGGGCCAATTTTGACCCTAGGGCCATAATTTATATATCTTTTGTAGAGGACCTGAACATGATGCTATGTGCCAAATATGAAAGCTGAGAAGCTTCTGGTTTCAGAGGAGAAGATTTTCAAAATTTTACTATATGTTTCTATTGAAAACAAGGCACCCCTGGGGCGGGGCCAATTTTGACCCCAGGGGCATAATCTATATAACTTTTGTAGAGGACCTGAATATGATGCTATGTGCCAAAGATGAAAGTTGAGATCCCTGTAGATTCAGAGGAGAAGATTTTTAAAGGTTCAAATTGTTGACGACGGACGACGAACGACGCACGACGCACGCCGACGGACGACAGACAACGGGTGATCACAAAAGCTCACCCTGAGCACTCTGTGCTCTGGTGAGCTAAAAAATGATTTATTTTTTTTCATGAACCCCCTGCTCTATATAATAAGTAAAAAGTATTCAACTATGGCAGAAATCTGCTAAAAACTTGATGGGTTCATTCACTGTGATTGTCCTTGAAAGCTTATTTGACTACCGATTTCCATAAACTGTGTTACAATACATGGTCATCACAATACTTTACTTTTTCATAACAATCTTCACATCAAGGTTGTTATGTGCGAAAATTTAAACCAAATCCTCTAAATGGTATACATGTATGAGCAGCTGGAAACACAAGAATATTTCAAAGTCAAATAACTCTGGTAGTGGTAAAACAATCACTTCTTTATGAGCACCTTCACATTAGTGTGAAAGTAAATTCTCCCATTGGTATATACTGCAAATTAAAAGTATAAATGTCAAAGTTACCATGTGTTACAGGAGGATCTTGCTTCTGCCCTGGTCGACGTTCTCCTACTTCTCCACTTCCTCCCCTTCCCCAAACTTTTTCTGCTCCTCTTCCATGAACTCCAGGTTTATCAGACATAACTTTCACAGAGTGCTTTTGGGGTAGGGTTCACCTGAACCCCTACACCCCGTTTACTTATCTATGCTCTGTCCCTTGAGGAAAAAACCACTCAAGTGTTAATTGTGTCTAAGTTACGTATCTGCTTTTTTTCACTCACAAATTGTAGACAATTTGTTGACAATAAGCTGAAAAGCACAGATCAAATTAATGTTAGTCATCTCAGCTGAATAAAAGAGGCACATTGGGAGGTTTGCAGTGTAGACTTAGAATAGTCACTATATCAGAAACACAGACAAGAAACATGCATTATAACAACACAAGAAAAGGATAAACAAAACATATTGCAAGTAATCAGAGTTATAATATGTAAATTACAGATCTAATATAGGTTAGTGTCTACCAACTCTACACTGTCATTGTTAAACTATCTTGACTATCGCAATACGTTTTACTATCTGTGATAGTATTGGTTTCAAATGTTTGGATCAATGTACTGACATCGAAACAGCCACCATCAGGTTAAGTCAATCCATCGTTATAACACCCCTGCTAGGAACCCTTACTTACAGGTGAGTATTCTAACAAACAAACAGCAGACTAGACCGGATCCAAAATTACTAAACTCCTCCCCTTTACTTCTTACATCTGACAGGGTAGCCACAAATCAGAGGAAATAAATTTCCCTGACAATTCACTAACATTTCCCTGACATAATTTTAAATTTCCCTGACATGTTACATTGTGACATTTGGTCCTTCTGTCATAAATTATGTTACATTTTTGAGGAACTTTAAAACATATGGTCATCGTTCTCACTTTTTTTCAAAATTCCCTAACAATTTCCCTGACATTTCACAAAACTCCCTGACAATTCCCTGAGCTTGAATTTTTTTAATTTCCCCAACGTGTGGCAACCCTGACTGATACACTAACCCTTTTCTTCATATAAACATGCTTTCATGCATTTGCAAACAGAGTAGAACCAGATCAGATGGTATAGGGGGCCATCTGATCAGGGTCTGCTCTGTTTACAAATGGAATTTGATACATCCGTTTCTTAATTTTCTAACATAGCTACAATCTTACACCTTTCATATTTCATTATAACTATTTTGTCCATGAATATTCAGTAGGTATTGAAATAAATATAGAACAGGGAAGGGGTTAAAGTGCTTGAAAAACAATGATGCCAGTATGGACTCACATCCAAACTCATCACTTACAGGGTGAGTACTGTTCTATTATCAAACTTCATTCATGAAGTTTCTTGAAACAAACTATAACTAAAGTAACTACTGCGCATGCTCATACAATTACAGGTATGTTATAGCAGTCTGCTGAAGATTCTATTAGTTCGTTCTTGTTAATAAATGACACGACTGTGTTTGACTCACTTGAGGCCATTTATGTAATAGATACAGTACGAGTCTTACTACCAAAGTGTCTTCTTACATCCGTTATCAGGACAGTTTGTTCGCATGACCGAAGACACTTGTCTGAGGTCTGGTGAACAAACTGTCCTGATAATGGTTGTAAGAAGACACTTTGGTAGTAAGACGAGTACATGTATCTTACTTGTACGACGGTACGTTGTAGACTTATAATTTTGATTAAAAATGAATAAAATGAATATTTCACAAATGAGTACAAAATGTTTCCCCCTTGGTTCACCCAATTCAAATTACAAAGAAGCCGATCGTTGATCTCTAAATAGCCACCGGCCACATAGTGGCTCGAGCACTACCCTGCACGAGTAAATCGTGACCCGTGTTTCCAACATACATGTATCACATGTGTACTAGTATAGCTGGTGTGCAACAAGTGTCCTGACAGTGTCTTCTTATGTTATTCCATAACTGTTCATTACACCTGATTAACCCAGATCAGATGTTGAGCAATTCGGCTTCTGAGCTGGCTCTAAGCAGTTAGATAGTTCATGTTTAGTCTGCATTTATACAAGTGGAGGCGTTAAAGAAAGCTGCAGACGACATGCTTAGCAGACCCGTTTACACTCGTGATCGGGATTAGTGGAGCGACAATCGTGTTACGTTGCTACTACACAGCATGGAGCATGTGACATTGGGCGATACTTCCAAATGCACGGGCTAGATCCTAGGTAGATATGTTTTAACCACAAAAATCATGTGCGTACAAAAGTGTCCACTTACAACCGTTATCAGGACACTTTTTCAATAGCTCAATTGCTGGGGGTCTGTCGTACAAATTATTATACTATCAATATACATTTGTACGGATAGACAAAATAACAAAACAATTTTAAGTACTCTACCAAAAATGAGTGAACTTGACTGCAAAAAACACATTTACTATATTTTTCACTTTTACTTCCTAACCCATTACCTCATAGGCTATTTTTAGATCCAACCACTTTGAATAATCTACCAAAAAGGAGCATTAACTAGAGAAAAGGAAAATTCCAGAATTTTGTAGTTTGAAACCATTGTGATAAATAGAGCATTTGCTCCTGTAGAACAGGGCCATGTAACCAGTATTCCGGGCTCGATAACTGAATAGAAATAACCAATAGTGTCTTAGATGAAGTTTCATACAGATCATAAGGGTTAAATTGAGGGGTCACATTGCAGAACAGTAGCTGTGTCATTTGACTCATCAGCCTATCGTGTTTGCTTAGAGATAAAAGACTATGGTGTGTCTGATTCTAAAAACTATGTATCAATTTATGGCCGACCTCCCATTATATATTACTTATATCTTATAAATTAACCCTTTTATCCATACATAAACATTTCATCACCTATATACAAACAGAGTAGATTCAGATAAAGCTGATCCTGGAACTGCCTCATCAGAATCTACTCTGCTTATGACATATTACATGTCTGACATTTCTCTTGTACCAAAGGTAAGACAAATACATACATTGTATATGTGCCAATACTTAAATATAAACTTCATTAAGACTGTGTAGTTGGTGGAGCTCAACATGAAAATTCTTGATGATTAGGTCTTATTCATGAAGGTCTTATTTATGAAGTAAAGGTTTTTAAAACCAGCTATGCTTGACTACTTTTTAGAAGTGTATTGGGTAGACGATTCTAATAAGTGGTTATACAAAACGTTTTTTGGTCAGAAATAAGAAAGTTGGCACAATACAACCTTATCAAGGCATATTTAGAACAAATGAACCATGGAGGAATATTCCAAAAGATCTACTTTATGATACAACTTTGTTTATTCCCATCTCACGCATTCAGTTATTTTCTATCATGCGTGTTGAAATTTAATAAAGCTGTTGATGGGAAAGTCCAGTCTGAAAGCCATGCAATTTTCCGCAAACGTTTTTTTAATACTGGTGTTTGGTAGAAAGTGCCTCAAGGCCGCAAAACATAGATTAGCATGTAACCCACCTGTATGCCTCAACGCTTTTTTCACCGACATTTTTGGTTATGCCATAAAATATGTCTGATATCAATGCAGTTAGTTGTGGAAATGGGGACTTTTTTTTGGCCTACTGTCCAGGTGAGAGAAAATCACATATTTCGTTGACATTTTGGTGCGGTACTGAACTTCTGGTTTCCGCCTCAACTACAAGGCCGTTGGTAGCCGGCGTCAAACTCCTCACAGTGATCTCCCTTGTCTCTCAATTATAGCGATATTGGGAGATCACTGTGTTGGAGGCTGTTATCATGTATGAAGAAACACTTGATTAGTTCACATTTAATATGCGCCCGAGCAACTTCGATTTGAGAGTCGTTTTCTCTGCTTTATAAAAGGTGTCTAGAGCAATTGGCGAGATTTTATCATTTTAGATTTTAATTTTACGATGTGTAGATATTGTACAGGGATCGTTTTGGTATGGACCCGTACGGGCAAAAAATGATACGTAACCAATACGTATGGATTCAAATTTCTATCTGTACGGACTGGCAAAATATATTTGTCCATACAATACGGATGTATGAATACTATGTGGAGCACTGTTTAGAATCTTCTATTCGACTTTAATGAGTGTCAACAGAATAGGATTAGGTGGAGAAATGATTATTATACTGTTTGAATACGCACCTGGCTCTGGCTTGGGTCGTTTACGCAGGTCAAATCCAAATAATTGTCATAAATAGCTCATTGTCTAGAGTGGATATTAATGTGTAGTAAGACAAAGGTAAACATGGATCTTTATGTGAGTACAAACCATCTGATGGTAAATATTTGATTGATTCCAGATATAAATCCTCTGTGATTTCAATTTAGCAGTGCACGTAAGGACGATGTGATATGCGAGAGCTTTTTCGAAAACGAAAGTAGAAAATATATTTTCATTAAATCTCTTTTTCAGATCCATTCAATGATTGACAGCTTACGATTGACATTAATATAAATATGAACAATAGTACTGTAATAGAATAAGTTCAAAAATACCGATAATTATCAAAAATAATTAATTTTGTCACCTGCCATGGTATCTTGGGATTTTCCAACTCGCCCTTCTTTGAAAACGAAACTAGTCGTTAAACGAACGTCTATTTTCGTACATTTCCGTAATAAGGACATTGAAAAAAATAAGCAGAATAATTTCAAAAGGTTAACAAAAATAAACAAGCCATCAACAGTAAATAATATGAACAAAAAAATTATTAATACTATTGAAGAAAATAAAAAAAGAATTTAAATGTTGACATGGGTATGTATAACAAACCGTCCCATTGCGCCGCCACTCATTTTGCGAATTACAGTCATCCGGCCCCAAGTCAAACCGGCCCCTGGTCAAACCGGCCTCCAAAAAGTCAAACCGGCCTCATATGAAATATTTTTTTGGTCACACCGGCCCCACAGTTTAAAATAGATGTTCTAAACATGTTGTTTTTTTGTTTTTTTGGTTTTTTTTTGGGGGGGGGGGGGGGGATTTAGTTTCGTAATGTAGTTTCATATTGGAAATATTTTGGCCATTTGGAAATATCTGCATATTAGTGTATTCTATTCGGCTCGCTTTTAGATTAATGAAGTTAATGCCAATTAATGGCACGCATTTCGGTAGGTGTGATAATCCCATTAATGGCACGAGTGTGTATGTATATTTACGATAATCCAATTAGACACGCGTTCATTGTGTCAGTTGAATGAACATTATTATTGTTTATCTTGGTTATTAGGCATATTTGCATGCGAAAATGAATTAAGTAATTTTTTGGCAACTGTTTTAAAATAGTGTCATCCAGTGAAATTTTTGATTTTTTTTCCAAACCAGAACTTAGTATTTCCTATTTCCTTCCTTTAAACGTGTATTAATGTACTTACAAACAGCGTAGGAGCCGTGTGATCAGGATCTGCACCGTTTGCTCATGGAATTTGAAAAAAACCTTGATAAGCACAATGTATTAATTGAAACTTTGGAATGAATATCGAAGATTGAAATATTTAAATCTTGTAATGGAAAAAATTCTCGAATCAAACTGGGTGACACGGTTTATTAATATGGAAAGAAGCTATACTATGTGACGACCAACGTTAATGAAGCTACAAAAAAAAACAACAGAACACTGATCCGATGTTTGTAATATTTAATAGCACATATATCAAGTCAATTCAAGAAATAAATATTATAAACTTTTTTAAGTATATTTAAAACACTTTAATCTATGAATTAGTCATTATGTACGAAATAATGATAATTAATATTTATTTTTATCATGGCTTTGTTTAGGCAGACACTATGGAATCGGGGATATATGTAGTAGACTTTATTAAGCAAAGAGAGCACACCCTGATCAAAAAGCTACTTTATAAACTGTCTGATCTGGGTCTACTCTACACACGCGTACATTTAATTGCACATACCAAGTCAATTCAAGAAGTAAATCTTATAAAGTATATGTTTAACCGTTTAATTTTGATCTTTGAATTAGTCATTGTATAAGAATTGATGACAATTAATATTTATTAAATTCATAGAATGTGTTAAGCAAACAGAGCAGACCCTGATCAAAAAGCTCCTTTATAAACCATCTGATCTGGGTCTACTCTGTGTTAATATGACAGTCAACTATTATCTAAGTTATGCTCATAAATAATCAAGGAGTAATTGGGTAACATACATAGACACTTATACATACTCCCAACCACATAGAATTAACATAAATAGAAAAATATATACTCTAAATATCATATAATTAACCCTTTCCCTCATGTAAACGTGTTTCCCTCATATAATAGTGTTTTCAAGCGTTTTCACACATTTGCAAACAGAGTACACATATGGGATCTGTTTCTATAATGTATAACATTGTTACAATGTTTCACCTTCCATATTTCATCATAAGAATTGTGTACATGAATATTAAACATATAACAGGGAAAGGGTAAACATGTTCTCGAAATGCAGTCTAAGACGTGTCGTCGTCATCCCGACGGGCTATCCTGGGTTGATACATGGTCGAGACTTTCTTAAGGAGGCTCGTTGCCGTCAGCTCGTTGGCACGGTAGCTGAAAAAGGTAAAACGGTTCTGTTAATATTTGTACAGATATACATATATACTTATATTCATTAATCACATGTACATTTACAATTTACCAAATCAAATAAAAATGTGTATTTTCTGTTTGTGGTTGTTTAAATGGCAGTTATACATGAATGTTAAAGTAAAAAGTTTAGTAAAGCTATGTTTCACTAGTCATCTGTTCTGACGTGTTTATTGTTGGTTTTCATAATATGTTTTTTATCATATTCATAATTACCTTTCCCAGACAGCGAAGATTCTGGCCTGCATGGTCCTGTACGACTGTCACTGTAAGCGTCGTAGTTTCATCTCACTCACGAGGCGGACCTGGCCTTCAACGTGTGTCGCTTCGTTGAAAAGATGCCTTACCAAGGTGTAGAATGGAGGCGACACTCGAGCAGTCGTATTCAGACGTCTGTGCCAACCTGAAACATAACATAACATAATATTTATTGGCAGTAAACATTTTACAATTTACCGAAAAGCTCATATACAAATGAGCACTGTCACAAAATATCACACGATATAAGAACAAATTGTAAACCCGGACCGTCTCTTCTATGTCTGCTCTGTTATCCCATTCTAATAACAATTTCATTTACTTCATGATGTCATTATTGTTAATAGGAAAATTAAGCGAGTTGAAGGTTGATAACATATCGCAGCATTTGTAGTGTATTTATATCACATCACTTTGGTATAACTAGTATTTGGTCTCAATCGGATGTTTTCATTTAACCCTCCACTTGTACACAGTGCAGATATATGTAATTATACAATAGGGCATGGATAAAGAAGGAGAAATGTATTTTAAAATTCAGCAACCGAAGGGTTAACACGCTCTGATCGTAATCTGCATATTTTATGGTGATTTATCATTCAATGCACATACCTTCAACGTCATTGTTGGTCCTAGCACACTCCACGACGAAATCGGCCAGATCGTTGACGTTATCCATGTTCGTCTTATGTACGTGAATAAGGGCTGAAGGTGGTCGGCGGAGTTGAAGGTCTCCAGCGCATCAAATGTCTCCTCGATATGTTCTGCTCGAAAGGGTCGCGCATAACCTGAAAATAGTAAAATAATAAATAAATAATTCCACCCTCTCTTGCTTGTCTCGTCTATATACATGCATGTTACTAGTGAATACTCTGATGAGACAGTAGGAAATGTCTTATCCTGGTCTGCACTATTTACAAGTTGATTGTGCAACAGCACTATTTGAAAAATATGTTCAGCAAGAGAAGGTTTAAAAACAAAAACTATGCAAACAGTTGGATCCTGATGAGACGCCTATATTGTAACTGTTACTATGTTTTTGAAACAAAAAAGTAGAAAATCAAAATAATGATTAATTGTAGCAGACGACAAAATTAGCAGACAACATAAAATGGCATCGAAAGGGTTAATTCACGATTGTTGTTCGAATTCCTCAATTACCTTGTACGTTCCGTCTAAGTACCAACGTCGCGCCTGCGAGAGGATATCTAGCTGCCCATCGGTGGCGAATATCAGGTGCCTCTCATCGTCTACCTTGACCTCTCTGCGGAAGAAATCTTCCGGCATTGCAGCATAATCCAACTACAAATTCAACATCACAACAAGGTTATCGATCAGTAATATTTTTAATGCAACCAGTCCAAGGTTAAAGATCAGGGTCTACGCTGTTTGCAATGTAATCATTTTCGTGCAATCAATCTACGGTTAACGATTAAAAAACGGTCATGGTCTACTCTGTTTGCAATGTTATATGTTTAATGTAACGAGTCTAAGGTTAACGGTCAGCGTTTACGCTGTTTTCGCAATGTAATATTTGTAATGCAACTATCTACGTATTTATCGGATCAGGGTCTACGCTGTTTGCAATGTAATATTTGTAATACAACCAGTTCATCAACGTATTTATCGGTTAATGATCAGGGTCTATGCTGTTTGCAATGTAATATTTTTCACGCAATTAGTCTACAGTTAACGATTAAAAAACGGTCATGGTCTACTCTGTGTTTGCAATGTAATATTTGTAATGCAACTATTTACGTATTTATCGGATCAGGGTCTGTTCTGTTTACTAACCTCAAAATCCATGTCTATTGGCTCATCTGGGCGCATGTCTCGTCTGAACCTGTTCACTACTCGGGCCACGTAGTCGGACCGCATGTCCCCCAACACCGACAATACCCTCTACTGACTCAGATGCTGCTGTAACAATGGAGGAGGCTGACCTCCAAGTATCCTGGGCTGCTGTAGATTTAGCCTGAAGTATTGAAAGATAATGCAATTCTTAAAGACAATGCAATCGTAAAATAATTACTATTTACAATTAAGTATGTGACCCTTTCCTTCAAAAATACGCATTGTCACTTGTAATATCTGGGTCTGCTCTGTATACCTCGTAAGTGTTGTCAGATATATTCCACCATTGGATGTACCAAGATAATCTACGAATTTTTACACAAATTTGTTAACCCGAAATCGTCAAACAAAATTTCCGTGAACTCTCCCTTGTAAATCTTGACAGAAATAGTCCACCATTGGATCTAACAAGAAAATTAATTTACGAAGTATACAGCTGAAATCAATTTTTAACAAGAGTACCGCATACGGTACATAATTCGCCCACTTGCAAACTTTCTCCTATTCAACATGCCTTATAAGTGTTGACATTTTCTAATCTGTGCTTCAGATCTTGATTTCCATATTTTGGTGATACTATTTTTTGAAAAAATGAAGTGAATATCTTATTAAATAAAAAAATTACAGCTAATCCTCATTTTTGCAGATTTTTGCAAAGTGCAACGGCCATAACTCTGTAAAGACAAACTGAATGAACCTCAAAATAAACTCAGCTTCAAATTTTGTTGCTTAAAACATTTGTGTTAAGTTTCATTTATAACATTTTAATAGTTTTCCGAGAAAACAACAGACAAACTAAAAGTTGACCGACTAACAAAGACACGAACACACGAAGTTCAAGGACCATAACTTTAGCATAAAATGACATATCAAAACCCCCGCAAAATATGTGAAAATTCACATTAAGGTTAAACCATAAAAAAAATTGAAGTAAATATCAGTTCAAATGAAAAAGTTATGGCCATCCTCATATTTGCATAGATTTGCATTATTTTTTTTAAGTGCAAGGGCCATTACTCTGAAAAAAAAAATCAAATGATCCTCAGAATCGACTTAGCTTCAGGTCTTGATGCATTAAACATGTGTATAAAGTTTCATTAATATCTGTCAAACATTTTTGCCAGAAAACAGCGGACAAACTATTTGCATATATTTGCAATTTTTTTTAAGTAAAAGGGCAATAACTCCGAAAGGAAAAATCAAATAAACCTCAAAATCGACTCAGCATCAGATCTTGATGCATTAAACATTTGTATGAAGTTTCATTAATATCTCTCAAACAGTTTTCCCAGAAAACAGCGGACAAACTATTTGCATTATTTTTTAAGCACAAGGGCCATAACTCTGAAACGAAAAATAAAATGATCCTCAGAATCAATTCCGTTTCAGATCTTGATGCACTAAATATTTGTGTGAAGTTTCATTAATACCTCTCAAATAGTTTTCCCAGAAAACGGCGGACAAACTATTTGCATATTTTTTTAAGGACAAGGGCCATAACTCTGAAATGAAAATGAAACTGATCCTCAGAATCTACTCAGCTTCAGATCTTGATGCATTAAACATTTGTGTGAAGTTTCATTAATATCTGTCAAATAGTTTTCCCTGAAAACAGCAGACAAACAAAACGGACGGACGGACGGACAGGGCCACGACAATATACAACCACCTTTATTAGGTGGGCGTATAAAAATTGTTAAGCCTAAACATTCAAACAAACCTTTCGTGGACGATGTAAGGCTCAATGAAGGTCCTGTCGATCTGAATGGACTGGTCAGCGTCATCAGATAATAATACGTCTCCGCCATCAGTGGATGCTCGTTGTCCTCAATCTCCATGGACTGGTCACCGTCATCAGATAATGATACGTCTCCGGCATCAGTGGATGCGTCGTTGTCCTCAACCTCCATGGACTGATCATCTTCAGCAGCTGTCAAAACGTCACAACCTCGACAAGTGAAGACAAGATCCTCTTTCAGACGAATGGCCTGTCTATACTGATCTTGTGAGATTCTGGAAATATACATACTTTTTTGGAACACACGCATCTCAATTAAGAACAATTCTAATAATAATGCCGACAGTCTCCTATAATTTTTTGAAGAATGGCTGTGTACATGTTATGTTGGTTAAAAACCCTATGTTTTGTAACTATTTACTTATGTACATGGATGATACTTAAATGAAAAAAATAAAATATAATATTAAAAACCTATGTTTTGTAGCTATTTACTTATGTACATGGATGATACTTAAAAAATAAATAAAATATAATATAATATAATATACAGAACGCAATTATTCATATATTTTATTTAACTATCGAGAGTTTGTGCATGCAAACACCTCGATCTATAGCAGGCAAAGTGTTAACTTTTTCCTGGTCTATCCTTACTTAAACTTTGAGTAATACCTACTTAACCCTTTCCCTGTTCTATATTTAGTCCAAATTTCCATACCTACTGAATATTCATGGACAAAATAGTTATAATCAAACATTGAAGGTGGAATATTGTAGCCATTTTAGAAAGTAAAGAAACAGATCCTCTAGGAGCCGTCTGATCTGGGTCTACTCTTTTTGCAAATGCTTGAAAACACGTTCATATGAGGGAAAGGGTTAATTATTATTTTGGGACAAAATTGATCTAATGAAAGGTGAAACATAGTTTAGACATTTTTGAAAGTATTTTATCAGCGTCTGCTCTGTTTGCAAATGAGTGAAAACACGTTTATAAATATAAGTATTATAAATATAAGTGTCATATTTTATATCTATGGAAAAAGAGAAAAATGCATTTAGCAACAAGAGATGTCACAATCACGTGACAAATGCCCCCAAAAATTGTACCCTGTGGCCTTGACCTTTGACCCATGGACCAGGGAGTTGACACATCGTCTTTGTGTGGTGAACATTTGTGCCAGGTTCCTTTGAAATCCATTCACAGATAAACAAGTAATTGTACCCTGTGACCTTGACCTTTGACATATGGACCAGGGAGCTGAATGCGACACATCGTCTTTGTCTGGTGAAATTCTGTGCCAAGTTATATTGAAATCCATTGATAGATAAAGATGTTACAGACCGGACACGAAATTTGTGACAAAGTAATTGTACCCTGTGACCTTGACCTTTGACCCATGGACCAGGGAGTTGAAAGCGACACATCATCTTTGTCTGGTGAACATTTGTGCCAAATCATATTGAAATCCATTGATATGTAAAGAAGTTGCAGACCGGACACGAAATTTGTGACAAAGTAATTGTACCCAGTGACCTTTGACCTATGGACCTGGGAGTTGAAAGCGACACATCGTCTTTGTGTGGTGAACATTTGTGTCAAGTTATATTGAAATCTATTGATAGATAAAGAAGTTACAGGCCGGACACGAAATATGTTACAAATTAATTGTACCCTGTGACCTTGACCTTTGACCTATGGACCTGAAGGTTGAACGCGACACATCGTCTTTGTGTGGTGAACATTTGTGCCAAGTTCTATTGAAATCCATTGATCGATAAAGAAGTTACAGACCGGACACGAAATTTGTGACAAAGTAATTGTACCCTGTGACCTTGACCTTTGACCCATGGACCTGGGAGTTGAACGCGACACATCGTCTTTGTGTGGTGAACATTTGTGGCAAGTTATATTGAAATCCATTGATAGATAAAGAAGTTACAGACCGGACACGAAATTTGTGACAAAGTAATTGTACCCTGTGACCTTGACCTTTGACCCATGGACCTGGGAGTTGAACGCGACACATCGTCTCTGTCTGGTGAACATTTGTGGCAAGTTATATTGAAATCCATTGATAGAAGAAGAAGTTACAGACCGGACACGAATTTGGGACGGAAGGACAGACGGACGGACGGACAGACGGACAGACGGACAGACGGACTGACGGACAGACGGACAGACGGACAGACGGACAGACGGACAGACGGAAGGACGGACAATTCGATTACTATATGCCCGCCTTTGGGGGCATAAAAATGCATGTAGCACGTGTCCATGTTAATTTAATCAGTGTCACATACTGATACATCAATCCAATCGGCTTATCGGCGGTACCTGTGATCTCGGAGTGGACAACATCTACACGTGCCTTAAATTAATCAGCATCAGAAAAGGTAGCGAAACGTCCGTCAGCCTTACAGACAGACCGACAGACAGACTATCACACAGGAGAACATGGTAGGGACTTGATAATTAAAGCATGGAATATATCTTTAATATAATTATGGCCGCTTGAAGCGTTTTCAGTATAATTACCATGATAATATATCTTGAAAATATATTACAGAAAATCTTCAGAATGATGACTAGCTACTCTACCCCCCTCTATTTAAATCATGTAAAGTTTCACTAGAAATATACCTACAGTTTCAACCAGTTTGATACCTGATGAGATGCCGAGTGATGTCGACCTCTAATCTGGGTCCTAATTGTTTACACAACCCACAACGTACTAAAGTTTAAATAATACTGAATATACTTTGCAGTTAGCACTCTGTCGCTTTTGTAGAAAGAAAATTAGTTTTAAATATTACTGTCTACATGAGTAGGTATATACTGAGTGCACGTGCACACGAACTGATTGACTTCAATTGTAGTCAAATAAATTTTGATGGTATTCTCATTCTAGTTTTGGACAGACATTATATATATATATATACATGCAGAAAGACAAACAGATACACAAGGGGAAAATGGTAGGGAATTAATAATTAAATTTAACAAACCAGTAATGCACGTGTACAGCAAAAGCCAGAAACAATGATTGATTTCTATTGTAGTCAAAATAAATCGCGAAAGCTGTATTTGATGGTATTCTCAACTTATTTTTGGACATACACATTGCTATACAGACATAAGGGGAACATGGTAGGAACTTTATAATATAAATTAACATACCCGTATTGCACGTGCGGTGCTGCCATCTTTCACATGAGTCACATGTCCATGTAACTGCCTGCTGTAAAGGCCAAATCAATTCCCCACAATCTATACAGTTGTCTGTCATTGTCACACAGCACAATTACACAATTAACACAACACCAATACGAGAAGAATTCAAAGTCAGAATAAAAATTGCAATTAATCACATAAAAATACCAATCACATATCCGATGGTTCACATGGAATAAATTAATAGAAACAAATTGGTCCAGTACAAAATAACGATGATATATCCAAGAAGTTAATAAAACACCGAGAAACAATCACATAGTAATAACTTGTTGATAGTGAGAAATACATGAAATCATAAACTTTATTTATACTTACCATTTTTCACTCACCTCGCAAATTATCGCTCTTCAAAAATACCGAAAAATAAATTAACTTGTTTATTGACTGCACCGAACAATAAAAACAATGGGATTAACACCGTAAAGTACATTTGTGTGTTACCGCCCCATGCATACGTTAGCAAATTAGTGCTCATCTTTAACAACCATAAAATGGATTAACACCTTTAGGTACCTTTAATGACATGTGCATAACATGCCAATTAGTCGTTGTCTGTACATAGCTTAAACTAATATATTAATGTGTTAATTGTGCGGTTATATTAAAGTCACACAAAACTAATTAATGTGTGTCTTAAAATTAATTAGTGTCTTACGATAAGTGTTAAAATTTCGGTTACATTATAGGCACACATTTAAAAAAAAGTGTTAATTGGTTTGTAAAATTTACGGAGATATATGATTTCACCAGATCAAATGATTCTCGATCATTACATTTTATGATACATAATAATATAACATTACATTTGAGGGTTTTTTTATGAGGCCGGTTTGACCATCAAAAAATATTTTGGGGGCCGGTTTGACCAAAATGAGGTCCGGTTTTACTTTTTGGAGGCCGGTTTGACCAGGGGCCGGTTTGACTTGGGGCCGGTTTGACTTTTTCCCCATTTTGCGGGATATTTTCGCGAGACTCTTTAACCAAATGAGTTTGGAATTCATACGAGCAGGTGGATGTGCGGATTGATTGATTGATGAATGGACTAAGTGAATCAGTGAGTGAGTGAGTGAGCAATCGATCAATAAATTTATCGATTGATTGATTAATAGACTGACTGACTGGCTGATAAAATGATTGGTTGATTGATTGATTGATTGATCTACATCTACAAGGATACTCCCAACAATCAATCTCTGATCATAACTGGGAGGTCGGGGACAGTTGTTAAAAACCAACGGTTATGTTACATGAATCATGTTACATGATATTCCGTATTAAAAGAGTAAACAATACTAGCTACAATACCACTGTCTGTCAACAACTCGGGAAATAGCTAGGTAAAACTACTAAGCGAAGTACGAAGCGAAGAAAGTGATAAAACTGACCAACATATATATTCTTTATTTCCTCCAATGATGGAGATCATTTCACAAACAAGCATATAAATGTGTACAAGTGCTCACTGTGGTGCAAGCTGTACGGTCGCAAATGTTTAGACTTTTCTAAGATGGCGGACAAAACGGATGCTGAAAGGTAAGCATCACATTTTTACACTGTTTAAACTATGTAGATCTTTCTTTCAGTCACTTAATTGGTTCCATAACACAGAATTATAATGCCCGTCAATAGCGGCGTACCCCCTTATGGTTCATGTCTGTGTGTAAGGTTCAAAATCTTCGGCAAACTTTGCAGAAACTGAAAATCAGAAATCGAATCGAGGAGGTCATATTTTGCCTTATTGTAAGCTTACCAACTACGCTAAACATTTTCTAATACTGTGAATATATGTATCTGAGCCCGATATTAACGCTGAGTTACCTAGTTTGTGGCACAAATCTACATTTTGTCTTTTGGAGACGTTTGAAAATAATGTTGAGTGTACGGTTTAGCCATTAGAGGTAAAAGTGCACTGTACGGTTTAGACCCGATGTTTTTTGTACGGTTTAGCGACGATTTTCTTCCGAAAAACTGTACGGTTTAGACACAAAACAAATGCTACCATTTGAATATGCGCCGTAGGTCTATATAGTATAATCCCAACTATTTATTATGGATCTTCCTTCATGCAATGTATGTTATGACATGTTATGTTATGTTAATTACGACAGCATATCACAAAAATAAGGATCGAGATCAGAAGCACAGTCACTGTTTTTCAATAAACAGGTCCAATAAACACAACCATTGTGTTAGAATCTGAAGGTTGCAAATAGACCGTCATAGTTGGTTTGTTATATTCAATGAACAGATGCTGAACTTCAGCCAAAATATTGGATGCATCATGACAGCTATAGCCGAGATATGGGGTTCGAACAAATGCACCCTATTATCAGAAAATTTGTGTTGAAAATGTACGTTACAATAGACCCTGAAACTGAATCGCATTGTTATTGTGGGTTATAAACAATTATTTGCACCTAGTTTTGTTGTCATTTTATTGAAAAATAACCAATGGACAAATACACATAAGATAAAAAAAATTGCGCTTTATATTTATCAAGATATTATCATTGAAAAAAGGTAAATATTTTAAACTGGAGGAGCCAAGATTATTTTCAAACTATTGCTGTTTTCATTTAATAAAGAAACACCATCCACCAGTTGATGCATTTATTATGGATTTAAAACATAAACTGTGATTCAAATTCAAACAGGAAATAACATTCTCAAAACCATATCTGCTACTTGTGAAATCGTGTCAATGTATCTAAGGAAGTGTCAGATTGTCACGGACATTTTATTTGAAATAGTACAAAGTATTCCTACACTTATCATCACATTTTCATATACATGAATCAGTTATGACTCTTATGTGTGATAAACATGATGAAAAGAATTGTAGAACGTGTTTTAGGTCAAATACCCGGAAAACTGCTTCAAATTTTACATGATTTACGTATAAAACAGACAAAATGCAATCAAAACTACAAAAAAACCCACTATTTTTTCCTATGAAAACGCAACAATTAGAGCATAGCATACATCAAGTAAAACACTATTCATTTGTTTGTTCATTTTATCTCATAATGTCTTGTTCTTGTTAGAATGCTAGCGTCTTTATTATATTTGTTAAGTAACGTACATTTTGGTAACGAACATTTAAATGTCTTTAATTGATTTTAGACTTGATTTAATTGATTTTAGAATGGTATCTGAATAGCAAAGACATATCAATTGGTTTACTAATTCATGTGCCTTTTCTACTCTGGTACCATTTTAAAACAATGTATAGCAATCTTTGACCATGTTGAACAATAAACAATGCGAAATGCATGGAAGCAAACAGTTTAAACACAAACAGTAAACGCAATTGTCAGTCATAAATTTTGTGACTAGCATAATATTACTGGACTAGATCAGGCAGTAGGCTTTCACACTGAGTATTTTATTTAATACACAAACATAAGCAGTTTTGTGTTTCAAACAAGATCCTCAGTATAATTTGTTTACACCAATTTCTCAGCAAACAAAGCTGCAACGAGGTTTACATCATTATCAGTAAGCTTGTACATTCTCTTTGACTTTCCTGTAGCAATTAAATTGTCCAAGACGCATAGAATGTCACTCGTTTTTAACCAGATCTTGTCTGGTCGAGAAGGCCACTGGTAAAACTGCTTTCGTTTCTCCATAAATGTTATTTCTACTTCAGAGTCATCTTCATCAATATCAACAATCTGCCCTATATACCACTTGCTATCATAAGTTGCTGATACAAACTGGCCTACTTCAAACACCACCGTCACTGAACTCGGGTCAGATTGTTGTTTACACGATGGTTGAAGTTCAGGCCCAGTTTCAGGAAGAACGTTGGGGGGAGTTGTGTTCCTCGTTGCTTCTTGTCTCCAGGTATCACACAAGTTTCCGAGAAGACATGTCTCGCAATAACAACTGACGTCTCGTACTTTTATCTGCGACTGTCCAAGTCCGACAGTTGCATGGACCTTCATAGTATTTCTTACCACTTTGAGTTCTCTTTGTTTGGCACACTCCTCTGCTTCAGCACACTTTGTACTTGGAACATATCTAAATGTTACATGAGTCATACTGGAATCTACAGCCCATTCGTAGAAACCCCTGGCATCTTGTATCAGAACTTTCCCGCTCCTGATGGCCTGATCTGCTAAGCGTTTGCATGTGCCACCGAGCCCATCACATGGCCCCTTGCCATGTCCACTTTCAAAGTAATTCCAGCGAGCTTTAATACCATGAGCTTCTGTGTGATTGGCTACAAAATCAAACACATGCTTGTTCCGATATTGACTGCTTGGGCTGTCTGTCCAATAGTGTATAGTGTCCAAATTGCTGTCAATGGATTTTAGATCTGGCATAATTGCGTTGATGAATGCCAACACAGTAGAAGACTTATGTGCCATTTCGTCCGAAACTATTATGTAGCTCTTATGTTGCAGGCTTCCATGTGGATCTTTGAAATACGCTACAACGGGGTGCAATGTCACACTTGTTTGATTGAAGTATGCACTCTGAACTTCTTCCAAGGATTTACAGGAATAATTTTCTGCAAAGTCCATTTGTAGAATAATTTGATGTGGAGGGAGGTTCTCTTTTAAGTGACGGATTTGATGATACTGTGTTTTGACCCTTTGCACATGTTGTTCAAAATCCTTCATCTGGTTATCAAAGTGTGTCACCATTTCGTCTCTTGTAAGTGTGGTCTGGACGATCTTTGTGACATATTTCTTTTTTCCTTTTTCTTCTACCTCAATGCGTTTCCACTGACTTAATATCACGTTTTCACCAATGCTTTCTCTTATGGTATCTAAGCTTGGTTTCTGATCCAGTACTGATTCGGGATTTGAAGGCAAAGATGTACCTGCTGTTCGTAGTGATTTGACGGTCATTGCAGCATTCTGATGTCTTGTACAGAGGCATGTGTGGCGACTGATGAATGATGTCAGAAGAACATGCTTTGGTCTGGCTCTTGTAAATGATGTAAAAGACAAGTCTGCATTTGGGTTTTCAGCCTTGAACTTTTGATACAGGTTTGACAGATAATCTGTGAGGACATGAATTTGCTTAGAGTTACCTTTGCCTTTTCCTACTTTCTTTGCATCATTTTTTCCTGGCTGTATACGTGAATTGGCTTCCCTTTCCATAAACTGTATCACCATGTCCCTGTGCTTCTGTATCTTACAAAACCTGCTCTGCTTTCCATCCTGTTCATGCTTTGATTTCGTTAATCTATGTCTGCAAAGACCTGTCTTTTTACTTAATAGCAAACCACACCTGTATTTCTTAATTATGTTTCCAGACACGATATTGTGTATAGCCTTTACTTTCTTTGGTGTCCTCTTTCTCGATGCTTTTATTTCACTTGCAATTACATTGCCCAAAAGAAGTGATTTTCTTATTTTCAGTTTCTGCTTATCACTGAGTCTTGCCTCATTCATCAGTGTTTCTGTCTGCTTTTTGGGCGTACTGTGTTGTTGGGCTTTGTCAGTTGGTTTCGCTTTCATTCTTTGTATTGCTCGTTGTGTGGATCTGAATTTTCGTAGGATGGTGTCCCTTTCATTTTCCAGGTGCTTTATTCTTGAATTTGCAGCAGACAGTTCTCTCTTCCACCTTTTTAATGCACCATCTCTCCTGTTTGGAAATTCCAACCTAACACGTAACTGATTGTTTTCTGTATCAATAGGTCCGCTGTCATAGCCACTAGTTTCTTCTTTGGTGTTTCTTCGCCTATTTTCAGTTTGCCTTTGATAAAACCTTCGCAAGGTTGCTCTGTTCTTTCGATTTCTTTCATCCCTTTGACTTTTAGTCAGTTCTGCTGATGGAACATAGTTTCTTCTCCTCCTTTCTCTTTCTTTGTGTAGATACTGCTCTTTGTTCTTCTCTTTTAATCTATCTCTATAATCCTTTTGAATCTCTGCCCTTGTTTTACCCATGTTTTGGAGTACTGAAAGCATAAAAATGTCCGTTACTTCACTGCAAATGTTCGTTACCATCTTGTTTAAGAAAATTATGCTACAAAATTTGGTTTCCAACTTCCATAGCTGCACTAGATCAACGAGAAATGTGAGACGATCAGAAATTAACCCCATTGAAGGTGTTTTATTGGCAGGCAAACAAATCAAAGCTCCAGTGAAGAAGCACACCATCAATTTTCTGCTTTGAAAACAGCCAACATTTTTAGTGGTAACAATTGACGCTTTCAACATTCGAACACACTTAAAATGTGAAAATTCTTCCGGAAAACAGTTTCACAATTCATGTGAAACATAATTATAATATGGAGCAATGGTGTAAGTAAATTTTCATTGAGAAGAAAGGGTTACAATGTTCACAAAATGTCCGTTACCTTGAGGTAACGTACATTTTGCCGACTTTCTACCATGCTTTTTACGAACTGTGAGTATGTACTGCCCAGCCTGCCTTATAAATGCTTGAAACAAACATCAATAAGGCATCTATGTATATAAGGTCACGAATGTGTGTCAATATTTGAAAGACAGAAAGCATACTCACCTCTGACGTAGGAAATAGTTTCACGGTAACTTGTTTACGTCATTTTCGTCAATGGCGAATGCTAAACTTTTCAAATGTTGCACCCTTCGTCATCATTACGTCGATATTACGTCATAAATACGAACAATGTAATGTCTCACACAAGTAGATGACTCAGGCTTCACAATGTGTAACGGACATTTAAATAACGGACATTTTGTACAAGCGAAATCCTCGAGTTATTTCACCAATACTTATGTTATAAGCCTATATATGATTGTTTTGATGTCTGGTGGTGGTACTCGTGATTTCAAAGTCATGTGTGAATCGAAGTTAATATCAATTTTCGCAAGAAAGTACATCACGGACATTTTCACTTTTACTTTGTAGTAATTAGTAACTGTATTGCTGGATTTTTTTTTGCGCAAATGTGTAGTATACAGAGGAATAAACGTCACAATTTGCAATGACAATTTACTGGTTTAATTATCTTAACGTATTATCTTACTTTGTTATGCAAATTGAAGTAAAAAACTCGACTAGATAGTATAACTGTAACGTACATTTTATTGATGTTAAGTTTCCAGCGACATTTGTTTCAGAATTATTGTGTGGTAAACCAGTTTGGTATTGCCTAAATGAACGTTTACATTTTTAGAAAAGATGTGTTTATCGTATTTTTTACACATAATACTACAAGATATTGTCATCATTTTATAATATGCACGTTTAAACCATGGTATTTTGGAAAGCGACAGTAACGTACATTAGAAATTTACATGTTTAACTTGGGAAATTTTTGCTACAATTAGTGAACAACCATTTTGTATGGTGTTTGCTCTTAGCAACTGATAGTATCGATCAACTTAAATGCACATATAAACATTCGAAACACACTATTCACAAAAACACCTTGAAAATTTAATTGGACCTGTTTATTGAAAAACAGTGAGTATATAATTGGTTTAAACGTATTTTATTTTTAAACATTTTCATGAATATTGTAATGATAACACAAAGGAAAAGAAAAGGATGGAAACGAAAACAAGACTGCTTATTGTGTTTCTCCCCCATCACCGTAAAAACTGCACTCGCTTTATGCAGAAATGACTGCCCGTTATTGTACTATATTAATTGTACTGAACAACTTATTAAATTAATTTAGCAGGATATATCAGTTTATACAAAAACTTTTGGAGAAAGATACTTAAGAATAAAAATAAATAGATAAATAAAAGAAACAAAAAAGAAAACGAAGGAAACAGCTTAAGAAGAAGTGCGATGCGTTCTGAACGAGGCCACATGTACACAAAGCAGTGTCAGATATGTTCTTTGAGAAAAGGTCATGGTTCAAGGAACTGCAGTTTGTACGAAGCCTCTTGTGCAGGAGCTGCTGTTTTCTGACACCGTAATAAAATGTTTGGGAACAGTTAGCAGATTGATATTCAAAGACGTTTTGAATGCGTATAGAGTAGAAGATTGTGTTTTTTTTTCATTTTCGGAGAGGTTGTTCCATTCCTGTATTGTTGCAGGGAGGAAAGAGTTGCTATAATGGGTTTTGCGACAGCCCAAAGGTTGAATATCACCAGCGTTTCTTAATCTTAAATTGCATCGAGAAACACTTCCAGCAACTTCAGGTACCAGTTCTGTGAGACCAGTTCTGTGAGATATTTTGGAGTTAAATGAAACACCATTTTATAAAGAGAATAAGTCTGTGTTTGACGTCTGGTTTCAAGGCGTTTCGATCCAACTTCATGCATTAATTTACCAACAGAAACCAAGTTAGTTGTCCCAGTCACTATACGGGTAGCTTCATATTGATTTTTTCAAAACTGTTAGATTCTCTGGCATTACAGTTATCAAATATAGTATCATTGTATTCTAAAATAGGTATCACGAAATATACGTAGATTGTTTCAAGGGAATATCTGTCCGAAGTGAATTTCTTGTCCATGCCTTAGTAGCGATATATTCGATATGACAGTGCCATGTTAGATCACGTGAGAGATGAACGCCAATGTGCTTATGTGAATCTACTTCATGAATTTGATGGTCTTGCATATATACGGATGAGACATTTTTCTCGAGATTATTAACGACTCAGTCTTCTTAGGATTGAATTCAACTAGCCATTTCTCTGCCTTTTTAATATATTATTATTGATATTTGTTGCCATATGTACGGGAGTAATACCTACACCTAACAAGCTAGTGTCGTTAGCAAACAAACGAATGTTCCATCCAATGTCGATAACAATATCATTTATAAAAACAAGAAATAAAAATGGACCTAACATGTATCCTTGTGGAACACCAGCTTCATAGTATTCCAGTCAGAGAAGGTACCATGTAAAACTACTCGTTGCATTCTTTCAGTAAGATAACTGGAAAACCAGAATAGAATTATGGGTAGAACATGACCTGGATATATACTGGTTATTAAACATTTAAGGACAATGTTTTACTTTAAAAAATGAAGTGAATTAGTTTTTAAGTTTAACTACATGTTTTTTTTACATGCCTGCAATTCATTTAGAGAACATAATGGTTAATCTGTAGCATCTGTCAGAAAAAAGAACCTACCCTCGGATTATGTTTTATAGGCATTTAGTTGAGTTGATGTAATTTAAATTAGCACTTGGTCGATATCTTGTTAGTTTCGCGATGACGGATCTGGGCTGAGTCTGTATGGAATGTCTAAATGCCCTTTCGTTGGGCATACATGCATTTTAAAAGTGACATATAAATAAACGTGAAATAATTATATAACAGAAAAGGTTAATGAGAAAAAACCCCATATATTTATTGGACCAAATAAATTGCCAAGTCTAAAATCTTCGTCAATATATTGAATTTCAATGGTTTGCATTTCACCATTTAGAATTATTTCGCTTGTTTATTTCAAAACGTCTGGTATTACATTAAAAGTTAATGTACGTTGCCCCGACTTTCCCGATACATGTATATATGACTTAGCTCTTTTCTTCTAATTTTCATTAGATTTCTCGGATTGGCATCTACACAGTGGCTGATGGTTTCCTTTGTCTCGCAATAGTAACAAGCAAATAATCTGAAAAGATATGTAAAGTAACAGTACAAAGTGCTTGACTTAATTTCAGACGCTCTGCATTTGCATTAGGACCCACATACCCAATCAGTTAAACTTAAAAATCAATCCATTTCAAAACTTTTTGAATATAACATGGTCTTCAAATGTTAACCAGTATAGATCCAGATTATATGCTATGCTTCTGTTCTCGATCCTAATTGTTTGTAATATACTGTAAAAATCGCAAATAGGCATTGTGTGAAGGAATATCTAAACTAGTTAGTTGGGATTACACTATCCAGACCTACGACGCATATTCAAACGTTAGTTTTTGTATGTGTCTAAACCGTACAGTTCTGTACGAAAATCGTGTCTAAACCGTACAAAATACATCAGGTCTAACCCGTACAGTGCACTTTTACCACTACGGGCTAAACCGTACACTCGACATTTTTTTCAACCCTCTCAAAAAGACAAAATGTAGATTTGTGCTTCAAACTAATTAACTCAACGTTAATATCGGACTCAAATGCATATACCCACAGTGTTAGAAAAGGTTTAGCGTTGTTTGTAAGCTTACAATGAGGCAAAATATGACCACCTTCTCGATTCGATTTCTGATTTTCGGTTTCTGCATTGTTTACGGAAGATTTTGAGCCTTACACACCGACATGAACCATCAGGAGGTAAACCGCTGTTGACGGGCATTATAATTCTGTGTTATGACACCAACTAAAAGACGGAAAGAAAAATCTACATTGTTTAAAAAGTGTAAAAATGTGATGCTTACCTTTCAGCCTCCTGTTCGTCCGCCATCTTGGAAAAGTCTAAACATTCGCGACCGTACAGCTTGCACTACAGTGGTGCTAGTAAAGAAAGAAAATGGCACCAATTAGAACATTTCTTACATAAAGATATATAGAAATAGTTACAATATGATAATTTTCATTATGATGTTCATGAGTTTTACACAGAACATAAGTTTTTATACTGTAGAACTGGGTTACAGTTCTTACATTATAACTAAGTATATAAGCTCCTTCATTACAGTTTTCACGGAGAGCTTTCCGTATGTAAATATGCATATACATATTCACACACACACACACACACACACACACACACACACACACACACACACACACACACACACACACACACACACACACACACACACACACACACACACACACACACACACACACACACACACACACACACACACACACACACACACACACACACACACACACACACACACACACACACACACACACACACACACACACACACACACACACACACACACACACACACACACACACACACACACACACACACACACACACACACACACACACACACACACACACACACACACACACACACACACACACACACACACACACACACACACACACACACACACACACACACACACACACACACACACACACACACACACACACACACACACACACACACACACACACACACACACACACACACACACACACACACACACACACACACACACACACACACACACACACACACACACACACACACACACACACACACACACACACACACACACACACACACACACACACACACACACACACACACACACACACACACACACACACACACACACACACACACACACACACACACACACACACACACACACACACACACACACACACACACACACACACACACACACACACACACACACACACACACACACACACACACACACACACACACACACACACACACACACACACACACACACACACACACACACACACACACACACACACACACACACACACACACACACACACACACACACACACACACACACACACACACACACACACACACACACACACACACACACACACACACACACACACACACACACACACACACACACACACACACACACACACACACACACACACACACACACACACACACACACACACACACACACACACACACACACACACACACACACACACACACACACACACACACACACACACACACACACACACACACACACACACACACACACACACACACACACACACACACACACACACACACACACACACACACACATATATATATTTCAGTGCCAATGCAGATACAATACATGCAACACAGTTAACGCATGGACACAAAAACATATTTATATAAGCATATAATCAATAATTACATTACATTGCAGATAACTGACGTCTTGTTATATGTTCATCACTATGTGTAAGCAGTTCCTTTATTACAAACAATTACTAACAACCTTCTGTAACGATGAGTTACATTTCTCTAAAACGTGTCCATATAATTCCTATGTATCTAATGTTAAACATTACAAAGGAGTCGAAATAATCACCCAGTTCTAGTGATAAATCTATAACAGGTGAACCAAGCATTGTGCCTATTTTCAGATACTCATTTAAGCTATTTATCCTTTCTAATACACTGGACCCAAATAGCAGGCTGATACCATCAAAATGTTTCTTATGATCATCACTGAAGTATTGACATTCAAATAAACAGTGCCTAACATCATCAGTAAAAACAATTCCACACTTAGAGCATAAATTCTCCTTCTGAAAGGAACATATTCTTGAAAGCATATTGACAACACTTCTGCACATATGTAGGACAGTATGATCTTGTCTGCAGATTCGCCATAAGTAACTATCAGTAAAGCATGCGTGTATACATTGAAAAGGGTAGTATTCCGTATTGGATGTTAAGTCATACCATGCGGTTTCTTCGTACTGACGTATGCTGTTACAAATAGTAGTTTTCCACTTGTATTTTGAAGGAAACACTCCACTCTTAATATAACCATGTAAATGATGCAGTAATCGGTATTTATTCAAGATAGGAATAATATCATTAAAATATCCAACAGTTTCGCGGTTTGATGAACAACTTTCAACCATTCGCAATAAAAATATATCCTTTGACCGAGAATGTATTGCCAGTCTGCAGAACTGTCCGAAAAGAACTAATTTCTTTCTATCAATTTCAGATATTAGAGAATAAAATTTCAAGAGGTTTTGTGCTACTACAGTTCTCGTTCTCTTTCCTAATCCTTGCATAAATTTAATACAAAATCTATGGCTCCTTTCCAAGAGTAATATATCTGAATCTGTTAAGTTATACCACAATTCGCACCCGTACAATCCTTTCGGTAAAACTATGGATTTATAAATTTTCCTACTTGTAAATGGGTGAATTCCATCGTCGTGACCAACTCCTAACGACTCTAAACTCAAAAGCGTGCCTCTTATTTTGGAATTTGCATCTTTAATATTCTGAGATGTATTAAGATACTTATTGAAATTTATACCAAGATGGGTGTAATTCTCGGACTCAATAACTAGATCTTTACCTATATACCAATCTCTGTCAGAAGTTTGGTAAGCCAATTTCGTTTCATTGCATACAATGACAGAAGATTTAAGCGCGTTAAACTCATAGCGCCACTTGCACGCACACTCATAACAATAGTTCATCATTCGCTGCAATCCAAATCTAGTAAGAGCTAGTAAAACCATGTCATCAGCTGAGGCAACAGCTGGGATATGTAATCCATTCATACTAAATGCTTTAAATAACTCATCAAGGTCTTGAAGAAGTCTGTTAATGAAACATAAATACAAGAATGGCGAGCTTACGCCACCTTGCCTGGTACCGACATCAATGCTGAAAACCTCAGAATTATAGCCATTATATAACAAACGACTTTCTACCTTATCATATAAACTAACTATAGCTTTCCATAACAATGTCCCAACACCCATTTCGTGAAGTTTATGAAATAGACCGTTATGCCATACCTTATCAAAAGCAGCTTTAACATCAAGAAAGCATAGGTACAATTTAGTTTTGCACTGTTTAGCATAAGACACACTCTCGCGAAGAAGGAATGATGACATCGAGCAACTGAAACCTTTCTGAAACCCCCCTTGCAAATTACTGAGTTCAATCTCTGTATCCGATTTAATTCTTACAAGTAAAATTCTTTCATACAATTTTAATATCGATGACGATAGCGTGATTGCCCTATAACTAGCTGGGTCATCTTTCCTTTTCCGACCACCTTTATATAGAGTTATAATGTTTCCGCTCTTCATTCTAGTAGGCACATACGAATATCTTAACATCATACTAAACAGTACATGCTTTGTTCTTCTTTAAGGTTTCAATTTCAGACGTAATTTCAGATTGAAGGACTGGTACAAAATCAGTGCCATCGATCTGCCGCAGTTTCAGTTCATTAACAGTATCATTTACCTCCTTATAGAAGGCTGCGTCAAAACATGGCTTATCTTTATCAGAATACAAATCGCGAAAGTATAGGCCCCAATTAACAGCAATATCTTTAGGATCCCTACAGGTGACCCCATTAAACTTCATTTCAAGACTTGTGCCTTCCCGATGTCTATTTCTGCGTGCAGTTACTTTCTTCCAGAAAAAACATGAATCTAACTCTGCAGCAGAACCAAGCTCATCGTTAAGTTGCCTCAAGAAATTTTCAGAGCATTCACGGTGATATCGTCGGAATTCACGCTTACAATTTTTATAGTTAGTATATAATTCATACGATGCATCGAGTCTATTCCTAGGACGACCATGCTGAATCCATTTGTTACGAGCTATTCTCATGTGATAATGTAATTGTTTCATATGAGTATCCCAATAAGGCTTTAAAAATGATTTAAACTTATATTTCCTGAAACAATGATCGGATGCATACCCGATCGCTGAGCAAATATCCTTATAAATCTCATCTATAACTGAATAATTATCGTTACTTGTAAGCTGTATATTCTCAACATTCAGAGCATGTAATTTCTGTGATAACAGTACATTATAATTTTCTATTTCTTCAACCTTTACTCGATTCCATTTAATCGGTTGCTGTTCATGTTCATCAGCCGGTAATTTAAAACATGGGGGTAAACTAACTTAACATTCAACTGGCCTATGATTTGAAACATTAAGAGCAGAGTCGTCCAAAATTTCACACGTATTGACCAAGTCTAACATTTCAGAGGGACATAATATTTGATCAATCAAAGATTCGCAACTTCCATCATAAGAAACAAATGTCGTATGTGCGCCTTGACAGATATCAAGAGAATTAATTGCAACGTAATTATTCCGCATTAAGAAGTCCCGCAGTAACTTGCTTCTGCTATCGTCTTTTTTTAATTAATTTCGCTCCTTGAAGATGAGCGTTAAAATCACCAAAAATGATCACTTTGCCTCTATCACTGTATCGATATACAACATCATTAAGTTTATCAATGTACTCTTTAAAACAGTCTATACCATGATTGCTACTAGGTAAATATACCTGTATGAAGTAGACAAACGCTTTATCACATGTCTGCATTTGTATAGCAACTAAACGGTCATCATCTAATGGCAAAGTTACAATATTATTACAGTATTTCTTCTTCCACAAAAGTGCTACACCGCCTTTACCATAGTTACTGCCTGTCGAGCACAAAGACTTGTCCGATATGCAAATACCAGTATAATCATGATGAATCGAATCTAAAAAAGGTTGATCTCTATTAAGGAGCCAGTGCTCCGAGATACCGCACACATTTTTATTTTTTTATGAGGCCGGTTTGACCATCAAAAAATATTTTGGGGGCCGGTTTGACCAAAATGAGGTCCGGTTTGACTTTTTGGAGGCCGGTTTGACCAGGGGCCGGTTTGACTTGGGGCCGGTTTGACTTTTTCCCCATTTTGCGGGATATTTTCGCGAGACTCTTTAACCAAATGAGTTTGGAATTCATACGAGCAGGTGGATGTGCGGATTGATTGATTGATGAATGGACTAAGTGAATCAGTGAGTGAGTGAGTGAGCAATCGATCAATAAATTTATCGATTGATTGATTAATAGACTGACTGACTGGCTGATAAAATGATTGGTTGATTGATTGATTGATTGATCTACATCTACAAGGATACTCCCAACAATCAATCTCTGATCATAACTGGGAGGTCGGGGACAGTTGTTAAAAACCAACGGTTATGTTACATGAATCATGTTACATGATATTCCGTATTAAAAGAGTAAACAATACTAGCTACAATACCACTGTCTGTCAACAACTCGGGAAATAGCTAGGTAAAACTACTAAGCGAAGCGAAGAAAGTGATAAAACTGACCAACACCATGTAAGACAATCCTTTGTTATTTTAACTCTCATTATCTTAACCATCATAGATAAAGGACTACCGGGTCCAGGAATCTTTGATTACCTCACTAAGAGTTTAAACTCTTGCATAAGTTGGCAATATCAGAATATTTAACCTGTAAAATGCTTCCCTAGTAGCGAAGAAATGTCAACGCCACTTGATATTTGGGTCTTATTTAAGGAAACTTGTATTTGTATATTCATGAATTAATTGCCGAATCGAAGTATATGACTGTTTTGTTTTATGTACCAAATAGTGTATCTTTTCATACATTGTGTGAGAAGATATTACAAAATTCGTATGTAGGATTATGTACGGTGAATAGTTGTAACGGTGTACGGCGAATAGCGTTTCTGGTGATTTTTAGTGTACGGCGAATAGCTTCAACAGTTTTTGAAAGCAAATGCTTTAAATAAGGAGGGTATCTTAATCTACAGTGTCGAACAAGGACCCGTGAGTTAAATTACATTAATAGGCTACTTAACAAATTACGAACATTGCTTTAAAGTTGGTCAATGTGCGCATTCAAGTAGAAGTTCTATTCTTAGGTGTATTACTTATGGATTGTCATGAGTACGTTTCCTGCTTTATGACAGCCATCCGAAAGCAAATAGAGCAGAGACATGAATCTGGTCCTACTATGCTTGCAAAGGCTTAGATGTGTGTTTCTATACAGAAAAGGCATGCTATTTGTTTCTGGCGAAGAATATACATGTAGTAGAACCTGTCTTAACCGACCATCAAATAGGTCCAATCATTGGCCTGCAGCCAGGTGGCAGCATAATACAGGCTACAATTAATACAGAGAGTTCATATGAGCTTTCTGCACTACTTTTGCCTTGTATTAAGTAACCACCTGCTTTTAAGATTCATATGTTCAATATATGTATGTATATACAGTTACTTTTCATCGTAGTAACCCCTTTCTACTAAAGAAATTTAATAGGAATTATTTAACCCTTTACCTGTTCAATATTTATGCAAGAATAATGCCATCATGAATATTATCCAGTTTTGTGTAATGTACTTTTTTCAAGTGAGGTATTTCTTTTGACAAAAAAATAAAATAATTTGGTCTGTAAATCTACACATGTAATGTCATAAGCAAACAACAGATCCTCATCAGACGGCTCCTAAGTGCCATCTAGTTTGGATCTACTCAGTTTGCAAATGCGTAAAATTTAGTTTATATGAAGAAAAGCATTAATGATTTAATCAAGATTTCTGTAACCAGGGTTTCTCTAGAGAAAAGATACTCATCGGGTGTGGGGAGCGAACTCGAGTCCTCGAGATTCCTAGTCAAATAATCTACTGCGGCACGATAACAGCCGGATTGCATAGCAATACTGTACAAGTGTTGATACAGGTCAGCTACAGCCTGTGGCATACGAGGGCTGATTGACAAGTCAAGAGCTTTGTATTGAAGGAGTTAGCAGGGATATCCTTTTTCTGCCCTACTATTCCCTAACTATTAAAGGCAGTGTACCCGAAGACTGATGTCATGTGGGCAGTTTATGCCAAAGAGGTAGCGCTCTCGAGTCAACAATGTACTTGATTGGTGTGTGCGTGAATGTGTGTGTGTGTGTGTGTGTGTGTGGGGGGGGGGGGTTATTAAAATATTGATTTTTTTCCAAATCATTGTTTACGCAGGGGATTCTCTCATTGCAATTAATATAGCAGAAATTCTTGTTTAGACCAAACACCAGTCTTTTCAAATACAAAGTGATTAATAAACTAATTCTTCATCCATACATATATCTTGTGGTATCCGCATTTCGTGAATGCTCGGATGCATGCAACACTAATTAAAACTAAAATGTTCAGACCTAGAAATTCACTTACACATCTTTAAGGAGCGTAGCTGAATCCAAATATAGTTTAAACACCGTGGCTATAGGGGCACGGGGGCTTACTCCCCCGGGAAAATTTAGAATTGAGTGGTTTCAAAAAGTGACTTTTACAGAGGAGTGGGTTAAATCTTACATGACAAGACAGAACGTTTGTCAAAGTCTATCCCTACTTGGCCTTCGAGTGTTGTTCCATTTTGGCCATACTAGTTAATGTTTTCACCTATCATTGATGTTACACACGTGCGTAAATGCGTGTCGCTAGCTACGCCCCTGTCTTTAGAAGTTGGCGTGTAGTCTTCACGGCTGACGTTGAAATGTTTGATCCACTGCAAGCGCACTTCTTCACTGCGAGAATGGTGTGCAGTTTGTAAGGCTTCCAACACGGACAGTTTTTATGCAGATTTTTTTCTCCTTATCGTTGCACCATCTATAAAGTTTCTTTTGATTGTTATTGCAATAAAAAGCAGCATATCACTCCCCTGAACTACTTTCGTATGGCGTTATAACTTATTAATATTCTATACAAATACCTAACATATCGGTCATGAAACAAATCCATACAATCTAAAATCTTTATTTATCAGCAAAATTTAACAGTACCATAATGAGAGAGAGAGTATTCATGAGCAATTAATTCTTTAATCATTGTTATGTGCAGATCCGTCAAAACCGAAAGTAGCGCAATAGTAGATGTGGATACTCTGTCATTTGTGCATTCTAAAAGTTTCCTCTTACAACCTACATTTTATTTCTAGATCAATGGCATTTTCGATAGGCATGAGGTGTCAGTTTATTCTCCTCGCACTAACCTTAGGGAACGATTATAAGTAAATTTTAGCCGTAAAATGACGCACACCACGCAAGATATTTGCCGAGCAGTCTTCATAACAGTAAAATATATTACTATTCGCCGTACACATCGGAAGCTATTCGCCGTACAATATTCATATCACATTTATCTATTCGCCGTACACACACCTTGTTTTTCTTTTATCAAGTTCAAAGCCAATTTCGATCGAATTCTGCAATCAACCCTGACATAAGAGTGTACTGGCTGTGTGATGACAAGGAATGTGTTAAAGAGGAAGTCCCTACAATGATCGCATATTTTCAATAGTATCATAAAACTTGGTATTTGTTATGCTCTATCATTATTATGAAGGTTTCCAATTTGAACTTATATCGAAAAATGCCCCTGTGATACAAATAAACCGATTTCATCAATACTGATAATTTTTGTTCTACAACACAATATTATCGACCCTTTCCGTTAATTTCTTCCGCGTTTTGCCGATGATCACCCGATCCCTCCATTATTTACGTAATAGCTTTCTCGGAAGTGGTCGGAGAATCGCGAATAGGGCGAACAGTTACGAAACTAAAACCCAACCCGAATAAAACTGAAACATCGGGGATTAAAACCGGGATCGGCGATATCAAACATATGGATGTTTTGTCATTATAAACGGTAATTGGATGGGGCTTTTTGCGATATACTACTTTTCAGCATATAAACATATGAGTTTTGTACATTTTAAGTGTTTATGAAACGCGTCAAATGTAGGGACATCCGCTTTAAATCGTGTGTCGGAGGATTAGAAAAGCGATTGCGAACACGTTTTTGATCTGTTCGCTGCTATCTCTGTTGTACTAATCCGAGAATAATGCACCCAAAATGATTTACATACGTGAATTTGAATTGATCAGAAACCATGTTATCATTGGTTGATATATCTACCAGTAATTTCAAAGATTGCAATGCTAGAATATGTCATAATCTATATAAATATATCGAATTACTACTTCACAGTCAATCAACTTTAGCTTAATATATGAGAGTGCTAGGTGATTATGATCTACACTGACCAGGTTGTGCTTGATTTTGTACAGCATGATGAGACATGAATTTATGCGTCTTTGTTCAAGGGTTTCCAACATTGATGTTATACTGCTATGGTATGCGTAATTATTCATTACATACGAGGGGTGTTCCATAAATAATGTCATCTGTGCTTTATTTCGCGGAAATCGTGCAATTCATGCACAAAACCACCTCGTGTCGATTGAGTGATCACTGGCTCGTGACACAGTTAAATATCTCGTCCACACGTTCACTTGCCTCGGTACAGTGTACATCGTTTCATAGCCTATTCGTTAGACTATACACAAAATGACAGGAAAACGAGCTGAAAATGTTCTTGAAATTAGGGCCTATATAAAAGGTAGGTCATTACTCGGCATAAAGGCTGTAGATATTCACCGCGAGGTGTGTGACATTTATGGGGAGGGCCAAATGTCCCACAGGACTGTTTGTAGGTGGGTAGCTAAATTTAGTGCTGGGCAGCAGCAACTGAAAGATGCTGCTCGCCCAGGTCGTCCTGCAACAACTACGACCAAAGGTAACATAGAAAAAATCCGAAATATCCTCAAAACTGATGCTCGATTCACCGTAAGACAATTGGCTCGAATGACAAACTTGTCGTTAGCAAGAGTTCATGCAATTTTGAAGAAACACCTAAAAGTTAGAAAGATAAATGCAAGATGGATACCCCATTTGTTAACGGATGAGCAAAAGAAGACGCGTGTAACAATGGCCAAAAAACTTCTCAAAATGTACCCAAAATATAGTAAAAAGTCTTTTGATAATATAGTCACTGGTGATGAGACCTGGGTGTATTATTTTGAACCAAAGCGGAAGGTTTCCAACCGAATATGGGCCACTAAAAATGCCAGACGCCCAAGTATTGCCAAACGAATACGAACGGTAAAGAAGGTTTTGTATGCTATTTTTTTCACTAATAAGGGTCCAGCTATTCAAATCCCGGTGCCAAAAGGCAGAAAGGTCACAGGCAAGTTCTATAAAAACGTTGTTTTGAGAAAATTGAAGAACTACTACAAAAGAAGCCGCCCCAAAACAGGACTTAAGTATGTCCGACTTTTGCATGATAATGCACCCGCTCACAAGGCAGGTATTGTGACTGACTTTTTGAAGTCAGATAATGTTACCGTCCTTCCGCACCCTCCCTATTCGCCAGACTTGGTCCCCTGCGACTATTTTCTCTTCCAAAACTTAAATATCATTTATCTGGAAGGCGATACAATTCGAGAAATGCCCTTGGATCTGCTGTTTATCAGTGTCTGATGGGTGTCCCCATTGAAGAGTATGAAAAATGCTTCCAAAAATGGATTGACCGGCTAAAAAACGGTGTATTCTGGCTGGCGGAGAGTATTTTGAAGGGCAGAGCAAATTAAAATGAACAAAAGCACTTCCGCTATATGAGCACCGATGCAAGTGACATTATTTTTGGAACACCCCTCGTATCTAGCTGTTGCTCTCTGTCCCTTTTCTATTTCATAAGTCAGTTTTTTTGCCAAGGGTACCAAATGGAGCTATAGTATTCTAACTGGGGCGGACATAGGTTTTGTAGGCGGGTTCTTTCTGTTATTACACTGTTCATTTCTTTTGATGAATCTGAGAGTGTTGTTGGCCTTTGACGATGTAGTTTCAATATGTTTCTTCCAACTAAAATCACCACTGATGTTTAGCCCAAGATATTTTGTATTTCTCGTAGTTTTCAGTTCTTGGCCATGAAGTTTGTATGGATAGTTTATGTTTTTAGCTCACCAGAGCACTTTTGTGCTCAGGGTGAGCTTTTGTGATCGCATGATGTCCGTCGTCGTCCGTCGTCGGGCGTCAACAATTTCAACCTTAAAAAAATCTTCTCCTCTGAATCTACAAGGTTCTCAGCTTTCATCTTTGGTACATATCATCATCTGTAGGTCCTCTACAAAGTTATATAAATTATGCCCCTGGGGTCAAAATTGGCCCCGCCCCAGGGGTGTTCAGTTTTCAATAGAAACATATAGTGAAAATTTGAAATTCTTCTCCTCTTAAACTAGTGGGTTCTCAGCTTTCTTATTTGGCACATAACTTTAACTTAAGGTCTTCTACACAAGTTATATAAATTATGCCCCTAGGGTCAAAATTGGTCCCACCCCAGGGATTGCCAGTTTTTTGTAGCTGACTGCTTAAACAGCTCAGTGGATCACTAGTTATGCATAGGAAAAACTTTAAAAACCTTCTTGTCAAAAACTACAAGTCCCAGAGTTTAGATATTTGTCGTATACATTTACTTACCATACCTTTATGAGTTTTATTAATATCATAGTTCTGACGTTAAAATTGGCCCTGCCCTGTGTATATAGACTTCTTCACACCAGAAACAACAGTTTAAAAGTTCCCCTTTAAACTTGACTGGGACTTGCCAGTGTGAGTCCTGATGTAATCACTCTTAGCCTGACCAGTAGAGTAGAAATTGTGTTTAGACAAATAACATCACTCATTTTAGATTGAGAAAACTATTTGGATAATTCTCAAAAATGCAGAAAGCTCTTAAAGCTTTTTTCATACCCATGCCTTGCATTAAGCTGCCAGCTATCAATATAGAGCCTAACAGTGTATCTGATGTTAAGTTAGCTTAATACAATTTCCAGTATTCTATGTTTTTAATACATATCAATCTTACAATTAACTCGTGTACAAACCACATATGAAGTTACATATGTGTCAGACCAGAATCCAAACTTTGTGCTAAATTCAGTCAGGTCATGCTCAGCAGTCTCAGATAGGGTTATAACACTGAGTTTCTATCATCTGTTAGAAATAATAAATGTGAGAACTTTAAAAACTTTCTCCGAATCTACAGGGTTCTCAGCGTTCATATTTGGCACATGGCACCATGTCCCTGTCCTCTACAAAAGCTATATAAATTATGCCCATGGAATCAAAACTGGCCCCGCCCCAAAGGCGGTCAGTTTTCAATAGAAACATATAGTGAAATCTTTGAAAATCTCCTGTAGCTGGAATGTTCTCAGATTTCATATTTGGTACATAGCATCATGTTCAGGTCCTCTACAAAAGTTATATAAATTATGCCTCTGGGGTCAAAATTGGCACCGCCCCAGGGTGGTCAGTTTTCAATAGAAACATATAGTATAAACTTTGAAAATCTTCTCCGATTGTCTGGTGAGCGATGCCAGGACCATTCTGGCCCTCTTGATTCTTTTCTTAGATATTCTTATGATTTCGCATTTATCTGAATTGAATTCCATGGACCATTTACTTTCCCATTCTTCTAATTTAGTCAAAGTACAAAAATGAGACATGCAGGAAACACCACATACAGAACAAACAGTCTCCCGAACAGCAATACAAGGAAACAGCAAATGTACATAACTATAAAAACAACAAGAGATGCACAAAGACAAAACAAACACACAATAGGGGGAAGATGGAAGAACCGCCTTGGAACGGTCTGTGACAAAAGTCACTGGGGGGGGGGGTAAACCGGTTTATTTACACTGTTTGTCTTTAGGGTGGGGATGGAATAAGTGTGAGGTTGGGCGCCAATAAACCGTTTTAAACTGATTCTAAATATTCCCAATATGATTTCCGGATTTCTCTTTGTATTGTTGTTTTCAGGATGGTTAGTTTTTGTCTTGTTTTATTATGATGATCTTTATCTTTGGCTTTCTTACATTTAGTGTGTAGTTTGTCTCTCTTATGAATAAGCCGTCTGGGTTTGGTCATTTTGATTTTGGTTGGAATGTATTTTTTTGATAGATCACTGAACTTATTTTTGAAATTTTCCCATAGAATGTTCGGGTTACTGAAAGACAGTTTGTCAAAATATCTCTCAAAATACTCATTGCGCTCAGAATTAAGAGAATCCCAGTTAGGCTTACTATATTGTCTAATTTCACGTTTTACTAGACGGAGTCTTCCGATTTTTATGTTCATTTCATGAAAGACAATATTGTGATACGAAGATCCAAGACTCGGTAATATTTTAGTGGAATGGACTTGTGAAGGTTGGTTTGTTAGGAATAAATCAAGTACAATTATTTTCTCTTGTAGGTTCTTTTACAACGTGGTCTAGACTTAAACTTGTAAGATTTTCAATAAATTGTTCACATAGTTGCTTGAACTTGACTGTTCCAGAAGTCCAATTTATGTCAGGCATGTTAAGATCACCCAGAATCCAAATACATGTAATACTATTTCTAGGTATTTTCTGCATGGATTTCCACAATAATTTTAGGCTATTTTGGTCATTTTCATGTGGCTTGTAGAATGCGGATAGATAGATACTTTTTATCCCTGGGATACGTAATTTTGCCCAAACAATATTATTTTCGGGATCACCTTTTAGGTCAGGTTGTTCTTCGCAAACACATCTTTTGGAAACAGCTAGCATTACACCACCTTTACAGCTGGTTCTATCATCCCTGAAAACATGATATTGGTTGTCTTCAGGAAATATTTCAGATGTGCATATCTGGTTTAAGCCAGGTCTCAGAAAATGCTATAATATCAGTTTTGATTTGATTTAACAGTAGATGGAACTTAGGGATTTTGTTTCTTATAGATCTGCAATTTATGTTCAACATGGTAAGACGTTCATCACTTAGTGTGTTTACTTTATCTGGAATGTTGGTATTATTGCTTTACTTCTCCCTCCTCTAATGAAAATGTCTCTTGACATTTCTTTAGAAAAGATTTTATCAGATGGATTTTTTAAACTGCCATATACTTAAATAAAACTTATCTTAACACGGAAATTGCACATGTTGGAAAAATACTGAATGAAATTTGAAATAGTACTCTAAAAAGTATTACTTCCTACATATAAAGAAAAAGCAACTTTGAAATACTATTTTCAAAGAATACTCTTACAAATTTATTTCCAAATCGGTCCTTTGATTAAAAGCCTAAAGTGAGCAAATGTTTTATAAATTGTTGCATAGCCAATACTTTGCAATATCTAATTTGCAACTTTAAAATATGACTTGATCTTAAATTTACACATACAACCCGAAGTACAAATTACATGAAATTAAAGAAACTTATGTATTTATGCATGATCAATAAAATTATGCATGATCAATGATAAGTAAACTACTTAACAGTACTGACAATACTACAGTGTGGCGTTATGAACAACTTAGTCTCTATACGTTTCTACATGTTTATTTCTTACTAACATACATGACTCTGTGTCTCCAAGACTCTCCCCTCTTGGTCAACTCTCTACAGTTATATATATATATACTGACTCTGACCAACATACTTCATTCTCAGTGTTGTTATACCTTCTGATCCTTCGAGATCATGAATTTCAGTACTTCTTGTTCTGAAAATTGAATACCGCTTAAGCCGGTGCTAGGGGGCGTGAGCAGTGTTGCACTTCGATTACTGTTCATGAACAGACTCAATAAAACCGAGTCTGCAATTTTCTCTTTTTGTGTTGCAATTTTTGCTCTCGGGGGATCACCCCCTTTCAGAATTTATAAACCTTGCCCAGACATAATTTGACAGCTTGAACTCTAGCTATCGCTTCTGGACATAAATATATATTACCATATTTGGCAGGTGCACTTTTATAAGTACACACCTAAGTCACATTTAATGGATTTACCCTTTATATGTGACACAACCCCCTTCCTACAAAAAGGAATTTTACTGGAAAAATTCTTGTACGTAACACCATATATACCTAAAAAGGAATACATTTTCTTGTTATTATTCTAACTTTAGTTTTCCTACTCTTAGTCTCAGCTATCACTTAATGTCCTTCTGAATGTACTTTTGATGACAGTTCCTATGTCCTTACGCAGTGATTTTGTAAGTTCAACACATTAACCACTAAAATCTGTTTAGTCTTTCTTCGTAAACTTGCATGTTGTTGTTATTCGGTGTAGATTTTCGGCTGTGAATGTTCTAACACGTGTTGGTAATCTGTACTCTGACTTCTGATGTCCAGGTAAATTATTGTGTAAACTAGATGACGTAATCGCTCATGTGTGTCCTTGACATCTATTACTCTGGTCAACTTCGTACTCCGTAATTTATGTCTCCTGGTCATTGACATGGATATCAGAGTTCGCAATTTTTCAGGTAACTCAGGTATTCCCACAGTTTATATATGTGTAATGTTTTTCTTCATTGATTTGGCCTCCAGGTCTATTCGTCTGTTACCGTTTTTGGTGTTGTTAGTGGTGACCAAAAGTTTGTCTATGCATTTATTTGTCGTGCTTTTCTACAGGCGATGTTTTTCTATATGTTGACTAGGAACTAAGATTGGTCTAAGTTGTTTTACAGGCGATGTTTTTCGGCTTTGTCATTTCACCGGTAAACTCGTCGAGATTTCGATCCGCTGCATGACTTAAAACTAGATCAACACAGACTTTGTAATTAATGTTCTATATCAAATGTTTAATACTTAAAGTGAAATTATATTTCGTAATCTATATAAAACAGTGTATTTCTCAACAATGAAGTATGGCAACCATTGTAATAAATATGTCATTTTAATTATTTTATTATTGGTTTTAATATTTTATTTTTCTGAGGCGAAACTGTATAGTTTGCAACTTGAACTCCTTAAGCATACATCTTATTTATATATATATTCTTCACTAAACGATTAATTCTACAGTTTGTAACTTGAACTCCTTAAGCATGCATCTAATTGATATATATTTTCTTCACTAAACGATTAATAATTAAAGGGTTTGTTTGTAATACATTTTTTTCAGTATATAGGTTTTACAATGTATTACAATTACCCCCCAATGTTAACATTATCTTACTTATTAAGATAATTCTTGTCATCTTTAAGTGAACTGTCGGCGTCCACTACAATTTTTTCATATAACCCTCTACCATACAATGTTTGTAATAGCAATAACATAAAATATAGTCCTTCTTTAAAATCTATTTACAACACTTTACTCAAATAGCGCTTTCTCTTATTCACACGATCATGATCAATTTCCCACTCATCACTGACTAAACCGCGACACATCTGTCGGGTCTATCTTACGTTTATTACGTAACATTGTAAAGAGTACCTTTTTAAAGGTATACGCCTAGTTTATACTCTTTTACAAACAACAAAAATACTCTACTCTGTTTTTACAAACCATAAAGTATAATTTTCTGTACACTTTTCAATCATAAGACATTTTCGATACCCTCTTGTCTTATTTGAAAGTATTTGAGATCTAATTAAGGATCAATATGTTACTGCAATTAAGTCTACCTGACTTAAGCTCTTCCTACTGAAATGAAGTTTACACCGTTTCCGTTCCTGCTTTTAATTTTCCATATCACTATAATTACTTGACAACAAGCTGCCGGATGCATTATTTGTATCGGACAAATTGCACTAACTGTCTGACTAGAGCTATTTTCGTAAGCTACGGACATTTCTGTATTTTGAATAGGATCTAACATATTCGAGTTTCCCTCGGGCCCTGAGGAGCTCGTCTGTGTTAGAGATCCATTTGAAATGTAATTATTTCCAGCTTTTCTTAAGCGTATGGCTAGATCTTTTAACGGAATATTATCTTCAGATGCCGAATTTGATCCTACATTTACTCTACTAATCGCAGAATAATACCGTAACAACAAACCAACACAAAAACCTACAAATCCTGATACCCTTTGATACATATTAAATCTATTAAATCTATGCAATCCCCAATACCATAGTTTCTTTGTGTTTTCCTTTCTATTTTTATCCTTTTTTTACGTATTTATTACAGTCCTTTGTATGCCCTATGACTTTTAACAGTCGGAATGTTTCCTTTTGTTTTGGTTTGAGAATTGTAGTTTTATTCAGTCTAATTATTTATGCTATACGCCTGTCATCTTCCAGCGGACTGTATTCATCTTTAATGCTAATGCAGTTAATATCAAACTAAATTCGACAGCTATTTGTGGCTAAAAAATCTCTTCCTATAATACAATTTCTGTTTAGGTTATTGACCATTACAAACGTGTTTGCTTACTTTAATTTTCAAATTATTATTATTTTTTAACTCACTTTTCAACTATTGCCAACTTATGTCTTGATTACTCTGTAAACGTTTTTGTATGAATTCTGACACCATCCCTGTACTGGATCTTAAAGCAATTAAGTTTTTCTTTGATTCTGAAATATTGTTAACTAACACAAATTTTGTCTATATTTCTTATCCATGATTCGAATTCTTTATTTGTTTCATCTAAAGTGAAGTTTACACTTTTGTGCTGATACATTTTCTTGATTTCCTAAACTTTCCAAAGTCTGAGTCAATCCAATTTCTGCCATTATTACAGATCAAAACAACACCACAAGCCACAAAGTGAAATGACTTACCCGTACTCCGACATTTTTCCGCGACGGATCCAGAATCCTTGGTCACGTGGCACCATAAATGCCCGTGTGGCGTAATGAACAACTTAGTCTCTATACGTTTCTACATGTTTATTTCTTACTTACATACATGACTCTGTGTCTCCAAGACTCTCCCCTCTTGGTCAACTCTCTACAGTTATATATATACACTGACTCTGACCAACATACACCTTGCCCAGACATAATTTGACAACTTGAACTCTAGCTATCGCTTCTGAACATAAAGATATATTACTATTACTATATTTGGCAGGTGCACTTTTATAAGTACACACCTAAGTCACATTTAATGGATTTACCCTTATTATGTGACACCAGAAAGGCAAAATTGGGTAAACTACTGGCCATCAATGTATTCAATGATTACTATTAACTCTATAATATTTATCTAAACAAAATAGACTAGATCCTCAGCTAAATGGGTATCTATCAGGCGGACGGCGCTCACACCTGGGTCTCAGTGCTGGGACCGGTCTAGGTGGAGTTTCGGACCTGAATGTGATATGTTGGGATCGGACTTGAGGAATAGGAGAGACAGGGCTGAGAACAGTAGAAAATTCTCGAGCGAGAGGTGTATTGGGGGATAGATGAATAGAGGGACTGAATGACTGATCAGGCTGAATACTGGGTTGACGAGTAAGAGAACTGTTGTGTTGTGGTGGATCTGAAGCAAGCCTCTTGTAAGTAGGTCTCCTTTGCGGGATGACATACACAGATGAGCTAGAATCTGATGAGCTGGAGTCTCCATCATAACTATGATTCTGAGCAGTGACGGACCTCGTTCTGATCTTGCGAACAGGTTTGGGTAAATGTTCCGACTCTGGAATCGATGTGAATGGAAGAAGCATATTCCCGTGTAAGGTTTTAACTTGACCCTTGCGAGTCTCAAGCTGTACCTTGTACACAGGTTGCCCGTCAAATGGAATTTCCAACACAACATATGGATCTTTCTCCCATTTGTCCGCGAGCTTTTGGCGACCTTGAAGATTGACCTTTTGTTTAAGGACAATGTCACCAACTGTCAACTTGTTCTCACGGGCACGTTTGTCGTACTGGGTATTGTTCTTGTCTGCTCGCTTTCCGGCGGCTTCTCCTGTCACTCGGTAAGCGTAACGAAGGCGATCCTGCAATCTGGACGCATATGAAGGGTGTTTTGAGTCGCCTTCATTTCCAGGCGAGATACCCAGATAGGCATCTATTGAAAGTCTTGGGTGCCACCCGAACATAAGAAAATGGGATGAAAATACAGTAGATCCGCTCTTCGTAGCATTTTATGGTTGTACGAGAGTAGGAAGAAATGCAGCCCAGTTAGACGCGTTGTCTTCCTCAACGGTACACAGCATACGAAGTAAAGTTCTATTGAACCTTTCAGCAGAGGGATTACCCATAGGATGAAATGGAGTAGTCCGTGTCTTACAAACATTGGCAATACGGCACAATTCCTTTATTACGTGACTTTCGAAATTGCGACCTTGGTCTGAGTGTAACTGCTCAGGAAAGGAATAGTGTACGATAAGGTTTTAGTACAAAGCCTTGGCCGTAGTGGATGTCTTTTGATTCCTACAGGGAATTGCTTTAGCATAGCGAGTGAAATGGTCCGTTACGACTAAAACATCTTCATTTCCACCCTTGGATCTCATCTCTCAAGTTTCAAGAAATCCATGCAAACAAGTTGCATAGGACGATAAGTTTGAATAGGAACTAGTTCAGCTACAGGGGTGACGGGTGTTTTCCTACAAACACAGGAAACGGTGTCTTCCTACAAACACAGGAAACGCAACAGGCAATTCTCTGCTTGAAATCAGCATCCATGCTTAGCCAAAAGAAACGTTGGCCAAAAGAAACGTTTGCGAGCAAACCAAAGAGATGTTTCATGACCTGGATGGCCAACATCATTATGGACACCCACAAAAGCAATAGAACGGAAAGATGAAGGAACCACCAATTGCTTAATCTCTTCTCCATCCAAGGATGCGGTTCGATAGAGAATACCTTTCTCTAAACTGAGAGAAGGCAAATTGAGAAGAATTCTGACATCTTTACCAAGCTCTTCCCCTTTGGGGCGAGAACCGGACCATAGGGGGGAGATTACCAGATATATGTCTGGATCCTTGGATTGCCCAATCAATTGGACTTGGTGCAGACACAACAGGAATGGATCTCTCTATGGTTTGCACATCTGTTTCACCAGACAAAGATTCTACAGCTGGAACAGAGGCTGATACACCAAACCAAATGGCATTGACAGCGTCAAAAAACAGTTGAGGCTTACGACTGAGACCATCGCAATCCGAGTTGGGCTTGCCAGACTTGTACACAATGTCAAAATTGTAAGCCGACAGCGCTACAACCCAACGGTGACATGTAGCATCCAATTTAGCGGACGTTAACACATAGGTCAGCGGGTTATTATCCGTGAACACTGTAAAAGTGTTGCCATACAAGTAATCGTGAAACTTGTCTGTCACGGCCCATTTGAGTGCTAAAACCTCAAGCTTGTGGGCGGGATATCTGCGCTCACTAGTCCGAAGCCCTCGACTGGCATACGCTATGACGCGTTGACTACCATCATCTTGTTCCTGTAAAAGAACTGAACCCAAACCTGTTCCTCTTGCATCATTATGAACAATGAATAGCTTTGTAAACTCCGCAAATGCCAGAACAGGAGGTGAAGTAAGCTTTTCTTTAAGAAGATCAAAATATTTTTGTTGGGCTTCGCCTCAAACCCAAGTAACAGGTGAAGACGTTTACAACATAGACTTCTTGGACTTTGATTTTGTGGTGCCATGACCTTCAAGAAGATGATTAAGAGGCTGTGGAATCTTGGCGTGGTACTTTATAAAGCGGCGGATAAAGCCTGCAGTACCTAGAAAAGTTCTAAGCTCTGAAATATTGGAAGGAACAGTCCAATTTGATATGGCAGATGTCTTGGTCGGGTCAGTAGCCACACCTTGCCCGGAAATAATGTGACCCAAATAAGTCACTGAAGTCTTAAAGAATTCACATTTTGAACCTTTAAGTTTGAGACCATGAGATGAAAGCTGTTGAAAAACGTTCTGCAAACGGGTCAGATGCTGGTCAAATGTTTCTGATGATATCAAAATGTCATCTATGAAAACAAGACACTCGTGAAGCAATAGATCTCCAAGAGCTTTCTCCATGCACCTCTGAAAAGCTGCACCGGAATTCACCAAACCAAAAGGGAGACGACAACATTCGTAAAACCCGAAATTTCCAACAGAGAATGCAGTACATGTATATTGTTGACTTTCAGGCTTCATATCTGCCAATATCCTGAGCGGAGATCCAATTTGGAGAAGAAATTCGAACCAACAAGAGTATCAACTGTGTCGTCGAATCTTTGCAACATGTATGCATCTTTTCTAGTCCTAGAATTAAGCATACGAAAATCCAAACAAAATCTCAGTGATCCATCTTTTTCCCTTACCAAAACAACATTTGAGGAAAAAGGAGAATCGCTTTCGCGAATAGCACCACGGTATGACTAAAAAGGAAAGGGGTTTTTTTTGGCGAAAGGAGGTTTAAAAAATCAATATTGGCTATTTATTAGTTATTATAAACCATATGTACATATATTTTAAATATGTTAAGCACGAATATAATGATTTAAGCCTGAATGTATAAACACATCATTAATATATTGATGCAATTTACAGGGGAAACGGATTACCTGCTCCTTTCGCCACTGTAAATCCTGCGAAAGGAGTTCATAATTAAGTTAGCTATTATTATAATTATTAATAATATGTAATAATAAGTGTTTTAAAATAATATAAAAAACATTACTTTAAGTATAATTGATTGTAAAATTAGAAGCTCTTAAAATAATGAAATGAAGGAACTATGAAACCGGTTATGAAACATCTCACTTTCGCTGAAAATCCTTGATCTAAAATACTGTTTGCGAAAGGAGTCTACTTTCGCCAGCTGTAAATCCCGCGAAAGGGGCCCTTACTATAACTGAATGAAGAAATGTGGAATAGTTGAGGTCTATTGGTTTTATATACATGTCTCTCCTTTGATAAGCTCCTTTCGCTTAAAATCCATGGTCTATAGTTGGCGAAAGGAGCCCTTAATGTAATTGAATCAAGAAGTGTGGGTTACTTGAGATAAGTTTGATGAAGCTCCTTTCGCTGAAAATCCATGGTCTACGGTTGCCCAAAGTAGGTTCATTTCGTAAATCAAGAGATAACTTTAATAAAATTGAATGAAGAAGTGTGGGTTACTTCAAGTAACTAGGTTTGATACAGCTCCTTTGGCTTAAAATCAATCGTAAAAAGTTGGGCCAGCGAAAGGAGCCCTCAACCCTTTACTCCATGAATATTTATGTAAGAAATAATTAGTTCATGAATATAAAATAGAATAAGTTGTTATGACAGTACATATACACATGTTTTAGCAATGGCAGAAGCTGTAGATTCAAATCTATATAATTTTGTCAGCAGCAAAGAGAGCAGACACTGATCGGACGGATCCTGTAGGAGTTGTCTGATCTGGGTCTACTCTGTTTGCAAAGGCGTAGAAAGGCGTATTAATGGAGCATAGGGTTATGAAAGTATTCATGAGATTATGTATTATAATGAGATTCAAATAAAGGCAACACGTATAAGTCTGACTAAGATTTATTTGTATGGATAAGTTATACTGGTATCAATAATAAATAATAATGGAATACACAAAATACATAAATTATTAATATAACAATGTAGCAACTCAACATTTTCACATTTTATAACACATGATGTTTAGTCATATTGACTACCCGAGTGTTCTCCTGAATGCCTTCTGTATTTCGTGCATAAACACTTTCATGCCACCTTCTGCTTCCCCAGGGTGAACCAAGTCTCTGTCGCAATGACGAAATGAACTGCAAACGTTTACCTATTTCCACAAAATCTCCTCTTGGAAGCTGTTCCTTTAGGAGCTTATTCACTTGTCTCCGTTTCTTGTTGAATCTGGTGTTAGTCAAACAAGTCCATGATGGGAATTTCCCTCGCTGAATAATGCTCGCCACTAGGAGCTAGCCCTTTTAGACATGACATCGGACCACGAGTTTGTGCAGAACGTTTATGTCATCAAAGGAGTAAAGAATGCAGTGGTGACACTATACGACAAACAACAAATCAATGACATTAAACGTTTTTGTTGCAACGACGGTGGCTCAATACTAAGCATCGACAAACGTTTAACCTTGGGGACTTCTTTGTTACACCAACCGTGTATAAGGATTTGTCGGTGCTTAGGCGATCAACAATGGACCACCCTATATGCTTCGGACCAACATTTCTACATTCAGCCTCGTCTACAAAGGTCTATAACGCATTCCTGCACCAAATTGGCGACGAACTCTCACCGACGGAAAGGAGTAAATTGGTTGTCGGGTCCGACGAAGAAAGGGCATTCATGGCAGCAATCCAAAACTGTCTCCCCACAGCAACGCATGTCCTATGCACCAGGCACTTGAAGAACAACAGCTTAAAGTATATGGAGGATAAGGTCGGCTTCCCCCTGAAAGAGCGTCAGAATGTTGTACACCAAATCTTTGGCAAGGATGGCGTAGTAGACAGTCAAGATGACGATACCATGGAATGTCGTTTAGACAGTGTTCGTCAACTTGTAAAAAGTATTTGATAAGAATGGATCAGAGAAGGCCCATATGAACTACTTCAACGACAATTTAGTGCCATTACTAAAGGAACACGTTATTAAACCATTCCGCCAGAGAAAGGTGCCTTATAATTGGACCAGCAACAATGCTGAAAGCGCTAACCATGTCCTGAAGTCGGCAACTCAATGGAAATTAAGTGCAATGCTCGAGTTCGTGGAGAAATGGAAAGACATTGTTGTCGGCGAAAGGTGTGAACGTGAGCGGGCGATACTGAACATGGGCAACTTCAAGCTGGCAAATACTCATCTGTATCACGACGTCTCAATTACCTCTTGGGCAGCACTAACAGGCGAGCAGCAAGCAGCAAAACTGAGGCGACTTAATTAGGACTGATCCGGGAAAACAGGAAATACAGTAACATCAACCAACGGACTCCGGACGGTGATGAAAACACCATCTGCAGGAAAAAACCCAAACCAGGTTAAGCGAAAGAGAGCAGAACGGACTAGGACACCAACACAGAAGCGTCATATTGCATTATCAAATTGTCATAATATGTGCATGTAAGAATAATCAACATCCAATGATCTGGATCTACATTGGTTTACTGTGCTTTGTATGATATATATGAATTATTTTCACATTGTTTTGTTAATGATTTTAACATTATAAAAAATCAGTTCTAGTTTTATTCATTCATATTTCATTTCGCAGAAAATGTAGACTCATATCTGTGTTATACTATAAGCCAACAGAGCAGACCCTGATTAGACGGCTTATAAAGAAGTCATCTGATCTGGGTCAACCCAATTTGAAATGTCGTAGTTAAGAGGGTATGTATGGAGTAAAGGGTTAATATTCAATAGCTATTGTCATTGTTAGCGCTATATAATTGTGGTAAAAAAAATAATATATATAGAAAAACAATTGGGCCATGATAAGGGTTCCTCCACGTTGGTATGACCTGGATGCCATTTATTATCATAACCATTGCCTACAGTATGCGGTTTTTTTTAAAATACATAATTCGCAAATTATCAAAATCTGTGGTTATGGCAATAAATGGTAACTGAACACTCTTCATGTGAGTTCATTTGATAAAGCTCCTTTCGCAGAGAATCCACCGTCTACCGCTGGCGAAAGGAGGCTGAGCTGAGAGTAAATTTCAATCCAGGCAAGTTGGTAACGAAACTACTTTCATTAAAAATAATTTATTAATTCTCATAGCCTAATATTACGTAATCCAATACTAAAGACAACGTCGATGTTTATTTTGCTATACAGTATGCAATTGTCTTCCTTAATTTAGCTCCTTTCGCGGGATTTACAGTGGAGAAAGGAGCAGGTAATCCGTTTTCCCTGTAAATTTCATCAATATATTAATGATGTGTTTATACATTCAGGCTTAAATCATTATATTCGTGCTAAAAATATTTAAAATATATGTACATATGATTTATAATAACTAATAAATAGCCAATAATGATTTTTAATCCTCCTTTCGCCAAAAATCCTCCTTTCGTGTTTTAGTCATACCCAATAGCGCCACATGCTTCCATGTCACGAATATGCTGCCGTACTTCCTCATATATTGCAGGAGGAATTTTATGGTATAGCTGCTTGAATAGTGCATTCTCATGAAGAACGATTTTTTGACGGATTAGATCATAGCGACCTATGTCAGTAGGACCAGTTGAAAATATAAGCTGCCAATTTCCTAGAACTGGTACTTTAGCATAACTGTCATGTTGTGGTACACCGACGACATGGGGTCTGACAACATAAGAACTTGTAGGTAAATTTTCCGTTACTACCTTACTGACTGAATGATCAAGTCCTCTGGCAATGCCATTGACTGTTATATCCTCATATGGTCCTAACTCAATGACGTGTTCATTGGTAGATCTGACCATGATAGGTTGAATGACCACATAGTTTTAAGCAACTTGCCATGAATTTGGCAAAGCAACAGATTCCAATTCAGTCATTTGTTTACAACGTCGAATCACATTGGTACCAAGAATAACTGGATGGGATTTATCCTGCGTTGTGTCAGGGACAACCAATACTGGAACGGGCAACTCAATGTTGAAAATAGGAGCAACAATAGAGACTTCAATGTATCCTAAAATATCTAAATGATGTCCATTGGCTAAAGATACTGTGAGATATATGCCAAAATCATGGAACGGGCAACTCAATGTTGAAAATAGGAGCAACAATAGAGACTTCAATGTATCCTAAAAGATCTAAATGATGTCCATTGGCTAAAGATACTGTGAGATATATGCCAAAATCTTTCAACTGTAACAAACGAGGTTTGTTGGGCAAAGAATCATAGAAAGTTTTAGACACTGCAGACACCATTGATCCAGAATCTAGTAAAGCTAGGGTATGTACATGATGAAAAAGTATAGGAGAAACATTAGAATCTCCAATCATGCGACTATGTAACGATTGGCCACTATTGATGACCGCCTCCGGTTGGCCACTGGCAGAAGCAGCTACCAGTTTGGGTTACCGGTGGAGTTGCTAGATGGGGTTCTGGTACTGTTTACCTTGACCTCTCAAATTACGACGATTGCCATGATGCCTTGGAGTGTTTCCATTGGTATTAGATCCTGGAAAATATGGAATGGGCGGAGGAGGGTGAGAAAAAGAATGTGTACCAGTAGCGGATGTGGGGATAGAAAGGGAATCAAGACGCTGAAAAATAGCTGACAGCCTTTTATCCATACCAGACTGCAAACCACTGAACTGTGACTGCATGCGGTTTTCCAAGTCAATCAGCTGTTTAACAAAGTCATCAGAAGGAACTTACTGAGACTGGGTATGTTGAGAAAACTGAGTCTTGTGAGACTTGGTCTGTGATAAACTCACTTCCTTAAGCTCTTGCGCAACCTGTCTAACATGACTTAGGAACTGGTCGTAATCTGCACCACTATCCAGCTTGTAGCGAGTGTTATTTCGTAGAGACTCTGATCTCAAACCAGACCATAACCTCCCACAAAGCAGATCACTGCGATCAGTACCCGGAAACCGTGTACGACCATCAAAAGCTTGATCTAGAATACGCTCAAGTCTGCAGCCAAAGGCATTCAGACTCATCTGACTGTTGAACACAGGGGAAAAATTGACTCATAGTCACACCCTTTCTAGATGCTTCTCCAAAGTTGGCCTCTAATTTCTTTAAAACTGAGTCAATAGAAATAGATTCGCCCAATGAAACCATGAGCTTACGGGCGGTGCCTTTCAGAGAAAGTCGAGTGGCCTGTAAAACTAAAGCAGGGTTCAAGGATTGATCTCTCCTGAAGCATCTTACCTCATAAAAAGAGATTTCTGACATTGGTGTTGATTCATCACCTGAGAAACGAGGGATCTTTGGTGCCTTTGTAATAACAGGGGTTAAGGTTAAGGAAAAAGAGAAATGGGGAGCTGAATGAATCTGATCAGATAGAGACATGAGAGGCTGTACTTTGGGCATAGTACGACTGTGCATCCCGAGAAAATCTAACATTTGTTTATCTGTAACAGTGTGAGTTTCTTCGACAACACCACCTACTGCAACTTCTGGGGTAATTCCTGTATCTGGATCTGACATGATTGATCAACATATATGATAGACTAATTTTGCATGAAAAATAAAAAAACGTAGATAATCAATGATCCAAAGTCTTAGTTCTAAATACTCTTAATGTTCTAAATAGTCTTAAGAAGGCAAACATATTTTAAACAACTCTAGATAGTATCACTCTTAAACAATTACCATTCAAAATTGCTTAATTAATTTCAAGTGGGGTAAATAAACACACAGCCGGCTGAAAGGCAAAATGTATAAAATATCCTAAAATGCCAAACTGTTCACTAGTTACAGAAAAATAACACTAACAGCATTTTCCAACATGGCTTGTGATTTACCTAATCAAAAGTGATATGTTCTGCAAACAGTCAAATGACTAAATCTGACTAAAACTGTTTAAATGTCAAATTTCTGAATGATAGACAAACTGACGGATAAACATGTGTATAAATAGAACGATGAACAAATAAATATATGGACGGAATGACGTACGACTACGTACTGGTGTATGATCATATAAAACGGACGTTCAATCAAACAGAAAGACAGACAAATAAACGGACGTATAGATATTTTCACTAGATACTCTACTCTTTCACACCCTGAAATACCTTATTACAGGTGAAATAATGTAGCAATACGAGGATTTAGAGATAGTTTGGCTTTAGGCAATTATCAAAATTAAATATATCCAAACTGCCTTGTGCTATGCAAAGCAAAACCATACAGTCTAAAAGTACATTTCTAAAGTAAACAAGCGTGGGAAATTTCTCACTTGGCTGATTCAAACTAGGTGAGTATCCCCGCCTGTCACGCGGGAGGCAGGGGTTCAATTCCCCGTCGGGGAACCACTTGTAGACCAAAGACTTAGACCAAGTCTGTAAGGATGTTCAATATTTATTGAAACCACTATACACTGGCAGTTGATATTCATATAAATCTCATATAAATCTGTTCTTCTTTTACAAGAATATAGAAGTACATGTAGTTATATATTATGTAGATGTGGACTCACATCCTCATCTAATAAGTACCAAATGACATGTGCCTAAGGTGGGCTGATAAGGAGGGCTGGGATAGCAGTAAAGTTGTTATGGTCACTTTCTCCCAATCAAACACTCATTCTCTAATAAACTAGCACATTCACTGGACAATCTGGCAAACAATACATTGGACAGTACAAGGACAAGGTCGAATATACACATCACATCACATCACATCACATGGCCATACTGGACAACTGTACAGTAACACCTGTCTACATGAATGTTTGTAATATGATGTTGATGTGGTTGGGTGATGTTGGTGTGAAATGCTGGTCTATAGCTATGTCAACTAGATAATTAGTAAAGCTGTAATGTAGGGCAAGATGAACCATAGATTATGGTAAAATTGGTGGCATTCCTAGCAGCCCTTCTCTGCACCATCTTTAGCAGCCTTGTAGATGTAGGTTTTTGTAAGGTCCTTTACTGTTGTGCAATACCCTAACTGTGGTTAAACATCGTCCCGCTTTTCACGTGTTTTTCCCCACGTTTTAGTGTATATTTCTCTTAGGAGTCCCAGCGTATTGTTTGCTCTTTTTGTAATTTTGCAGATACGGGCACTCCAACGAAGGTCTTGTATCAGGTGAACTCCTAAATAATTAGAAACTGTGTCAGTAGTGAGTGTGTGACCCTTTATAGCGGAATCTATCTGTCTGTAGATAACATAGTCATCTGTGGAGAGTTTTGGTTTTGATGTGACTTGATCAAGAAGGTCGTTTATAAGGATGGCAAATGGGACCGAGTACGCTGGCCTGAGACACATCGTTGTACTAGATCAGCATCTTTGATTGGGTCGCCGTGAACGGCCATCCTTTATTTTTTATTTTGTTTGGAAAAATCTATGGGAGGGGAAGTTATTGTCACCACATCACATGACATCACATCACATGACCATACTGGACAACTGTACGGTAACACCTGTCTACATGAATGTTTGTAATATGATGTTGATGTGGTTGGGTGATGTTGGTGTGAAATGCTGGTCTATCGCTATGTCAACTAGATAATTAGTAAAGCTGTAATGTAGGACAAGATGAACCATAGATTATGGTAAAATTGGTGGCATTCCTAGCAGCCCTTCTCTGCACCATCTTTAGCAGCCTTGTAGATGTAGGTTTTTGTAAGGTCCTTTACTGTTGCGCAATACCCTAACTGTGGTTAATCAAGAGAAAGGTATGTCCCGCTTTTCACGTGTTTATCCCCACGTTTTAGTGTATATTTCTCTTAGGAGTCCCAGCGTACTGTTTGCTCCTTTTGTAATTTTGTAGATACGGGCACTCCAACGAAGGTCTTGTATCAGGTGAACTCCTAAATAATTAGAAACTGTGTCAGTAGTGAGTGTGTGACCCTTTATAGCGGAGTCTATCTGTCTGTAGATAACATAGTCATCTGTGAAGAGTTTTGGTTTTGATGTGACTTTACCGCTTAAGCCGGTGCTAGGGGGCGTGAGCAGTGTTGCACTTTCAATTACTGTTCATGAACAGACTCAATAAAACCGAGTCTGCAATTTTCTCTTTTTGTGTTGCAATTTTTGCTCTCGGGGGATCACCTCCCTTCAGAATTTGATCAAGAATGTGGTTTATAAAGATGGCAAATGGGACCGAGTACGCTGGCCTGAGACACATCGTTTTACTAGATGGGTCGCCGTGAACGGCCAACCTTTATTTTTATACGCCCACCTAATAATGGTGGTCGTATATTGTCGTGGCCCTGTCCGTCTCTCCGTTTGTTCGTTCGTTCGTTGTTCGTTCGTTCGTTCGTCCGTCAACATTTTGTTTGTCTGCTGTTTTCTGGGAAAACTATTTGACAGATATTAATAAAACTTCACACAAATGTTAAATGCATCAAGATCTGAAGCTGAGTTGATTCTGATGTTCATTTGATTTTTCATTTTAGAGTTATGGCCCTTGTCCTTAAAGAATATGCAAATAGTTTGTCCGCTGTTTTCTGGGATAACTATTTGAGAGATATTAATCAAACTTCACACAAATGTTTAATGCATCAAGATCTGAAGCTGAGTCGATTCTGAGGTTCATTTGATTTGTCGTTTCGGAGTTATGGCCCTTTTACTTAAAAAAAAATAATGCAAATACACGCAAATAGTTTTTCCGCTGTTTTCTGGAAAAACTATTTGACAAATATTAATGAAACTTCACACGAATGTTTAATGCATCAAGATCTGAAGCTGAGTTGATTCTGAGGTTCATTTGATTTTTCATTTCACAGTTATGGCCCTTGTCCTTAAAAATATGCAAATGGTCTGTCCATTGTTTTCTGGGAAAACTATTTGAGAGATATTAATCAAACTTCACACAAATGTTTAATGCATCAAGATCTGAAACGGAATTGATTCTGAGGATCATTTGATTTTCGTTTCAGAGTTATGGCCCTTGTCCTTAAAAAATATGCAAATAGTTTGTCCGCTGTTTTCTGGGAAACCTATTTGACAGATATTGTTGAAACTTCACACAAATGTTTGATGCATCAAGATCTGAAGCGGAGTCGATTCTGAGGTTCGTTTGATTTTTCGTTTAAGAGTTATGGCCCTTGTCCTAAAAAAAATATGCAAATAGTTTGTCTGCGGTTTTCTGAGAAAACTATTTGACAGATATTAATGAAACTTAATACAAATGTTTAATGCATCAAGATCTGAAGCTGAATTGATTCTGAGGTTCATTTGATTTTTCATTTCAGAGTTATGACCCTTGTCCTTAAAGAATATGCAAATAGTTTGTCCGCTGTTTTCTGGGATAACTATTTGAGAGATATTAATCAAACTTCACACAAATGTTTAATGCATCAAGATCTGAAGCTGAGTCGATTCTGAGGTTCATTTGATTTGTCGTTTCGGAGTTATGGCCCTTTTACTTAAAATAAATAATGCAAATACACGCAAATAGTTTTTCCGCTGTTTTCTGGAAAAACTATTTGACAAATATTAATGAAACTTCACACGAATGTTTAATGCATCAAGATCTGAAGCTGAGTTGATTCTGAGGTTCATTTGATTTTTCATTTCACAGTTATGGCCTTTGTCCTTAAAAATATGCAAATGGTCTGTCCATTGTTTTCTGGGAAAACTATTTGAGAGATATTAATCAAACTTCACACAAATGTTTAATGCATCAAGATCTGAAACGGAATTGATTCTGAGGATCATTTGATTTTCGTTTCAGAGTTATGGCCCTTGTCCTTAAAAAATATGCAAATAGTTTGTCCGCTGTTTTCTGGGAAACCTATTTGACAGATATTATTGAAACTTCACACAAATGTTTGATGCATCAAGATCTGAAGCGGAGTCGATTCTGAGGTTCGTTTGATTTTTCGTTTAAGAGTTATGGCCCTTGTCCTAAAAAAAATATGCAAATAGTTTGTCTGCGGTTTTCTGAGAAAACTATTTGACAGATATTAATGAAACTTAATACAAATGTTTAATGCATCAAGATCTGAAGCTGAATTGATTCTGAGGTTCATTTGATTTTTCATTTCAGAGTTATGACCCTTGTCCTTAAAATGCAAATAGTTTGTCTGCTGTTTTCTGGGAAAACTATATGAGAGATATTAATGAAACTTCACACAAATATTTAATGCATCAAGATCTGAAACTGAATTGATTCTGAGGATAATTTGATTTTTCGTTTTAAAGTTATGGCCCTTGTCCTTAAAAAATAATGCAAATAGTTTGTCCGCTGTTTTCTGGGAAAAACTATTTGACAGATATTAATGAACCTTCACAAAAATGTTTAATGCATCAAGAGTCGATTTTGAGCTTTATTTGATTTTTCGTTTCGGAGTTATTGCCATTTTACTTTAAAAAAAAGCAAATATATGCAAATAGTTTGTCCGCTGTTTTCTGGCAAAACTGTTTGACAGATATTAATGAACTTCATCGCTACAGATATCTAGAAACACTGTACACACATGGCCTAAAATAATGATGAAAGCTCCCACAGTAGCTTTCAGCATTACTTAAATTAAGATTAGAAATCGGATGACTCGAACATCTGTTATCTCGAACTAATTTGTACGGTCACTTGAAGTTCGACTCATCGAAGTTCAACTGTATTGAGGTGGGGTTTGGGTGGGGAGGGGGGGGGGGGGGGGTGAATGGGTGTACACCGAGAAAATTTGCTTTGTCCGAAGATTGGTTATACGATGTAAACAACATCCACTTCCTGTAAAATTCGAGATAAGAATACCAACGGTTTGTATATTTATTTATAATTTTATGTAATAACATGAAATGCTTTGTAAGTGACTTTCTATTTGCACGTTTGATTTAGGATTGATATATTGATTTTCGACGAAATATTAAGCTGACACTTCCTATGAAGAGAATCTGCAACAATTCCTCCTACTGGTATAACTTAAGAAGTTACGGTGCTACTAAACAGAGTCGGGTAGTTAAGTTGGTGTAAAAAGCTCATTAGAGCTTATGTTATTTGTTATGTTCATCCGACTATGTAGATCTAAATAAAATTTACTTGACTTGACTTGGTAAAAGTGATCACATTACATTGACATTTAATATCCTATGTTCTAATGAAGATGAGAATTCTGAATCGGCACCAACATTTCTATATCATAAAGGAGATTATGCTAAAATGTCCCAGGAACTCGGGGAGATAGATTGGAGCTTAGAGTTAAAACATTAAAACCTTGAATGAAAAGTGGGAATTCTTTACGGTTTGTGTTCAAGATTCTGTAAGGAGGAATGTACCCCAAAGAACAAGTCGTCGGAATAGTGGGAAGAAAAAAACATTATGGAGTAATAGTGAAGCTCTGAAAGCAGTGAAAAAGAAGCATCTGTCATGCTGTCAAGAGATCATATTCATCTACAGTACTACTATAGCGATCGACATGCAGCCACTGGAGCATGTAGGAAAGCTCATAGTGATTTTGAAGAAAAACTATCAGGTGAAGAGGGTGTCGGGTCGTTTCGGCCACATTATAAGATTTGCATTCAAAGGTATATAAATGGCAATTGAGATATTCATATAAAACTGAAACGAATACCCAGAGTTGAATCCAATAAAAATAAGGACATATGTTGTTGTTAGATGATTATCAAGATTCCAACTGTTTGACACCTTGCTTGCTAGTCTCATTTATGACCCGTAAGACCGCATGCTAATTTTGTGACAGGTGCCGTCTTACAGTCTGCCGGGATATCGTTAAAACAGAAAGTAGCTCGATATCACCATTTAGAGTACACACATGTGAACTACTTGCTTGCATATAGCTGGTGAAAATTTGTGTAAAAAAATAATTTTCTCAGCAAGCTATAACTTTCAACCAAGAATGTGCATCCATTATAATTAGAATTACTCCGATCATACATGCCGTTATTGGGTGATACATCATAAAAAAATAACCAATTAAATAATTAGTACAAACTGTCTCGGCTATAAACATCTCTGATGACACTAGTGCAAACAGGTACTACCATTAACAGTAATTTGCAATTATAACATCATTCAAACAGCGATTGATTTTGGTTGTTTGATACTTATAAAATTATTTTAATTACAATTAAACCATTATCACTGTCTATTTCCTTGATTCTGTAAAATCTTTGACAAACAGTTTACAAAATCAGTAATATAATTACACATTTAAGCAATTATCAATATTTGCAGCATTTTTAAGCAAATATCAAATACAAGTACTTAATTCTTGTGGGTTTATTTTTGTCATATAGGGTGGAAACAGATGGGGGTGTTGAGGAATAACTAATTGAATGAAAAAGTAGTAAAGTCAAGCAGGAAAAGCCACACACAAAACGCCACCATCACCAAAACACAGACAGAAAGCAATTTAAACAGCAGTTTATACACATTCACAAACAAAAGGCCGAAACGGTTTGGGTCCGAAACAACCTGGGACCGGTGAAGAGAACCCAAAAGCGTTTTATAAATATGCAAATAGTAAAAATGTAGTGAAGACCGGTATTTCCAATCTGAAGCGTTCTGATGGCATGCACGTACCGTATACTGATAATGACCAAGAGAAAGCGGAGGAACTGAACAAATTTTTTGAAAGTGTCTTTGTTGAGGAGGACCTCTCATCTATACCTACGATAGAGAATAGAAGTACCGGTAGCCAGATTACAAACATAACAGTCGTTGAAGACAAATTTTTATATATGTTGGAAACCTTAAATGTTAATAAGTCTATGGGCCCTGACCAGCTCCCTCCTAGGATTCTTAAAGAAATGAGTCATGTTCTTGTGAAACCGTTGACTCTTATTTCCTTTCCTTCATATAAATGCATTTTGACACATCTGCAAACAGTGTAGACCCAGATCAGACAGCTCTTATGGGAGCCATCTAATCTGGGTCTGCTTTGTTTGCTAATGGAATTTGATAGCTCTGTTTCATTACTTCTTAAAATGGCTACAATGTTCCACCTTCTGCCTGCCATATTTCTTTATAACTATTTTGTCCTTGAATATTCAGTAGGTGTTGAAATTTAGTATAAATATAGAACAGGGAAATGGTTCAGTAATGGGGTGAGCTATAGGTGATTATTACAGTAAAACGGTTTAAACCTCTCTCTGTAATGGCCACTAAATTGTGTTAATTAGTTGGTATTTAGGGCAGGTGGTTGCTTAAAGCAAGGTGAAAGTAAAACAGAACGCTCCTACAGGAGCGTTCTGTTTTACTTTCACCTTGCTTTATGCAGCCACCTACCTTTAACACAAAATACTTGATGCAATTTAGTGGTCGTTATAGAGAGGTTTTACTGTATAAGATTTAGCCAAGTTAACCATGATTCAATAATATCTAATATCTATACTCAAAATTATATCTAGTAAGGTAATATCTAACCAAAGTGATATGGTCAAAGGGATATCTAGGCAAATTGTAGGTTAGGACAAGTCCACTTAGATGAAGGATGATCAACCTTTATCGTGCAATAAGCAGATCCATGAGTACTGGTGCAAACAGTTTGGATCCTGATAAGATGGGAAAGAAATTGGCATCTCATCAGAATCCAAACTGACTGATGCTGTTAGATTATGATTTTACGTAAAACAGGAAGATAATCTGTAATTATTCTGAATATTAAACAATTTCCCTGTTCTTTGTTTATTCCAAATTTCAACACCTTAATATATATTGAATATTCATAGAAAAAGAAGTTGTAATGAAATATGGAAGATCTAACATTGTAGCCATTTTAGAAGGTAAAGAATCAGATTTATCAAATTCCACAAGCAAACATCAAGCAAACCTATAATAAGGAGCCGTCTGGGTCTACTCTGTTTGAAAATGCCTGCAAACACGTTTATATGAAGGAAAAGGTTAAATGGAAGCAGATAACAAATTTGCCAATGATAAATCTTTACAGCAAAGAGTTAAGTAGGGACATAAGAACACAATCACTGTCTATCAAGTTTGTAGATTACTTTGAATTAGTGTTGACCTGTGTTATCATATAGGACAACAACTTTAACCCATTACACGAAGGAAGTAAGTATGTCGGCAGACCCCGCTAATGCGACCACTTAATAAACAGCCACTGGTGTCATTTAAAGCAGGTGGTTGCTTAATGCAGGATGAAAGTTATGCAGAAAGCTCCTATAGGAGCTTTCTGCATAACTTTCGTCCTGCATTAAGCTACCACCTGCCTCTGCCACCCAGAATTATGCCCCTTTTTGGTGGTCGCATTAGCGGAGTTTTACTGTATGTCGGCAGACCCAGATCATGTAAGGATAAGTAGTTTTCAGTTTTGGTGAATTGACAATTTGTTTACACACATCAGTTACTTAGTGTACAGAGTTACCAATTCCAGTTGCTGTCTGCTGATTTTGCTGAACCTTTAGAATATTGGATACGAGTGTATTGATACAGTAAAACCTCTCTATAATGACCACTAAATTGTGTTAATTAGTTGGTATTTTGGGCAGGTGGTTGCTTAAAACAAGATGAAAGTAAAACAGAACACTCCTATAGGAGCGTTCTGTTTTACTTTCCCCTTGCTTTAAGCATTCACCTGCCTTTAACACAAGATACTTGATGTAATTTAGTGGCCGTTATAGAGAGGTTTTACTATATGCAAACACTGTAGAGGATTCTACTGGTCAAGGTCTACACCATTTGTTATTTACTTTCCTATAACATAAATAACAAAGTAAAGCATTTCATACTGTACAATTTTTAAAGTTAACCCTTAATTCCATCATGTAAATGCCTTTTCACACATTTGCAAACAGAGAAGACCCAGATCAGACGGCTCCTATAGGTGCTGTCTGATCAGGGTCTGCTCTGTTTGCTAATGGAAGTTGACTGATCTGTTTCTTTAGTTTCTCAGATGGCTACAATGTTCCGCCTTCCATATTTAATTAAAGCTATTTTGTCCATGAATATTCAGTAGGTATTGAAATTTGGAATAAACATAGAACAAGGAAACTTTAGGGTGAAACACTTATAGGTCATTCCACTTTGAATGTGCAGCATTGAAAGGGTTAATCCTTTCAGTTGATGATATCTTTCACTCTTTGTCCACTTTGAAAAATGTGTTGTCAGCTTAAAGTCAGAAAGTAGATCTTCCATATATATCCTTCAAAACAGTTTTTCAAAAAAGTGACTTTTACAGAGATGTCAAAATGTGTCAATACGAGGGAATGGGTTAACTGCATAGCAATTAGGTATGTTTGAAATTAGAAATTGTACCTACTTATTTAGGAGCATTGTGGTTTGTGAACTGTATGCATGAGTCTAAATTAATGTTGGAAAAGCTCATACTACAATACCAATATGCAATATGTATGTTATGTGAGTTTACATGTCATACAAGTACATATAAACAATTGCTGTCATACAAGTACATATAAACAATTGCTGGACTCCTATCTAAATGGATAATTGATTTGATATGAATTTCCCTTTTTCTGCATGTGCCCATGACAGATCAGATATGTACCGTATATATGTTAACCCTTTCCTCCATAAATACGCTTTTCTACGCTTTTGTAAAAATCACCTGTTGAAACCATTGTGATAAATAGAGCATTTGCTCCTGTAGGAGCAAATGCTTTATTTATCACAATGGTTTCAAACTACAAATTTCTAAAATTTTCCTTTTCTCTTGTTAATGCTCCTTTTGGGTAGATTTATTCAAAGTGGTTGGATCTAAAAATAGCCTATTGAGGAATGTGTTAAGTCAGAATTCATGCTGTTTAACCTTTCCTAATACCCTTAAGTCTAAAAGGGCTAGAATATTTAATTATATAGCAGGTGGAAGTTTGAGCAGACGGCACATTTTCGTAGTACGTGATTGTATGATAAAGGATGAAGATATGAATGATACCGGTATGTGATTTCTTTTGTTAGACATAGGATATAGTGGTACAGTTGAACAGTAAGTAAAAGTCTTAGATTTTCATATGCTGACCCACTCTCCACTCTCCCTGATTAATATTCATGTAAGAAATTATAACATGATGGATATTTATTAGCTGATTTTTTATAATGGTATATCAATATGTACACTGGATGTTTTGGTATGGGTAGAAACTGTAGAGTTTGGTCTCTCATGATTTCATGAGCAGGCCTTTATTAGATAGCTTCTACAGGACCTATCTGATCTGGATCTTCTCTGTTTGCAAATTAAGGCTTGAAAATGTGTTTATATGTGGAAAGGGTAAAGTAGTCTTTTCAACTAAATGTTCCTATTTTTTAAAAAGGTGTCAAAATTATGAGAATTTAGTTATCAGTGTAATCAACTACGGTAAAACCTCGATTATTCGAATTGTCGGTATAGAAGAATTTAGACCCTTTTAGGCAGGTGGCTGCTTAATGCATGGTGAAAGTCATGCAGAAAGCTCCTAGAGGAGATTTCTGCACGACTTTCACCATGCCTTAAGCTGCCACCTGTCTTAAAGATCGATGATAATACGTATTTTAGCGTTCAAATCAAAGTTTTACTGTATTTGTGAGTCAAATACTTGTCTGCATTTCTAATACAAACTGCTATAACACATTTGTGCCTACTGCCCCCTAAATTCTCCAAGAATATTAATTCATGAATTTATTACTATATGAATAATTATGTAGTCGGACTGAATTTTATAATTGCTTGCACATTAACAATGAATTATTGTTTTTAGATATGACATAAATTTCATGATCAGATATATTATTATTCCATAAGAAAACAGAGCAGACCCTGATCAGAAAGCTCTTACAGGTCTACTCTGTTTGCAAAGGTGCCACTAAAGTCATTTATATGATGTAATATGTTAAAACTGACACATACAAATACCGGTAATGTAGAAGTCTTCTACTCACTGTTCACTTCATAACTTATGCTTCTCTGCACACATCAAGCAACGGAATTGTTCATAAACATATTAAATGGGTTGAATTATTGCTATAGTAATTTGATGTCATAGTACCGACAGTTATAGCCCCTCATCCCCAAATCCCCTCAAACACCCCACCCACTCCATTGAAGTTGAAGAGGGGTTCACTTTGTGCTACTAACTTAAGATGCCCATGCATTTATCTGTTCAACATTTTTGTAGACAATATTTTGTTCATTCTTCTTCTCCAGCAGAACTGATGAGAGTTTTCTGAAACGTCATAAATGATAATATCTTTGAATGCAGAATACACATGGACTGCCATTTGAAAACAGTGTAGACCTGGATCTAATGGCTCCACCAGGATCACTCTAATTAATTTAAAGCCTACACTGTTTGTCATTCAAAATCCTCTAGCAAGTTTAACCTCATACCCAGTGGACTATTTAGATCCAACCACTTTGAATAAATCTACCGAAAAGGAGCATTAACTAGAGGAAAGGAAAATTATAGAAGTTAGTAGTTTGAAATCATTGTGATAAATTTATCACAATGGTTTCAAAAAGTGACGATTACGGAGGCGTAGAAAGGCGTATTTATGGAGTAAAGGGTTAACACTGATGGGCTGTTCCACTCTGAAAATTTGGCATTAGAATGATTAACCCTTTCCCTGCTCTATATTTAGGCCCATTTTTCAGTACCTACTGAATATTCATTAACAAAATAGTTATAAAGAAATACGGAAGGTGGAACATTGTAGACATTTTAGAAAGTAAAGAAACAGATCTATCAAATTCCATTAGCAAACAGAGTAGACCTTGATCAGACAGCTCCTCTAGGAGCCGTCTGATCTGGGTCTACTCTGTTTGCAAATGCATGAAAACACATTTATATGAGGGAAAGGGCTAACAACTATGGAGATCTTGACTCTGCAATTGTCATAATGATCCATCAAACCTACTAGAGTTATCACCCTTCTTTTTCTTAACTTTTTACTTCATAATACGACTTTCTATGCTCTGTAGGAGCCATCTGATCAGAGTCTGCTTAGTTTGTATATTCTGTTATATAGATAATGATTCTACAATTTCTGCCATGACCAAAACTTCATGTGTCAGTGTGCTATTATAACAAAATTTCTAATTAATATTTATGATGTCATTATATTGTACATGGATATTCATGGAGAAAAGGGTTATAGACAGAATTGGGTGTATTAAAAAATTGTTAGTTTAGTGAGCTTCATTTGAATATCATCTAAACATTCACATGAAAGGTATTGAACTCAAAACACACTCAGTTGACTTCTGCCTACATTGATGTTTGTTTTCTCATTGCAATTTGGAAATACTGCAATTTGGAGTGTGAACAGTTTCATAGCATTGTCACCAGTAGATAATCACAAGTTCTTCCTCATTCCAAAACCCTTTCCCTGTTCTATGTTTATTCCAAATTTCAATACCTACTGAATATTCATGGACAAAATAATTATAATGAAGTATGGAAGGTTGGATATTGTAGATATTTTAGAAAGCAAAGAAACATATCTATCAAATTCTATGAGCAAACAGAGCAGACCATGAAAACACGTTTAGATGAGGGAAAGTGTTAACCTGGTATTTGCAAATAGTGTACTGTCTCATACCTGGTTAATCCTGAGTGTATGCACTGCTTGGATTTCAAAATCTGCTATAACATTTTAGCCTTTTCCATCTTCCCCCTATTGTTTGTTTATTTTGTCTTTGTTCGTCTTTTGATGTTTTTTATAGTTATGTACATTTGCTTGTTTTCTTGTGTTGCTGTTCAGTCGGCTGTCTCAGGTCTGTATGTGGTGTTTCCTGCATGACTCATATTTGTACTTTTAATACAGATCATTTGTATATTTTAACACTGATGGACAATTTTACTTTGAATATTCAGTTTTCATAGTGTTAACCTTTTCTCACTCATGTTTCAAATGGTTTATTCCAAAATTGAAAAATGTTAAGTGTACTGTCAAGATTCAGGGATTTTTTAAAGAAAAATGTAACTATATAAATAGTGCAGAACCTGATGAAAGGGAACACTCTCGTCAGGGTCTACACTGTTTGCAATTTAGGACATTTGATATATTCTTTTATATCAAATATCAAGAGACACATGCTTTATGTAAGTATGATTCTCAGCTCTTTGTATGTTTACAGCAGATATGGGATAATTCATGCAAACAAATTGGATCCAAATGAGACACTGTATAACTAAACTTCTGATCAGGATCCAGAGAGAGTTTGGTAATGAAGCTGAACTGATCTTGTTAGGTGAAAAGAAAGACAAAATAACTTTTATAATTGTAGCAGACAACATTTTTTCTTAACATGCGAAGAGATTTTATGTACTGAAATTTGACTGAATAATTATGATCACATGAAAACAATCCAGTTTTGTTATCTGCTAGTCACATGACCGTTATTCTTAACACTTGCTATGATGGTGATTCGTACAAGACCTCACCTATTATACAAGACCTCACTTAAATATCAGGTAATTAAATTCATATTTAAAATATAAGAAGATATTTTCACATAGCAAACAACAGAGATTATAGGTACTAACATATTAGCTAAGAGAGCAGACAATGACCAGCCCTTACAGGAGTTGTATGACAATGTGCAAATGTGTCATTATAAACTATCAGCTAAAACTGTTTATGGTGTCGTTGCTTCTTACATTAATTAGGTAAAGGGTTTAATAAAGGGTCTACTGTTTTCTGTATGTGAACCTTTGAATTCAGGTAATACTTGCCTAGAAAACTTGTCATCTTTTTGAATTTTCATATACATGTATTTTAATATTCTTTCCTCCATAAATACGCCTTTCTAGGCCATTTGCTAGCAGAGTAAACCCAGATCAGATGGCTCCTATGGGAACCATCTGGTCAGTGTCTGCTTTGTTTGCTTTTGGAAATAATATAGATATCAGTCCACAGTTTCTTCTAAAGCCAATATTCATGTGTGTTGAAGACCATTAAGTGGATCTTAATGAAATGCTGAGTTATTTGCTGTCTTATATGGATCCAAACTGTTTGCCACAGATAAATCACAAATATTTGAAATTAATTACCTTGGCTTGACTTAACCCTTCACCTGATATAAAAAACCTTTTCTCGCCTTTGCAGAACAGATCCAGATCAGATGACTCCTGTAAGAACCGTCTGATCAGGATCTTCTGTGTTTTCTTGAGGAATTACATAGATGAAACTCAGCCGTGTTCAGGAACCATTATTAAAGTGTTAATGATGTCAATCAATACTTTTTCACATGAATTATAATCATCAGGTAAAGGTTTGAAGATTCATTCATTTTACCCTTTCCCTCATAGAAACGTGTTTTCATGCATTTGCAAACAGAGTAGACCCAGATCAGACGGCTCCTAGAGGAGCCGTCTGATCAGGGTCTACTCTGTTTGCTAATAGAATTTCAAAAATCTGTGTCTCTACTTTCTAAATTGGCTACAATGTTCCACCTTTCATATTTCATTTTAGCTATTTTATCCATGAATATTCCCTAGGTATCAACAAATGGAATAAACACAGAACAGGGAAAGGGTTAAAGATTCATTCATTATCACAGTCTACAGACATGTAACACTTGAGTCACTCTAACATTACTCTGAGACACATTGGACCCAATCAGTGTCTGTTATTTTATCAAGATATTAGAACTGTTTTATAAGAGAACACTAATATTAGTACAGTACAACCTGTCTTAAGCAGCCATCAAAAAGAGGTTTAATTATGAGTCTGTAAGGCAGGTGGTTGCTTAATGCAGGTCAAAACTAATGCAGAAAGCTCCTTATGGAGTTTTCTGCATTACTTTTGACCTGCATTAAGCAACCACCTGCTTTTTAAAACTCATAAGTTCAATAAATTAATGGCCGTTTACGACAGGTTCTATTGTATGTTGTAGGTTGGAGCTACAGCTACAGCTAGCTGCTCTGAAAAACAATGTAGACTTGGATCCATTAATTAAACTGACTGTTTGACAATCTGATCATTTTTTATTTGAAAACAAAAATAATTTGACAGCACATGTATTTATTAACAGGTTTTTAGAGCAATACTTTCTTTGCATGGAAAGGTTTTAGCTGATATTGAATGAAAGAAGGCCACAGAAATCGTTCATTTAGCCACAGTTTAACAGGGTCGTCTTTGCCTTCAGTTGCAACGGTTACTGCATAGTGCAAGATACCATTGATTCTGAAGTGACAAACAACGCAGAACCTGATCATATACTGTATTGTAAAGTTAGTGTATAAGAACATCTGAATGCTTGAATGGAACAAATACAGTAACAGATAATGTAGATCATGAAGGAGCAGTTTGACCAGAGTCTGCACTATTTACTTACCTTTTGTTAGGCAAATGTTTAGAGTTATGTAGGTTGAAAGCTTGACCAGGGTCAGCAGTCTATTTACTTACCTTTTGTTAGCCAATACTAAGGGTTATGTAGGTTGAAAGTTTGACCAGGGTCAGCACTATTTACTTACCTTTTGTTAGCTAAATGTTAAGGGTTATGTAGGTTGAAAGTTTGACCACATGTTAAGATTAACCCTTTCTCTTACATAAATGCCTCTTTTAAATATTTGCAAACAGAGTAGACCCAGATCAGATGGCTCCTATAGGAGCTGTCTGAACAGGGTCTGCTCTGTTTTGCTAACGGAATTGGATAGATCTGATTCTAAAATGGCTACAATCATCTACCTTCCATACTTCATTAAATCTATATTTGCCATGAATATTCAGTATTTTTTTAATTTTGAAATAAATTATTGAATAAGGAAAGGGTTAAGTGCAGCTGACTGTTTGGTAAAACAAAAGGGGCAGTCACAACTGAATTTGTGGTCAAATGTTTAAAGTTATTGAGATTAAATGTTTGACAAAACTATTTGTAATTTTTTCAGGCTGTTCAATGATGCAGAAGTTACTCCCATTCTTGTGCCTTATTGGAATAGCTGGTGCCCAGTATACATTTGATGACTCTGTTGGACTGGGAAGAAAGTTTGATGGTATTGGGGGTCTCAGTGGAGGTGGTGTAAGTACACCAGTGTTTTGTCATAGTGCTTGCTGTGCAAATGCATAATTATCTTTTACGTTTTTCAAGTGGAGAAACTTTAAAAGCTATTAACCCTTCCCTTGCTATTCACGTCAATATACCTACCTGTAAATAGTGAAGACCCAGATGAGACAGCTCCTGTAGGAGCTGTTTCATCAGGGTCTGCACTATTTACAAGTTGATTGTTCAACCAGTGCACTCCACAGCAGTGATTGAGAACGGTTAATTAACAGTCCTCTCTATGAATGAGCAAACTGTATTTGACTTAATATAACTTGAGGTTACAACAAAACAGCTTTTAATCCTTCTCTTGCTGAATTTTAAAATACATTTCTCCTTCTCAACCCATGCCCTGTTGTATAATTACATATATCTTCACTGTGTACAAGTATTTCGCTGTGCAATCACTGCTGTGGAGTGCACTGGTTGCACAATCAATTTGTAAATAGTGCAAACCCAGATGAGACAGCTCCTGCAGGAGCTGTCTCATCTGGGTATTCACTATTTACAGGTAGGTATATTGGCGTGAATAGCAAGCGAAGGGTCAACCCTTTAACTGTTCTATATTCATAAAAGAAGTAATGAAATCATGAATATGTGCTAGGTGAACTGTTATGATGACATAATGTACACCTAGTATGTTTGTTAACCTTAGCAGAAGCTATAAAATCACATCTAAATCCATAAGCAAACACAGCAAACCCAGATCAGATGGCTCCTATAGGAGCCACCTGATCTGGGTCTACTCTGTTTGCAAATTCATGAAAAGGCATTCACATGAGGGAAGCAGTAAATGTATAATTTATATGTACTATTTATGATGCATTAAGATACTCATTTGTACCTCACTTGGTGACAACAGAAGTATTTTCCCCATGGGAAGCCTAACAACTAAGCATGCTTTCAGAATCTAAGCTTCCACAGCCCAGTCTTTAACATTTAATTTCAACATGAGGAGTAGCATAATTACATGTTTCCTGGCCAGGGAACTAGTCAGCACTCTGTAGAGTGCTTGGTTAGGGAGGTGAACAAGATAATGCTTATTTGGACTCCATGCTTTTCACTACATTCACACTGTATTATGTATGTGTATAACGAAGAAAAGACAATGCATTAATGAGATTTATTGCAAGTTAACCCTTTCCCTGTTCCATATCTGTTCCAAATTTCAATGCCTACTGAATATTCATGGACAAAATAATTATAATGAAATATGGAATATGAAACATTGTAGCCATTGTAGAAAGTAAAGAAACATATCTATCAAATTCCATTAACAAACAGAGCAGACTCTTATCACACGGCTCCTATAGGAGCTGTCTGATCTGGGTCAACTCTGTTTGCAGGTGCATGAAAATATGTTTGTATGAAGGAAAGGGTTAACCCCTTCCATGTTTGAATATTCATTAAAATAATGCCATCATGGATGTCTAGTAGATGAAGTTTAATAATGTAAGTTTTCAATGGTATTTTTTGCTTGGACAAAAAACACTAGAATCAGATCTGTATCATGTGAAAAGCAAACAGAGCAGACCTAGATCAGACAACTCCTAGAGAAACCATCTGATCTGGGTCTACTTTGTTTGAAATTGCATGAAAATGTGTGTAAATGGAGAAATAGTTAAATTTCTATCCATGCATCAGTTCTCTTACACTGGATTTTTTAACAGAACCTTTAAGGGCCTTTTGTATTCCTTTGTTTTCTTTCCTGAATCAGTCATTTATTAACATTCTGTGAAAAAAAGACTTATTCAAACTACATTTAGTAACAAAGCAGACTTGTTTTACTTTAAGTTTTGGTTTTATTTACTAGTATGGTAGTTTTTACTTTTGCAGGCCACGTCAAAACTGCTGCCAGGGTATCCTTCTAATCTCAGTCAGGAAATATTTGACTATCTGTTCAAGGTAAGCAAGTCAGTGCAAATTTTGGCAATCAGGTATATAAATTTAGAACTACCTGATGCATTACAGCAACTAAATAATGCTTTCAAATGGTGATCTATAGTGTGGTTATCCACCTTTGATTGCCTTCATGTTTATTTGTTTTGTAGCTCAAAGTGCCAAGGTGAGCTATTCAGATTTGTCCTGTGTCTGTTCGTTGTGTCTTCCATGTATCGTGCATCGATCATCAACCATATCTTTAAACATATCTCCTAAACCACTTTCTGGATGTTTGTTAAATTTCACAGGAATTGAATGCATAGACTTTTAAGGCCCCACGAGGTGGGATTTACATCAAACTTTCAAAGACATACAGCGTTACATCCCTTTGAAAGTGCTTATCTTAATCTGGCAAATGTTTGATAACCTTTGAAATAAAAACTGCATGGAGCCAGATGAGATGTCTAATAGATAGATCTGTTTCTCATTAAAATTCAAACTGTTAGACATTCTGATTTTGATTTTGAAATAAAGCAGTAAATATCTACCCTGACAAATGAAGTAGACATTTAGTTTTGTATAACCTAGAAAGGTGGTGTTACCAGAGCAATAAATAGAGGTTTGAATTCAATTTTATTTGCTCAGCCAAATCCTATGTAAAGACAACATAGGACTTGGGTCGGGAAATAAAGGAGCGATTCCTGAAAATATTTAAATTCACACATCTTATCTGGGCCACAGTGTTACAATAATTTAGTTTTAAAGCTTTGATTTATAGCCCATATTTACCGAAATTGTTGTGGGATGTTATTTCCCTGTCCATGGGTTAGTAAATCAGATAGGTTAACTATGCACCATTTTGATAATTTTAACACTTTCCTTCATATAAACGCTTTTTCATGCATTTGCAAACAAAGTAGACCCAGATCAGATGGAGGGGCCATCTGATCAGGATCTGCTCTGTTTGCTAATATAATTTGACAGAACTGGGTTTTTGTATCACCTGCTGGGAGGCAGTGTGTAGCTTAGGGATCACTTTTCCGTCGTCTGTCCATCTGTCTGTCCATCACACCTTCTTTTTCTTATTGTAACACTTCTCCCAGCAGGTGATACATGTGTTCTTCGAACACTCTTGTTAGTTTCTAAAATAGCTACAATGTTTCACCTTCAATGTTTAATATAACTATTTTGTCCATGAATATTCACTAGGTGTTGAAACTGAGATAAACAAAAATTAAAACAGGGAAAAGGTTAAATGAAACTAATGCAAAAGCAAATAGTGCAGACCAAGACCTAATGTCGTCAGGAGCTTTTTGATCTGGGTCTTAACTGTTTTGTTAAGTAGGTTTTCTTGATTAATTCTTGACAAATTTAGTATGCTATAGGATTCAGTGTAGCAACAGCAGATTTATGTTACAGCCCAACTTTGGAGCGTCTCTGCAGATCTTGAAGGTGGAGATTGGTGGGGGCTCCATGAGTGGTGGTAAGTACTGCCAGTTAAAGTCAAAGCCTCTGTACAGCATTTTGACATGTGACTGGGTTAACCCTCCACTTGCTTATCATCACCTAGGTGGCAGTTGCAAACAGATAGGGTCCAGATGAGACATTGCGTATCTCGGCATCTAACACTCACTCACTCACTCACTCACGCACTCACCTGTCCACCCATTCTCCCTCTCACTCACTCAATCACTGTTGAAAACTGGAGTTAGTTACATTTTACAGAACGTCTAACTCTGGTCAGTTGTTGCAACCCAAAGACAAAGTTTTCACATTTATCTTGCCTGAAACATTTGACATATTTTCTTGTTCATGTTGGGTTTTACATTGTTTTGAATTATTGGATTCCTTGGTAAGATAAATTTAACTTCATTTCGCATCATATTGGATATGGGTTGATTGTTCTGTTTCAGTTGGCAGTGAATCAACACACATGTACTTTGAGGGTGATGAAAACTATGAGAGGGGCTATGAATGGTGGGTTATGAAAGAAGCTAAGAAGGTGAGTACAGCTATAAACTGACATTAGATACAATTTGAACATGAGATGATGAACTAAAACCCAATTGTGCCTGGTGTCCCTTCTCATCAGGTTCTGTACTTTTTACTGTATGATGTCTACAGAAAAGGAGCATTAACTAGAGAAAAGGAAAATTTAAGAATTTTGTAGTTTGAAAGCAAATGCTCAAATTCAACAGGTGACTTTTGCAGAGGTGTCAAAAGGCGTCAGTATGAGGGAATGGGTCAAGCACTGTAGACCTAGATCAGCTTCAACATTGCAACACTGATCAGGATCTAAAACAATGCAGACTCTAATCAGACATCATTGTCATGGCTGATATGGGTTTACAGTGTTTACAAAACTGACCAAGAGTTCATTTCTACGTCATGTATTTACTGTAAATATTAAAACACAGTCTACTATCTCCACCATTTTGTTATTTGGCACTATTTGGATAACTTTAACCCATTCCTTGTTCAATATGCATGTAGGAAATAATGACATGATTATTTATTAACTGAATATTTTTAATAGTACAGTATATGTATATATGAAATTTGATATTGGTAGAAACTGTCGACGAGTCAATCCTTATATAATTTCATGAGCAATCAGAGCAGACGCAGATAAGATAGTTCCTATAGGATCTGTCTGATCTGGGTGTACTCTGTTTGCAAAGGCATGAAAAAGCATTTGTATGAAGGAAAGGGTTAAATGAAAGTAATGGAGTAGCAGTAATAAATAGTTAAGTACCTGATCAAACTGCCTCTCTAGTGTCTGCACAGTTTGCCTACAATTGTCATCTAAATATTATATATCTATAGAACAGACTTTTTTCCTGTTGAATAGTCATGTATGAAATAATGATATCAAAATTTTTAATTTTTACTAAAAAATTTATAATGGCATTTGTATATATGATGTGTTAATATTGGTAGAATCTGTATGATCAGATCTGTTATAATTTCATAAGCAAACACAGTAGACCCTGATCAGACTGATCCTATAGGAGCCATCTGAACTAGGTCTACACTTTTTGCATATGGGTGAAAAGGTGTTTACATGAGGCCTTTAAGTAGTTTATATGAAGGAAAGGGTTAACAAATTAACCCTTCTCTTGCTGATTTTAAAATACATTTCTCCTTCTTTACCCATACCTTGTTGTATAATTACATATATCTTCACTGTGTACACGTATTTCGCTGCGCAGTCACTGCTGTGGAGTGCACTGGTTGCACAATCAACTTGTAAATAGTACAGACCCTGATGAGACAGCTCCTGCAGGAGTTGTCTCATCTGAGTCTTCACTATTTACAGGTAGGTATATTGACGTGAATAGCAAGCGAAGGGTTAACATGCACTAGTCTACAAATGTTATATTTTGTTCACTCCAGTAAAATGTTGCTGTGCACCTGTAGACAGCAATTTCTTGAAAAAAGTGTAAGTACTGCAGGTGTTTATTCTTATGTTGTAAATCTTCCAGAGAAATCCAAATATCAAGCTTTATGGTCTTCCATGGGTGCTAGCTGGCTGGGTTGGAAATGGTACAAACTCTCCATATACGTATCCTGAGAAGACTGTAGAATACATCGTTAGCTGGATCCTTGGAGCCAAGCGAGTCCACAACCTTAACATAGATTATATAGGGGTATAGTTACTGAAAATTTGAACATTTAATCTTGCATTAACAATACATTTTAAATAGACTCAAATGTCAGGAATATTCTCAGACATGCTTGCCTGGTTCCCAGCATCAATTATTCTGGTAGAAACTGAGAAACAAGCAAACATGATTGAGTGTTTTAAATATTTAAAATGCATTTATATGATGGAAAGAGTTAACTGTTTGACATAGATCAATAGCATTTTTTTGTACAACAAAAACTTTTAACCATTTACCTGCTGAATATTCATGTAGGAAATAATGATGTCATGATTATTAATAAGATTATTTTTTATAGTGGCATATGAACACTGGACATTTTGGTTCAGGCAGAAGCTGTAGAGTCAGATCTAATATTACACCATAAGCAAACAGAGCAGACTCTAATAGGAGCCGTCTGATCTGGGTCTACCCTGTTTGCAGATGCATCAAAATGCACTTACATAAGGGAAAGGGTTAAATGTATCAATGAAAACGGTTTATTGTGTATCACAGGGTCAATTTTCTATATAAGTTACAGTGAAAATATCGTGTATGTCCAAGTCCTCATTCACCATCAGGAGGAATTATTTTAAACTTTCACAGATGAACCACCTTGTGTGGCTGTAAAGAGGGGCACCTTTGTTGCAATCATTTTAACACAGTTCTGGGACTTTAAAAATATGTTTCTATGTAACATAGAATGAAACAAATCTTGCGTATGCAACTCCTCTTATACGTCTTGAAGGATTTGCTTCAAACTATTACAAATAAACAACCTTGATGTGAAGATAGTCATAAAGAAGGGAATGTCAGATAACAAAATTAACCGAATTTACATAGCTTTTTAATTTATTTTTGACTATTAAAATAACCTGCTTCGTTTAGGGAAGATATTGCCTGAAGTTGGGGGTGGGGGACATTTGTGTCAAATTTAGTTTTATTTATTCATTGTCTTCTTACAGGAATGGAATGAACAAAACTACAATGCAACATATCTCAAGGTTGGTATTGCTTATGGTTTATGTGTTGTGTGTGCTTGCATGTGAGCGCGTTTGTCGTGCATTCATGGTGCTATGCAGCATGAATATGTGTGTGCGTGTTTGGCATGCAATAATGTTGAAATATTTCATGTAGAGTCTTGAAATCTTAAAACTGTTATGATATTAGGGTTAAGATATTTTCACAAGACCATATCACTGCAACGTATTGCTAGTAAGTGGGAGCAATAGTGTCTGTTGCTAAGTAAAGTGTATATACCTTGCACTATTGTACTTTGTTGATCATTTTTAATTGCTTAATCTTTTCCCTGTTCTTTATTTATTCCAAATTTAAATACCTAATGAATGTTCATGGACAAAACAGTTATAATGAAGAGTGGAAGGCAACAAATTATAGTCATTTCAGAAAGTAAAGGGACAGATCTTTTAAATTCCACTAGCAAACAATCAGACGGCTCCTCTAGGAGCCATCTGATATGGGTCTACTCTGTTTGCAAATACGTGAAAACACGTTTATATTAGGGAAAGGGTTAATATTATTTTCATATGAAAAGAAAACATGTTTGATGTTCCTTTACAGTTATAGTGAAAATCATGGTTGGTGTTCTCTTTAGAGTTATAGTGAATATCTGTTTCTTTCAATACACCACACACCATGTTGGCCCTAATTACTTGGTGAGCCTGGTGAACAATTTAGAGCAATCATGGCCTTTTTTATTTATTATTGCTTTAGATGCTTAGGAAAGCTTTGGACAACCATGGACTTCAGTTTTGCCGTATTGTTGCTGCAGATGATTACGAGGCTGACTTTGAGACTAACTTGGCTCGAGACCTGTTGTTAGATCCGGAACTGTCATCTGCTGTGGATATCTTTGGGCAAGTCTATGCACAATAATTTCTCTGTCACTAAAAACATATGGAAATTGCATTATAGAAAAAACATGTGGCTGTTCTAACTGTCACAGCAGTAATAGTTTTGCACAAGCTGTAATAAAGCTAACAACAGAAGCTGTAATAAACTTTCCAACATAAGCTGTAATTAAGCTGTAATTCTGTCTCACCACCCTGTAATTAAATTATGTATCCATATTTTAAGAAACTAACCAAATAAAGCTATAAAAAACAAATCTGCCACCCAATAACAAACCTACCCACCCATTCTGTAAAACACCTATCCACATGATTTGTAATTAGTCTGGCTGCCTATCCATAAATACCTACCAATCTATGCTGTAAAAAAATTGGAACAGAAGTCATACAAGAGATGTTCAAAACAACCCCAGAAGCACAAAAGAGTTGCACTCCAACACATTCACATAACCTTCACAGAACTGTCCTTGTCTACCTACCATGGAAAATGCATGCAATAAATATGACATTCCAGACTGTAATAAACATATCATTACATGCTGTAATAAACTTACCCACCCATACTGTTATTAACCTAACCACACATACTATTACCCAGTACTAAAATAAAGATACCATCCCAAGGTGTAATAAACAGGCCCACACATACTGTAATAAACCTCGTCACCCATGTTATTCCCCGGTAATGTAAATAACCTACCCACCCATACTGTAATACATTTGTACATCTTACCACCCATGCTATTCCCCAAAACTATCATAAACCTACTCACCCATACTGTAATAAACCTTACCACCCATGCTATTCCCCAGTACTGTAATAAACGTACCAACCCAAGGTGTAATAAACTTACCAATGCATACTGTAATAAACCTACTCCTCTTGCTGTTATAAACCAACTCTTTCAAGCTGTAACATACATACTCCTCCACACTGTAATAAATCTACACACACCAGTTTAACCCATTCCCACCTATAGACGCCATAGAGCGCCATTATCGATTACCGCATGAGAGCGCCAAGCAGCGCCATTATCGATAACCGCATATGAGCGCCATAGAGCGCTATTATCAACCACCGCATACGAGCGCTGTAGAGCGCCATCATTTTCAAAAGCAAAATAAACACGATTAAAACTCACCTACCTCGCCAACTTTCTATCCATTCTTTGAATTGATATGTAAACAAACATTCTCCGTTGAAAAAGCACATGGTTACTATTTAAAGTTATGCCACAAATAACCATCCAATCAACACACCCATAGGTCACGCGGACGTGCCAAGGTGGGTATTCCTTGCTTCTAAAAACAACCATTTTGCGCACGGTGCTTGTTTATTTACTCAGCCTTTTCTGTAATATTCAAATTCCGAGAGTTCCCGGATGCGAAAATGACAGCAATCGCCATATTTAGCTTAATTTAAAAATATCAATCAATCAAAAGCTCCATATATCACGCGACCTGAGCATGTGACCTTTCACCTGCGCAGCGTTATATGCGTAGTGTTAGCGTCACTTCCAATAAATCACACGATAAGAGCAAAAGATGGCGTCTGCTAGAAGATTAACGATTGAAGAAATATTTGCCGAAACAGACCAGGAAGAGTCAGATTTTGAAGGGTTTTCCGATGAATCCGACATCAGCATCGCTGCCAGTGATCCAGACTCCACCAGCGACGAGTCTGATGAAGATGAGCCAGTCGCCAACACAGAATGGACCAGCCGTTTTTCGGAAATAACGGTTTGTACACGTCGACCTAATTTCCGAAAATATAAACAAATCTCGTTGGACAATAATCATATTGACATGTCCAATAGATATGTACAACGTTAAAACTTCGAAATTGACAGAGTAGACCCAGTCATCATGGCTATATATTTTTTATGTTCAACACAACCCATTCTTTTTATGCCATGACCTTATCATCCTCGCGAAACAATTCAACGTTATTTTTCCAAATGTAGATATTCAATTCAAACTGTATTTATATAGAAGCAGATTATCAGTCACAATTAAATATTTAGAGAGAAGAAACGAGGTATGGAAGTGTGTTTTATATGATAGAATTTGGAATAACTTTACTTAGTTTTGTTGTCCTTTTTTGCTAATATTATTTAGATCCAAGGTTTTTCCTTTATACAAAGTAACGTTTTTTTCACACCTTTTGTAAATAGAGTATTTGCTTATGAAATTACAATACATCTGACTATACAGTTTCTACCAATACCAAAAACAATCATTATGTTATAAAATCTTCAAGAAGGAAAGGGTTAACGGCATCAGTACACAAATAATTTTAGTAAAAAGGGACAACAGATGTAAGTGAGACTTTACTTCATGGTACAAATTTTAATTGTATGTAGGTAATAAGACTTGTCATATATTTTTTCAGGTTGAAGACTTCACAGCTGAGTCGGGGGCATGTCTGCCAGAGGGGTTTGATGTTTTTACAGCAACCCCTCTGGACTACTTCTGGCTGTTGTTCAACACAGAGATGATGGTGGAGATGGCACGTCACACCAACAATTATGCGAGGTGGCGAATGGCAAGAAGTGGGACCCATGACCCCTACTGGACGGAAACGACAGCCAGTGAAATCCGTGCCTTCATAGGAATGGAAATCCTGATGGGAGTCACCCCTCTGCCTGATGCATGTCGGTACTGGTCCAAGGACGTATACATTGGCAACTTGGGCATCCAGGCAATCATGACTGTAAACCGGTATGTGGTAGAGAGTAGAAAAATTAAAGTTTGAAAGTACATTTGTAAGCTAAAACACTACATGAATTTTGAATTATTTGACTTGGAAAAGTAAAAGGGTTGAACTAGAGTAAAGGTACACATAGATGGGTTTTTTAACCCTTTACTCCATGAAAGAAATAATGACATAAGGAATATTAATTAGATTAATTTGTTATCATAGCACATAGACACAAGCATTTTTGGCAGTATCAGACACTGTAAAAACATATCTATAATTTGCAAACAGAGTAGACCCTGATCAGACGGTTCCTCTAGGAGTCGTTTGATCTGGGTCTACTCTGTTTGCAAGGACATAGAAAGATGTATGTATGGAGGAACGGGTTAATTCTTTTTAAAATGAAAGCTTATCCTTTCCTTGTTGAATATTCATGTAAGAATATTTATTAGCTGATTTTGTGTTGCCTACCGAGAGGCAGTGTGTCACTTAGGGATCACTTTTCCGTTGTCTGTCCATCTGTCTGTCCATCACACTTTCATTTTTGTTATTCTAACACTTCTCCCAGAGGTGACACATGTGTTCCTTTGAAACACTAATTTGTTTTGTAATCTAAAAAAATTTCATAGTCAACTCTGGCTTCTAGTCAGTCATGACTGTAAATCAGTACCTGGAAGGGAGAAAAACAAAAGAAATTTGAAAAAGAAATTTTTTCATATATATGTAAACACATGAATGTTGTCATATTGCTTGACTGTTGAAAATAGGGGGTTGAACTATGGCAAAAATAAATATTTGTTTTTAAAAATTCAAATGAATTTTTATATACAAGAATATTTTCAAAGGAATGTTTTGCTTTTGACAAACACTGTAGAATATGATCAATATCATGCATAAGTAAACAGAGCAGAATATGATCAGACTGGTCTACAGTAACATGCATTAGTAAACAGAGCAGAATATGATCAGACTGGTCTACAGGAACAGTCTCATCTATATCTACTCCGTTTGCAACGGTTGAAAGAAAACGAAACATGGTCATGCATGTATCATATTCTATGCATACTTACGGTGTTGTTGTTTTCTTCAGATACCAGAAGTTGAAGCAGTATTTTCATGTGTCAGACCGAGAGGCGGAACCTGTCAGAGGCCAGCCGGGCTATGACAGGCTATTTAAGGTGCGGCCAATCCTTAACCACGTCAGCGACACATTCCTGCGCAACTACACTCTTGGAAAGTGTGTTTCCGTTGATGAGGCCATGGTGAAGTACACAGGAAAATTGTCCTTCAAACAGTTTATGCCAGCCAAACCCATCAAGCGCGGCATCAAGGTATGGATGGCCTGTGACTCCACTTCTTCCTACCTATCCAGGTTCCAGGTATACCTTGGCCGGAATGAAACAGCACCTGAGCAGGGCCTCGGTTACAACGTAGTGAGCAAGCTGACGGATAACCTGCATGAATCCCACAGGCATATTTTCTTTGACAATTTCTTTACTAGCGTGCCACTACTTGAGGACCTGCATAGCAATGGATTATATGCCTGTGGGACTGTTCGTGTGAACAGGAAGGGATTTCCAAAGGAATTGAAGAAACCCAAGGACGTGAAACAGAGGGGTAACCTGCGTGTCCTCCAAAAGGGAGAATCGAACTTGACGGCTTCAGTGTGGAAGGACAGAAAACTGGTACACACTCTGTCAACACTAAGCAGAGCTGATGATATTGTGCCTGTGCAAAGACGAGTAGGCCCCAACATGGAAGTGTTTTTGCAGCCAGCAAGCATCAGTGCCTACAACCAGCACATGGGTGGTGTTGATCAACATGACCAGCTGAGGCTAAATTACAGTGTTGGGAGGAACTCTAAGAAGTGGTGGAGGTATCTGTTTTGGTTTTTCATCAACAGTGCTATGGTGAATGCCTTCATCATCTTCAAGGAGACCTCCCAAGTGCCAAGGCGAAAGAAGAGGTTCACCCATTTGGACTTTCGTGTGGCAGTGGCACGTGATTTGATCGCTGGATACAGCAACAGGAAGCGAAAAGTGTCTGACATGGAAAATGTGGGGATGGTGGCAGCCCAGAATATCAACGGTCACATCAACTGCAAACTGAACAGACCAAAAGGAAGGTGCCGCTACCACCTCAAGCACATGGGCGGCATCCGCAAGGAAACATTTTATGGCTGTTCAGTTTGCAAAGTGCATCTGTGCCGGGATGGCTGCCATGCCAGATTCCACAACTTGTGATTCCTGTTCAGTGTTGAGAAGTATGACTCAGCTGATGAATAAAAGCAACTATCTGAGATTACTAACACTGTAGACCCAGATCAGACCCAACTTTGTATTTTGGCATATGATCAGGGTCTACACTGTTTGTCACAAATGAACAGTTTTCAGTTATCTTTTATAAAAAATCAATATTTTTTCTACCTCTGGGAACAGTGTTGACCTTGGATCTAAACAGGAGTCTATCTCAATGTATGATCAAGGTCTACACTGTTAATGTAATATTTGATAGTTGCTTTATAGCTGTGTAAATAAAGTAGGTGTTATTGTGTGTGTGTGTGTGTTTGTGTATTCTAAATTATTAGTGGAGACTTATGCAGGGATCATGCAGTCATGAGTAAGTTGTATTGTTTTTCTTTAGGCCATGTGTCTGTAAATAACCCTTTCCCTGTTGAATATTCATGTAAGACTTAATGACTTCATGAATATTTATTAGATGAATATTCATAATTCTATTTGTAGAAACTAGGGTCAGATCTATTATAATTTCATAAGCAACCAGAGAAGATCATGATCAGACAACTCCTGTCAGAGCTTTTTGATCTGGATCTACTCTGTATGAAAAGTAATGAAAAAACATTTGTATGAGGGAAAGGGTTATATAAGCACAGTAAGTAAAAATAATTTCTATTAATTTCTCTAAGTTTAAATGGTCCCTGCATACTCAGCTGTTTAGACATATGTGATGATATGACCACTTTTCTAATTTATTACATTGTTTTGAATTTTCATTATTTTGGTAGAGATATTGATTGGCTTGTCAATTATTTCTATTTGTATATATAATGGAACAAAGTATTTAATTAGGCATCATTTCTATTTAGAAATAGAAATAAAACCTGAATTTAACAGTTATTTTTGTTGTTGTTGCTCTTTCAAACCTTATATGAAGAAAAATACTATACATACAAGGAAATGAAATATACCATTAGAAAGGAAATTTAATTTCCAACAAGAAACATATTTACACTTTTACTGTCAGTTAAGTACAAAATGTCTTAAATACATATTATATAACACAGGTGTCAACACTGTTAAATTATCCAATAATCCCTATGCACACAGTGCATGTAAGATTACCTTATTAGGACTGATTACTGATTATAGATAAGCATCATTAGTTATGCACTGGAGATAGCTGATATGGCTATTGTTCTAAGTGGGAATGGGTTAAATAAACCTACCCACACATGCTGTACTAAAGCTAGTCACACATGTTTTGAAAGCTTTGGGTTTAAATAAACAGGAAATGCCTATTTATTTAAAGTCTATGTTATCGTAAACTTGTGTAAAATTATATTATGTGATGATCATATGAATGATCATTGACTGATCAGTAATCTGTTGTGATTTTGATTGATTAACAGAATGCTGATGTTTTAACACTTTCAACATATGGACTTCCTCTAATGACCTTGCAAACAATTTGGGTGTATTTCATGAAGCTCAACATTATTTACATTCAAACAAAAAAAAATAGTAACGTCCTTTCTCAAACAATAACTCCAGTCATGAAGGACATTTTATGACAAAATCAAACCAATGATCACTGTCACTAATATGGTAAACATTTGAAGGTTGTAGTAAAATCTGGTTTGTTGCATTACCATGTCTCCAATAGCACTTAGCAAACAACGACTTTGCAGACGAAAATTACTGCTAGTTGAAAGAAAAATACATATTACACATCTGTGGATGCCATCTGACCAGGGTCTGCTTTGCTTGCTTTTGGAATGATAAATATCTAATTCTACAACTTCCACCATGACTAACAACTGTTTTTGTCCATATGCCATTTTAAAAAGTCACCTTACTAATCCTACACCTGATTGATATGCCCTTGCAATCAATTTCGATGCTGTCTGATCAGGTTGTGCTCTAATTCTACAGATTCTGTCATTACTTCCTTGTCCATAAGCCTTTTTAAAATATCAGGATAGATACAGATCAAATGGCTGATGTTTTTGGTATCAAATACAGTAAAACCTCTCTATAACAGCCACTAAATTACATCAAGTATTTTGTGTTTAAGGCAGGTGACTGCTTAAAGCAAGGTGAAAGTAAAACAGAATGCTCCTATAGGAGCATTCTGTTTTACTTTCACCTTGCTTTAAGCAGCCACCTGCCCTAAATACTAACTAATTAACACAATTTAGTGGCCGTTATAGAGAGGTTTTACTGTAATATAGATATGATTCTTCAGTTTCTTGCATGTTAAAAATTCCCTTGATAATTTATTTTCAAAAACTGTTCCAAATGATGAGACCTTGTGTTATACTATTTCAGGGTACACTATTCTTCCACGCTGAGTAACATGGGCTCCTTGATGTGGGGCAAGCAACTATGGGCGTCTGAGGACTACAGCACTCTAAATGATGAACAGGGAGCCAGATGCTGGGCGAGGGTAAGAAAATTCATGCCTGGACTCCTTAATCTTCTTTAACTATGTACTTTATGTATTTAATAGAATTTTGTAGACTGTTTAATCCCTGCACTAACACACCCTGTTGAGCTGCATGTGAAATTTAACATTTCAGTTTGCGTAGAGTGGAACTAAACAGTCAAAGCAATGAGAACTTGACATTTCATCAGGTTTTATACTGTCACATAAGCCGGCAAATAAAACTGGTCATGAACCTGATTGGTTGCCACATTCCCACATGTACACTAATCAGGTTCTCTGCCATTTTCATTGCCTCAACATTATTAAAGGACATGCAGCCCTTGGATATGGTTATGGTGTAATTTGAGTTGTATTAAGAGTTAGATTTTAACCTTTTTCCCCACATGAATATTCATGTGAGAACTAAAATATGTAAATGTATGCATGCACAAAGCTCAATTATGTAAAGGCATCACAAACAAAGGATGTGTTACCTTGTTGGAAACTGAAAACCAATCAGTTCTATATCATTTCATAAGTAAATAGGACAGACACTGATCAGATGGCTGTTACATGTGTCAGCTGATATGGGTCTACTCTATTTACAATGGAGCCCAAAGGCGTTTGTATCAGGGAAACGGCTAAATAGCTGCCCAGTGAGTGATGTACACCTTTAGGCATCATTGTTCTATGGGCATAGTTTGTGTGATTAGTAAAGTAACAATCCTGATAAAAATAAACACTAATATTTAATCCAAAGATGTGTTTTACGTTTCATTTCTGAAAGTACTTTCTTCTGTTGTACCTTTCTTAAAACACGCACACACAAACAACAAATCAAATACCCAGTTACAGAGTTTCCAGTCTAATGAGACTTATTTGCAAACCTTATCGCAATTTCATACACAGTGTTGTAAGGAATAAATGTGACATTATCTTTAAAACAATTTTATCATGTCCTTGACGTAGCAAGTTTAAAGTGATATTTTGAGACATGGTTTATGAGACATACATGTAGTTTATGGAAAAACACATAGTATTGAAGCATAGACTGTGGTTTTCATATGACAGAACTTCTTCTTTGAGTACTAATTGAAATTGTGCAAAATGCCTTATAGTGTGATGACTGGTACCTAATGTTAAGAAGGTTACATACATTTTGATTATTTTGATTCACGCAATTTCTGTCATGGGATTATTGGATTATTCTAATATTATTTAAGTTTTTATTGTTTTCAAATAGCATAAGTGGGAAGTAAATTATTTAGGTGTTTAAGTGAATGGTTGACATAGCATTACATTGTTTAAACATTACCTTATGGTTATGTTGAATAATAATTATAACAAGAACTTTAAACACTACAGATCCTGAACCAGAATTATGTGAATGGACTCATGACAAGGTAACTACTACAACTGTTGACCACACTATACATCAATTATTTCTGGGTTATCGTTTCAATTGCTAGAAATAGAAGATAGTATTCCCTGAACCTATATAACTTGTAACCTCCTATAGATGAATATGTGATTACATTTGCAAACAGTTTGGATCCAGATGAGGATCAAAGAACGACTTGAAAAAAATAAAAGAAAGTCTGCTTTGAAATCTGAAGATGTTTCTTTTGAATAATATGTACTCAGCATGGCAAACGGTGACAACTATGTACTCAGAATGACATAGGGTGGCAAAATGAACGTAGCCAGTCAAAGAGTTACAAATAGCATATATGTACTCAGCATGGCAAAGAGTAACAAATAGCATATATGTACTCGGCCTGAAAAAGAGAAACACATGACTAATATGTACTCAGCATGGCAAAGAGTAACAAATGACAAATATTTACTCAGCATGCCAAAGAGTAACAGATATATACTCAGCATGGCAAAGTGTAACTAATATGTACTCAGCATGGCATAGGGTGACAAATATATATTAAGTATAGCAAAGATGGTCAAAAATGTACTCATCCTAGAAAAAATTGACAAATGTGTACTCAACATAGCAAAGAGTGGTAAATATGTACTCAGCATGGCAAAGGTTGACACATATGTACCCAGCATGGCAAAAGTTGACAGACACATAATGTACTCAGCATAGCAGAGTTTGGCACAGCATTGCAAAGGGTGACAAATATATACTATACTCAGCATGGTATAGGGTGACAAATATGTACATAGCATGACAAAGTGTGACAAAGGGTAGCAAACATTTATTTATCATGTTAAAGGTTGATATAGATGTACAAAACATGTTTAAGTTTGAAAACAATGTACTTCACATAGGTTTGCAAAAATGTATTTAGCACATTTAAGGTTGAAAAAATATGTAGTTAACATGTTAATGGTTGATAAGAACGCAAAAACATGTTAAATGTTAACAAAAATGTACTCGGTATGTTGAATGTTGACAAACATGTACTCAGCATGTTGTATGTTGACGAAAATGTACTCGGCATGTTGAACATTGACAATAAAGTACTAATCATTTGAAGGTTAACAAAGTTACACTGAGCATGTTAAAGATTGACAAAATTGTACTTGGAATATTAAAGGTAGACACAATTGAACTTGTCGTATAAAAGGTTGATGAAATTGTATTCAAAATGTTGGAGGCTAAAAAAAAATGTATTAAACATATTAACCCTTTCCCTCATATAAACATGTTTTCCTGCATTTGCAAACAGAGTAGACCCAGATCAGACGGCTCCTAGAGAAGCCATCTGATCAGGGTCTACTCTGTTTGCTAATATAATTTGATAGATATGTTTCTTTGCTTTCTTAAATAGCTACAGTGTTCCACCTTCCATATTTCATTATAACTGTTTTGTCCATGCATATTCAGTAGGTATTGAATTTTGTAATAAACACTGAACAGGGAAAGGTTAAAGGTTGACAGGAATGTACCAAGCATGTCAAAGGTCGAAAAACTGTACTAAACATGATGAATACAAAACTGTACTCAACATGGCCAAGGTTGACAATAATTTACTAAACATGTTGAAGGTTGACAAAATCATGTTTGAATCTAGTTTAAGGTTGACAGAAATGTACTTATCTTATATAAAACTATAATATATTACTATATACTTGAATAGCTCTGATCAATCATCCACGAAATGTTAGATCAGAACTATTCATGTATTTATGTACTATATATATTTCCTTTTTGGAATACTATCTTCATTGTAAAACTATATGATTCGTTCCATCTGTTAGAAGATGCTTATATTTTTACTCTAGTCTTTTGGTCCATCCACACATATTTCCCGATCTTCTTGTGCCTGCATTGCTACTTTACAAATAGACGCAGATTAATTATACTTTATTTAAATGTTTATTACGAGATGTGCACCTGAGCTTTAGGTTGTACAATGGTTCAGTAACACCAGAGTTATGGCTTTAACCCATTTAAGAAATGAATGACGTGCTCCCGGTGTTCATGAGGTTATGCAACGCATAGCTTTACGAGCAAAGTTAGTGAATCTTTGCTCGTAAAGCTATGCGTTGCATAACCTATGAACACCGGGAGCACATCATTTATTTCTTATATTTATATTCCATTGTATTTCTTATATTTCAATGGATTTTTTTTTTAATGAACGTTCATGGGAAAATGCAACTTTCTTTTTAGAATAAGGTTATATAAGGACGTTGCAGGGCGAATGTAAATATTCCGACATATTGACGTCTTTTGAAACTTTGTGAAACCATTGTGATAAATAGAACATTTGCTCCTACAGGAGCAAATGCTCTATTTATCACATTGGTTTCAAACTACAAACTTTTAAAAAATTTCCTTTTCTCTAGTTTATGCTCCTTTTCGGTAGATTTATTCAAACAGGTTGGGTCTAAAAATAGCCTATGAGGTAATCAGTTAATGTAAATTAATACATTCAGTGCGGTAGGTTTGTGACAAATTGGAAGTAGGCCATCTGTGTAATTTGGAGACATTTCTAACTGTCAAGTTATTCATTTTCATTTCAGTACTATATCATGGAACCTGATTGCGGCCTACTATGAGGGCATGCCATATCAGCGATGTGGCCTGATGACTGCTAACAGTCCATGGAGCGGACACTATGACGTAGATGCCACAATATGGATGACTGGTATGTCTCCCTAGTGTATGAATACAATCATATAACTTTCGATTTTGGGTCTTATTCGAGGCAGGGTGTGTGTGCAAGAAAAGGTCTTTAGCCCCCAGAAGCAGTCCTAATCTCTTGTCCTGTATCTCATGCATATTCATCAGTTAATGATTACGCACAAACAACATTCTTTTCCAGTAATGAAACAGCCATGGCTGTCCTATGGTCATTTTAAACCTGTAGAATGATGCACGTATTTACAAACTGTACTACATCTATATTTAAAAGCATCATTTATATACATTATTACAATATCTGCAAATCAGCATGAATTTCTGAGAACAGACACCCGAGCTGTGCTTGAATTTTACAATGCATTCTCTGCTTAGGTGAGTTTTCTTTTGTAATCTAAGATTGCAGTTGCTCTAGTGTATAAAACTATGTGCTGTAGCATCTCCGCGCAGTATATAAGAACATCGGGTGCATCACTTAAAATTGCCACCATTCAAGAGGAGAAGGTATAAACTAACTCTGTGTAATAAATGGTATAATTTCATTGTCATGTTAAAAGGTCAGATAGGAACAAATCATATTAAATTAATCAGCAGGACAGATATTATCAGTCCATTTATTCCCACATTATTTAAGGAAAACTGTTCAAGTTTTAATTTGGAGCCCATCCAAATTTTAATTGAGGGGCAGAGTAAACAAAGTATTTTCTGGTATAAGCCAATGACAGCAATGAATTCAGCAAGCAGTGCTGACCCTGATCAGAGGGCTCTTTGGTCTACACTGTTTGCCTGTCCTTTAGGTACCACTGGGTTGATAGTGATATTTATTTCATTTGTCACTATATATGGTAACATTTTTACACTCAAAATGTTCCTATATTATTATTATTATTATACCATATTTATATAGCACTCTTTCATATCTAAATACGTTCAAAAGTGCTTTACAATTAAAACATTTATACATACTAAAGCAGAAATTAAAGAAAATATAAGATATGCAATAGAAATAAAAACATAATGAACAAAACAAAAACATTTACAGTGTAAGGTATAAAAAGAACATCGCATAACTCAAAATTTAAAATCAATATGCCTAGTAAGGTATAATACAATTATGATAAGAGAATAAAGCAATGTTGATGGCATACTATTTCTATAGTTAAAACATGCAACCACTGTTTGGGCTTAAAATATATATCAGCCACCATAATACTTTAAAAAGGAACGATTTTACGAGATATTTTAAAAGATTCAAGTGTAGCTGAGTTAAAACATGCAACAGCTATTTGGGTTTAAAATATACATCAGACACCATATATCTTTAAAAAGAAATGAGTTTTAAGAGTTCTTTTAAAAGACTCAAGTGAAGCTGACTTCCGTATTCCCACCGGTAGTTCATTCCACAATTTAGGAGCCGCCTTTGCAAAACTGCGATCGCCATAGGTAACTGTACGGGATCTTGGTATCACGAGGACCATAAAGTCATTTTTTGATCTTAAATCACGCTGTGGTTTATATATCTTTAACATGTTTGTGATGTAACTTGGAGATTTGTCATTCAATGCTTTATAGGTGTGGGTCAAAAGTTTAAAGTTAATTCTGTGTTCCACTGGGAGCCAGTGAAGTTCCTTTAGCACTGGTGTTATGTGGTCAAAACGAGATGTCCTGGTAATGATACGAGCTGCGACATTTTGGACAGTCTGCAGTTTTTTCAAAGTTGTCTTTGGTAAACCACAAAGCAGGGAGTTACAATAATCGAGTCTGGATGTAACAAGAGAATTCACTAGGGTTTTAGTAGCATCAATGGTAAGATATTTTCTGATATGGCCTATTTGTCGTAGCTGGGCATAACAAGACCTACAAACAGAATTCACCTGTTGTTCCATGTTCATGTTGGAATCGAGGAATGCTCCTAAATTTCGAACCCACGTTGATGGTTTTATCTCAGCATGTTCAACTTTGATTTCTATGTTTGATACACGTTCTGCATTACGTTTGGAGTTAAACAGTATAAGTTCTGTTTTATCTGCATTTAGTTTTAGCATATTGTGGTGCATCCAGGAGACAACATCGTTTAGACAGGCTTCCACTCGCCTTATAACTTCCATTTGTGTAGTAGTGTCAATGGGTTCAAATGATATATATAGCTGTGAGTCGTCTGCATAAAAATGATGATTAAGTCCATGGTTTCTACAAATTTCGCCTATGGGTTTTGTATACATAATATAGTTTTTTGGCCCTAACACTGATCCCTGTGGTATACTGTATTTCATGAGGACTGGCTCAGAGAGTTCTTTGTCAATTATATCAGTAAAAAAATTGGAGGGGGCATGTACGGACATAGCGACGGGCATATAACTGATTTATGCCCACTGCCAAGATAATTGTTCTAAATCTATAGCAACAGAACCCGGATACGTAGCGAAGGTCTTATTCTACTCCGATGCTGCAAATATTGTGAAAGTGCTCGTACACGTACCGATTAGCCCAAACTTCCAAACCACAATCCTGGCCCGATTCAATTCAGATTTATGCACATGCACAACTTACACGTACCGGTAAAGTCAAATTTAGCCACTAGTTCCATCGCCCATTATTTGAAAAGTGTAAAACCGACAGTTTGATGTCATCCAAATGACATCATGATAGTGCCATTCCCAAAGTTGTGTTTTTAAAACCGTTTTCATGCTGAGAAATAGTGTCTGCTCTACCAGTTATCTGATGACATATTCGCCAATGTTTTACATTAGGGCCAATATCAAGGTGGCGGGCCAATATCACACTGCGGCCCTAGTCACCCGTGTAATAACCTCTATGTATATTTGGGCAATAATTTGAGCATCAGTATAACCAGCAACTATATCTTGCTATGAATGCCTTACTGTACTTTAGAAGAAACCCATTTATTTGACAGCGACATAGTTTTTCTATTGTTCATGCAACGATAATATACGTAGTAAGGTACTTGTTGTCCAAAATGTCTACTTCAGGTGAAGATAGCGAGTACAGGCAGAAGAAAACTTTGGAAAGAACGGAAATGTTCTTGTCTTCAATTGCAGTAAATCTAACTCATACATGGGAATAAAGTTATTGCTAACAAAAGATTATGTTGTACTGCAGCTGCTGATTTGTGTCACATAATGTGGAATTTGATAAAGGATCTGTTTTTCTAACATAATTAATAATAATGTACATGTAATATAGATGCTCATTTATGTCAAACAGTATAGGCTTTGATCAGATACAGTATCCAGGACTCATATGGTTTCCCCTGTCTATTTATTTGATACCAATGTACTAATACATAGTACTGTCATTCATTTCTTATTCCAGCACATACAACTCAGTTTACTGAGATTGGCTGGTCGTACCTCAGTCACCACGCTGGCGTGGGCCATTTAATCGGAGGAGGCAGCTATGTCGCATTGACCAATCCCAGCAAAGAGGACCTGACCATCATTATAGAGACAATTGTAAGTATTCTAATGCACAGTCTGTTAACTGAGGTTGAATTGGCGAAGATATTCTTTGACTTATAATACATAGTAATCCTTAAACATGTTCGCTCATTTCTCAACTTCTTCCTTCCGTCCACATTCAGAAATGTTGTTTAGGTTTCTTTGGCTCTACCAGGGATGTCCTTTTTGTATGGAACAATGCAATTTGTTCCATGAAAGGAAATACCTTTGGGGTCCTCCTCCCCCTGTAATTAGATAGAAGTCACAATATTACTTACATACTGTTAGCGTTATATAGACCCCAGATTCAAACAATTAACCCTTTCCCTGTTCTATATTTATTCAAAATTTCAATACCTACTGAATATTCATGGTCAAAATAGTTATAGTGAAATATCAAAGGTGGAACATTGTAACCATTTTAGAAAGCAAAGAAACAGATCTATCAAATTCTATATTAAGCAAACAGAGCAGACCCTGATCAGACGGCTCTTCTAGGAGCCGTCTGATCTGGGTCTACTCTGTTTGCAAATGTGTGAAAACACGTTTATATGAGGGAAAGGGTTAAATAATTAATTCATGCATATACATGTAAGAAATAATGACATAATGCATATTAATTTGGTGTATTTTGAAACTAACACATGATGATTTAAAGTCAGAGAGTGTACAATGAGATCTTGATTATGCCATAAGCAGACAGAGCAGACCCTGATCAGATGGATCCTATAGGAGTTGTCTGATCTGCGTCTACTCTGTTTGCATAGGCATAGAAAAGTGTAATAATTGAGTAAGAGTGAACCCTTTCCCTCATATATATGTGTTTTCACGCATCTGCAAACAGAGAAGACCCAGATTAGACGGCCCCTAGAGGAGCCGTCTGATCAGGGTCTGCTCTGTTTGCTTATGGAATTTGATAGATATGTTTCTTTGCTTTCTAAAACGTCTACAATGTTCCACCTTGCATATTTGTTTATAACTATTTTGTTAATGAAAATTCATTAGGTATTGAAATTTGAAATAAACATAAACAGGAAAGGGTTAAACAACCGTACTTCATACAGCAGTTTACATGGTTTGTTGACTCAGATTCAAACAAATAAATGCACTAATGCTATACACAGCAGTTTAAAGGCTAACATGGTCCTCCTGTTTAGGCCTGTGATAAGCCTTGTTGTATAATTGTTTATCTATTACAATTTAACCCTTTCCCTGCTTATTGTTTATTCCAAATTTCAATACCTACTGATTATTCATGGACAAAATAGTTAAAATGAAATATGGAAGGTTGAACATTGTAACCGATTTAGAAAGAAAAGACAGACCTATCAAATTCCATTAGCAAACAGAGCAGACCCTGAGGGCTCCTTATGGGAGTTGTCTGATCTGGGACTACTCTGTTTGCCAGTACGTGAGAATATGTTTATATGAAGGAAAGGGTAAATGGCCCATCATAGCTCTGTGTTAACAATTGTTTATGCTCCACTTATAGGCCCTTTACATCTTTCTATGTATAATTTTCACATACAATTCCAATGTAACTGGCCTCTATTACTCTCAATGTTTATTTCAGTTTTATAGGCCCCTTGTATCTTTTAATGTATATTTGTTGATTTCAGTTTTACAGGCCAATCATTACTCTCAGTGTGTATTCCAATTGTGTTTATGTCCCCCCCCCCCCCCAATGAAGTAGGGGTGCATAGTGTATTTATTTTAAAGTCCTGAACGCCTTTGCATTAAAAAAATAAATATATGCTGAATGTACCATTCAGTATACCATTTAAACAGTTTTGCTTTTCATTTGATCATTTACTGTTGAGAAACAACAATAAAACTCTAGAATATATCGCACTGTACTTTTTGTTCCAGCGGTCAAAAAAGTATGACAGTTCTTTATAAATATTCGCTATAAATACAGCAAACACTTCCTGCATGCGCCTCTCAATATCAAACAATGCATTTAGGCGTCTCTTGGAAGCCGAAGTGGGATGTCTCTAAAAAAATCGGGAAGAAAATGTAGAAATACATACTCACATATATTTAACCTATATATATAGTCTCTATATTTAACCATACTTTCGTTTTCTCTCTATATTTAAACCTACTTTCGTTTTCATTGATTAAAAAAAATGTAATTTAACACAAAACCTTAAGTTTGAAACTTTTTAAGACCAGTTTCTTTCAAATGGATGGGCACTCTTATCAAAAACACCAAATTGTCATTTTTTTATCTCAGGACGTCCAGGGACTGGACTGTATAATTGTTTATACCAAATTTACAGGCCCATCATGGCTCTCAGTTTTTATTCCAACTTTAGAGGTCCATTCTATCTTTTAATGTATCATTGTTTATTCCGCTTTTATAAGCCCATCATTACTATTGATTGTTCAGTTGTATACCTGTCCGATTATATAGGTCTGTCAATACCGATGCACTTTAACCCATTCCCTCATATTGATGACTCTGTAAAAGTCACTTTATGAAACCAATGTGATAAAAAGAGCATTTGCCCCTATAGGAGCAAATGCTTTATTTATCACAATGGTTTCAAACTACATAGTTCTAAAATTTTCATTTTCTCTAGTTAATGCTCATTTTTGGTAGATTAATGCAAAGAGGTTGTATCTAAAAATAGCCTATAAGGTAATGGGTTAATCGACTCGTTATAACTTTCAGTGTAGACTTGTTGACTTTGTTCCATTATATAGGCCCATGATGACTCTCAATGTCTGCACGAGGTCTTGCAAGGCTACAGTGTGCAGAAACAGAACATCACGTTTAAACTCAAGGGAAGCTGGGTAAGGCACTAGAAATAATTATAACCTTTTACTCCATGGGTGTTCATGTAAGAAATAATTACATCATGAATGTTAATTAGATTAATTTCTATACTGGCATAGTATGAACACAGGAATGTTTGAACAAAAACTGTAGAATCATACATTGTATCTACATGTATATTATATCATAAGCAAACAGAGCTGACCCTAGCAAGAAGAGCTGATCCTGATCAGATGGCTCCTATGGGCGCCTTATATCAGGGTCTACTCTGTTGCAAAGACATAGAACCCCGTATTTATGGAGTAAAGAGTTATCATAATACCTGATTTACGGAAATTTTGTTGGAGTTTTAAATAACAAGATCATTAGCAAGAGATTGGAATATATAATCATGTGCAAGTATCTGCAATCAGTCTTTATGAATGCTTACTGGAGCCATTTGATCAGGATCTACTCTGTTTGCAAAGGTGTGATAAAGCGGGTATATGAGGGAAAATTATATTTATATTTTCTATTTTCCCTTTGCTTCTTTGAATAATGCAAAAATGCCTATTAGATGTGATGGATAATGAATAGAAGTTAATGGGGCATATAATTTATTTGTTTACTATATAGACCATGGCTTGGAGCATGAGCTTCAACTAGAGCTGTATGGTTGGGGATTGTATTACTGCATAAAATTTGTATTACTGCATAATTGTATTAACCCTTCGCTTGCTATTCACGTCAATATACCTACCTGTAAATAGTGAAGACCCAGATGAGACAGCAGGAGCTGCCTTGAGAAGAGGCTTGTGTTCCCAGATGTGGTTCAGACAACCCTGAGACCAGACATTGTACTGTGGTCTAGGACAGGGAAGAAGCTTGTCGTTGTAGAGCTGACAGTACCATGGGAAACAAGGTGTGAGGAGGCCTACGAGAGGAAAAGGGCAAAATACACAGAGCTGTTAGACCTCTGCAAGCAACGAGGCTGGCGCACATGGCTATTCCCCGTAGAAGTTGGTGTGAGAGGGTTCTGTGCACAGTCTGTGTGCCGACGGATGACAGCAGTCGGATCAACTGGCAGGGATAGAAGGAAGGCTATCCAGAGACTCGGCCAAGCTGCTGAACGTGCATCAAGCTGGTTGTGGCTGAAGCGCGAGGACAAGAGCTGGAAGCAATAGAGTGCAATCGCTCATTAAGTAGGCTGAAAGAGGAGAAGAGCTGAAAGCAACCAACCAACACACAGTGACTGATCACCACTGTGGGCCCACCGTTATGAGGGTGTTCTTTGATGTAAAAGGGCCGAAACACCTGATGAATAGCGGATTCCAAGCTGATGATGTTGGTTGAAGAGCAGTCTAAGGACTGTATTATGCAAAATCTCATCAGGGTCTGCACTATTTACAAGTTGATTGTGCAACCAGTGCACTCCACAGCAGTGATTGCATAGCGAAATACTTGTACACAGTGAAGATATATGTAATTATGCAACAGGGAATGCGTTAAGAAGGAGAAATGTATTTTAAAATTCAGCAAGAGAAGGGTTACTACTGTATAATAAGAACTAAGTCTATATTATTGCAGGCAAATGTCACCAAATTAAGTGTATGGTTTAGTATGATTGGCAATGCTGAACAAAAGAATGTGACAGTCTTGTTCCAGAACAAAGGAACTCTAGAGGTAGGCTAATTATTTCCTTTATCCTTTACTCTGTGAATATTTATGAGGAAATACTGACGTCATGAATATTAATTAGATTATGTTTTATAATGGCAAATGAGTACAGGAAAAGTTGGCCATGGCAGAAACTTATATTTACTAGAACAGTTTGAAAAACAAACAATGAAGAGCTCCCCAAGGTACCATCCAATCTGATTGGTCACTACTTATAGATGCTAATGCAATCGTTTGTTGCATTCAGATGTTTAAATGCAGATTTTTTGAATACTCTTAATATTTTAATACTGAGTCTTATTTTTATACAGACTTTTATTTTAACACCTGTCATATGTATTCCTTAGGCAGAGAACGGAGTGTTTAAGCTGACCGCAGACATAAACCAGGTGTACACACTGACCACACTTCAGAGCGGGTTCAAGGGCACCTACTCACAACCGCCAGAAAGCAGACCCTTCCCCCTGCCTTATACAGACAAATTTGACAGTAAGTAATTCTAGCTTCAGGCCTTGGGTACTAATGATTTGTATAAGTGCAGAAAGCTCCAATAGGAGTTGTCTACATTAATTTTGTTCTGCAATATCTACCACCTGCCTTACAGACCCATAATTAAACCTTTGTGATGGCCACTGAATACTGGTTCTACTGTAATCAGATGATGTGTTGGCATTTAGCCTGACCATATTGCTGGCAAACCAAGTTTTGTTGGTATATATCAGTTCCTTGTATCACATGCTTTATCAAGTTGATACTTAGAGATAAAGTTAGTCGTCCATCGTTTGTACTTCACAACAGCAGGTGTTAAGTGCATCTAAGGTGGCTGTAAAAAAATCGCCCTGTACTTCATTCTCAGTGTTGTTATATTTCTGGTCCATCAGTTTCAATGCTTTTAATTACGAAAATTGAATACCGCTTAAGCCGGTGCTTGGGGGCGTGAGTAGTACTACACATTTAATAACTGTTCATGATCAGATTCAATAAAACTGAGTCTGCAATTTCCTCTTTTCATATTGCTACTTTTGCTTTCCAATTATCTCCTACTTCCAGAATGTTTCTTGCTCAAATGTTTGTCTGAACTATTTCACCACCGGTGAAAATCACATATTATGTTCTTATTCTTGAAACATTTCTTTCATACATAATGTAATAATGCTGAATTATTTTGATCCTGATGAGATCAGTATATGCTTCTCATCACATATGAATCTTCACTTTTGCAAAAATTGTCACATTTGTCACATTAATCTACAGCATGGAAATAGTTTACCATTTTCCTTATGAATGTTCAGAGTTTCTTAAAGGAATAATGGTTTTATGAATGTTTCATTTTGAACTGATGTTTGTTTTGGAATAAATGTTAGAAACTGTCTGTTTTATTCCTATAAGCAAACAGAGCCAACCACTTGATCGGGCAGCTTATACTCTGTTCACAAATATACACGAGTATTAAGTAAAGGGTAATGTGGCAATATCTTTTAATTTGCATTCTGTTATACTTCTAGCCTACCCTGATGGACAGGAGCCATATTTTGTTGCCCCTATGTCTGGTTCATTCTTGATAACATCCACTTCCAACCCACAAAGCAAGGTGCTGCGACAGATGACCACTATCCAACCAGTGGACTGGTGTGAAACAGAAAATTTCACCTTGGCCTTACTTGGCGATATGTCATGGTAAACACATTCAGATTGTGATAAAAAACTTTAGAGAGAAGATAATAAAATACAAATTGTATTGCACAATCTTGTGCGAATTGAATAACAACTTTAGGAAGAAAATAATGGACTGCCATTGTCTTTCCTTGTTTTGCACTATCTTGTGTTAAATAAATTCAGCTTGGCTAAATAAAACCTTTAGGAACAAGATAATGGAATACCATTGTCTTGCTTTGTGTTAGAGTTTTCCTATGGCAGAAATTCTAGAATGAGATTATTACTTAAGCAAATTCAGCAGGCCCTGACCAAGCAGCTCTCACTACAGCTGTCTGATCTGAGTCTTCTCTGTTTCCAAATGTGTCACACGAGGTAACGGGTTAATTTGGTAAGTGAGTCCTTATAGGCCATGAGCCAGAGGCCCAAATTTTGGCCATCGGTACCATCTTTGGGGAATAATGATATCAATGCTTTTTGATAAGATATAAGTATCTAGAATCAGAAAATATGTGATAGCAGTAAATCGGTGGTAGCTTTTTGTATTTTTTTCACAAATTTTAACCCTTTGGTAAAAATAGTGTTTTCTAAATCTAGCATTAAAGAAAAGACATCATTAAATTTCAAACTGATGTCTCTCTCTTGTTACATCCTGTATCTACTTGAAAATTGAAAGGCTTGTAGCCGTCGTTACACACGTTTCATTAATGTTGTTATTTTTCACAAAAAGTGGTTCATATAATGTAAATTCTTGCTCATACGTACATGGAATTATGTTTACATTCATATGTATTTTGCAGAAGTAAAATTTCTCCGGAGTTTTGCATATCTTCATCATCTTTATAACTAGGCTCATAAAACTTCATATGTATATTCACAGTAATGAGGGCAATGAATTGGCTTCAGACTAGAACCCTTACATATAGCATCTCTTAATGCAAATTGTCAGAGTTATGTCCCTTTTAAATCTTCCATACAAGTAAATTGTGCCAAAACTGAAATATCTTAAGAGTTGGACCCATGAAAGTTCACCAGTATTTCACTATCATTATATCAACGACCAACTTAACGATGAGAACCCTTTAAGCCAGAACCCAGTCATTGATTAGGCCAAATTATGTCCCTTTATGAAACTTGTATGTAACAGGTAAGCTATAAATATCCGATCACCACTTCAGAGCTAGCTAACTCATGATATACTTTTGTACATGTATATTTATTATTCATCATAAGCATTACAACTTGAACTATAGGAAATGGATCCCCTCCCCCCTCCTTCCTTATGATGATATTGTCTTTAGTCAAGTATGCATTTTAGTGAGAAAAAAACAAAAACAAAGTCCCGTAATTTTGCTGACTACACAATTCCCCATCTTCACATCAAGTTGTTTATCTGTGAAAGTTTTATGCATATATATGCTTTATGGTAAAGAAATTTGCCAAGACCTGTAACTCTGGATAAAATGGTCAGAACAAACATTTCCTTCTTAAAGGTCATTTTCACATCAAGGTTGCCAATTTGCGAAAGTTTGAAGCAAAGCCCCCATTAGTGTATGAGGAGTTGGAAACATAAACGTAGCGAGATATATGTAGGAGCATAAAATGGTGATTACCATATCTAGCATGCTTATATGTAGACATTCTGTTTTCACTTCAAGGTAATTTGAAGTAAAACGTATTTTGTCTGACCATCCGTTAGTTTGTCCATTGGTACATGTTAAGGTCAGCATTTCAGTTAGCTCAGGTGGTACAGCGTTCGCTTTCGGGCAGGACGTTGTGAGTATGATCGCTGGTCGGGTCATACCAAATAGTTTCAAAATGGTACTAAGGTGGGCTGATTGGCCCGATGTCAGGTAAATGTTACTGGGTATGGGTTGCAGTTTTCAATTCTATACACTAAACACGTTAAAGAATCAATGAAATCAGAGTTGCTGTATCCAATTCTGTCTCTAACGCATCTATTAGCACAAGATGGCAAAGGTCAAGGACTTACTAATCATCGGGTACTGGTGATACATTTGGACAGTAAAGACAGAGAAGTGAAAATATATTAAAACATTGAGTTATCAGTAAGTAATGCAGATTTTAGTCAGGTGTGTTCTGGTTAAAAGAATTGCACGACATTCATTTGGATTCATAAAATGTGATATTTAGGATTTTTCAAAAGCAACAAGCAATGACAAAACATGAGAGGGAACCTCCAAAACAAAGTTTAACAATTTGTTATCCATTTGAAACATAATGGCTAAAGGAATTCATGATATGCTAGACATAAGCAACAATAACACATTAGTAAGATAGATTTGCAGAAGAAATTGACTAGTGTAAACAATGTCCAAGTACATGTTATTGTGCTGCAATAGTAGATAGGATAGAGTTTGCTCAAACAGAAATTAATTATCAATATGGTATAAAATCTTTGGCCGTGATAGAATATACATTATGTTTGAATTATGAAGGGAAAAATTAATCAAAAACTGGTGATGACTTGAAGTAGAGAGTCTGGTCATTAGATGCTAAGCATAACAATTAAACAGATTAAGAAGCATTTGGGGAGATTTCTAAATAAATAGAGTCAACCATTGCATTGGCAATAGAAAAATACAGCAAACACAACTGAAGTAGTAAATCAAGTTTTTATAACCTGGTCAGAGAACACAGAATACTTTGTAATGTATTTGGCTTTTCATGCTGATACATACACCAGAGTCCCACTATATTAGAGATGCGGGACTGGAGCAATGACTCCATGATATCAGAAAGATTACCATCACTATTAAAATATGAGTTAGTGTGTAACTTTGCATTGGCACGGCCTTAATTATAATAGTAAGGCAAGCACAGTGGGATTCCCGACCAGGAAAGAAAATCCCTAAGCAAAGTCCTTAAATTGTTTAGAAATAGGAGATCTGCTTCGAATTGTTACATGAAGTGCAGCCTCTTGTCTGTCTCCTACATTCACCAAAATGTGTAGGTAATGCCAGACGCGACCTTTGCTGTGCGATGATGAAGGGTAATCTTCAACAACTATGCAGCGAAAACTTTGCATAGCGCTCGCAAAAATACAAACGATCAGGCTGTAATTCAGAATCCAAATTTTCAAAATTATTATAGCTTAGGCAATGTTATTTGTGCATTGGATGGGTGGTCAGGCAACCAACTTTCGAACAGTATTAAATTATTGGGAATGCCCATAAAGACTCTACACTTATGTCAGTAGCCGGTGAGAATACATGTATTTGTAAGTAGGGCGATTGTTTGTTAGGTATATTTGCTTTACGTTAGTTTTATCATTCATTTGCAACATAGGACTATCAATGATCCAACAGGAGAGATTGGAGGAGAGCAGAAGACCGCTATTGTTCTCTGGTTCTTCAACATTCCCTGTCAAAATTACTATTTAGCAGATCGATACATTATCCTATTACCAGGTTAACATATCTTAGAGCTACCTTCATATGCCAAGTGCAAAGCAAATGTGAAACTTTTAGCTGTTTTTGGCTACTGACCGTTCCAAGGCGGTACTCCTGCTTTCAGCCTATGGCCAACTTTGGTGTTTAATATGCTTAATGTTTAATGTTTTTGTCTTGATATGCGTCCTGTTATGTTTTGTCTTGTGGCTATACCATTTCTTGTTTGATGGTATTTGGTGCGATGCCATTTCGTATGTGGCCCTCCCTGTTTGACTATTTTTCCATATTGAATCATATTAAAACCTTTGTAATAACCTTTAAGGCAATCCCTTCAACCTCAGTCTGATGGGAATCATCTTGAAGAAAATCTGGCAGAACAATGATAGTATAATATTTTTTCTGTAATTTATGTGTCAGTGACAATGCACGGTCAGAGATAAAAAACGTTTTCAGAGAAAGGACACTGGGGGGTTTGGGGCACTTTTTAACTCAACTGCCCCTTGTTCTAATTTTAAACAACATGTCATTCAGATGTGCCATTCTCCATCCTACATATTAAACTCCTGGTCATAAATGCAAAAATGTAATTGATCTGTACTGTGTTTTGCATTGGATACCTCCGTGCGACAATGAAATCACTGAAAGCATGTATGTTAGATTGACACAGATGTCCATCAAGAATGACCCATGGTTCATCTAGGAATATGTAATTGTGTACGAACCAATACAGGTGATTTCTTTGAATGTGGCAGATTCAAAATGAAAGACAATATCCACCTTCTTCAATAACATACTACTGAGTATTTTGTTTGACACTACATGTACATTCAGTCACAAGAAAAATATGAACACAACGAAAGCCCATACCCACATATCTTCATCAGACGGAAAGTTTGAGAATATTTTAATCTCTTTTAATTCAAAAGATAATGACAATAAAACATTTTAGAGCTAAATACGGTCTAACTAAAATGGTAAGCAACGAATGCTAATGATAATAAATATTCTCACCCGCCACATCCCATCTTACAGGCTACTAATTTATTTCGGGATAAAGTGGAAACTGGACCAATAAATAAATAATGATCAGGTCCAAATGAAACTAGAAAAAAAAATTATACAAAAATTGATGTCCCCCACCCCCGCGCGGACAAAGTTTCCCATATACAATTTTCAAAGTCCTATAACTCTGTAGAACATCGTCGAACCTGAACAGGAATAATATAAGCACAACTAGGCGTAGTGCAGTTCAATCTTATTAAGTTTAATGAAAATCCTACAACATGTCTTGGAGAAACCGCGAGGACAAAATTTCAATGTAAAACAAGATGTGTTTGTGAAACACTATGCCCCGACCTTTGACCCTGAAGGATGACCTTGACCTTTGACCCACGGACCAGGGAGTTAAACGCGATACATCACACTTGTGCCAGGTTATTTTGAAATCAATTCACAGATAAAAAAAAAGGACAAGAAATTTGGGACGGACGGATGAAAGGACGGACAGACAGAATGACGGACAATGCGATTACTATATGCCCACCGTTGGGTTGCATAAAAATCAAAGTCCCACAACTCTGCAGAAATCATTGAACCGGAACATAAATAAGATAAACAAAACAAGGCATAGTGCTGATCAATCCTATGAAATTCATGAAAATCCGATCAAAGGTTTTGGAGAAATCGCACGGATAAACTAAAATCGGACAGAAGTACGGACGGGCGGAAGTGTGTGTGGGGGGGGGGGGAGGGGGCTGCAGACATACGGATGGACAGACGGACGCCACACACAAAAACAAAATGTCCCCCCACTATACTTGGGGGCATAACTAGCAAGTGCATTCACTACTAAAATAATAAGAATATTAAGTGTTAAGCAAACTTGTACATTGGGACACTTGCGTCTATAAATGGACAGATAGGCAGACGGATGAATGGACGGACAGATAGAAGAACAGACATACGGGGTGGACAGATGGAAGGACAGTTAGACTGACAACTTGATTCAGGTATACCATCATAATTTCGTTGTTGGAGTATGATACCAAATGTTGTAAATCTGAAATCGTTAGCTTTACTTTTCATTGATAATTTTGTCTCGAAATGTGGATGTTGTATAGCATAATATAAAATGCATTAACACATAGAAAGCTACCATCGATGCAATGCTATCACATATTTTCTAACTCTATAGATATATATGATGTAAAAAATCACAATGGGAATTATTCCCCTGAGATGGTACCGACCAACCCTACTGGCTCATGGACTATTATTAGTCAAAAGACATTGAGATAATATATTATAGTATTAAATTGCCTTGAAGTAGTTTGCCAGATTTCAATGGCATGGTAAATGCCTTCTAACTAGGTAGCCTTTAGAATGGTATAACATTGCCTAGGTTTGATTAACAACATCCCAGTGTCATGATAATATATTCCTGACTGATTAAAATAAGAACTTTAGGTAAAATACTTCTGCAATCTCATGGTATGAGTAAAACAATACTATTTTGATAAAAAGATAACCGTGCCTATATGATTTTCAGGGTTTAGTTATATATCAATGAAATCTGACTGGCTAAATGACAGTTAATTTGATTGATTTGCCTTGCTTTTATTGGTACACCTCTTGCAATCTGATTGGATGGCCTGTTAACCCAATCCCTAAAATTGACGCATTTTGATGCCTCTGTAAATGTCCCCTCTTGAAAACATTGTGATAAATAGAGCATTTGCTCCTGTGGAGCAAATACTCTATTTATCACAATGGTTTCAAAACTACACAATTTTAAAATTTACATTTTCTCTAGTATACTCCTGTTTGGTTGATTTATTCCATGAGATCAGGTCTAAAAATAGGCTATGAAGGAATGGATTAATCTCACAAAAAATGATGTTAAAGGGCGTGTTTTGATTAGTACATTTAACATTAAATTTGAATGAATGTGTAGATGGGTTCAATTTAATCAGATAAACATTTTAAATTCAAGGGATAGATTTCCAATAAAGTAAGATTCACTTCATTAAAATTTCAACAGATAATTGCTCATAACCATGACCATGTTAACAGTGTAGACCAAGGTTAGACAGCTCCTGTAGGATCTGTCTGATGAGGGGTCTTATATTTAAATCACCTGGCATAAAGTGCCAGGTGAAGTATTGTGAGGAGGCTGTCTCCGTCATCGTGTGATGTGCATTGTCAACAATTTATTTAAACTTTTTCTCCTGAAGCTACAAAGCCTAGAGCTTTGACATGATCTAATGGTCCTCTACAAAGATTGTTCAAATTATGACCCCTGACCAAAAATGGCACTAACCTTTGATATTTGGTATGTAGCATCATCTAATGGTTTTCTACTAAGATTGTTTAGATTATAACCTCTGGGCAAAAATGGCCTTGTCCCAGGGTTTATCAGTTTTTCGAAGGAAAATCTTAAAAAGATCTTCTTATGAAACTGTAAGGCCTAGACCTTTGATGTTTGATATGAAGCATCACCTAATAGTCCTCTACCAAGATTGATCAAATTTAAACCCCTGGGCCCAAAAGGATGGCCCTTGGTTTCATATTTACCCCAATCTGTAAGTGACTGTTTTGTACACAGAAATACAATATATTCACAAGTCTATAGTAATCAGCTGAGCGATTTAGGGCCATCATAGCCCTCTTGTTTATGCTTATATGGTGGGGTGCATATAGCTTTGCTGTAAATATGTTAATTCATTCATACATATGGCTAATAAATCTTTGGTGTCCAACTCCTCATACATCATTAAGAGAACGTACTTCACGCTTTCATAAATGAAAAACAATGAAGATGTGTGTAACGAAGGGTTTCTTTCTGCAATACTTTTTACCAGAGTAATGGAACTTTGAAATTTTCTTCTGTATAATTATGATATATAATGAAAAATAATTGCCTGTCAAATTTTTCAAACACCATTGGGAGGAATTGATTCTAACTTTCCCAGATGAACAACTTTTATGTGAAGATGGTCGTAAAGAAGGGAAATTTGGCGGTGACCATTTTTACCAGAGTTATAGGGCTTTGTAAATGTATGACTATAAAACATTTAGTGAAAACATATACAACTTTGAACATTTGCTTCAAACTTTAACACATTAACATAAGATGATTATAAAGAAGTAAATATTTGCAGTGATTTTTTTCAGCTTATGTTTTTTACCTAAAACATACTTGATTTAGAGACAATGTCGCCCAAAGGGGGACATCCATGTCCCATGAACACAAATCTAGTCGCTTATGAAATGATATAGGTATGATTTAACAGTTTCTGCCTTGGTCAAAACTTCCATGGTTCACAATCCTGTTGTACAATATCAGCTAATTAATAGTCTTAGTCATTATTTCTTATACAGATACATGTATTACATGAAGTATTCTCTTTCATGTAACAGGACAAACATTTACGTGGAAACTAAAGTGTCTTTGGATATGGATAATGCTACAGAGGGTGTGTTCTTGGCCCAGAGGATCAACAGTGGTGGATGTTACACAGCTGGCGGACAGGGATTCATGTTCTATGTGTTCCCGAAGGATGGCATATACCAAGTATGGGGGGACGCACGTAAGTACTATGTTGATCACAGCTTTGTAAAGACTGTATTGTTGGGTCAATATGTTCTGAATGTGGTTTAGTATTAACTCGTCAGCTACTGGTCAGATTTCACTGAAATTTCAGGAGAAGCTTCTTCATGAAAATCATGTGTGTATATCTTTACAACAATTCTGTTTGATGGTTCAATTAATTTACAAACCCTCGATTATTCCAAACACAATAAAGGGTTTTTTAAGTTATTCGGTGATAATTCTAGTCTTAAGTAGGTATAAAACAACCTACTCTGTATGAAGTGTGTTTATAATTATGCTACTACGATACTAGATATTCAGTTGGGACGTATAATGTTTTCTCCCTTGCTTGGTGGTTTTCCATTTTCTAATATGGAAAACCACCAAGCAAGGGAGAAAACATAATACGTCCCAACTTTTTGTCCAGTATTTGCAATATATGTCAGTCTATCAGTGTATTAGATGATAAAATGGTTTCCGATCATTTACTCATGAATGTTGTTTATCTGGAGTCCTAATATTTAGTAGGGGAACTGGTTATTATATGTATATGATACTAGGCAAAGGTCAAAATTAGAGGCTGGTTGCAATTGGTGAGAGCATACACTTTTAACAAGCATGTTTTATTTAATCTTTTTATTTTATCTGTGATCTGAAATATATTTTGTTGGAGTTTGTACCAAAGCTTATGAGTAAAGATCCAAGACAGACATTTGTTACTCATGAACTTTCAATATTATACATGAAGAGAATCTGGCTTGTTTGGTTTCAGGAAGAGCCACTCTGCTGGGCTACGGTCCTGCAGACAACCTGGCAAAGACAGGATTTAATACGCTGGGACTTAAAGTTAAGGTAGTAACTTTTATGGAATCTTTATACTTAACCTAAATATATATATAGTAAAAAGGCAAACCTGGGTCCATGCTTATAAAGCTTTTAGTTGAGTCTGAGTATCGTTCTCAGGCTTTTGATTGGTCAGATTTGAGTTCTCAAGCTTTTGATTGGTCAGATTTTTTTGGCTCAAATCTGACCAATCAAAACCTTGAGAATGATCTCAGACTCAACTAAAAGCTTTATAAGCATGGACCCTGGTAGACCCGATCAAACTGCTGCTAAATTATAAAATCATGCAAATGATTATTGAATGTCAAACAGTATATACCCTGGTCACATGTATAATACAGTAAAACCTCTCTAAAATGGCCACTAAATTACATCAAGTATTTTGTGTTAAAGGCAGGTGGCTGCTTAAAGCAAGGTGAAAGTTCTGTTTTACTTTCATCTTGCTTTAAGCATCCATCTTAACTAAATACCAACTAATTAACACAATTTAGTGGCCGTTATAGAGAGGTTTTACTGTACATCATTTGCTTAACTCTGGAACAATGTTTCTCATGGCGTGGTTTATATTGCCAGCCATGGAAATCAAAAGTTCTCTGCTATTTACAATTGGTGTATACCCTAATTATATCCGAGATACATGAATCGGAGCTAGTCGAGATTCTCTAATGTGTACTAATATTCTGAAAGTGGCTGATCCCTCGTAAGCAAAAGTAGCAATGCAAAAGGGAAAATTGCAGACTCGGTTTTATTGAGTCTGTTCATGAGTAGTAATTTAAAGTGCAACACTACTTACGCCCTTTAGCACCGGCTTAAGCAGTATTCAATTTTCAAGGCCCAGGTTTAGCCTAAATATGGCTACAGTCATTGAGAAGAAACAGTACAGATCTTAGTTTTGTTTTGGAAATAAAAACAGTAAAACACTCCATACAATGACCACAAAAACGAAGTCTAATGTAGGGATGTGTTTTTAGATGGCATGAACATTGTATAGAAATCATTGTATGCTTTACAATTCTGTTTTTAGCAGTTACATGTACCTGGATTTAAAGACATTCATGTTTATGCGTTAACCTTTTACCTGATAGAGATGCCTCTTGATGCAATTGCAAACAGAGTACACCTGTATCAGGACTATCTGGCCAGAATCTGTTGTGTTTGCTTATAGAATACTGTTTAGAAAACTCTGATTCTATAGTTTCTGCCATGGCAAAATATCATGGTATTCATACGCCATTGTAATTAACCCATTACCTCATAGGCTATTTTAGATCCTACCTCTTTGAATAAATCTACCGAAAAGGAGCATTTTTTTGTGAAAAGGAAATTTTTTAGAATCATGTAATTTTGAAACCATTGTGATAAATAGAGCATTTGCTCCTATGGAGCAAATGCTCTATTTATCACAATTGTTTCAGAAAGTTACTTTTACAGAGGCGTCAAGATGAGGGAATGGGTTAATATTCATTATGCCAATATTTCTTATAGGAGCCGTCTGATCTTGGTCTACTCTGTTTGCAAATGCGTGAAAACACATTTGTATGAGGGAAAGGGTTAAAGATAATGTTATTTGGCAGTAAAATGAACTCATCATCTTGTATATTTACAGGACGGGTTTGCCGAGGGTTATGTCAATGGCAAGATGGTATTTGGCATCCGGATGCCAGACAAACCAGCAAGTGGGTTTCCTGCCTTCGGAACCAGCGGTTTTGGCCATGCTGATTTTGATTATATCACTGTTAACCCCACTTGATTATTGCCTAAGTCTTAGATACCTTTTTAGCATATTATGTTTGAATGTAATCTTCAGATGATATTTATAGTCTGTATATTAAAACAGTATGTTTATACAAGAAAGATTTGTTGATTTTAATTTTATGAAAATCAAGAGTTTTGAAAGAGTGTTCAATTGCCTCAGTATCTTATGTAACTCTTTGCATGTTGAGTGACTGTCACCTGTTAAATCTTGTTCCGTTTCAGTTTTTGTGTCACCTTCCTCTGCCTCTAGGCAGTGTGTCACTTAGGGATCACTTTTCCGTCGTCTGTCCATGTCTGTATGTCACACTTTTTTGGGCTGTCATTTCTAAACTAATCATTATATATTTCAAATTTCACATATGTCTTCCTCTAATCGAGAACCACTGATGTAACTAAGGTCCATCACTCTGCATACAATACTTTTTGAGTTATTCCCCTTTGTTCTGATTTTCACACTCCAGCATATTAACAGTTTTTGTGTCAGTTGCGAGCAGTTGACACATGTGTTCCTCAGAACACTCTTGTCAAAATATACCATATATCACCTTAACCCTTTCCCAGTTCTGTGTTTATTACACATTCCAATACCTACTGAATATTCATGGACAAAATGGCTATAATGATATATATGGAAGGTAGAAATTGTAGCCATGTTAGAAAGTAAAGAAACAGATCTATCAAATTGCATTAACAGAGTAGACACTGATCTTGGTCTACTCTGTTGGCAGATTCATGAAAACACGTTTTACGGTTTATATGAGGGAAAGGGTTAAATATTAAACCAGACGAAGTGGGGTAAATTGTGCAGACCCATATCAAATTGTTACTAAATGAGCAGTTTGATAAAAGTCTAGGCTATTTCCCCATTAACGAAGTTTAGCTAGGAGTTACCATGCCAGTTGGTCCATCCATCCATTTTTCCGTCAGTCCGGTTTTTTGTCAGTGTTATATCTCGTCAGCTACCCCCATCAGATTTAAATTAAGCTTCATTAGGAACCTTTATCATCAAGTGAAGAGGCGCATACTGTAACATCTTCCCAGTTAATGTTGGCCCTTCTTAGATTTATAAGTCCTTGGTTTTTCAAAATATCATTTCTAACAGACGCTTAGGGATAGTTACAGGGATATTAATCACATTCACGTATGCTTCTAGTTAAATTTGAAATTATCAAAAGATTAAAACTTAATTCAAATTTGAAAGCTTAGGTTTCTGTTAAAAAAGGAGAATTTTCTTTTTTTGCCAGAAAAAAAAACTTTCAAATTTGACCGTTGTTACACCGAGAACAAACCCGATCTAGTTTGTTTGTGATGTAAATAGTGAATGATCTTTATCTATTATGTTGTGAATTATTAAATAAATTCTATGGTGGTTTAAATGGTCTGGAAAGTCTGTTAGACCGACACATTTAACCCTTTCCCTGTTCTATGTTCATTTCAAATTTCATTACATACTGAATATTCATGGACAAATTAGTTATAATGAAATATGAAAGGTGGAATATTGTTGCCATTTTAGAAACTAAGAAACAGATATTATTAAATTCAGCCATCTGATCTGGGTCTACTCTGTTTGCAAATGTGTGAAAACACGTTTATATGAGGGAAAGAGTTAGGCCTTGGTTATGGAGACATAAGTGAAATTACGTTTGCAATCAGTATAGACCAAATTCAGTGAGAGCTTTTTGATCCAGGTCTGCAGTGTATGTTATATTAACGCTTTACCTGCTCACTACTCATGTAAAATATTAACATTATTAATATCAATTACAGTAAAAAACCCGCTAGGAGCTTTCTGCATAACGTTCATCCTGCATTAAGCTACCACCTGCTTCTGTCACCCAGAATTATTCCCATTTTTGGTGGTCGCATTAGAGGGGTTTTACTGTAGGTTGATTTTATACTCACCTATAAAGACATGACAATTTTGCTCAGGCAGTAACTGTAGAAACAGATCTTTGTTATACTATTAAGCAAACAGAGATCTTGGCCAGCTCGGTTTGATTATAGTATAATATAGATCAGGGTCCGAGGTTATAAAGCTTTTTGCTTGAGTCTGAGATCATTCTGAGAATGATCTCAGACTCGGAAGCTTTATAACCTTCGACTCAGATGACTTCAATAGGAGCAGTCTGAACTCGGTCTTCTCAGTTGTACAAATGTGCGAAAAGGCATTTATATGAAGGAAAGGGTCTACATAAATGGGTTTAAATACACTTGTTGTTGATAACGATTAATCCTACCAACTCTGTGCACCAGTTAATGTTTGGGATGACCTTTGCAAACAGTTTGAACCCGCAGGAGATACCAATTAACTCGATGTCTCATTAGGACACAAACTCTTTGATTCTGTGGCCCTGTAGTTTTCAAAGAAAAAGGAAGAAAATTGTACTTTTAGAACTGAAACAGACAAGCCTTTCAGACAAAAGATACTTGATAAATGGGCTGTTTGTCTTGTTGTAATTTCCTTTGTGCAAATTGTTCTTACTAAAACCGTTGGCTTACATATTTAAATCCGTAGTTTACTGGTTGTGATCAATATGTATGTGATGTTCATTATATATGGTAGTTTAATGTGTATTGAATTGCATATCAAAACTCTTATGGACATGCCTTAAGCCTTTCCATTTCACACATTTGCAAACAGAATACCCAGATCAGGGTCTGCTCCGTTTAATTATGGTAATATAAAGATCATGGTTTACAGTTGCTGTCTAAGCCAAAATCTCCAGTGGTCATACAGTAAAACCTCTCTATAACGACCACTAAATTACATCAAGTATTTTGTGTTAAAGGCAGGTGGCTGCTTAAAGCAAGGTGAAAGTAAAATAGAACGGTCCTATTGGAGCGTTTTGTTTTACTTTCACCTTGCTTTAAGCAGTCGCCTGCCCTAACTTGCAACTAGTTAATGCAATTTAGTGGCCGTTATAGAGAGGTTTTACTGTAAGCTGTTTTAAAACCTAATCTAATTAATACTCATTATTCCATTATTTGTTTATATGTACATTGAACAGGTAAAATGTTGAAATATTGTTTTGATGATCATTTGCAATATTGTAATAACCTATGCTGCCGCAAGCAGTAACTCAATGTCTCACCTGGGTCCAAAGGTATAAAACTCTTGCTGAGTCCGAGTCTGAGATCATTCTCATGTCTAACCTAGGTCCAAAGTTATAAAACCCTTGCTGAGTCTGAGATCATTCTCATGTATCCGATAGTCAGATGCTTTAGAATGATTTCAGACTCAAGCAAAAGTTTTTATAACCTCGGGGCCAGGATCCAGACTGACTGCAGGTTCGAAGAGAAATGAATGAAAAGTGATTTACAGCTGCATTTGTTTGAACACTTTGTTAAAGCTTTTACAATTATTTCAAGGTGACAGTTTGAATTTTAATGACATGCAATGTTTCAACCCATACTGTTCACAAATGACAGGTCGTGGTTGGTAAGGACTATTGTTAATGCTGGTGAAATGCCTCCTGTTAGGTGTCGGAGAAGTTGAAAGCGCATGTGACACTTTATTCTAACACATCGTGAGACATTATTCATTCTTAATCTGCTCAATTTGGTATTAACACACAGCTTTGGTCCGTATGAGGCACCTAACTGTCACGTTCTATTAGCAAACAGAGCACATCATGATCAGACGGCTCCTATAGGAGCCATTTGATCTGGGTCTACTGTTTGCAAATGCATGAAAGGATTATATGAAAGAAAGGGTTAATACACAGCTTTGATCTAGAGGAGTTTGTGACAGTTTCTTTAAACATTGATCGAATTGGATATACAAATTGCAGCCGGGTATAATTTGTACAGCAGAATAAGGGGCAATGGGGATAATGGTACAGTGCTCCCTCCCTACAACGGCCCTCTCAATAACGAATCCCTCCTTATAACAACCCATGTCACTGTTTCCGAAACAACAAGGCTCCAGAAACAACTTTGTTCCATCGTATTTTCTTTATGCCTCTATCAAACCCTATGTTGTGACCACTCTTTAGAATCGTCACTTTGTGACGATTCTAAAGAGTGGTCACAACATAGGGTTTGATTGAGGCATAACGGTTTTAGCTCTCGAAATATACCTGATCTTGGGATCTGCAAACAAGCTAATTATGTTTGATTTTCCCTTCCAGCACTGTAGCATATATCTCCATTTGTTGGTTGATTATCTTCATTGGTACATATGTGTAGATGTGTTTCATGATTTAAATATATTTCTAATTCAATAATTATACTGCTTGTTAAAATGATTGTTGACAATTTGTTGTAGCTGTTTTAGTCATATTAGCATACATCATAAACATGTGTTCTGCACTTTTCATAAATTGAATGAGGTGTTTCTAAAAATATATTCTTATATTAACAATGTCAACATTTGTATGATTGTACATTCCACACAACATTGTAACTGTGATAACTTTAGCCGTTGTTTTTGATATATGGCACCGGTATCAAGCACCGACTGATCTGAGTCTACTCTGTATGGAAAGGCGTAGGAAGGCAAACATTATTGACTAAAGGTTTAAACTTTTTTGCAATATCATAGATAATTCTAAGACATGATGTAAATACAGATGCTCTGTGCCATTATTATAAACATTTTGATTTTAGCATTTATCTTTGAATATATATTTATGTAATATAATAATTTATACTATACGTGTTCATGTATTTACATGTAATGTGCTTCCAACTTTATGTAGCTCATGTTGTGAGGTAAATGTGTGCCTTATTGCGTGTTTCACAACTGTAATATTATGTTATTCAAACTATTTGTCCTATTGGAGGGACATGAGACACATTCAAAGTAAAATTTATTTCCTATATCAAAACAGTATAAACCATTTACTCTTTGACTTGGCACAAAGTGATATTACTCACTGGCATACATTGGGTAGATAAATCACATGGCCTACTAACCATATGAATGGTACAGAGTCTTCATAGCCCTGTTGTTATATACTGAAGGTATATAAACTTAATGAATGCTCAGTACTATTATCAAATTTATGAAGACACTTGAGACAGTTTAGAAATGTGAACAACAGTGTGGAAGTGTTTCAGATACTGAGTATTTCAACTTCTTAGTTTGATTTTTCTTCCAACAAGAGATGAAAGAAATATAGCCAAAATAGTTATAATGAAATATGGAAGGTGGAACATTGTAGCCATTTTAGAAAGTAAAGACACAGATCTTTCAAATTCTATTAGCAAACAGAGTAGACCCTAATCAGACGGCTCCTATAGAAGCCGTCTGATCTGGGTCTACTCTGTTTGCAAATGCGTGAAAACACGTTTATATGAGGGAATGGGTTAAAGAATTTCGCAAAGTAGTCTGTGTGCTTATAGCTTTGTAACGATATTTAGTACGAGCAGTCCTATAATTCTAGTCTTTATATACTGACCGTGTACATGCTTGCTAGTCATTCCAATGACCAATAAACATTGAATGTATCATGTGTTGTTGCGTCTGTTTTTTATCCTTTACCCACCATAGAGCCTTGGATAAAAGGAATTCAAAATGTATTTGATTACAAATGAAAGGGTTGATGTTCGTATTGGTCGACTTAGTCTTCTTTTAAAGTTGGTCCCCATCTGTCCTGCATCAGTATCCAAGTTCCTCATATCGACGCCTCTTTAAAGTCGCTGTTTGCAACCATTGTGATAATCAGAGTATTTGCTCCATAGGAGCAAAGATAATGCTTTATTTATCACAATTGCTTCAAAGCAACACAATTTTATTTTCCCCTTTTTGTGTCACCTGCCAAGAGGCAGTGTGTCACTTAGGGATCACTTTTCCGCCGTCTATCTGTCTGTCTGACCATCACACTTTCCTTTTGGCTGTTATTGCTAATGTGTCTTCCTCTCATTGTGGACTATTGATGTAACGAAGGTCCATCACTCTGCATGCAATACTATTTTTAGTTATTCTCAACTGTTCACACTTTCATTTTTAGAGCTTTCAAATTTCACATGTGTCTTCCTCTCATGTAGGATCAGTGATATAATTAAGGCCTGCCACTCTGCATGCAAAACTTCTTGAGTTATTCCCCTTTGTTCTGATTTCACTACAGCCTATTAACAGTTTTTGTGTCAGCTGCGAGAGCAGGTGACACATGGGTTCCTCCGAACACTCTTGTTTCTATTTATGCTCCTCAGTAGGTTTATCAAAAGAGGTTGGGTTTAAAAATTGCCTATGAATTATTGTGATACTTATTGCAGGTCCATGTCACGTCTGAGTTCAGAAACTGGGTCCTGATGATTTATTTAGTGTCTCATCTGGAATCCAAGCTAATTGTCAATCCTCGCTAGTGACAGCGTTAACAGAGTTTAATCCTTTCCCTGTTGCATATGCATGTAAGAAATAATGACGTCATGAATATTAATTAGATTATTGTTTATAATGGTATATGAACACAGGCCATTTTGGCTCAGACAGAAGCTGTAGAATCAGATCTATATTACACCTTGAGCAAAAGCAAACAGAGCAGACCCTAATCAGACGGCTCCTATAGGAGCCGTCTGGTCTGGGTCTACTCTTTTTGCAGATGCGTAAAAATGCGCTTACATAAGGGAAAGGGTTACAATAAGTAATGCCAAAAGCTACTTTTGTCATCTTATGAGGCCCAAAACTGATACCAGATATGTTACACCGGGAAAGATAATGGTTATATAGACATTGAAGAACAAAACGAATATCACGAAGCCATACTCAGATTAGCAACTATAACTTTATTAGTCAAAATGTAAGGATAACTTTTATCACAACATATGAACTATATCTTGACTGTAATAATTCTTATTCTTAATCATTCTAATCCAAACAGGATGAATCACACTTCGAGCTGTACCATGATACAAAGCAGTATTAATGCAATATAAAACAGTGTAGATCGCGACTAGCCACCATGTGCCGAATACCAGTGCTTGTGCAGTACACCCGGCAAAAGCCATTAACCCATTGAATTGCTTGAATATGTGTCTACAGTCAATTGCAAACAGTTTAGAACCAGATCAGACGGTTTTTGCAGGAACCATCTGATCCGATTAGGGTTTGCACTGTTTGTCAGTAAAAATTGTCTTGTAAGTTTAAACATTTCATTCTGAGTGGAATCAGTGGGCACTGACGAGATCCACTCTGAATATTCAGCGTTGAAACTTTTTAAGGCCTATGCTCAGGGACTTATCTTGATTTCAACGGTTGGTAACAATTGCACGATGGGTGTTTGTCACAATGTAGCCTTAAGACAAGTATGCACTGTTTCTCAATTCGTCTGTACTGGTTTATAATGCATTTATACTGGTTTACTCATGAAATAGATAATAATATAAGGTAGAAACTCTGTACTGATATCACTTATTGAACAAGTGTGGTAATCATGATGGTTTTTAAAACCACATGACTGCCGTCTATAGGCCGAATATGTTGTAGTATGATCATACTGATGCCTAACTTAACTCATTATACAACAAACTGTCAATAAAGACCCAGATAAATACTTCGTCAGAGACGTGGTAACTTCTCGTAGTCTACACTGCTCACAATTCAATCAAGTCCCGTTTCCTAGGGAGCGGCTCAACAGTTTCAGGTTTTCAATCACAAATCACTTAACATAAAATTGATAATTAATCAATTGATATTATCTCAAACAAGAGGCCATGATGGCCCTGATATCGCTCACCAGACAATCAGAAGAGAAGATTTTCAAAGTTTTCACTATAATATATGTTTCTATAGAAAAATGGCAATTCCCGGGGGCGGGGCCAATTTGATCAAAGGGCATGATTCCGGGGGTGGGGCCAATTTTGATCACAGGGCATGATTTATATAACTTCTGTAAAGGACCTAAACATGATAATATGCGCCAAATATGAAAGCTTAGAACCTTCCAGATTCAGAGCAGAAGATTTTCAAAGTTTTCACTATATGTTTCTATTGAAAATTGCCACCCCAGGGGCGGGGCCAATTTTGACCAAAGGAGCATACTTAATATAACTTTTGTAGAGAACGTGAACATGATTATATGTGCAAAATATGAAAGCTGACAACCTTCCAGTTTCAGAGGAGAACTTTTTAAAATTTTTACTATACCTTTCTATAGAACAGAAGGTACCCCTGGGGCGGGGCCAATTTTGACCTCAGGGGCATAATTTATATAACGTTTGTACAGGACCTATAGGTGATGCTATGTCCCGAAGATGAAAGCTGTGAATCCTGTAGATTCAGATGAAATTATTTTTAAATGTTCAAATTGTTGACGGGGCATGACGGACAACGGATATTAAGCGATCACAAAAGCTCATCCTGAACACCTTGTGCTCTGGTGAGCTAAAAGTAGCCACTAGTCAAGCAAACTTCACTCTGCTTGGCATGGCCACTATATTTCATCAACAACAGTGTTCTGAGGAACACATGTGTAACCTGTTCGCAGCTGATACAAACACTTATTGTTAATATGAACAAGATGTGTTTGTGAAACACTATGCCCCCTCGATATGATATTTGACCCTGAAGGATGACCTTGATCTTGACATGTCACATCTCAAACTGTGCAGCTTCATAGGGTACACATGCGTACCAAATATCAAGTCTGTATCTCTAATGGTTCAAAAGTTACGGCCAATGTTAAAAGTTGGTAACCTTTGACCATGAAGGATGACCTTGACCTTGACATCTCACCCCTCAAACTGTGTGGCTTTATGAGATACACATGCATACCAGTATCAAGGCTGTATATCTACTGGTTCAAACGTTATGGCCAATGTGATTGACCTTTGACCTTCAAAGATGACCTTGACATGTCACCCCTCAAACTGTGCAGCCAAATGAGAAACACATGTATATCAACTATCAAGTCTGTATCTCTACTGGTTCAAAAGTTATGGCCAATGTTAAAGTCGGTGACTTTTGACCCTGAAAGATGACCTTGACCTTGACATGTTGCCCCTCAAAATGTGCAGCTTCATGAGATTCACATGCATGCCAACTATCAAGACTCTATCTCTATTGGTTCAAAAGTTGTGGCCAATTTGAAGTTGATGACCTTTGACCCTGAAGGATGACCTTGACATGTCACCCCTCAAACTGTGCGGCTTAATGAGATACACAAGCATGCCAAATATCAAGTCTCTATCTCTACTGCTTCAAAAGTTATGGCCAATGTTAAAGTCGGTGATTTGACCCATATGTTTGACCTCTGACCTTTAAGGGTGACCTTGACCTTGACATGTCACACCTCAAAATGTGCGGCTTTATGAGATACATATGCATGCCAAATATCAAGTCTCTATCTGCACTAGCTCAAAATTATTACCAATGTTAAAGTTACAGACAATTTGACCTTTGACCCTAAAGAATGACCTTGACATGTCACCCCTCAAAATGTGCAGCTTCATGAGATACATATGCATGCCTAATATCAAGTCTCTATCTGTACTGGCTCAAAAGTTATGACCAATGTTAAGGTTGCATTAAAGTTACAGCCAAAAAACACAATTTGACCTTTGACCCTGAAGGATGACTTGACATGTTAAATGTGCAGCTTCATGAGATACAGAAACATGAGAAATATCAAATCTCTATCTGTACTGGTCCAAAAGTTATGGCCAATTTTAAAGTCGGTGATTTGACCCATATTTTTTACCTCTGACCTTTAAGGATGACCTTGACATGTCACCCCTCAAAATGTGCGGCTTTATGAGATTCATATGCCAAATATCAAGTCGCTATCTGTACTGGCTCAAAAGTTATGACCAATGTTAAAGTTTCTGACAAACAGACAAACGGACAAACAGACAGGGCAAAAACAATATGCCCCCCAGATTTGATCTGGGGGCATAAAAAGGGAATAACTGAAAAAGTATTGATGCTAGAGTTGTGGCCCTTGTAAATGACACTTCCTCTCATCATGCTTGTTGTATGTGTGAAATTTGAAAGCTCTATATTATTAATTTAGAAATGACAGCCAAAAAAAGAAAGTCTGACGGACAGACATACGGACAGAAAGATGGACGGACAGACAGACGACGGAAAAGTGATCCCTAAGTGACACACTGCCTCTCGGCAGGTGACCCAAAACCCAATACCAGTAAAGGAATAAATATACTTAAACTACAGGCTGCTACAAATTAGCTGGAAAACTGGCCACCCCTGGGGCGGGGCCAAATTTGATCCCAAGGACATAATTTTATAGAGGACCTGAACATGATGCTATGTGCCGAAATGAAAGCTGAGAACCTCCGGCCAAATTTGACTCCAAGGACATAAGTTTATAGAGGACCTGAACATGATGCTATGTGCCGAAATGAAAGCTGAGAACCTCCCAGTTTCAGAGAAGAAGATTTTCAAAGTTTCCACTATATGTTTGTATAGAAAACTTACCACCCCTGGGGCATACTTTTTAAAACCTTTGTAGAGGACCTAAACACGATGATACGTGCCAAATAAGACAACCGAGAACCTTCCAGTTTCAGAGATGAAGGTTTTCAAAGTTTCACTCTATGTTACTATTGAAAACTGACCACACCTGGAGTGGGGCCAGTTTGACCACAGGGGCATAATTTATGTAACTTATGTAGAGGACCTGAACATGATGCAATCTGCCAAAGATGAAAGCTGAGAACTCTGTAGATTCGGAGGAGAAGTTTGTGAGTGCAAACTTAGTCCCAGTGCTCATGTACTTTGTGTGTAAACTTTCTTGGCCGTAGGTTATACATTAAATTTTACAAAGAAAGTTAAATTTGAACAGTCCAGAGTTAATTTTGCCTATCAGTATACGCGAGCCAAACATAAAATTTATATATACATTGTATCTACATGTATATGTAAATGAATTTTAATGAAACGGAATTGCAAAAAAAACATCCCTAAATTTTGATATGCACAATAGAATTAAATATCCAGTAAAGGCAAAGAAACACATATTGAATTCACGGACAACTTTCAAGTTTGCAGGACAACCGCGGTCTGCTTCAGAAAGTCAGGGAATGTATAGGACATTTTACAAAAGGATGCAATATGTAAATGAGAAAAAACGGGATTCCGCCATAAAACTGATTGTATCAATCGGATTATGGCCGTGTATAGACAATGTGCTGGATTCATTGTCAATGTGGCAGTATTTATATAAAGAGGTTAGATATATAGATAGATTTTGGCATAGAATAACAAATTTACTAGAAAGGTATTCCTCGGTACACTTATGTCACCTGCCTGCGTATTGACCCTCTTCCCACCAGGGTCCATGCTTATAAAACTTTTAGTTGAGTCTGAGAACGTTCTCAAGCATTTGATTGGTTAGATTTGAGTCTTTGGCTCAAATCTGACCAATCAAAAGCTTGGGAACTCAAATCTGACCAATCAAAAGCTTGAGAACGAAACTCAGACTCAACTAAAAGCTTTATAAGCATGGACCCAGTTTACAAATTGACACAATCGCAGTACATGTACACATGTATATGGGTATAACATAAATCCAAATACGATGCTAATTTAACATGGAGCATGATCTATATGTAAGAAGTGTGAAACTAAGACAAACTAATAATGATAATAATGACCAAAGTGTACCAACAGAGCAGACAAAAACAGCAGTAGAAAAGAAGATGCACTTGTGAAACACCATGCTCCAGCGTCTCCACTGACATCAAAAGATGACATTTGACATTGAGACATGATCCTAACCTGATACTACGATACGACAAAAATGTTGCAGCTTCATGAGATGCATGTGCCCACTAAATATGAAATCTGTATCTCTACTAGTTAAAACTTAGTCATACTTTATCCCTGGTTAAAAGTGTCAAAATGATTTACCCTCAAAAATGAAAAAGACGAATAACTCCAAATTAGTGAAGCTAGAGTTATGGACCTTGTGCATGACACTTCCTCTCATCAAGCCACCACCATGTGTGAAGTTGAATTCAATGACATCAGTAGAACAGGGCTTATTGACCGGACAAAAATGAAAAAGGGGAATAATTCCAAATTTACTGATGTTAGAGTTATGGACCTTGTGCATGACACTTTTTCTCACCATGCCTGTTCCACGTGTGAAGATTGAATTCAAGGGTATCAGTAGAATAAGAGATACAGGCCGGACAAGAAGTGTGACGGAGACGACGGCAGACTACACAAAATGGTTCACAAACATTATACCGAATTAGGTAAAAATAATTATGATATATTTTAAAATGTACGTTTTAACGATGAAATGTATCCCATGACCCGGAATAATACAACAAAGAGCAAACTCTTATTTCGAGCATGGTCCTTCGCATTGGTGGCATGGCACAGAGAAGCTATCGCATGTATGTAGTAAGACAGTATGTATTTATCACAATGTTGTCTCATAGAATTGTGTTAAACTGTTTGATCTAAAACTATTAACTTGAATAACACCAGACGCATAAAGTGAAAAAATAAAAAACAAGAGGGCCAGAATGGCCCTGACATCGCTCACCAGACAATAAGAGGAGAAGATTTTCAAAGTTTTCACTATATGTTTCTATTGAAAACTTAACACCCCAGGGGCGGTGCCAATTTTGACCCCAGGGACACAATTTATATAACTTTTGTAGAGGACTTGAACATGATGCTAAAAGAATGTAGTGAAAGAATGGACAGAGCATTAGACCACTGGGACTTGTATTCTTTGGATGCTAGAGGCGGATTCTCCCACCACTAATGACCTATGCAAACAGTTTGGATCCAGATCAGGCCCACATAGTTTGTAAATGAGACTGAACTTCTGTGTGTAGTGGGATTCTCCCGCCACTAATGACCTATGCAAACAGTTTGGATCCAGATCAGTGCCAACATAATGCGGTGCCTGATATGATATCCAAACTGATTGTCAATGAGACTGAACTTCTGAAAAACTTAGAAAGAAAGTGTGTAGTGGGATTCTCCCACCACTAATGACCTATGCAAACAGTTTGGATCCAGATCAGGGCCAACATAATGTAGTGCCTGATCTGATATCCGAACTGTTTGTCAATGAGACTGAACTTCTGAAAAACTCAGAAAGAAAGTGTGTAGTTAGGATAACTTGTGAATATGCTGCAGACAACAATTTAGCAGATGCCAAAATTACCCAGCATGCAAAGAGTTAAGCTGAAATTCACAACAGATATGCTCTATATTGATAGCTGGTAGCTTAATGCAGGGCATAGGTATGAAAAAAAAAACTTAAGACTATTCTGCATTTTGAGAATTATCCACAGTTTTCTCAATCTTAAATGAGTGTGTGTTATTTGTCTAAACACAATTTCTACTCTACCGATCAGGCTAAGGGTGATTATATAAGAAATCCAACTGACTGGTCTCAGTTAAGAGTGATATTAAGGAGAAACCTTTAGAATGTAATTTCTGGTGTAAAGAAGTATATACACACAGGGCAGGGCCAATTTTAACCCAAGAACTATGATACTTATAAAACTCATAAAGTTATGCTAAGTAAATCTATACACCAAATATCTAAGCTCTGGGACATGTAGTTTCTGACAAGAATATTTTTAAAGTTTTTCCTATGCATAACTGGTGATCCCATAGGCTGTTTACGCAGTCAGCTATTAAAAACTGGAAATCCCTGGGGTGGGACCAATTTTGACCCTAGGGGCATAATTTATATAACTTTTGTAGAAGTCCTGAAGTTGAAGCTATGTGCCAAATATGAAAGCTGAGGACTTTCTAGTTTTAGAGGAGATGATGTTCAAAGTTTTCACTATATGTTTCTATTGAAAACTGAAAACCCCTGGGGCAGGGCCAATTTTGACCCCAGGGGTATAATTTATATACCTTTTGTAGAGGACCTACATATGATGCTATGTGCCAAAGATGAAAGCTGAGACCCCTGTAGATTCAGAGGAGAAGAACTTTAAAGGTTCAAATTGTTGACGACGAACGACGCACACCGACGGACGACGGACATCAGGCGATCACAAAAGCTCACCCTGAGCACTTTGTGCTCTGGTGAGCTGAAAATAAAAATGGTCCTTGGCACACAGAGGGGCTATCACATGTATGTAGTGAGTATTTATCACAATGTTCTAATAGAATTGTGTTAAACTGTTTTTTCTAAAACTATTAACTTGAATAACACCAGATGAAAAGAGCTATAACTGAATTTCTCACATTGCACACTAACAAAATACATCTATGAAATTCAATATTAATTAAGTAGTACAATGAAAATAATATCATAAAACATCACAGAATTTGTCACATTGCAACATATAGAAATCTTATTGAATATCAAACAGGAAGTCATCATCATAGGACTGATTATATGCACATTGTATAAAATTGAACAAATATCACATATATAAATATTAAGAAAACTTGTATTATTGTATTGCTTTAAATTATCACATAAACTATCACATAGTGTAATGTTGAAAGGCAAAATGCTGTCTACTTTAATGCAATATATTAAAATAAATCATGTCAAGATTATGAAGCAACTCTTATACAAACAAAATGTTAACCCATTTACTCCCAGTGGATTCTTCCATGTTTATATATTGGACTAGTCCATTTTTTATCTAAGGGGTGCATGGCCTAAATTTTCAATTGTGTTTTGTTTTATATTGAAATTCCTATCAGCAAACAATGTAGACTGATCGTATGCCACTTCATGCAGCATCTGATCAATGTCTACACTGTTTGCCTACGTCCCACATATGGGATCGTGGGAGCAAATGGGGTTAATACAGAAGTAATTATATACATATTCAGCAGAAATTACAAAGAGTATAAAGTAATGTAAAATCATCTAAAATGCTTTAAGATGAAAAAATAATGCTTGGAATGCTTTAATATTGGTAAGGTTTGTTGGTATGTTATTCCAGCGTTTGCTGCCATTAAAGTTGCATGATTTAGATCCAGATCCTCCGGCACGAGAAAGAGATAAAAGTCCTTGGTGTCGAAGTCTTGTACAGTAAGAATGCAGAGGTTTGGGCAACTAAATATTCCTAAATGAAAGAAGGAGCCGTTTTGTTTTTACCTTGAACATATAATATTGTTCAACTCTTTTATGCACATGTAGCCAGTTAAGGGATGTAGAATAATCGTTACCTATATGGACTCTGGAACCAATGCTGAGCACAAACCTTACCAATTCATTTTGTGTTGTTTGAAACTTGTTTCAACAACCACAAGTATCACTCAAATTAGATTAAGGCCTAAGTCTGTGTTTTGAACAGAACCAATAGCCACAGTCTACCCAAATACATGTACAACTAGAGGTTTGTTTTTGTCACAAAAACAGATGTCTCCCCCTCCCAACCTCTTTCCAATACACAAGTGTAATATCTGTAACTCCAAACTTATCAGGGTCTAATTTTTAAGTCATCAGGGGAAATAACTCCAACATTGTCAGGGGGAGACAATTCAAAAGCCCTAGGTACAAAAAAGTACATGCTAGTCAACATTCTTGTGAAGTTTGGTGACTCTAGTACTAGTGATTTCAGAGATACATGTGACACAAAGTAAAGTTTCTATTAGTTTAAGTCATAAGGGGCAGTAACTCCAAAGTTATCAGGGGGAGACAATTAAAAAACCAAGATGCACAAAAACTCATGCTGGTGAACATTCCTGTGAAGTTTGGTGACTCTAGCCCTACTGGTTTCAGAGATACATGCAGCACAAAGTTTCTCTAATTTTAAGTTATCATATCAGGGGCAGTAACTCAAGAATTATCAGGGGGAGACAATTACAAAAACCCAGGTGAACAACAACTCATGCTGGTCAAGATTCCTGTGAAGTTTGGTGACTCTAGCCCTAGTGTTTTTAAAGATATGCATGACACAAAGTTTCTCTAATTTTAAGTTATCATATCAGGGGCAATAACTCTGAAGTTATCAAGGGGAGACAATTCAAAAATCCCAGGTGCACAACAACTCATGCTGGTCAACATTCCTGTGAAGTTTGGTGACTCTAGCCCCAGTGGTTTCAGAGATATGCACGACACTAAGTAAAGTTTGTCTAATTTTAAGTCATCAGGGGCAGTAACTCCAAAGTTAACAGGGGGAGACAATTCAAAAAACCCAAGAGCAAAATAACTCAAGCTAAGGAGCAATCCTGTGAAGTTTGGTGACTCTAGCCCTACTGGTTTCGGAGATACACGAGACACAAAGTTTGTATAAATTTAAATATTCATATCAAGGGCAATAACTTAAGAATTATCAGGGGGAGACAATTCAAAAACCATAGGTGCACAACAATTCATGCTGGTGAATATTCCTGTGAAGTTTGGTGACTCTAGTACAAGCGGTTTCAGAGATACGCGCGACACAAAGTTTTTCTAATTTTAAGTCATCAGGGGCAATAACTCCGAAGTTATCAGGGGGAGACAATTCAAAAACCCAAGGTGCACAACAACTCATGCTGGTCAACATTCCTGTGAAGTTTGGTGACTCTAGCCCAACTGGTTTCAGAGATACGCGCGACACAAGTTTGTGACGGACGGACAGACAGACAGACGGACGGACGGACGGACGGACAGACAGACAACTCTGGCAAAAACAATATATCTCCCCATAAATGGGGGAGACATAATGAAAGCCTATTATCGACTAACCATGAATGACGAGATGTAAACCATCCACTAGGGCATGTTCTACGTCAGACAGAACTATTACCAGATACAAGTATGACATGTCGTTTACATAAAGTTGCAGTTATCATTTTCTTGTCGAATAAAGTTTACTTTAGATTAGACGTTTTTTCAAGTATTTTAGATATCGCATTTAAAATTGAGACATCCGATGGTAACCAACACACAATTTGTCGTTCCTTTTAAAATGGGAACGACTCTGGACTTTAGATCATCTGGTATATTACATTGGATAAGCGACAGATTTAAAATATTAGTTAAAGGGCCCTCCTTTGCAAAACGTGGTGGTATGCCATCTAAACCAGTAGCTTTATTTATACCTATATATGTTAAGTATTTGATAACTCTTGAAAATCCTGTTTGGAATTTTTTCAACAAGCTTACACGCAAGTGGTGTATAAAAGTGTTAAATAATACTGCTCTGCTTTTCTTTTCAAAGGAAACATAACCACCAATGTTCAAACATTGATTGATTGTGTTGATTTATGTCCATTTCTGCTCACTATGGCCTAATTGGACGTCCTAGAAAGAGGGAAAATGATACAATGAAACCCGGGCGAAATGCCCTATTCTTAATATCGTCAGTTTCTCTGGTTCATTAAAAATATATTAATCTAAATAGAAAGTCAAAACTTAATTACAGAAAAGTGACTACATGTATCTTGAAATGGGTTGCAATTTCTAGCCTGCCATTTTATCGTTTGTAAAACGTTGAATAGAAAATAATTTGGAAATAAAAAAATATATTCCAAATTGCAACGTGGAGCCAAGCTTGTAAAACCTTGGTTTATCAGTTGGGGTTTCAATCTAATCGTATTTGGTGCACAATTCATTTAGTTTTTAATGCCCTTGGAACTTGGACGTAGACGTTCGTTTACACTCAGGCAGGGGTACTTGTAAACAAGAGGGCCATGAGGCCCTGAAGCGCTCACCTGAGATAACCCCAGGGGCGGGCCATTTTTGACCACAAGAAATCATGTGTACAACCTTGGTAGAGAACCACAAGGCAAAGCAATATGCCATTAATTAAAGGTCTAAGCCTTATGGTTTCAGAGAAAAATAATATTTTATATATTTCCCATGAAAAACTGATAAGCCCTGAGGCAGGGCCAAGTTTCGCCCAGTGGTCAGGGTCTAAGCTAAACATTCTTGGCAGAGGACCACAAGCCACAGCTACATATTTGTAGAGGACCATTAGATCATGTTACATACCAAATATCAAAGGTCTAGGCCTTACAGTTTCAGTAGATTTTTAAAAAATTTCCGATGAAAAACTGATAAGCCCTTGGTCGGGCCATTTTTGGCCCAGTGGTCATAATTTGAACAATATTTGTAGAGGACCATAAGATCATGCAACATACCAAATATCCAAGCTCTAGGCCTTACAGTTTGAGAGAAGAAGATTTTTAAAGATTTTCCTATGAAAAACTGATAAGTCCTTGGGCGGGGCCATTTTTTGCCCGGGGTCATAATTTGAACAATATTTGTAGAGGACCATAAGATCATGCTACATACGAAATATCCAAGGTCTATGCCTTACAGTTTGAGAGAAGAAGATTTTTAAAGATTTTCCTATGAAAAACTGATAAGCCCTTGGGCGGGGCCATTTTAGCCCGTTTGTCATATTTTGAACAATCTCTGTAGAGGACCATAAAATCATACTACATACCAAATATCAAAGGTCTAGGACATATGGTTTCAGAGAAGAAGATTTTTAAAGATTTTCGTATGAAAAATTCCATGTTACCATATATGGAAAAATGACCATGCCCTCTGGCGGCCATGTTTTTTGCCAGATCAAAATTATTTTAACACCTTTTAAAGTCTATTAACTGAGAAACATTTTGGTGAAAACTATATTCAAATCGGACAAGTCATTCTGGAGAAGAAGATTTTTCTAGATACTGCTTACAGTTGCCATGGCAACAAGGCCGATGGCCCCACCCACTATCTTTTAACAACTTTGACAAACTTGGTGAGATACATACTGTGGGTGGGTGCTTCACCCACCCACAGTATGTATCTGACCAAGTTTGGTTACAATTGGGCAGTCGGTTTCAGAAAAGAAGTCGTTTGAAATTGTTGATGGACAGACAGACGGACGCCGGACACAGGGGTATCACAATAGCTCACCTTGAGCACTTTGTGGGATATTTATATGTTAAATTTACATTATTGAAAAGAATATATTCCTAAATCCTATCATACGCATACCCATTAACATTCATTTATTATAACGAATGTTTAATCATTCTTTCTTGCTTCTTTCTTTCTTATGATATCAAATGCAAAAACTCATGTACTGTGCAATTAACCTTTAGCCTGCTGAGCAAACTATTTTTGCAGAATGTTTCAACTAATACATTCTCAAAATTTAAGCTACGATTATTTTTTCCACAGAAAAGGAATTAGGGTGTCAAAATTTTGTCAAAAATTTGGACCCTGATGGGACACCGAGTGACTGGGCGTCTCATCTTGATCCAAACTGTTTGCAAATGTATTTACCCACCAGCCAGTAGCAGGCTAAACGCTAATACTATTTTGCATTTAGTCAACATTAAATCACACGGTTATATCTGAGTACATAACTTATCTACAAGGCAATACGTTTAGTGAATTAAACGCCGATAGAATAATAGAATGATTACATAAAGCTATCATTTCAAATGGTACTTAAATACATGTAAAACTTAGTCATCCACTACTGTTTGCTATATCCTCTTTTTAGGTAATTCTGAACTTCTGGATGATGCATTACTGTCCTTTGAATATGTAAATCTCTTAAATCATTTCCCACTTGACCTTGCTGATTGTACGTATTATTAGACATGTCTGTAAGAAGAACATTCGAATAGCTCTACCGCTTTTCACAGATAGTATATACAGCAAGTTTAAATATTGTTAAAAGTTCAACATTCTGAAAAACTATTTTTATCTGAAAAATTCTCTATATAAGAGTGAACAAATGGTTTCATGTACAAGTTTTAGACAAATACTTCAAGAAATTGTTAAATTACAAAACTATTTTAATTTGCAGATTTTGGGATTTAGTCTCACATTTAGACACAAAATATTTGTGAATATCTGGAGGTTTAAGTATTTTACCGTTTGCGTTCTTCTTACATTACAATTCAAAGACACAGTTAAAATCTGATAGAATACAAAAACAAATAACAAATGTCAATACCCAATATATGTATCTATGTATATAAATATCTGTTCGCAATGTTGGGTAATATAGAACACTTATATAACAAATCTAGTAGATTTATTTTATAAAACATGATGATTTTTACACCAAAAATATTAATGTTACACCGATTCCTGCTTATTCTGAACTTATATATCAGCCAACTGCTTACAGGATAGTTAAACTCTTACACTACAGAGTAACAAAAACCAGAAACCTTTAGTCAGAGGTTTAACATGTCTTGTGTAACATTTAACAAAATATGGCGCAAGTAAAGGGATATAGAAGGGACAATATGCACGAGAAATGACTTAAATCTACTCTACACGTATTTGAAAATATATGTGTATCAGCTCTAACATTCCTGACCATTTTTGTGCATATGTTTACCTCATCAATAAAAATCACTTAAATCATCTTCGTCGAAGCCTTCAATGGCATGACTTGACTGTCCTGACGTATTCTGAGTTTTTTGGCTGGTGGCCTCAACCTGAGCTACAACGTTATTGTCCTTTGGTCGTGCTCCTCCATATTCACAATTCATGTCCGTATGCGTCCCATCACTCTCCCTTAAATAGAGGATCTTAAATGATGGTAATGATTTACACACCTGTTAGAGCAAAAATGATAAGATGCGACAATATGTAGCCAAAGCGTGTAAAGGAAACACGAAATTTAGGTTATCATCTAACAAGAGCACCGCGAGACGGGGCAATATACGCCCGAAGGCTGTTCTATTTACACAATGTGTGAACCTTCAGAAGTTGCGCATATGAGGACTCTATTAGGGCTAAGGCAATAGCAAGGAGAGTAAAACTGCTTATTGTAATAGTAATCTTTTATTTGTCGGACACAAAATTTGCTAACGCTCTATTTGTGACCTTGACCTTGAAAGTTCACAATTGGGTTTTGTATGCAACACACCTTCAAGTGATACTGAAGCCCTATTTGTGACCTTGACCTTGAAAGTTCACAATTGGGTTTTGTACGCGACACACCTTCAAGTGATACTGAACATATGTGTGAAAGAATTTTGAAAATCGGAGAAAAAATGAGTAAGTTATAGCCAGGACACGAATTTGCTAACGGACGGACAGAATTGCTAACGCCCTATTTGTGACCTTGACCTTGAAAGTTCACCATTGGGTTTTGTACGCGACACACCTTCAAGTGATACTGAACATATGTGTGAAAGAATTTTGAAAATTGGTGAAAAGATGAGTAAGTTTTACCAAGGACACGAAAATTGCTAACGCCCTATTTGTGACCTTGACCTTGAAAGTTCACAATTGGGTTTTGTACGCGACACACCTTCAAGTGATACTGAACATTTGTGTGAAAGAATTTTGAAAATCGGAGAAAAAATGAGTAAGTTATAGCCAGGACACGAATTTGCTAACGGACGGACGGACAGAATTGCTAACGCCCTATTTGTGACCTTGACCTTGAAAGTTCACCATTGGGTTTTGTACGCGACACACCTTCAAGTGATACTGAACATATGTGTGAAAGAATTTTGAAAATCGGAGAAAAAATGAGTAAGTTATAGCCAGGACACGAATTTGCTAACGGACGGACAGAATTGCTAACGCCCTATTTGTGACCTTGACCTTGAAAGTTCACCATTGGGTTTTGTACGCGACACACCTTCAAGTGATACTGAACATATGTGTGAAAGAATTTTGAAAATTGGTGAAAAGATGAGTAAGTTTTACCAAGGACACGAAAATTGCTAACGCCCTATTTGTGACCTTGACCTTGAAAGTTCACAATTGGGTTTTGTACGCGACACACCTTCAAGTGATACTGAACATTTGTGTGAAAGAATTTTGAAAATCGGAGAAAAAATGAGTAAGTTATAGCCAGGACACGAATTTGCTAACGGACGGACGGACAGAATTGCTAACGCCCTATTTGTGACCTTGACCTTGAAAGTTCACCATTGGGTTTTGTACGCGACACACCTTCAAGTGATACTGAACATATGTGTGAAAGAATTTTGAAAATCGGAGAAAAAATGAGTAAGTTATAGCCAGGACACGAATTTGCTAACGGACGGACAGAATTGCTAACGCCCTATTTGTGACCTTGACCTTGAAAGTTCACCATTGGGTTTTGTACGCGACACACCTTCAAGTGATACTGAACATATGTGTGAAAGAATTTTGAAAATTGGTGAAAAGATGAGTAAGTTTTACCAAGGACACGAAAATTGCTAACGCCCTATTTGTGACCTTGACCTTGAAAGTTCACAATTGGGTTTTGTACGCGACACACCTTCAAGTGATACTGAACATTTGTGTGAAAGAATTTTGAAAATCGGAGAAAAAATGAGTAAGTTATAGCCAGGACACGAATTTGCTAACGGACGGACGGACAGAATTGCTAACGCCCTATTTGTGACCTTGACCTTGAAAGTTCACAATTGGGTTTTGTACGCGACACACCTTCAAGTGATACTGAACATACGTGTGAAAGAATTTTGAAAATTGGTGAAAAGATGAGTAAGTTTTAGCAAGGACACGAAAATTGCTAACGCCCTATTTGTGACCTTGACCTTGAAAGTTCACAATTGGGTTTTGTACGCGACACACCTTCAAGTGATACTGAACATTTGTGTGAAAGAATTTTGAAAATCGGAGAAAAAATGAGTAAGTTATAGCCAGGACACGAATTTGCTAACGGACGGAAAATTGCTAACGCCCTATTTGTGACCTTGACCTTGAAAGTTCACAATTGGGTTTTGTACGCGACACACCTTCAAGTGATACTGAACATTTGTGTGAAAGAATTTTGAAAATCGGAGAAAAAATGAGTAAGTTATAGCCAGGACACGAATTTGCTAACGGACGGACGGACGTCCGCACTCACCAAAGGGTAGTTGTGTGACTTTTTCTAACTAGTCCCACAAGTAAAATCATTAACCTGGCCATCTCTTGTGACATTAACCTGGCCATTTCTTGTGACATTAACCTGGCCAGTTGTGGGACATAGGGTTAGGGTTAGGGTTAGCTTCCAGATCATTCTTTTCCCAAGTTAGAGCCAAAAATAGTTTTTCTTGTGGGACTAGTCACACAAGAAAAGATCAAAGGAAAAAGTCACACAACTACCCATTTGTTAGTATGTCCGGACGGACGGACGGACAGACAGACAGACAGACGGACGGACGGACACCCAGCCAGACGGCCAGACGATGGAGACCATAACATAATACGACCCTTCGGGCGTATAAAAAGAAGGATCCGAAATTTAACTTTCATATTAGACTAATGCAATATCCTTTGATATATAAATACTGAAAAAATCACTATAAATTGTAACCTTATTATGTCACAGTAGGTGACTTATACCCACCAAAGCAAAGCACTGACATTGAAATATGTTTCGTAGGCAGGTTTGCATATGCTATTGCTGCTACATGTATATGAAACTAAACTAAATTATTACCTGCACTGATACTAAAGTAACCTTAAACAAGAAAAGACTAAGCACAAGTGCGGACATAATGTGAAAACACTCAAGTTTATCTGTAAATGTGAAGCTATTTCTACCACTGAGGTCATAGGTCATGGTCGAGTTGAGATGATGTCACATGATACTTTGCCATCCTAAGATGAACTCGCGCACCACTTTGGGCTTTGTACCTCCATTTATGTAGGAGATATGCTCAGAAACAAGTTTTGCATTCCTACTTAAAGCAATACAGGAAATATGCTCCGGACAAGGATTTTCTACAGATGAGGTCACAAGTCAATGTCAACGGGACCTATAAAATTGGTACGCAACAATCCGCAAATCCGAAACTGGTATTCCTACCTCAACTAATGATGGAGATATGCTCCAGACAAGGTTTTCCTATAACTGAGATCATAGGTCAAGGTCAGTTTCTACCAGGTGCATATTATGTTAGACCTTAAACCTATAGGAGCCATCTAATCTGTTTGCTAATGACACAGTACAGATCTGATTCTACAATTTCTGCCATGATAAAGTAATTCTTTATTCAGAAGCCATTATAAAATCAGTTATTAATTCTTGTATAAGGGAAAGAAGTTGGATGGGGGTGGGGGTGTTGGTGGGGGGGGGGGGGGGGGGAAGGGTTAAAGATAAGGCTCGTATTGGGGTATTTACCCAATTAAAATTGCGGAAAAGGCAATTGTTTTTCACAATAAGGAGTAACAAAAAAAAAAGAAATCTAGCCAAAAAGCAAAGAAATGTTTGAATACCTAATCAGAATATGAATGATACCCAATTACGAAAACTGCCAATACCCAATAAAAATTGCAAATACCCAATTCTGTACAAATTCAAGGGATAACTAATATTAACTATCCAATTGCATCAAAACCTTATCGGTAACCCTGGTGAAATAGACATTTACTGTGGCAAATAGTTATGGAGTTAATTGATCTAGATCTTCACTATTTGCTGAAGTTTCTGTCTAATACTTGGAGCATTCAAAGTGTCTAAAATACATATGACCAGTAGATAAAACTAGGTACGTTTATAGCTATGTTATACACTACATCACACTACCTTTTACCAAAGTCAATTACCCAACACCAAGTGAGACCTTGGGTATTTGAAAACAGTGTAAAGTCAGACGCTTCTGAATGTAGTGTCTGGTCAAGGTCAGCTGAAGTAGCTTACAAAATAATGAAGTACTGGAGAGTGACAATGAAGACCGGAACTCTTCACATGCTAGCGTTATATTGTTGATGATATAGGGAAACCGTCTGTATCTAGATCAGATTACATGTAACTTAGCTATTGTCTTTACCACACGAATGTTCATGTAAGAAATAATGACCTCATGATTAAAAATAAGTTTAATTTTTACAAGAACAAAACTGTAGAATTATATCTATATTATATAATAAGCAAACAGAGAATGCCCCGTAGGAGTAATCTGGGTCCATGCTTATAAAACGTTTAGTTGAGTCTGAGTTCGTTCTCAAGTTTTTGATTGGTCAGGTTTGAGCCAACCTGACCAATCAAAAGCTTGAGAACTCAAATCTGACCAATCAAAAGATTGAGAACGAGACTCAACTAAAAGCTTTATAAGCATGGACCCTGATATGGATCTACTCTGTTTGCAAAGGCATAGAAATGTGTACTAATGGAGTTAAGGGTTAAATCTGCCTCTCACTGTTTGATATTTTCAGAATTACAACAAAAACAGTTTTGCATATGACAATTAGTTAGCATGCAAATTAGCTGATCTAGTATACCGCTGATGTCCTTTCTATCCCATTTTCTAGCAAAACCAGTCATGTGCTGTAATAGTCCCTAGGTGAAAGAAATTCATGCTTGGCGTAAGGAAGCTGGCTTTTCTCTACAACCTTTGATCAGTACTCAGTGTCTGAATTTGGCCCAACAGTACATAGTCCAAGTGGTATAACGTGATTTCATTCAGCTTTTTGCATGCATTTGCAAAATCTGTAATCTAAGCAAACAGGTTCATCAAATGACGAACTTTGTAACTCGGCATCGAATCAAAATCCAGTTGTTTGACACATATTGAATTCGTTTAGGAGAATTAGATGAACAATGGAAACAAAACAGATGGCACCTTCTGCAGAAGACATTTACAAAGCATGTAGGGAGTTAACAGTATAGTAAGTTTTATGTTTTTACGTATGCATGAATATTAAGAATTTTAAAATGTATGGCTAAAAATTAACCCTTTACTTGATGACTATACAAGCATGAAATATAATGAATATTAATTAATATTTGATTACTGTATTAACAAGAGTACCGCATACGGTACATAATACACCCACTTGCAAACTTTCTCTGATTCAACATGCCTTATAAGTGTTGACATTTTCTAATCTGTGCTTCAGATCTTGATTTCCATATTAAAAAAAAAGAAGTGAATTACTTATTAAATAAAAAAGTTACAGCTAATCCTCATTTTTGCAGATTTTTGTAAAGTGCAACGGTCATAACTCTGTAAAGACAAACTGAATGAACCTCAAAATAAACTCAGCTTTAAATTTTGTTGCTTAAAACATTTGTGTCAAGTTTCATTTATATCATTTTAATAGTTTTCCCAGAAAACAACAGACAAACTAAAAGTTGACCAACTAACAAAGCAACGAACACACAAAGTTCAAGGACCATAACTTTAGAATAAAATGACATATCAAAACCCCCGCAATATATGTGAAAATTCACATTAAGGTTTAACCATATAAAAAAATTGAAGTAAATATCATTTCAAATGAAAACAATTATGGCCATCCTCATATTTGCATAGATTTGCATTATTTTTTTAAGTGCAAGGGCCATAACTCTGAAACAACAAATCAAATGATCCTCAGAATCGACTTAGCTTCAGGTCTTGATGCATTAAACATGTGTATGAAGTTTCATTAATATCTGTCACACAGTTTTGCCAGAAAACAGCAGACAAACTATTTGCATATATTTGCATTTTTTTTTAAGTAAAAGGGCAATAACTCCGAAATGAAAAATCAAATAAACCTCAAAATCGACTCAAACATTTTTGTGAAGTTTCATTAATACCTCTAAAAATAGTTTTCCCAGAAAACAGCGGACAAACTATTTGCATTATTTTTTAAGGACAAGGGCCATAACTCTGAAATGAAAAATCAAATGATCCTCAGAATCAATTCAGTTTCAGACCTTGATGAATTAAATATTTGTGTGAAGTTTCATTAATATCTCTCAAATAGTTTTCCCAGAAAACAGCGGACAAACTATTTGCATGTATTTGCATTATTTTTTAAGTAAAAGGGCCCTTTCAGTGTTATAGGACGCTGCATTCAGAAGAGCAAGCTGGATCAAGCTAGGGGTTGGGGAATTTGTCCTTTATGGCCAACTCAAATGGCTTCAGACTCAAATCTGTATTATTCCAATACCAACAAGATGTGTTTGTGAAACACTATGCCCCCTCAATATGATATTTGACCCTAAAGAATGACCTTGATCTTGACATGTCACCCCTCAAACTGTGCAGCTTCATGGGGTGCACATGCATACCACATATCAAGTCCGTATCTCTACTGGTTCAAAAGCTATGGCAAATGTTAAAGTTGGTGACCTTTGACCATGAAGGATGACCTTGACCTTGACATGTTATCTCTCAAACTGTGCAGCCAAATGAGAAACACATGTATCTCCACTGGTTCAAAAGTTATGCCCAATGTTAAAGTCGGTGACCTTTGACCCTGAAAGATGACCTTGACCTTGAAATATCACCCCCAAACGGTGCAGCTTCATGAGAAACACATGCATATCAAATGTCAAGTCTGCATCTACAGGTTCAAAAGTTATGGCCAATGTTAAAGTCGGTGACCTTTGACCCTAAAAGATGACCTTTACCTTGACATGTTGCCCCTCAAAATGTGCAGCTTCATGAGATACACATGCATAGCAAATATCAAGACTCTATCTCTATTGGTTCAAAAGTTATGGCCAATTTGAAGTTGGTGACCTTTGACCCTGAAGGATGACCTTGACATTTCACCCCTCAAACTGTGCAGCTTCATTAGATACACAAGCATGCCACACATCAAGTCTATCTGTACTGGTTCAAAAGTTATGGCCAATGTTAAAGTCAGTGATTTGACCCATATGTTTGACCTCTGACCTTTAAGGATGATCTTGACCTTGACATGTCACCCCTCAAAATGTGCGGCTTTATGAGATACATATGCATGCCAAATATCGAGTCTCTATCTATACTGGCTCAAAAAGTTATGGCCAATGTTAAAGTCTGTGATTTGACCCATATATTTGACCTATGACCTTTAAGGATGACCTTGACATATCACCCCTCAAAATATGCGGCTTTATGAGATACATATGCATGCCAAATATCAAGTCTCTATCTGTACTTGCTCAAAAGTTATGACCAATGTTAAAGTCGGTGATTTGACCCATGAGTTTGACCTCTGACCTTTAAGGATGACCTTGACATATCACCCTTCAAAATGTGCGTTTTTATGAGATACATATGCATGCCAAATATCAAGTCTCTATCTGTACTGGCTCAAAAGTTATGACCAATGTTAAAGGCGGTGATTTGACCCATGTGTTTGACCTCTGACCTTTATAGATGACCTTGACCTTGACATGTCACCCCTCAAAATGTGCAACTTCATGAGATACATATGCATGCCAAATATCAAGTCTGTATCTGTACTGACTCAGTTATGACCAATGTTAAAGTCGGTGATTTTACCCATGTGTTTGAGCTCTGACCTTTATAGATGACCTTGACCGTGACATGTCACCCCTCAAAATGTGCGGCTTTATGAGATACATATGCATGCCAAATATCAAGTCTGTATCTGTACTTACTCAAAAGTTATGACCAATGTTAAAGTCGGTGATTTGACCCATGTGTTTGACCTATGACCTTTAAGGATGACCTTGACCTTGACATGTCACCCCTCAAAATGTGCCGCTTTATGAGATACATATGCATGCCAAATATCAAGTCTCTATCTGTACTGACTCAAAAGTTATGACCAATGTTAAAGTCGGTGATTTTACCCATGTGTTTGACCTCTGACCTTGAAGGATGACATTAACCTTGACATGTCACCCCTCAAAATGTGCGGCTTTATGAGATACATATGCATGCCAAATATCAAGTCTCTATCTGTACTGACTCAAAAGTTATGACCAATGTTAAAGTCGGTGATTTTACCCATGTGTTTGACCTCTGACCTTGAAGGATGACATTAACCTTGACATGTCACCCCTCAAAATGTGCGGCTTTATGAGATACATATGCATGCCAAATATCAAGTCTCTATCTGTACTGACTCAAAAGTTATGACCAATGTTAAAGTCGGTGATTTTACCCATGTGTTTGAGCTCTGACCTTTATAGATGACCTTGACCTTGACATGTCACCCCTCAAAATGTGCGGCTTTATGAGATGAATATGCATGCCAAATATCAAGTCACTAGCTGTACTGGCTCAAAAGTCATGACCAATGTTAAAGTTACAGACAAAGAAACAGACAATTTGACCTTTGACCCTGAAGGATGACCTTGACCTTTCACCCATCAAAATGTGCAACTTCATGAGATACACACGCATGCCAAATATCAAGTCTCTATCTCTACTAGTCCAAAAGTTATGGCCAATGTTAAAGTCGGTGATTTGACCCATATATTTGACCTCTGACCTTAAAGAATGACCTTGACCTTAACATGTCACCCCTCAAAATGTGCGGCTTTATGAGATACATATGCACGCCAAATATCGAGTCTCTATCTGTACTGGCTCAAAAGTTATGACCAATGTTAAAGTTTCGATACAGTTACAGACAAAAAACCAGACAATTTGAACTTTGACCCTGAAGGATGACCTTGACCTTGACATGTCACCCCTCAGAATGTGTGGCTTCATGAGATACACAAGCATGCCAAATATCAAGTCTCTATCTCTATTGATCCAAAAGGTATGGCCAATGTTAAAGTCGGTGATTTGACCCATATATTTGACCTATGACCTTGAAGGATGACCTTTGCCTTAACAAGTCACCCCTCAAAATATGCAGCTTCATGAGATACACATGCATAGCACATATCAAGACTCTACTATCTCTATTGGTTCAAAAGTTATGGCCAATTTGAAGTTGGTGACCTTTGACCCTGAAGGATGACCTTGACATTTCACCCCTCAAACTGTGCAGCTTCATTAGATACACAAGCATGCCACACATCAAGTCTATCTGTACTGGTTCAAAAGTTATGGCCAATGTGTAAGTCAGTGATTTAACCCATATGTTTGACCTCTGACCTTTAAGGATGATCTTGACCTTGACATGTCACCCCTCAAAATGTGCGGCTTTATGAGATACATATGCATGCCAAATATTAAGTCTGTATCTGTACTTGCTCAAAAGTTATGACCAATGTTAAAGTCGGTGATTTGACCCATGTGTTTAACCTCTGACCTTCAAGGAAGACCTTGACCTTGACATATCACCCTTCAAAATGTGCGTTTTTATGAGATACAGTAGAACCCCTCTAAACCGGACAAGGTTGGGGGCAGGTAAAAATTCCGGTTTAGAGGGGATTCCGATTTGGAGAGGTTTTTATATATGACCATATTTATCATCCAGTGTACATGCACATATAGACCTATTTTAATAACCAAACAAATAGTATCAAGATTATCCATAAATCAATAATTAAAACAAATTTCACAGTTAGAATACCTTATCTGTTCAGTTCACATAATTCGTTTTAATAGTTAAAAACAACCATCAGCGATTTTCTCGATGAAACAATGAAACGACGTTCAAAATTATATAAGCAAACTGCCGACGATTTCCTTTGGCACTGGTTCCTTTTAAATAAGAAAGCTTGCAACGGATGTTATGCCAGCAGTTTCTATTGTTTTTCTAACTCTTCTACGCTTAGATTTTGACATTTGTTCGCGGATTTTTCAATCATAACGCTATATGCGGATATGTGAATGCGCAGTAACCTCCCTTTGTTACCGGTGCGACAGTAAACATACGAAAAATAGACGGCATCTACGAGCAGGATTCATTTTCCTTTTTTGGTTTTCGTTTTTGAACCATAAGAATTTGAAATCGATTCGTTTTTCCTGCCAATTAATTGATTAAAACGATATAAACGAAGCTTATCTGTTGCTCAGCACATTAGTTACATCTCACGGCACCGACATGTCATAATAGAGTCCGAATAGACTATGATTTTCAACACCTTGCGATAAGGTGTTAAGTTTTACTGCCCCAGGCTGTGATTAGGGGACGTGTCAACTGACAAGCCCTTAGCCTGCTGTCCGGTATGTAGGGGAAATTTGTAGTTCATATCTTTCAAAAATATTTGAAAATTTGTCCGGTTTCCAGAGTAGAGGGGTTTCCGGTATTGAGAGGAATTTTGTATAGAAATAAAGAAGGAATAAAACGGGACCGAGAATTTTGTCCGGTTTAGAGAGGATTCCGGTTTACTGAGTGTCCGGTTTGGAGGGGTTATACTGTACATATGCATGCCAAATATCAAGTCTCTATCTGTACTTGCTCAAAAGTTATGACCAATGTTAAAGTCGGTGATTTGACCCATGTGTTTGACCTCTGACCTTTATACATGACCTTGACCTTGACATGTCACCCCTCAAAACGTGCGGCTTTATGAGATACATATGCATGCCAAATATCAAGTCTCTATCTGTACTTGCTCAAAAGTTATGACCAATGTTAAAGTCGGTGATTTGACCCATGTGTTTGACCTCTGACCTTTAAGGATGACCTTGACCTTGACATGTCACCCCTCAAAATGTGCGGCTTTATGAGATACATATGCATGCCAAATATCAAGTCTCTATCTGTACTGACTCAAAAGTTATGACCAATGTTAAAGTCGGTGATTTTACCCATGTGTTTGAGCTCTGACCTTTATAGATGACCTTGACCTTGACATGTCACCCCTCAAAATGTGCGGCTTTATGAGATGATTATGCATGCCAAATATCAAGTCACTAGCTGTACTGGCTCAAAAGTCATGACCAATGTTAAAGTTACAGACAAAGAAACAGACAATTTGACCTTTGACCCTGAAGGATGACCTTGACCTTGACATTTCACCCATCAAAATGTGCAACTTCATGAGATACATATGCATGCCAAATATCAAGTCTCTATCTGTACTGACTCAAAAGTTATGGCCAATGTTAAAGTCGGTGATTTGACCCATATATTTGACCTCTGACCTTAAAGAATGACCTTGACCATAACATGTCACCCCTAAAAATGTGTGGCTTTATGAGATACATATGCATGCCAAATATCGAGTCTCTATCTGTACTGGCTCAAAAGTTACGACCAATGTTAAAGTTTCGATAAAGTTACAGACAAAAAAACAGACAATTTGACCTTTGACCCTGAAGGATGACCTTGACCTTGACATGTCACCCCTCAGAATGTGTAGCTTCATGAGATACACAAGCATGCCAAATATCAAGTCTCTATCTCTAATGATCCAAAAGTTATGGCCAATGTTAAAGTCTGTAATTTGACCAATATATTTGACCTATGACCTTGACCTTAACATGTCACCCCTCAAAATGTGCGGCTTTATGAGATACATATGCATACCAAATATCAAGTCTCTATCTGTACTGGCTAAAAAGTTATGACTAATGTTAAAGTTGCTGACAAACAAACAGACAGGGCAAAAACAATATGCCCCCCAGATCTTATCTGGGGGGCATAAAAAGAGCAGACCTGACCTGGGTCTACACTGTTTGCAAATGTGTCAAAAGTTGTTTATATGACGGAAAAGGTTAAGCAGCTCATTTTAAAAGGTACAATCTTGTCAGAGTCTACACTAAATAACACTTATCAGTAAAGACGGTTACAGTGGAGATAAAGATAGTGCAAAACATCTTATATGCTGCAGCTGGTTGGGGTCTACACAGATGGATTGTTATCAAAGTATCTTTCTCAAAATGAGGTCTAAACATACTTTTGTGTAAGATCCGGACTAACAGGTTTCTGCTTTTCTTTCATTTTCCTCAGCATATATCTGATGGCCGTTTCTGCCTGATCTAATTTTGTTGCATTTTCACCAATTAGCCCAATTGTTATGCGCTGGTTTCTTGGGTCTATTCGAATCTCTTTCCATACTTGATTAGTATCTGTTAAAGGATAAACACAAAACTGCAGAAATATATACAAGTTTTGCAAATGTTTTTCTAAATGCCAGTACAATATGCTTGCATTGCTATGGCAAGAACCTACCGGGTATAGTGATAAAATGCACACTGATAAATATGCCCCCATGAGCTTCTGTGCCAATAAACAAGCAAAAGTTAGAAAACATTCATATTCCACCAAATAAATCCATGATTCACAGCAAATAATAGTATTTTTAGGTTTCGGACTACTTTTCGAACCCTAATAGTAATGCATCCCCATGGCATGCCTCAAGCAAATTTATAAAGAAATTCATATCCCATAATTCGCAATCAGACCACTGTTTATACTACGAAATATCGATTTATGCTTACAATGTATACGTTCATTAGCCCAAATGCAGAAATTTTGATTGGTTTAAATATTTATCACATAGCGCCGATTAAAAGATTTAGTTGTCTACGGGTGTATTTCACCCATATTTCTACTTTCGTTTTGCCAAAACTGTGATTTTGTTAACACCCCTAGACAAAAATATAGTTCCAAGTGCAATGCGTTGGATAAATGATATCGACAATTCTTCATTTGGTATTTGTGTCAATTGTTAAAATGCAGATGAAACTGTTTCAATTACCAATAATTTTGCCATGTAAAATGCTACATTATATGATAAATTTGGTCACGTACGAATATATACCACAGAGCGCCGGTAAAAATGGCCCAGAAAGTAATCAACTTTTGAAAGTCGGGCGGATACTTTGAAATCTACAAGCATTTCTTGAATTTGTCGGATTAGTACAGACAACATTACGGAGAAAACAGTAATGAATAATGCTCGGAACATAGTCAATCTCTACACATTACACACGAACTATGGGGATGAAGATAACGACTAGAAATAACTGCAAGATACAGTCTAAACACCCGATATGACGGGTATGACTCATATCCGTGGATATGAATTTCGCAGCCTAAAATCGGCCACAATTTAAGCATTATTTTTTTTATTAGAAAAACCTTTTATCGAGCTTACTGGCTAATATTGTCCAAATTTATTATTTGAAATACGTAAATTTAATATTCAGTACATATTTATGTTGAGTTTGGAAGATCATAATTATATTTTTACATCATGTGTGACAAGCCTCGTAAACATTGATAATAGACTTTTCAGTTCTCTAAGATCCATGTTTATAATGTGTGTAATGTCTTAGGAGACTTGGTACCAGGTTGTAAGCATTTAAGGATAATTACTCCACTTATAGAGAGTTAGTAGTTATAAAAGAGATGTAATGGAATTATTTTATTGTATGTTTTACATAATGTTAATTATAACATATGCTGAACGTATATAATTCTTGACAATATTTTGTTTGTAGTGTGTGTTTAAGCTTACCCCCCAGCATTAATCTGTGTTAACATACAAGCATGCTGTTATTTTCACCCCCTGGTATGTAATAATGTCCCAAAATGAAGAAGAGGGACATATTGTGTTTGCTCCGTTTCTTATTCTTGTTATTCTTTCTTCCGATTCTGATTCTTCCAATTCTTCTTCTTCCGTCGTGAACTTCTCCAACGCATTTCTCAGTTGGACTAAGTTATTGTCCGATCCTAATGAAACTTCATATGAATATTGCTTGATACATGCAGATGTACAGGTGGCGGTGGTCTAGTGGTAACGCGCTTGACTATCAGTCCGGAGGTCCGGCGTTCAAATCCCCGTCCCACCCGGAAATTTCAGAGACGCTTTTCAGTATCTCCCACCCGCACATACTCTCCACCCAGGGGTTAAAATGGGTACCTGATATGGTCACTCGCCGGTACTGCGGCTGCATGATTGCGCCATATGTTAGCAGTGCTCAATATTGTAGGCCAATGACCAAGTTTCGTTCAGGGGACATTCTGCAACATATTCTGTTACAATTAGATCTTGTTAACTGTATGATATTTAGATTCACATGGCATATATAATTTATCCAAACTTGGTTGTAGTGTATAGATGGACAAGTGATTGATGCACACCAAATACTGTTACAATCCACCAGTTAGTAGCAAAAATATGACCATTTGTTGATTTCAGATAGCCATATAGGAAATGTGACTGTTAAAAGTCATATCTTGGAACAGCTTGCTCAGATTTCATTTAAATTTGACGGGGTATTTACATGGATAGGTGCACGAGGCACATTATATGATGCCAACGTCGGCCAAATAATAATAGAGTAATTGCCCTTTACTACATTCAAATATCAATTTAAGCAAACTTCAGGCACACAGTGGCAAATTGAGCTATTGGAACTGCACTGTGTGCTACTAGTCATCAATTTATTTCTTTAAACAATATCTAAAACACTGACAGGATCAGAAAAGTTCACAGCAATTATGTTCAGATGACCTGTCAATTTTAACAAACAGTTCCATTAAACACCATTTTAGTTCAGGAAATAATGCTTTAGAGGTCATCTTACTATGTATCAATGGTACCAGTCCTTCCCTACCAAGCTTTTTCGTATTGTATAGTCACAATTGACATATATATGGTCCGAAACCTTCAGTACTGTCAGTACTTTGATTTATATATTATATATGCCATTACCAATTTAATTACAACTTATAAAGAATACAGTTTTGATAAATAAAGTTTATATAACTAGTAACTATTAAGATTCAGTTGGATCCAATGTCTCTAATGCCATGAATATCTTGTAAATTAGCATTTTGATAACTCCAATGTGACTCAAGCAATATAACTGATATCAAACTCGACCTAGATATTATGACCATAGACATTACTTCCGAAGATTGGACAACACCTTCCTAATTTAGAAAGTGGACAACACACACATAAACATATGCCTGCCTTAGGTAAAAACATGAAACAGTCAACTCTTACTATGGCAAACACACTTGATATGAATTTCTTGTTACAAAGCTTTAGTAAAGTCCCAAATTTCCTTCCTATTCATTCTATGATAATTCTTATTTATTCTATGTAAATATTAAGTATTTAAGACGAGTTGAGCGGACTACATTTTCAAAGTCATTTTCCACCCGAAAGTTTCTGTTTGCATGTATCAGTGTCTGTATGGAAGTCACACTTCTCAGACTGAACGAGTTCAAGGTAAGAACTGGACCTCTTGATAGAAGCCAGCAAAAGACCCAGTGATGATTGCGACGCATGTAGATCACAGTTTGTTATGAGCAAATAAGGTTACTAAACCAGCTAATTATCCTAATTGTTTAAACAAACAAAGTGCCAAATATGAATGAACATTATTTTGTGTATAGAATACTGGTAATATATTACCTTCTATTCATCATCAATGTAAAGACTAGTAGGAAAGATAATTTTCAAGTGTCCTTGCTTCTGGTCAATTCCAGGATGGGGTCGGGATAAATTTTGAAACAAATACAAAGGCTTGGTTCTTAGTCTATTACCAGTACATGCAGTTTTATGCCTCTTGAATAATATACATGGTACAAGTAGATATTGAATCCATCAATTGCGAAACTTATAGATAACAGCATTGTACCTACAGACTGCAAATTGGTAACCCGCTCAAATGGCCTTGTTCATGATTGTGTATTTCCTGTGCCGCTGAGGAGGTATTCTAATTATGTTTTGGTGTAAACAACAGACATATTTTACAAATAAGCCAAAGAAACGGCAATGATTTCAACAGTAGAGGCAAAATGGATCTGAAATTTGGAAGGGCTTGTAAATTGGACAGGTTGTCACTAATGAAGGAAGGAAAAGTGTGCGATGCCCTGCTGAAAGGACCTACCTGGACAAATAAGGGACATAAGTTTGTAGTCGCAAAATATATACAGGTACAAGTTTTATACCAAACATTCAATTCTCAAAGTTAGAAGACTATGATGCTGTAAATTGTTCAAACACAGGTAATGCTGTAATATGGCAGCTTGTTTAAGAAGATGAACGTAACAGAAGATATCAGGATTTTAGAAATTAGCATTGTGTTTTATGAGTTGATGTCTCAATGAATCTAAGTTTTAAATGGGTCCCTACCAACTTGACATAAAGAGTTGACTGTACATTCAATCTAAAGATGGGGGAAAGAAAATGTCTGAGCATTCAAAGAGGATGACCAATGACAAAGTACGCATTTATGGTTATAATATATAAATATATATATATAATGCATTTGTAAAACATGTATTTGCACCTTGACCTTAATATTTGACTTTAATATTGACCTACTGCCCTGAAAATATATTTACTCATGGTGAACCTCATTACCAAATATGAGGGCAGAAGGTAAAGTATGATATGTTATTGGTTGACTGGCAAACGGTTATGTGCAAAGCAATAAACCCCTACCCCAATTTTTCAAAAAGTCGGCATACAATTAACAGATGATGTCAATTACCTTCTCCCAAAATATCTGCATAGCCTGCATCATCCACAGTAAGGTAAACTGTCCTCAAGTATTTTTGTTTACCACACTGTTTTATTTGCTCTGTAATTATCTGCAGTTGCTGGCTCTTAGACATCAGAACTGTAAATGGAAACTGAATCTGAGATAAAGGTATTTAGGCATGATATATTTAACGTCACTTCAACCATCTAATATCAGCCAGTGAAATTAATATCAGAGTGTTTTTTTCTCATTTACACTGATTAAATCTTATATGTGTGTGTTTTATATCAAATTGTTACACTAGTCTGGTATATTTTTTAATTCAAAATGAATAAATAACACTGGACATGCTTTTTATTTAATCAAATCCAAATTTCGCCTTGAATTCTCAGCCTTAAAATCACATCTTCAATTCATCTGCATGAAAATCACCACAAGGAGACATTATGATAACCTTATATAAACTGAATATAATCACATACATACAGAAAATTTCAACTCGATTAGACAAGTGTCCATCAAAAAATAGAAGTTCTGTAGAAACACAAATTCTCATATCCAGTATTTTCAACATTCTCAATTCCAGAAAGCTTTATCCAAATTACAAACAAGATACCTGTTAAGACCACAAAATACTCTCATTTTGAACCAAACTGTATTTCATAAGACACGACGGTGTTAGCAAGATAAATGTTAACTAGAAAATTGTGTCTGTCAGACACAGCCATGCACCCGTGTTGGTGCTTGCCTAGCTGCATTTAAATATTCTGAGTCATTTGACCTTGACCTTGGGCTTGCAGGCAACATGGACTGGATGCGCAATGAACATATGGATGGTGGTTTATGTGTATATGCAATTCCATGCCAATAGCTACAGTGGTTAGTGAGATATAAGACAATGAAACAAGAGTGCCAGAATGGCCCTTAAGCGTTCACCAGGCAAACAGAGGAGAAGATTTTCAAAGTTTTCACTATATGTTTCTATTTAAAACTAGCCCGCCCTGGGGCAGGGCAGGGCAAATTTTGACCCAATGGGCACTATTTATATAACTTTTGTAGAGGACCTGAACATGATGCTATGTGCCAAATATGAAAACTGAGAACCTGTAGATTCAGAGGAGAAGATTTTCAAAGTTTTCACTATGTGTTTGTATTGAAACTGGCTACCTCTGTGGCGGGTCAATTTTGTCCCCAGGAGCATAATTTGGACCCAAGGGGTATATCTTATATAACTTATGTAGAGGACCTGCACATGATGCTATGTGCCAAATATGAAAGCTGAGAACCTTTCAGTTTCAGGAGAAGATTTTCAAAGTTTTCACTATGTGCATGTTTGTATAGAAACAAGAGGGCCAGAATGATATTGCTCACCAGACAATCAGAGGAGAAGATTTTCAAAGTTTTCAATATATGTTTCTATAGAAAACTAGCTGACTCTGGGGAGGGGCCAATTGTGACCTCAGGGGCATGATTTATATAACGATTGTAGAGGACCTGAACATAATGCTATGTGCCAAATATGAAAGCTAAGAACCCTGTAGATTCAGAGAAGATTTTCAAAGATTTCACTATTTGATTCTACTGAAAACTGCCCACCCCTGGGACGGGCCAATTTTGACCCCAGGGCCATAATTAATATAAATTTTGTAGATGACCTGTACATGATGCTATGTGCCAAATATGAAAGCTGAGAACCTTCCAGTTTCAGAGAAGAAGAGTTTCAAAGTTTTCACTATTTGTTTCTATTGAAAACTGCGCACCCCTGGGGCAGAGCCAATTTTGACCCCAGGGGCATAATTTATATAACTTTTGTAGAGGATGTGAACATGATGCTCTGTGCCAAATATGAAAGCTGAGAGCCTTTCAGTTTCAGAGGAGAAGATTTTCAAAGTTTTACTATATGTTTCTATTGAAAACTTCCCACCCCTGGGGCGGGGCCAATTTTGAACCCAGGGGCATAATTTATATAACTTTTGTAGAGGACCAAAGGATGATGCTATGTGCCAAAGATGAAAGCTGAGAACCTGTAGATTCAGAGAAGATTTTTAAAGGTTCAAATTGTTGAAGACGAACGACGCACGCCGACGGACGACGGACATCAGGCGATCACAAAAGCTCACTCTGAGCACTTTGTGCTCTGGAGAGCTAATAAATAGTTATAAATAGAATCACTATTCTGGAGGTACTAGAACTCCAATGCAGTTATCTCCCTGTCCCTTATGGCTATGCTGATGGGACAAGGGAAATAACTGTGAGGAAATTGCTAAGGGGAACTTTTTAACTGTAGTTTCTGATGTTAATTAGTATAAAACCCCAGGGTGAGACCATTTTTGGCCCAGGGGTCATTATTTGAACATACTTGATAATGGTATATTAGGTGACGCTTCATACCAAATATCTTAGCTCTAGATTATGTGGTTTCAGACAAATTTTTTTTTAAAGGTTTCCCTATATAAGTCTATGTAACAAGAGGGCCAGAATGACCCTGAAGCGCTCACCAGACAATCAGAGGAGAAGATTTTCAAAGTTTTCACTATGTGTTTTTATAGAAAACTACCCTGCCCTGAGGCGGGGCTAATTTTGACCCAAGAGGCACTATTTATATAACTTTTGTAGAGTGAGTGAGTTGGGTTTAACGTCAGACCAACAGTATTTCAGTTATTTGCAGACGGCACCCGCATGAGACAAGTTACAGTGCTGCCTCACTAAAATAACCCTGCCGCGGGCACATGGCAATGGCACCCCACCCAGTCACATTATCCTTACAACGGGTCGACCAGTCCTAGAACTACACCTTTTAATGTCGAGCGTAGACAAGGGAGCTACTAGTACCAACTTTTAACAACTTTTGGTCTGTCGCGGCCGGGGATCGAACCAACGACCTTCTATCAAATATATGTGCCAAATATGAAAGCTGAAAACCTTCAAGTTTCAGGAGAAGGTTTTCAAAGTTTTCACTACATGTACAGTCGAACTTCGAAACCTCGAACACCCTGGGGACATTAAAATTTGTTCGAGAAAAGCGTTGTTCGAGTTTCAGGTTGTTTGAAGTTCGAAGTTTCAAGTTCGACTTTGTACTGTGGTGCAAAAACACAACTGATGTGTTGGGCGAAGCGGATTTATTTGTACGTGTTATACACGGGAATTGAATAGATAACTAATTCGATCTTCTAAACATTATTTTTTATTTACATCTACATATACGTAATGTTTATTGTCAAATTGTGTGTTTTATACACTTGTAACATACATGAATATCTAATATACACATGCAAGAAATTACCTTTGTTGTCATTTTCACCATATACCTAATGCACAAGTAACATATAAATCAATGATTATCTACACATGAATAAAACATAAATAATAAATCCTTGCTTATTTCACTAAAGCAGATGATCACATGTATTCACGATGTTTAGAATTCGTAATGCACGCATTGTTTTCGCTTGAAAATAAACTTTTATGAAAATTTAGATATTTCAACATTGTGCATTACAATTTCTGAAAATTGACACGATCTGCTCAGTTATTAATTTAATGAATTTTTGTTTGGCTCTTATTTTAATTAGCTTTGACCATACAGCAATCAGGGTGAACACGTATCAAATTATTTAAGCAAACACGCACGCTTTAATTGGTAATAGACAGGTAACACCAGTGCTAATCTGACGAGGTGTGAAAATACCGCGCGCCGCCGGTGTAATTATAACATGAAGCCATGCCGACTGACCGTGTTGACAGTTCGAACATAAGGTGTGAAATATAGAACAAACTGCTTCACGGGGACCGCACATCAGTTCGAGAATTCCAGCTTTCCGTGTTCGAGAAAACAGAGGTAGAACAATAAGGATTATATAGAGAATAGAACGGGACCAAGGAACGAGTTCGAGAAATCGACTGTGTTCCAGCTTTCAGTGTTCGAGGTTCCGAAGTTCGACTGTATTTGTTTTTATTGAAAACTCCCAAACCCCGGGGCGGGGCAAATTTTGGCCCCAGGGACATAATTTATATAACTTTTGTAGAAGACCTGAACATGATGCTCTGTGCCAAATATGAAAGCTGAGAACCTTCCAGTTTCAGAGAAGAAGACTTTCAAATATTTCACTACTTGTTTCTATTTAAAACTGCCCACCCCTGAGCCGGGGCCAATTTTGACCCTTGGGTCATAATTTATATAACTTTTGTAGAGGACCTGAACATGAGGCTATGTGTCAAATATGAAAGCTGACAGCTTTCCAGTTTCAGAGAAGAAGATTTTCAAAGATTTCACTATTTGTTTCTATTGAAAACTGCCCTACCCTGGGGCTCAGCCAATTTTGACCCCAGGGGCATAATTTATATAACTTTTTGTAGAGGACCTGAACATGATGCTCTGTGACAAATATGAAAGCTAAGAGACTTCCAGTTTCAGAGAAGAAGATTTTCAAAGATTTCGCTATTTGTTTCATTCTAAAACTGCCCACCCCTGGGGTGGGGCCAATTTTGACCCCAGGGCCATAATGTATATAACTTTTGTAGAGGACCTGAACATGATGGTATGTGCCAAATATTAAAGCTGAGAACTTTCTGGTTTAAGAGGAGAAGATTTTCAAAGTTTTACTATATGTTTCTATTGAAAACAAGGCACCCCTGGGGCGGGGCCAATTTTGACCCCAGGGGCATAATTTATATAACTTTTGTAGAGGACCTAAAGATGATACTATGTACCAAAGATGAAAGATGAGAACCCTGTAGATTCAGAGGAGAAGATTTTTAAAGGTTCAAATTGTTGAAGACGACGGACGAAGAACGATGAACGACGCACGACACACGCCAACGGATGACGGACAACGGGCAATCACAAAAGCTCATCCTGAGAACAAAGTCCTCTGGTGAGCTAAAAAGCATGAAGCATGGACGGACAGACAGACGGACAGACAGGTGCAAAACATAATGCCCCCGACTCTCGTCAACAGGTGCATAACAAGCAAAAAATGTGGAAACCGTATTATAGCTGGATTTTTATGTGTGAACAATTCACCTGATGTTTTTTTATTGATATAGGTTTTTATATCGCTTAAACACAGTTTCAGATAATTCACGAAGCCAACCTAGTTACAGGTGGAGAAAGCTATCTGCATACCAAATATAAATTGTCTAGCATATGTAGTTCAGAAGTTATAAAAAAATTAATGACAGCAAAGCACCCGGTAACACTTGTGCTACATACCAAATATCAAGGACCTAGACCTTACAGTTCTGGAGGAGAATATTTTAGCACTTTGGCGGGGCCATTTTTGGTCCGGGGGTCATAATTTGATTAATCTTGGTAGAGGACCATTAAATAATGCTACATACCAAACATCAAAGGTCTATACCTTATAATTTTAGAAGAAGAAGATATTTAAAGATTTTCCTATGAAAAACTGATAAGCCCGGGGCGGAGCCATTTTTGTCTTAGGGGTCATAATTTGAACAATCTTAGTAGAGGACCATTAGATCATGCTACATACTCAATACTAAAGGTCTATTCGTTACATTTTCAGAGAAGAAGATTTTTAAAGATTTTCCTGTGAAAAACTGAAAAGCCCGGGGGTGGGGCCATTTTTGGCCTAGGGGTCATAATTTGAACAATCTTAATAGAGGACCATTAGATCATGCTACATACCAAACATCAAAGGTCTATGCCTTACAGTTTCAGAGAAGAAGATTTTTAAAGAATTTCCTATGAAAAACTGATAAGCCCTGGGGCGGGGCCATTTTTGTCCTAGGGGTCATAATTTGAACAATCTGAGTAGAGGACCATTAGCTGATGCTACATACCAAATACCAAAGGTCTATGCCTTACATTTTCAGAGAAGAAGATTTTTAAAGGTTTTCCTATGAAAAACTGATAAGCCCCGGGGCGGGGCCAATTTTAGCCCAGGGGTCATAATTTGAACAATCGTAGTAGAGGACCATTAGATCATGCTACATACCAAATATCAAAGGTCTATGCCTTACAGTTTCAGAGAAGAAGATTTTTAAAGATTTTCCTATGAAAAACTGATAAGCCCCGGGGCGGGGCCATTTTTGGCCCAGGGGTCATAATTTGAACAAATTTAGTAGAAGACCATTAGATCATGCTACATACCAAATATCAAAGGTCTATGCATTACAGTTTCAGAGAAGAACATTTTTAAAGATTTTCCTATGAAAAAGTGATAAGCCCTGGGGCGGAGCCATTTTTGGCCCGGGGGACATAACTTGAACAATCTTTGTAGAGGACCATTACATCATGCTACATACCAAATATCAAAGCTCTTGGCTTTGTAGTTCCAGAGAAGAAGATGTTTAAGTAAATTGTTGACGCCCTCACGTACGCACGACGCACACCACACATACGCATGACAATGGACGCCGGACATAGGATCATCCCAATAGCTCACCTTGGCACTTTGTGCCAGGTGAGCTAAAAAATATTGAAGTTTTTCAACTTTGTGCCAGGTGAGCTAAAAAATATTGAAGTTTTTCAATGATTGCCAATTTATCAAAATAGTGACATTGACCATGACCTAATTTCAAATATCTTTATATCAACTAAAAGGCCTTCACCAAAGCCATCTGTATACCAAAGATGATTTGCCTAGCATTTGCAATTGAGAAGTTATAGAAATGTTAAAGTTTGTTAAAAATGGCAATTTTTTGGAAATAGTTGCCTTGACCTGATTTCATATATCCCTGTGTAACCAAATCAAGTGGCAGGCCCGAGGGAGCGGCTACTCTCCTGTTGGTTCGACTCTAGGTTTCCTATAGACCTGCGGGATTCCATTTGTCAAGCAAGAAAACTAGCAGTTAATATTTTATTCAATGAAGCTAGACTCTAATTAAATTGTCTCTGCACATAAAATGTTTATTGAGCTTTCTGGTGAAGAGCTATCGTCTTTCCGTAGACCCTTACAAAGTGTCGACAACACGTATAAGTATGGAATTAGGAGACAACTTGTTAGAAAACAGGTTTTATTCTCCTTCGGGTTAGAGCCATCGTCTTTTCTCCCTACTGCACAGTGACAACGCGCCTCGTATTTCCTCAAAGATGTAGTTGTAGGCCGAGAACTACAGTGTTTCGACAAATATATTGGCAATTATCTAAAAGTAGTAATTCTGAAAGGGGAGGGGAGCACAAGATTTAGTGCCAATTAACGTGAAACTGAAACTAAGTAAACTATTTGACCCCAGAACCTGGAGTGAGAAACCATGTGTGGGCACTAGTTATATACCCACTGTGTTGGTTACCCAAGTCCATTTAGATTCGTAACACCGGACTACCTTGACGAAGGGAACCAGCAGCAGAAAATGTTTTACTGCATTCTGATTGAAAGAAAAAGCCAATATCTCCAAGATGGCAGACAACGCTTCATTGACAATTTTAATAGCACAGTAATTTCTTGATTATGTGAATATAATGGAAACAAAGTAAGTCTCCAGCACCTCTATAACTCCATCATCTGTAAATCTGGAAATCCGCTACACTTGTATCAAGTGAAAGGCCTTCACACAGGCTTGCCTTTATAGTTTAGAAGTTAGAGCAAAATTTTAATGACAGCCAAGTTTTCAAAATAGTGACCTTGACCTGATTTCAGGCATCTTTATGTCATCTGTAAGGTCCATACCACAGCTATCTCAAAACCAAAGGTGAATAGCCTAGAGTTTGTGGATCAGAAGTTATAGCAAAATGTTAAAGTTTGTTAAAAACAGCCAAGTTTTCAAAATAGTGACCTTGACCCAATTTCAAGTATCCTTGTATCAACTGAACGGCCTTCACAAAAGCTATCTCCATACCATATACAATAGTGACATTGACCTTGACCTAATTTCAAATAACTATCTCCATACCATATACAATAGTGACATTGACCTTGACCTAATTTCAAATATCTTTATATCAACTGAAAGACCTTTACCAAAGTCACCTGTATACCAATGATGCATGGCCTAGCATTTGTACTTCAGAAATTATAGCAACGTTAAAGTTTGTTAAAAACGGCAATTTTTTTGAAATAGTGACCTTGACCCGATTTCATGTAACATTGTATCATGTGATAGGTCTTCGCCAAAGCTATCTACATACCAAATATGAATTGTCTAGCTTAAGTAATTCAGAAGTCATAAGCAATGTTAAAGTTTTGTTATCGATGGTACGCCACCCACCGGCCCGTTTCACAAAACTATAAGCCAAGATTTTCTTGGAAAATCTGGCTAAAAATGATATTTTATGATCATGTTGAGATTCTGAAGCCTTTAAAGATAAAACATTTTATCTGCTTACCTTGGCTCAAGTCTATAATAATTTCAGTAATTCTGTCATCATTGTCACAGTATTGCAAACATTTTGACATTCCACTTCTATAGGAAGATGCACTTTTCCCCTTCATTTCTATATATAGTTGATCATTCCACGTTTTTGGTTCCTCTGTTGCATTTTTAAATCTAACCACCTCCTTAGAGTTTTGTTCTGTAAATATACAAGGAATATGAAATGAGTGTTTGTGTGAAAATATTGAATGATACATTATTAACCTATGATGAGCCAAGAAAAGTTCACCGTATTCAGTATTAAACTAGAACCTATCACTAAAGGCGATGAAAAACTAAACACAGCAGCCTTGATTACAAGTTGCAGACAGATCAAACACCTGACCGACCCACAGGCTGATTCTAGTATACTCCTCCAACTTTCTTTTCTGGGTTTAACTAGATGAATTAATATTGAATTTTTTAAGATAAACAACAAAATCTCAAAATATTTACCTTCGCTTTATACTAGGACATTTACTTACAAACATTTCATTCAAAAGAAAGACACAAGAAGAGTACCACATGCAGCAAGTGCATACGCTGATCTGCCATTCATTTCCCAATACACTTCCTAAATCCATAAAGGCACATGATTTTGTAAGAAAGCCTTGCAGAGATATGACCTTTAGTCAGACTGTAGCCTTTGTGATGGCGTACAAGTATGTGCAGTTTCATAACATTTACATGAATAGCAAAGAAATATATGCCAGCGCTAACGTTTCTGTACAACAAGGACGACAAGGCCGACGCGTTTGCTGGATGCAGCTGAATAACTTAACTTAACAAAACACCTACTGTGATATTGTATTGAGTCACACCTTTTGAAACAACTTAAACATTTTATGTTTTGATCATAAACCAAAACAGCTGCTATATTTTCCTGCCAACTGTTGCATCAACTTTGTAACCAAGTGACTATATGAAGTTTCTTCTGCACTACAACAGTGCATCACATATAGGCATGGTGTAGCACCACATATAGACATACTTTTGTTGAACCAGACCACATCTTTATCTAAATCCAATGAATACAGATATATGGTATCGGATGAAAAAAAAAGTGATTTTTGCATATAAAAAGGCAATAATTCTTAAACAACTCAACTGATCTGGAAATGTAATATATAGGAACAATGCCCAAGTGATAATAAATATTCATATTGAATTTCACTTATTTCTGTCAATCCATAATGGAGATATACCATCGGATGGAACAAAATATGTGATTTTTGCATATAAAAGGGCAATAACTCGTATATGCTGCTAGTGATCTGAAAGAGTAAATATGGGAACGAAGCCCCAGTAATAACAAATGTTCATGTCAAGTTTAACTGAATTGTGCCAATCTGTTACAGAGATATGGCATCGGACAGAAGGTTAGAAAGACGGATGGACTGAACAAGAGCACCGCAAGCCGGTGCTAAGGCTCGTCTGTCGTCATTGTCAAAAAATATAAAGTGAGATAACTCCAAAATTTTGAAATCAAGAGTTATGATTCTTATGTAGGGAACTTCCCCTCAATGAGATCTAATAACCTATGAAGTTTCATGTTGATACCACCAATACTTTTTGAGTTATGGTCAATGTTAAGATTTTGGATGATGGCGACAATCCCTGTGGTGGGACCAATTTTGACTCTAGGGGCATAATTTATATAACTTTTGTAGAAGACCTGAAGTTGAAGCTATGTGTCAAATATGAAAGCTGAGAACCTTCTAGTTTCAGAGGAGAAGAATTTTGAAGTTTTCACTATATGTTTCTTTTGAAAACTGAACACCCCTGGGGCAGGGCCAATTTTGACCCCGGGGCATAATTTATATAACTTTTGTAGAGGACATACAGATGATGCTATGTACCAAAGATGAAACCTGAGAACCCTGTAGATTCAGAGATGGTTTTTAAAGGTTGAAATTGTTGAAGCCCGACGACTTACGGCGCACGCCGATGGACGACTGACATCAGGCTATCACAAAAGCTCACACTGAGCCCAAAATTGCTCTGGTGAGCTAAAAATGAAACTTGATTTTCCAGAAATAAAATAATCATACTTTTGCTACTTACACAGCTTACCTTGTAACATCAGTTTGTAAAAATAACAGTGTCATGGTTAAAAAGACTCCAGAATAGGTTGAAACTAACTATTTATCTTAATAGTCAGACACTGAAAAACTTTATTTATCTGAGTATATTAAACATAGTTACAAGAAGCTTTGAATTATACTGGCCCTGACATCGCTCACCAGACAATCAGAGGAGAAGATTTTTAAAGTTTTCACTATATGTTTCCATAGAAAACTAGACAGCCCTGAGACGGGGCCAATTTTAACCCAAGGGGCATAATTTATACAACTTTTGTAGAGGACCTAAGCATGATTCTATGTGCCAAATATGAAAACTGTGAACCTTCCAGTTTCAGAGGAGAAGATATTCAAAGTTTTACTACTTGTTTCTATAGAAAACAAGGCACCCCTGGGGTGGGGTCAATTTTGACCCCAGAGGCATAATTTATACATGTTTTGTAGAGGACCTTAACATAATGATATGTGCCAAATATGAAAGCTGAAACCTTCCAGTTTCAGAGGAGAAGATAAGTTTTACTATTTGTTTCTTTAGAAAACAAGACACCCCTGGGGCGGGGCCAATTTTGACCCCAGGGGATTAATTTATATAAATTTTGTTGAGGACCTGAACATGATGCTATGTGCCAAATATGAAAGCTTAGAACCTTCCAGTTACAGAGGAGAAGATATTCAAATGTTACTATATGTTTCTATAGAAAACAAGGTACCACTGGGCCGGGGCCAATTTTGACCCAAGGGGCATAATTTATATAACTTTTGTAGAGGACCTAAGATGAAAGCTTAGAACCCTGTTGATTCAGAGGAGAAGATTGTTAAAGGTTCAAATTGTAGACACTGGGCGACGGACGACACACACCGACGGACATCAGGTGATCACAAAAGCTAACCCTGAGTACAAAAGTGATCTGGTGAGCTAAAAAAAATTGTTACTATAATTATTAAAGAAACTCACGGAAAATCACTTCCACAGCATATGGGTTTCTTTTTACATCTTCTGTCAGAGCTATGGTGACATCTACAACTTCTGAATCAAGTACTTCTCGTTTCAAATACTTAACACCTGAAAAAAATGTGCCCACCTGTTACAGTTAAAACAGCAAACCCTCTATACAATGACCACTTTGTGAACACCTTTAGATGAGTTTAAAATCATGTCACTATAAAAAATTTAATGCAAACAAAAGTAATGCTAGATTGTCCTTTAGGAGATTTCTACATTGCGACCTAAATTACTGTCTTAAACACTGATTTGTTTACTCTTTCTACACTGCAACGCAGTTTTACTGTTAAATCAAACACTGAAAACAAGAGGGCCATGATGGCCCTTAATCGCTCACCTGTTCGTAACAGATTAATGATTTCAATGACAGATTGCATAATTTGAAAAATCTTGGTAGAAAACCATCAGATGATGCTACATACTAAATATAAAGAGTCTAGACCTTACAGATTTGGAGGAGGAGATATTTTAAAGATTTTCCTATGAAAAACTGTTAAGCCCCAGGGCGGGGTCAATTTTGATCCGGGGTTCATAATTTGAAAATCTTGGTAGAGGACTATTAGATAATGCAACATACCAAATATCTAAGGTCTATGCCTTACAAGTTCAGAGAAGACTTTTAAGAGAAGATTTTTAAAAACTTTCCTACAAAAAACTGATATGCCCCTTGGCGGGGAAGTTTTCAACCCAGGGGACATAATTTGAACAATCTTGGTAGAAAACTATTAGATAGCGCTACTTACCAAATATTAAAGGTCTCTGCCTTACAGTTTTGGAGAAGAAGATTCTTAAAGCTTTTCATATGAAAAACTGATAAGCCCCAGGGCAGGGCCATTTTTGGTCCAGGGGTCATATTTTGATTAATCTTAGTAGAGGACGATTAAATAATGCTTCATACCAAATATCAAAGGTCTATACCTTATAATTTTAGAGAAGAATATATTTAAAGATTTTCCTATGAAAAACTGATAAGCCCCGGGGCGGGGCCATATCTAGCCCAGGGGTCATAATTTGAACAATCTTAGTAGAGGACCGTTAGATCATGCTACATACCAAATATCAAAGGTCTAGGCCTTACAGTTTCAGAGAAGATGATTTCTTCAAGATTTTCCTATGAAAAACTGATAAGCCCTGGGACGGGGCCATTTTTGTCCTGGGGGTCATAATTTGAACAATCTTAGTAGGGGACCATTAGATGATGCTACATACCAAATACCAAAGGTCTATTCCTTACTGTTTCAGAGAAGAAGATTTTTAAAGATTTTCCTATGAAAAACTGATAAGCCCCGGGTGGGGCCAAATTTGGCCCAGGGGTCATAATTTGAACAATCTTAGTAGAGGACCATTAGATGATGCTACATACCAAATATCAAAGGTCTATGCCTTATAGTTTCAGAGAAGAAGATTTTTAAAGATTTTCCTATGAAACACTGATAAGCCCTGGGGCGGGGCCATTTTTGTCCTGGGGGTCATAATTTGAACAATCTTAGTAGAGGACCATTAGATGATGCTACATACCAAATACCAAAGGTCTATGCCTTACATTTTCAGAGAAGAAGATTTTTAAAGATTTTCCTATGAAAAACTGATAAGCCCCGGGGCGGGGCCTTTTTTGGCCCAGGGGTCACAATTTGAACAATCTTAGTAGAGGACCATTAGATGATGCTACATACCAAATACCAAAGGTCTATGCCTTACATTTTCAGAGAAGAAGAGTTTTAAAGAGTTTCCTATGAAAAACTGATAATCCCCGGGGCGGGCCATTTTTGGTCCAGGGGTCATAATTTGAACAATCTTAGTAGAGGACCGTTAGATCATGCTACATACCAAATATCAAAGGTCTAGGCCTTACAGTTTCAGAGAAGATGATTTCTTCAAGATTTTCCTATGAAAAACTGATAAACCCTGGGGTGGGGCCATTTTTGTCCTGGGGGTCATAATTTGAACAATCTTAGTAGGGGACCATTAGATGATGCTACATACCAAATACCAAAGGTCTATTCCTTACTGTTTCAGAGAAGAAGATTTTTAAAGATTTTCCTATGAAAAACTGATAAGCCCCGGGGTGGGGCCAAATTTGGCCCAGGGGTCATAATTTGAACAATCTTAGTAGAGGACCATTAGATGATGCTACATACCAAATATCAAAGGTCTATGCCTTATAGTTTCAGAGAAGAAGATTTTTAAAGATTTTCCTATGAAAGACTGATAAGCCCTGGGGCGGGGCCATTTTTGTCCTGGGGGTCATAATTTGAACAATCTTAGTAGAGGACCATTAGATGATGCTACATACCAAATACCAAAGGTCTATGCCTTACATTTTCAGAGAAGATTTTTAAAGATTTTCCTATGAAAAACTGATAAGCCCCGGGGCGGGGCCTTTTTTGGCCCAGGGGTCATAATTTGAACAATCTTAGTAGAGGACCATTAGATGATGCTACATACCAAATACCAAAGGTCTATGCCTTACATTTTCAGAGAAGAAGAGTTTTAAAGAGTTTCCTATGAAAAACTGATAATCCCCGGGGCGGGCCATTTTTGGTCCAGGGGTCATAATTTGAACAATCTTAGTAGAGGACCGTTAGATCATGCTACGTACCAAATATCAAAGGTCTAGGCCTTACAGTTTCAGAGAAGATGATTTCTTCAAGATTTTCCTATGAAAAACTGATAAGCCCTGGGGCGGGGCCATTTTTGGCCCGGGGGACATAGTTTGAACAATCTTTGTAGAGGACCATTAGATGATGCTACATACCAAATATCAAAGCTATTGGCTTTGTAGTTCCAGAGAAGAAGATGTTTAAGTAAATTGTTGACGCCCGCACGTACGCACGACGCACATACGCACGACGCCGGACATAGGATCATCCCAATAGCTCACCTTGGCACTTTGTGCCAGGTGAGCTAAAAATAGAATGAACATATAGTAGATACTTTTCTCTCAATTTACAGAAGTCAGGGTTCATACAGAGATTTGGTGGGAAAATTCAAGCACTTTTCAAGGACTTTATTTCAAAATTCAAGCACTATTAGTAACGCAACTTGTCTTGCCCAAACACTGAAAAAACCCATTCAAAAGCACTCGTTAGCAGGAAATAGCCTAATTAAGTGCAAGAATAATGCAGATGGTTTCTACAGAATCTTTCTGCATTACTTTTACACTTTAATAAGTAGTCACATATCTGAAAAGGTCAAAGATTCTACTATACATGTAGTATACTTGAATAATGAGCCATAGGAAATCTATAGTAGCCAATAGTTCTGCCTGGACAGTTTTCAAGGATATTTATGAAGATTTTCAAGCACTTTTCAGGATTGAGCCAAAATTTAAGCATTTTTTCAGGCTCTGATGGATGTTTTCAAGCACTTTTCAATACAACCCCTGAAATTCAAGGAGTTTTCAAGGTTGTGCGAACTCTGAAAGTGTTTGAGGAACAAGAGGGCCAGAATGGCCCTGAAGCGCTCACCAGGCAATCAGAGGGGAAAATTTACAAAGTTTTCACTATATGTTTCTATTGAAAACTGCCCATCCCTGGGGCAGGGCCAATTTTGACCCCGGAGCCATAATTTATAAAAAATATTGAAGAGAACCTGAACATGATGCTTTGTGCAAAGTATTAAAGCTGAGAGACTTCCAGTTTCAGAGAAGAAGATTTTCAAAAATTTCAATATTTATTTCTACTGAAAACTGCCCACCCCTGGGACGGGGCCAGTTTTGTCCCCAGGGCCATAATTTATATCAATTTTGTACAGGACCTGAACATGATGCTTTGTGCTAAAATATTAAAGCTGAGAGACTTCCAGTTACAGAGAAGAAGATTTTCAAAGATTTCACTATTTGTTTCTATTGAAAACTGCCCACCCCTGGGGCGGGGCCAGTTTTGACCCCTGGGCCATAATTTATATCGCTTTTGTAGAGGACCTGAACATGATGCTATGTGCCAAACATGAAGCTGAGAACCTTCTGGTTTCAGAGGAGATGATTATCAAACAAGAGGACCATGAGGCCCTGAAGCGCTCACCTGAGATACCCCAGGGGCGGGGCCATCATTTGTACAACCTTGGTAGAGAACCACAAGGCAAAGCAGTATGCCATTAATTAAAGGTCTAAGCCTTATGACTTCAGAGAAAAATAATATATTTTTCCCATGAAAAGCTGATAAGCCAGGGCCAAGTTTCGCCCAGAGGTCATGGTCGTCAGTTGAACAATCTTTGTAGAGGACCATTAGATCATGCTACATGCCAAATATCAAAGGTCTAGGCCTTACAGTTTCAGAGAAGAAGATTTTTAAAGATTTTCCTATGAAAACTGATAAGCCCTTGGGCGTGGCCATTTTTGGCCGGTGGGTCATAATTTGAACAATATTTGTAGAGGACCATTAGATCATGCTACATGCCAAATATCAAAGGTCTAGGCTTTACAGTTTCAGAGAAGAAGAATGTTAAAGATTTTCCTATGAAAAACTGATAAGCCCTTGGGCGGGGCCATTTTTGGCCCAGGGGTCATAATTTGAACAATCTTTGTAGAGGACCATTAGATCATGCTTCATGCCAAATATCAAAGGTCTAGGCCTTACAGTTTTAGAGAAGAAGATTTTTAAAGATTTTCATATGAAAAACTGATAAGCCCTTGGGCGGGGCCATTTTTGGCCGGCGGGTCACAATTTGAACAATCTTTGTAGAGGACCATAAGATCATGCTACATGCCAAATATAAAAGGTCCAGGCCTTACAGTTTCAGAGAAGAAGATTTTTAAAGATTTTCCTATGAAAAACTGATAAGCCCTTGGGCGGGGCCATTTTTGGCCTGGGGGTCATAATTTGAACAATCTTTGTAGTGGACCATTAGATCATGCTACATGCCAAATATCAAAGGTCCAGGCCTTACAGTTTTAGAGAAGAAGATTTTTAAAGATTTTCCTATGAAAAACTGATAAGCCCTTGGGCGGGGCCATTTTTGGCCTGGGGGTCATAATTTGAACAATCTTTGTAGAGGACCATTAGATCATGCTACATGCCAAATATCAAAGGTCCAGGCCTTACAGTTTTAGAGAAGAAGATTTTTAAAAAAAATTCCTATGAAAAACTGATAAGCCCTTGGGCGGGGCCATTTTTGGCCGGCGGGTCACAATTTGAACAATCTTTGTAGAGGACCATAAGATCATGCTACATGCCAAATATAAAAGGTCCAGGCCTTACAGTTTCCGAGAAGAAGATTCTTAAAGATTTTCCTATGAAAAACTGATAAGCCCTTGGGCGGGGCCATTTTTGGCCCCGGTGGTCATAATTTGAACAATTTTTGTAGAGGACCATTAGATCATGCTAAATGCCAAATATCAAAGACCTAGGCCTTACCATTTCAGAGAAGAAGAATGTTAAAAATTTTCCTATGAAAAACTGATAAGCCCTTGGGCGGGGCCATTTTTGGCCTGGGGGTCATAATTTGAACAATCTTTGTAGTGGACCATTAGATCATGCTACATGCCAAATATCAAAGGTCCAGGCCTTACAGTTTTAGAGAAGAAGATTTTTAAAGATTTTCCTATGAAAAACTGATAAGCCCTTGGGCGGGGCCATTTTTGGCCTGGGGGTCATAATTTGAACAATCTTTGTAGAGGACCATTAGATCATGCTACATGCCAAATATCAAAGGTCCAGGCCTTACAGTTTTAGAGAAGAAGATTTTTAAAAAAAATTCCTATGAAAAACTGATAAGCCCTTGGGCGGGGCCATTTTTGGCCGGCGGGTCACAATTTGAACAATCTTTGTAGAGGACCATAAGATCATGCTACATGCCAAATATCAAAGGTCCAGGCCTTACAGTTTCAGAGAAGAAGATTCTTAAAGATTTTCCTATGAAAAACTGATAAGCCCTTGGGTGGGGCCATTTTTGGCCCCGGTGGTCATAATTTGAACAATTTTTGTAGAGGACCATTAGATCATGCTAAATGCCAAATATCAAAGATCTAGGCCTTACCATTTCAGAGTGAGTGAGTGAGTGAGTTGGGTTTAACGTCCGACCAATGTGAACATTTCTTTCCCCCTAGCCACTGATACTTCTGACAAAATTTGGTTAAAATGGGGTCAGCAGTTTCAGAGGAGATGTCGTTTGAAAATGTGTGGCCGGATGCCGGACGCCGGACAAATAGCGGTCACAATAGCTCATCCTGAGCCTTTGGCTCAGGTGAGCTAAAAAAGTACAACAAGAGCACAGCGAGACATATACGCCCGAAGGCTTGCTACCTGAAACTATCAAAGGGCAATAACTCCAGAATGAAAAATGATATGACAGTTATCTCACTGATATGCACAACTACACATCAATATCTATCATTCCTGAAAGTTTGAAGAAATTATGTTGAAAAATAAAGGAGGAGTTAGTTGCACAAGAAATTGCTACCTGAAACTATCAAAGGGCAATAACTCCAGAATGAAAAATGATATGAGAGTTATCTCACTGATATGCACAACTACACATCAGTATCTATCATTCCTGAAAGTTTGAAGAAATTATGTTGAAAAATAAAGGAGGAGTTAGTTGCACAAGAAATTGCCACCCGAAACTATCAAAGGGCAATAACTCCAGAATGAAAAATGATATGAGAGTTATCTCACTGATATGCACAACTACACATCAGTATCTATCATTCCTGAAAGTTTGAAGAAATTATGTTGAAAAATAAAGGAGGAGTTAGTTGCACAAGAAATTGCTAACGGACGGACAGACAGACGGACGGACGGACGACATGCGCCATACCATAATACGTCCCTTTGGGCGTATAAAAATGAGTCTTGCAGGAAACACCACATACAGAACAAACAGTCGCTCGAACAGCAACACAAGGAAACAGCAAATGTACATAACTATAACAAGAGGGCCATTGGCCCTATATCACTCACCTGAGTTACAGTAATATATTGGCATGTTAATTTTTCAGTGGACAACATTTCTAGCAGATGAAAGAAGCTTAGTGCACTGCTTTCACCCTTTCACTGCTGAATAAACTTGAACTGGATTCAGATCTAATACCAAGTGACTGGTTGACCAAGATCTAAACTGTTTACAACTTGTGCCATTTTTGCCTTAGCTCAAAATGCCTAAAACTGGTCTTTCAAATGAGAAATTCAAATGATGCCAATAAAGCTATGCAATTAAACCTTGATCCAGGTATATAGGCAAATAAAGTGCTAGGCAGTACATAATGCCAGTTTTGTGTGAAATGACCAATACAAATATCGTTAAAAATCTTTTTACCCTTTCCCTCATATACAGCTGTTTTTATGCATTAGCAAACAGTGTAGACCCAGATCAGACGACTCCTACAGAAGCTGTCTGATCTGGGTCTTCTCTGTTTATTTTGAAACAATATAGATCTGATTCTACAGTTTTTGTCAAAGCAAAAACTTCTCTTCAGAGAAATAATGTGTTTTACGCATTAAAAATAAGAGTAGACTAGATCAAACGGCAGCTATAGAAGCTGTCTGATCAGGGTCTGCTCTGTTCGAATTTGACAATATATAGATTTGATTTTACAGTTTTTATCAAAGCTAAAACTTCTCCTTATGGAAATAACAATTTTTTATGCATTAGCAAACAGAGTAGTCCCAGATCAATTTTTGTCAAAGCAAACAGGTAAAGGGTTAATAGGTGTTTAGAAATAATTCTAACTCTAGGTGTGAATATCTGATGAGGGTCATTAGTATTTTTAACATTTGAAATTGAGAAGAGTTAGGTCTACTGTTATAATTAAGTCATATTTACTTAGTTATTTCATCAATATCATACAAGATTCAGACATTTTAGGATTTTTTAATGTGTTGTTATAAAATTTTATAAAAAAAGTTATATTTAAGATGCTTTTTTGGGCAGTAGACTTAATCAACAGTAGTAATTTTGACACCTATCATTGTTAGGGGGGCAAATGCATAATCATGTCTTCTTAAGAATTACCATGACTGATATCAGTTGGGCCATTGCATAATCATGTTTTCACAGTTTTCTTAAACATTACCATGACTTACATCAGTTGGGTTGGACCCAGATCAAAAGTCTAGATGATGATCATTTTCCTTGATTGGCTGAATAGGTGTTACTCTAAAAATAGCTAAGAATTTCCAAAATCTCCCACATCTAATTTGAAAGACATTGGAAGACACCATGATAACATCTAGCTATCACTCACACTACACACTATGGGGTTAATGGGTCAACATCCCTTTCAAAGTGCCTTTAATGTTTCGTCTGCAACAAAAAGTTATTGTCATCTGCTTCAATTCTTAAAATAAACTTACTTTCATTTTTTGCAAAAATATGGTTAAGATGACAAACAGTTTGGATCCTGATGAGACGCCGCATTATGCAGCCTATCATCTGGATCCAAACTGTTTGCATAGGTAATCACAGTTTCACCACTAGCGTGCAAAGAGTTAAGAATCATGCATTGACCTAGAGTGACTTAACTGCCCAGTGTTGTAACCTTTGAACTGCAGTTTAGGATCTGAAGAACCCTTATTTAACCCTTAATTTCCCTCATATAAACTTGTTTTCATGCATCTGCAAACAGAGTAGACCCAGATAAGGTGGCTCCTATAGGATCAGGGTCTGCTGTTTGCTAATAGAATTTGATAGATCTGTTTCTATGCCTTCTAAAACAGCTACACTGATTTATTATAGTTATAAATAGAATCACTATTCTGGAGGTACTAGAACTCCAATGCAGTTATCTCCCTTTGTCCCTTATGGCTATGCTGATGGGACAAGGGAAATAACTGAGGAAATTGCTAAGGGGGACTTTTAACATGTTACAGATTCTGATGTTAAGTAGCATAAAACCCCAGGGTGAGACCATTTTTGGCCTAGGGATCATTATTTGAACACACCTGGTAGTGGTATATTAGTTGATGCTTCAAACCAAATATCTTAGTTCTAGATTATGTGGTTTCAGACAAAAAGATTTTTAAAGGTTTCCCTATATAACTCTATGTAAAAACTACAAGCCCCAGGGCAGGGCCATTTTTGGCCCAGAGGTCATCATATTAACAAACTTTGTAAAGGACCATAAGATGATGCTATATACCAAATATCAAAGCTCTAGAAATTATGGTTTCAGAGAAGAAGATTTTTAAAGATTAAAAAAAACAACCTGTAAAAGTAGTGGGGCGGGGCCATTTTTTGCCCAGGGGTCATGATTTGAACAAACTTGATAGAGGACACCCTAAGGTACATTTCTGTGAAATTTGGTTGAAATCCTCCCAGTGGTTTAGGAGAAGAAGTCATTTGAAATAAAAGTGAACGGACGGACAGATGGACAGACGGACAGAGGGACGACGGACGACAGGCGGTCACAATAGCTCACCTTGAGCCTTTGGCTCAGGTGAGCTAAAACCAACAAGAGATGCACAAAGACAAAACAAACACACAATAGGGGGAAGATGGAAGCACCGCCTTGGAACGGTCAGTGACAAAAGTCACTGGGGGGGGGGGGGGGGTGGGGGTGGGGGGTTAAACCGGTTTACGGGCGCCCAACCTCACACTTATTCCATCCCCACCCTAAAAGACAAACAGTGTAAATAAATGTATCCCCTCTCCGACTAATCTACAACAACCGCAATGGCAAATACAGTGGTAAAGTGCATGTATAACGAAAACATTTAAGTGAACAAACTGTATCCACCTATCGCTAGTTTACTCAATGATTGAGCTGCAAACAGAGAAACTGTAGAAAAGTAACAAAGGGTACGACAAAAACGAAATAGTACAGATATCCGATATTCTCCTTCGATTTCCGGATTTAAAGGTCGCCTTCATAGAGTACTAAACCTTTCTTGCTGGCGTACATGCAAAGAGGCCCGCGTGATTGCCAACTGTAAAAGGGTTGACAACCAAACATGCAGTATGTTGTAGTACTACAGGATCATATCCTTTTTTAATGAATTTTTAACATATTTGATGAACAAAGTGAGAAAATGGGTATGTCAAATAATTTTACGAAGTTTGTAAATTACATCACCATAAAATTCAGGATGTGAAACACCGTGTCGCAGAAGCTCCTTGAGATTGGATTGGTACTTGCCAATAAGCGAGAGATTTCGATAGTAAGATTTAGAAAAAGTTTTTCTATATGTTTTTCTTGAAAACAAGGCACCCCTGGGCGGGGCCATTTTTGCCCCAGGGCCATAATTTTGTAGAGGACCTGAACATGATGTTCTGTGCAAAATATTAAAGCTGAGAGACTTCCAGTTTCAGAGAAGAAGATTTTCAAAGATTTCACTATTTGTTTCTATTGAAAATTGCCCACCCCTGGGGCGGGGTCAATTTTTACCCCAGGGCCATGATTTATATAACTTTTGTAGACACCCTGAACATGATGCTATGTGCCAATTATTAAAGCTGAGAACCTTCTGGTTTCAGAGGAGATGATTTTCAAAGTTTTACTATATGTTTCTATTGAAAACTGCCCACCCCTTGGCGGGGCCAATTTTGACCCCAAGGGCATAATTTATATAACTTTTGTAGAGGACCTAGAGATGATGCTATGTGCCAAAGATGAAAGCTGAGAACCCTGTGGATTTAGAGAAGAAGATTTTGAAAGGTTCAAATTGTTGACGACGGACACCGCACGCCGACGGACATCAGGCAATCACAAAAGCTCACCCTGAGCACTTTGTGCTCTGGTGTGCTAAAAATGATTGTTACCTGCCAGCACAAGTATGATGGAACAAAGCTTGATGAACAAATTGTGACAGAGAGTCTATTGCCTATGCTGATATCCACCTATCCTTTAAACTTGTGATGCTAGCAAAAAAATAAATAATTTTCGAGCTTATTTTTCAAGCTTACTTTGTTTTATCACAGGTTTTGGGAGCTTGTCACATTTTTTTGATCTACGCCACTCTTCAGCACAGAAAGCCTGAAAATGTACAAGAGAGCCTGAAAATGTAAAATTGTACAACAAGAGGGCCAGAATGGCCCTGAAGCGCTCACCAGACAATCAGAGGAGAAGATTTTCAAAGTTTTCACTATATGTTTCTATTGAAAGCTGGCTACTCCTGGGGCAGGGCCAATTTTGACCACAGGGGCATAATTTATATAACATTTGTAGAGGACCTGAACATGAAGCTATGTGCCAAATATGAAAAGGTATGAACCTTCCAGTTTCAGAGAAGATTTTCAATGTTTTTACTATATATTTCTATTGAAAACTGACCACCCCTCAGGTGGGGCCAATTTTAACCACAGGGGCATAATTTTAAACAAGGCCATACAAAGTTCTGACTAAAGGCAATCAACTGTTCTTCTGAACGGGTATGTGTACCCTAGCATTCCAAACCATTTGAATATTATTATAAATTATTACATAATAATTTCATATTCATAAGTTTAACTTAATAGTTTCAAGTAATACAATTTCATGCTAAAAAATATTTCATAATTTATTTAAAACCTTTAATTTGGCATTCTGGAGTCTTTAAATGATTTACCCTTCTTCTGAACTGCAGGGCAGGTTATAATAATATCATAATGTCAATCACTATCATCAATTAACCCTTCCCTCATATAAACATGTTTTCACACATTAGAAAACAGAGTAGACCCAGATCAGATGCCTCCTATAGGAGCCATCTGATCAGGGCCTGCTCTGTTTGTTAATGGAATTTGATACATCTGTTCCTTAAGATTCTAAACTGGCTACAATGTTCCACCTACTATATTTCATTATAATTATTTTGTAGATGAATATTCAGTAGGTTGTGAAATTTGGAAAAAAAATGTCTACAATGTTCCACCTTCCATACTTTTTTACTATTTTGTTCATGAATATGCAGTAGGCATTCAAATTAATAATAAACATAGAACAGGCAAAGGGTTAAGACAGAGCTCCAGCAACAGATACAGGTGACCTAAAATAGCCACTGGTCATCTCTCCCTAATGCTTGACTGGATGACCTATTTATGAGTAATGAGAAGATGCTTAAAAACGCAGTCAGCTATAAGTTTGCTAGAAAACTGTCCACCATTGGGTGTAGCCAATTTTGACCACAGGAGCATAATTTATATAACTTTTGTAGAGGACCTGAACATGATGCTATGTACCAAATATGAAAGCTGAGAACCTTCCTGTTTCAGAGGAGATGATATTCAAAGTTTTCACTATATGTTTCTATAGAAAACAATGCACCCCTGGGGCGGGGCCAATTTTGACCCCAGTGACATAATTTATATAACTTTTGTAGAGGACCTACAGATGATGCTATGTGCCAAAGATGAAAGCTGAGACCCCTGTAGATTCAGAGGAGAAGAATTTTAAAGGTTCAAATTGTTGACGACGGACGACGAACGACGGACGACGGACGACGACGGACATCAGGCAATCACAAAAGCTCACCCTGAGCACTTTGTGCTCTGGTGAGCTAAAAAGCCATTGTTCACAAATGCCCTCATGAACCCCACATTTGTCAGCAAACTGCAACACAACATACTGCGCAGTCCTTGAAAATTGCAAAATAAGGCAATGCCAATTAAAACAAGAGAGCCAGAATGGCCCTGACATCGCTCACCAGACAATCAGAGGAGAAGATTTTCAGTTTTCACTATACTTGAAAACTGGCTACCCCTAGGGCGGGGGCAATTTTGACCCCAGGGGTACAATTTTTATATAACTTTTGTAGAGGACCTGAACATGCTACTATGTGCAAATATGAAAGCTATTAACCTTCCAGTTTCAGAGGAAAATATTTTCAAAGTTATTTCTATTGAAAATTAGCCACCCCTTGGGTGGAGCCAAATTTGACCCCAGGGGCATGATTTATATAAATTTTGTACAGAACCTGAACATGATGCTATGTGCCAAATATGAAAGCTGATAATCTTCCAGTTTCAGCGGAGAAGATTTTCAAAGTTTATATGTTCCTATTGAAAACAAGGCACCCCTGGGGCGGGGCCAATGTTGACCCAAAGGGGCATAATTTATATAACTTTTGTAGAGGACCTGAATATGATGCTATGTGCCAAAGATGAAAGCTGATAACCCTGTAGATTCAGAGGAGAAGATTTTTAATGGTTCAAATTGTTGACGATGGACAACGAATTACAAACGACGAACGACGACCGACATCAGGTGATCACAAAAACTCACCCTGAGCACTTTGTGCACTAGTGAGCTAACAACAAGAGTACCAGAATGGCCCTGAAGCGCTCACCAGACAATCAGAGAAGAAGATTTTCAAAGTTTTCACTATATGTTTCTATAGCAAACTAGCCTGCCCTGGGGCGTGGCTAATTTTGACCCAAGTGGCACAATTTATATAACTTTTGTAGAGGACCTGAACATAATGCTATGTGCCATATATGAAAGCTGAGAACCTTCCAGTTTCAGACGAGAAGATTTTCAAGATTTCACTATTTGTTTCTATTGAAAAACTGCCCACCCCTGGGGCGGGCCAATTTTGACCCAGGGGCCATAATTTATATAACTTTTGTAGAGGACCTGAACATGATGCTCTGTGCCAAATATGAAAGCTGATAACCTTCCAGTTTCAGAGAAGAAGATATTCAAAGATTTCACTATTTGTTTCTATTGAAAACTGCCCACCCCTGGGGCGGGGCCAATTTTGACCTTAGGGCCATAATTTACGCTATGCGCCAAATATGAAAGCTAAGAACCTTGAAGTTTCAGAGAAGGAGGTTTTCAAAGTTTTACTATTTGTTTCTATTGAAAACTGCCCACCCCTGGGGCAGGCCAATTTTGACCCCAGGGCCATAATTTATATAACTTTTGTAGAGGACCTGAACATGATGCTCTGTTCCAAATATCAAAGCTCAGAGCCTTCCAGTTTCAGAGAAGATTTTCAAAGATTTCACTATTTGTTTCTATTGAAAACTGCCCACCCCTGGGGCGGGGCCAATTTTGACCCCGGGGCCATACTTTATATAACTTTTGTAGAGGACCTGAACATGATGCTATGTGCCAAATACGAAAGCTGAGAACCTTCCAGTTTCAGACGAGAAGATTTTCAAAGATTTCACTATTTGTTTCTATTGCAAACTGCCCACCCCTGGGGCGTGGCCAATTTTGACCCAGGGGCCATACTTTAATAAATTTTGTAGAAGACCTGAACATGACGCTGTGTGCCAACCTTGGTTTCAGAGGAGAAGATTTTCAAAGGTTTACTATATGTTTCTATTGAAAACAAGGCACCCCTGGTGCGGGGTCAATTTTGACCCCAGGGGCATTATTTATATAACTTTTGTAGAGGACCTGAATATGATGCTATGTGCCCAAGACGAAAGTTGAGATCCCTGTAGATTCAGAGGAGAAGATTTTTAAAGGTTCAAATTGTTGACGACGGACAACGAACGACGCACGCCAACGGACGACAGACAACGGGTGATCACAAAAGCTCACCCTGAGCACTTTGTGCTCTGCTGAGCTAAAAATGTAAGAAATCCAGGGTAATGAGAAACAGACAAGGACATCACTTTTGCATCTACTAATTTAACAAGAGCATCACATGCCCATGCCAATGCTCCTTTGTCCAGAAATATTCAAAGTCCATATAAGGGCATACTTTTGTTAACAAAAGGCTTACACAATAAAGACTAAATTGTAGCTCTTGTGATGGTGAAAAGTATATAATATTAATAAAATTGGCTTGAAAATATTGAAACAGTAGCCAACCTTAATTTTTTTCTTAAAGTTTTAAAAATTAGGTCAGAGTTAAAAGGTCAAGGTAACAAGTCCAAACAATAGGGTCATAAGGCCCTGAAGTGCTCACCTGAGATAGACCCCAGGGCAGGCCATTTTTGATCTAACAGTCATCATTTGTACTTTGGTAGAGAACCACAAGGCCATGCAGCATGATTTTTAAAGGACTATGCAAATCTGATAAATGGCTGGGTAGGGCCATTTTGGCCTGGGGATCATAATTTGAACAATCGTGGAAGAGGACTATTAAATAATGATATAAACCAAATATTAAAGGTCTAGGTCTTAAAGTTTCAGAAAAGAAGATGTTTAATGAGTCTAGGGGCGGGGCCATTTGCGAACTAGGGCTCATAATTTGAAAAATCTTTGTAGAGGACCATTAGATCTTGCTACATACAAAATATCAAAGCTCTAGGCTTTACATTTTCAGAAGATTTTCCTATGAAAAACTGATAAGCCCTAAGGCAGGGCCATTTTTAACCCAGGGGTCATGATTTGAACAGTCTTTGTAGAGGACAATTAGATGATGCTTCATACCAAATATCAACGATCTAGGCAATACAGTTTGAGAGCAGAATATTTCAAAAGATTTTCCTATGAAAAACTGATAAGCCCCAAGGCAGGGCCAATTTTTGTCCGCGCATCATAATTTGAACATTGTTTTTAGACGACCATTAGATGATGCTACATACTAAACATCAAAGGTCTAGGCCTTACAGTTTTAGAGAAGATTTTTTTAAAAAAAATTCCTATGAACAAGAGGGCCTGAAAGGCCCTGACATCACTCACCTGACAATCAGAGGAGAAGATTTTCAAAGTTTTTCACTATGTGTTTCTATAGAAAACTACCCGGCCCTGGGGCTGGCAAATTTTGACCCAAGGGGCATAATTTATGTAACTTTTGTAGAGGACCTCACATGAATTTTTTTTTTAAGAAAATGAAAACATATTACAATGTCAATCTAAAGAAGGGCATGTACAAAAGTATGCAAACCCTCTCCCTGGGCAAATTGGTTGAATTTCAGAAAGAATAAATTAATCTATACATGTACTTATGATATTCAAAATTTCAGATAGTACTTATGATATTCAAAATTTCAGATATTTTCATTACACCTTCATGAGTTATTATTATTCATATCTTAATTTATTTTCAACCCTTCCCCTGTTCTATGTTTATTCAAAATTTAAATATCTACTGAATATTCATGGACAAAATAGTTATAATGAAATATGGAAGGTGGGACGGTGTAGCCATTTTAGAAAGTAAAGAAACATCTTTAATATTCCATTAACAAACAGAGCGGACCCTGATCAGACAGCTGCTATAGGAACCATCTGATCTAGATCTGCTCTGTTTGCAAATGTGTGAAAAGGTGTTAACATGAGGGAAAGGGTTAGTAAACATATTATAAGTATAAATAAAAGTACACAAAATGAAAATAATGTAATGCAATTTGCACTATATCATATCATAAGCAAACAGCAGATGGAACAGATGGCTACTACATAAGCCATCTAATCAGGGTCTACTCTGTTTGCAAAGGTGTAGAAAGGCCTATTAATGGAGTAAAGGGTTAATTGTCCTAATTAATGTGCAACAGGCGACATCTAACTATAACAATTTTCTTTGTTTGGGTCTGCTATATTACTGCAGATCTACTAACAACAAAGGAGGCAATCCAGTTGTTATCAAAAAGGGAGATAACCTACCTTTAAATGTATGCTAAAAATAGACACCAGTAAATGTTTAACTAGAGATATGCCTGTCTCCCTTAAATGGATTGCAACTGCAAGCTTGTTGCAAACTTAATCCTAGCCAAAATTTTTTTAATGAGCTTGCGATTTAGGTTTGGATTAGCTAGCATTTAGCCCTGGTTATATACAAGTTTAGTGAACCAAGAAAACCCATCCATATGCATAAGTGATCTGCAATTATCCCTAGTCAATATGCTTATGGCTGATCACTCACTCTTCAAAGGTCCTATACCTTAAGCCTGCTCATATTACACAAGCTACTTGCTTTGGTTTTTTTAGCATTTATAATAACCTTTGCAAACAGTATGGATCAAGTCTGGATCAAGATGAGATACAAAGTAACTTGGCATCTCATCAGGGTCCAAACTGTCTTTCACTATGACATTTGTTTTTTAAAAGATATGGAAGGAAACAACTTTTGCAGCTCTATTTACCACAATGGCTTCAAATCTACACAATTCTGAAAATTTCAAAGAAACAGGATCTAAAAATAGTCTATGAGGGAATGGGTTAAAAACAGTGTGAACAAACAGACACTAATTCTGAAGCAGACAACTTCATAGAGTTTTGACCAGGAACTTGCCCTCTCAAGTGATTGCATAACAGAATCTGATGGAGTGCTAGCTCAGAGGAACCTTTATAGTGTAAGTCAATTTTAAAGTATAACCAACAGGGCAGGGCCAATTTTAACCTCAGAACTATGATATTAACCACCGTCAATAAGGTCTACTAAGGTAATCTATACACCAAATATCTAAGCTCTGTGACATGTAGTTTTTGACAAGAAATTTTTTGAAGTTTTCCCCATGCATACATAACCTAAGTGAGCCCAGCATTCTGCTACTTGTACAGAAAACAACAGTCAGCTAGAGAAAACTAGCCACCCCTGGGACCGTAGCGGGGCCAATTTTGACTCCAGGGACATAATTTATATAACTTTTGTAGAGGACCTATAGGTGATGCTATGTGCCAAAGATGAAAGCTGAGAACCCTGTAGATTCAGAGGAGAAGACTTTTAAAGGTTCAAATTGTTGACGACTGACGACGCACACCGCACGACGGCCGACGCACGCCGACGGACATCAGGCAATCACAAAAGCTCACCCTGAGCACTTTGTGCTCTGGTGAGCTAAAAACTGATAAGCCCTTAGGCGGAGCCATTTTTGGCCCGGGGCTCATAAATTGAATAATCTTTGCAGATAATCATAAGATCATGCTACATACCAAATATCAAAGGTCTAGGCCTTACAGATTCAGAGAAGAAGATTTTTTTAAGATTTTTCTATGAAAAACTGATAAGCCATTGGGCGGGACCATTTTTGGTCCGGTTATAAATTGAAAATCTTTGTAGAGGATCATAAGATCATGCTACATACAAATATCATTGGTCTAGGCCTTACAGTTTCAGAGAAGAAGATTTTTAAAGATTTTCCTATGAAAAACTGATAAGCCTTTGGGCGGGGCCATTGTTTGCCCAGGGTCATAATTTGAACAATCTTTGTAGAGGACCACAAGATTATGTTACATACCAAATATCCAAGGTCTAGGCCTTACAGTTTCAGAAGAAGATTTGTAAAGATTTTCCTTTGAAAAACTGATAAGCCCTTGGGCGGAGCCATTTTTTGGTCCAGGGTCATAATGTGAACGTTTCGTTCCCCCTAGCCACTGATGCTTCTGACAAAATTTGGTTAAAATGGGGTCAGCAGTTTCAGAGGAGATGTCGTTTGAAAATGTGGACAGACCCCGGATGCTGGATGGATCGAGGTCACAATAGCTAATCGAGCTAAAAATGTGCGGAAATTGCCAAACAGAGAACCCATGTGAGGTACTTGGATATCAAGTACAGTGAGCAAGTTTTGTGAAAATTGGACCATTCCTTAAAGAGATATTATGCGGAAACTAAAAACGGACATACCGACGGATGGACGGAGACGGACAGACAAGCTGATTATTATAGGACACCCACATCTTGATGCGAAGCCCTAATTAATTAAAAGAGTAGTCACGAAAATCTAAAAACTTGGGTACCACTGTTCACCTATTTGGAATTACAGGGGTCCTGTGGAATATGATAGCTATGTTACTGTACCGAACCATGTTTTAGACTTAACTATATACATGTATGACAGTTTACAAACATCTGGTTCAGAATCGATATGAAAGCTATACTCGCTTCAAACTGATTTGACAGCCTGAGGTAGGGAATGTTTTAGCAAAGTAATATTGAAAATTTAGTGTGGGTGATTAGGGTTTTTTTTCTCAAAAAGAGAATCGCGCGATCATGCGTTCTGGCTGCAACACTGATATATACGAATATATGATTTTTAACCTTACAATATCATTTTGACTTGAACCTATAGGAATGAGCTGAAAAACATCTATGTGAAATACTTTGAAAACTTATCAAACAACATATTAGCAATTTTATTTTTGAATGGAACAATTTCCTTGACATGTGACTTTGAACCCAGGGCAATAGGTCACATACATGACAATGAAGATTGCAAACCTGACAAGTTTGTTTGTCCCAACTATACAGCATAAGTTTGATTTCTGTAATAGTGGGTTTTATGACTTCTGACTGGAACTCCTCAAAAGCATCGAACATGGCACTAGCTGTTTCCCGACGAGGATACTCTAGGTTGAGTAGGTTCCCTACTCCTAGAGCCGGAAATGCAATGGTGCTACATCCTGTTATTGTTTCTGCTTCATAAAGGCACTTCTTTACAAAATTCTTGATATGCTGGAAAAAAGGAGATTGTGGAAGTTACTTTTATTGATATCCATGATGTAAAACAACAAGCTGAGTGCCAATTTATAACAGAAAAGAACAGATATTTGCCATGGTATTATAAACATGAATATAAATGGCGGAATGTACAAACACTTGAAATGAAAGTTATTGAGAAAAGTATGAAAAGCTTATAAATAATAACTAGGAGATGGTAATAACCCGGTCTACAGTTTAACCTTTCTTTTTAAACATACGGCTCACTCAATCTGGATGGTGTTGTTGACGAGCATTGGATTTACGTTCAACATACAGATACTAATCAGAATATGGATAAAACCACTTGAGCAGAGTATAATTTATATCCATTCAAACTGGTATTCACGCTGGACGGACAGTGGATGCACGTGCAGTGTGCAGATCAGTTTGGATATAAGCCAGTATATTCTTTACTGCACAACGTATCAGTTTTATGTAGTTATAAGTTACAATACTTCATCCGTTGCTAGATCTACATTTAAGTAAGTATAGCCCTTACCCTGTTTGCATGGTGTCTATTTTTGATATACGGTATGTTTGGTGAATATTGATTTTGCTTCCGGTTTATTTATGCTTTTGAAATCATGTTACTGAGTAATCTACCTTGCATCCTGAAGAGAAGCTGGGTAACGCGACCTCGCATCTGGATTAAAGATGTCTGTAGATGCAAGTCGTTCGATCTTAACAGATTAAGGACTTACGTTTATTTACATATTGCATTTGGCTGTTTATCAAGATAATAAATTAACAGTACAGCAATCACATTACAGGTAGATTTAATTACACATATCTGCATGTATAATTGGGAGTTCTATGAATATCCTTAACACAAAAATGTAGTTTGAGCTACGAAAGGCGGGCACCATAGTTCTAAGATCTGTATTGTCAACTTCACGATGATAACTTTGTATAAGGTAAGTATGGGAAAAAAACTATGCACATACATATAACTATACATGACTATATACATAAATATCAAAGTCTAGTTACTTAATCCTTGTGTGATGATATTTTCTATTATACATGTGGCTTGATAAAGGAATGCTGCTATTCTTTTAATCAAACTAGTACTTGATGACTGCATCAAGTTTTTAAATTTGTTTATATTTGGCCAAGAACAGTAGTATATTGGCAATATTTGCTTTCTAAGTTCTCTATAGCAAGGGCAAACAAGTAAAATGTGAAACTCATTTTCAACCACATCCATGTTACAGAAAGTACATTTACGATGATTTCTTTCTATATTACGAAATCTACCCTCTTCGACTGCCAGCTTATGTGCAGAACATCTGAATCTTGTCAATACAGTTCTATGTTTGGTATTGCTAATTACACTTTGATATTTTTCTGGTTCAAATGTTTGTTGAAATGATCTATATGTTTCTAATTTGTTGGACGCATTTATATCTGCATGCCATTGTTGTATATAACCATCATACACTTTTCGGATAACTTCATTCAATTGCGATGTTGAGATTTCTCTGTAATTCCAAGTGTATCTAAGAGGTGTTTAACATTATTAGACCATGCTATGAGGTAGTTATCATTTTCATCCTTTAAATTTAGGAATAAGTGCATCAATGACTCTGGTTTCTTTAATATCTTAAACCAATATTTAAGAATGCATACTTCTCTATAACAAAAAGTTATTTTCAGTGACAGCTTACAATAACAAAGACATAATGGATGTTAATTGTTTCTATTTCATGGGTTTATATTTTAAACTAGAACTGTAAGCCAAAGGCTAACGAATACCCTCACCTGGCTACTTGTCAGAACACCTATCATCAATCTGAACATATGTACATACAGAAACATGAAGAGATTTAAAAACAATACATGCCCCAACCAAATTTATGTAATAACAAGAGGGCCATGATGGCCCTAAATCGCTCACCTGGTTACTATAGACTTATGCATACACTGTATTTCTGTATTTCTATGTAAAATTAAGTCAGCTTCAGATTGGGACCAATATGAAACCAAAGGCCATAATTTTAGGCCTGGAGGTTAAATTTGAACAATCTTAATAAAAGAACTTTAGATGATGCTAGGGGCGGGGCAATTTTAGTCCTGGGGTCATAATTTGAACAATCTTGGTAGAAAACCATTCGATGATACTACATACCAAATTTCAAAGGTCGAGGCCTTACAGTTTTGGAAAAGAAGATTTCTAAAGATTTTCCTATAAAAAACTGATAAGCCATGGGGCGGGACCATTTTTGGCTCTGGGGGTAACAATTTGAACAATCTTTGTAAAAAATCATTAGATGATGCTACATACCAAATATCCAAAGTTTAGGCTTTACAGTTTTGGAGAAGAAGATTTTTAAAGATTTTTCTACAAAAAACTGATAAGCCCTTGGGCGGGCCATTTTTGATCCGGGGGTCATAATTTGAACAATCTTTGTAGAGGACCATTAGATGATGCTACATATTAAATATCAATGGTCAAGGACATATGGTTTCTGAGAAGAATTCTAAATATTTTCCTATGAAAAACTGATAAGCCCTGGGGCGGGGCCATTTTTGGTCTGGGGTCATAATTTGAACAATCTTTGTAGAGGACCATTAGATGATGCTTCATACCAAATATCAAAGATCTAGGCCTTATGGTTTCAGAGAAGAAGATGTTTAAGTAAATTGTTGACGACGCACGACGCACATACGCATATACGCACGACGCCGGACACTGCCCCCTCACCTGGCAGGTGAGCTAAAAAAGACAAGATGTTCAGAAAAAATGAAGAATAAATCAGGATTCAGAGAAATTAGACCATTTCATGAGGTTTTATCCACACAACATATTTTTCTAACATTATAAGTACATGTGTAATAAGTTATGGGAGTATTGAAAGCAATGCCATGGTCCCTAACCGGTTGAACTTTGTCACAATTTAGAGAAAAGCACTTATGTGATGCATATTTATACACGAACCTGTATATCATACTTATTGATTCAAATATATCACTTCTAACATGTAATATTCAATCCAAGATCAATCAAACATAAATAAAGCAACTTTTACCAAATATTGTCAAGTCCAAAAAGGGAGATAAGTCTGTTTAAATTCATAGAAGTGTTATGACTGCTGCCAATGTCATCCAATAAGTTGAAACAGCTTGGTTTATTTTTGTGAAGTGTCAACTCCAAAGTTCTAAACCTAGGTGCCTTTTCAGAAAAACATTAAGTTCAAGGACCATAACTCTGACAAAAATTATTGAACCAGACCGATATTCGAACTTAAGCTGTAACTCATCTAGATTTAGCTTTATGTCAAATATAAAGATAATATCTCCAACCACTTCCAAAGAAAGATTGGAAAATAGAAAATTTGACAAAAAATTAAAGTTCAGGGGCCATAACTCTGGCAAAAATTATTCAACCAGACTGAGATTGGGAATTAAGCTGCAAATCATCTAAATTTAGCTTTATGCCAAATATAAAGTTAATATCTCCAACAATTTCCGAAAAAAGTCTGGAAAATTCAAAATTTGAAGAAAACAAATTAAAGTTCAAGGGCAATAACTCTTGAAATATTTATTCAACTGGATTGAGATTAAAACATAAGCTGTAACTTATCTAGATTTACTTTTGTACTAAATATAGAGTTGATATCTCTAGTCACTTCCATAAAAAGTTGAGAAAACCGGAAAACATTGGAAGGGGACTGAAAGGGGCAGATACCTCCTGATGTAGTGGTCCGATCATAATGGAAATATGCGGTGCTCAGGTTTATATAGTCATATGGCTATACATGAACTTCAACAAAATTGAAGCAAAACTGTAGAAGAAGAAGACCGGACAAAATTGTGTCCACGGACAGACAGACGAATGGACGGACAACCTGATTCCAGTATACCCCCCAAATTTCGTTGTGGGGGGTATAATTATTAAGAATTGTTGTATATCTCACTATCAGGATGGAGTTACAGTAAAACAGATCTTAAGTCGTCATTCATTTATTGATCATTGGAGTATTACAAAGCAGATGGTTGTTATAATTTGTAACAAATACTCATGTAAGATCCTCTATTAATCAGCTTTCAAAACAAAATTTCACAGCTCGGCTTTGCAACAATTGATGTTTGGTTTCTCAAGCTGACAGTATGAATGTCTCACACACTGGCATGTAATATCTTTATTTTCACACAACCACACTGATGATTTCTTTACAAAGCAGACAAACGGTGCATACAAAACTTCATTCAATCTTAAAAGTTCAAAAATTCATTAACAACAGTAAACTGTAAGAATCTACTGTTCCATAATAATGAAAATATTTTCTAATTCTACATTTCAATTTTTTAAGATTACCCATCCTGTAACTGCTACATTCTAATTTTACTTACATCTTGGAACATTTGTGAATGATAGGCTGCTACAGCACCGTGGATAACGTATCTCATGCCTCTAATCCTGTAGGCCATTGTGGTGACAATATCCCCTGAAGCGATTCCTCTTGGACATTTATTTTTACACTCAGCTTGAATATCAGGACCTGCACTTTTAAGTACCTGGCTAGAAACAAAACCTTGTCCTAAGTCCAGATCTTTTGCCACTGTATTGACGATGACATCTACCTGAAATCAGGATTCAAATTTAATTTAAAAATTAAACAAGTTTTTACCTGGAAGACGACATTTGATTGTAATTCTATGAGACAATGTGTGGGAGGAGATCAAATGAGATGTAGCCCTGCACATGCGCAGACAGTTTTTGAAGAAACATCTTGGCATGAACAAGACACAAGAAATATCTTTTAAACAACAAGAGGACCAGAATGGCCCTAAGCGCTCATCAGGCAATCAGAGGAGAAGATTTTCAAAGTTTTCACTATATGTTTCTATTGAAAACTAGCTCACCCTGGGGCAGGGCAGGGCAGTGCAGGGCAAATTTTGACCCAATGAGCACAATTTATATAACTTTTGTAGAGGACCTGAACATGATGCTATGTGCCAAATATGAAAGCTGATAACCCTCCTGTTTCAGAGGAGAAGATTTTCAAAGTTTTCACTATATGTTTCTAATGAAAACTGGCTACCCCTGGGGCAGGGCCAATTCTGACCCAAGGGGCATAATTTATATAACTTTTGAAGAGGACCTGAACATGATGCTATGTGCCAATATGAAAATTAAGAACCTTCCAGTTTCAGAGGAGAAGATTTTCAAAGTTTCACTATATGTTTCTATTGAAAACTGGCTACCCCTGGGGCGGGGCCAATTTTGACCCCACTGGCATAATTTATACAAATTTTGTAGGGGACCTGACCATTATGTTATGTGCCAAATATGAAAGCTGTGAACCCTGTAGATTCAGAGGAGAAGATTTTCAAAGTTTTACTATATGCTTCCTGGGATGGGGCCAATTTTGACCCAATGGGCACAATTTCTTTAACTTATGTAGAGGACATGATGCTATGTGCAAAATATATAAGCTGAGAACATTCTAGTTTCAGAGAAGATTTTCAAAGTTTTCACTAAATGTTTCAATTAAAAACTTGCCATCAATGGGGCGGGGCCAATTTTGACCCCAACCGCATAATTTATATAACTTTTGAAGAGTACCTGAACATGATGCTATGTGCCAAATATGAAGCTGAGAACATTCCAGTTTCAAAGAAGAAGATTTTCAAAGTTTTCACTATATGTTTCTATTGAAAACTGGCTAAGCTTGGGGCGGGGCCAATTCTGACCCCAACGGCATAATTTATATAACTTTTGTAGAGTACCTGAACATGATGCTTTGTGCCAAATATGAAAACTGAGAAGATTTTCAAAGTTTACACTATATGTTCCTATAGAAAACAATGTACCCCTAGGGTAGGGCCAATTTTGACCCCTTGGACATAATTTCTATACCTTTTGTAGAGAACCTAAAGATGATAATATGTGCCAAAGATGAAGGCTGAGAACCCTTTAGATTCAGAGGAGAAGATTTTTAAAGGTTCAAATTGTTGACTACTGACAACGCACGCCGGACATCAGCCGATCACAAAAGCTCACCCTGAACACTTTGTACTCTGGTGAGCTAAAATGATATTCAGCGGCATTCAAATATTGACATAATATTAATGTAAAAAAGAATAATGATATTAAATCTCTGCCATATCTATTTCAATGTTTGGAAATTCTGTTAGTACAGGGAAATTTCTATAAGTTTCAGAGAAGAAGATTTTTAAAGATTTTCCTATGAAAAACTGATAAGTCCTTGGGGCCATTTTTGGTTTTGCGGTCATAGTGTGAACAACCTTTCGTTCCCCCTAGCCACTGATGCTTTTGACAAAATTTCGTTATAATCGAGTCAGCAGTTTCAGAGGAGATGTTTGAAAATGTTGCCGGACGCCGGACATATCGTGGTCACAATAGCTCATCCTCATACTTAAAGGTCAAGTAAACAGGCATGACACTTTTTTGTATATTTTTGACAAATGAGTACCTTATACAACATATTTTGAAAACACAAAAAATCACAGTCATAACGCACATAGCAGCTGTAATATATCACCGATAAGTAAGCACAGGCTGATTTTACTCAATGCTGTTTTGAGCAATAAACTGGTAATCCGTGCTGTCTATGGGTGTAGCTCAAAATCCGACAGACAAAATAGGATTATTCTTTTATTAATTTATTCATTCAAAGTATGAGAAGTTCAAGAAAATATTCTGTGAATGACTGGGGATAGGATTGCATGTTCAAATACCGTTCAAAATGAGTATTCCACATTTGCTAGGATCACTAATATGGTGTGCGAGTTCATCTTCGGATGGCTGAATTTTGCCACTCTTTGTAGGGCATGTGGCTATGACCTTGACCTTGACCTCAAATACAAAAAGAGGGCCAGAATGGCCCTGACATCGCTCACCAGGCAATCAGAGGAGAAGATTTTCAAAGTTTTCACTATATGTTTCTATTGAAAACTTAACATCCCAGGGGCGGTGCCAATTTTGACCCCAGGGACACAATTTATACAACTTTTGTAGAGGACCTGAACATGATGCTAAAAGAATGTAGTGAAAGAATGGATAGAGCATTAGACCACTGGAACTTGTATTCTTTGGATGCTAGAGGCGGATTCTCCCACCACTAATGACCTATGCAAACAGTTTGGATCCAGATCAGGCCCCACATAATGTGGGGCCTGATCTGATATCCAAATTGTTTGTAAATGAGACTGAACTTCTGAAAAACTTAGAAAGAAAGTGTGTAGTGGGATTCTCCCACCACTAATGACCTATGCAAACAGTTGGGATCCAGATCAGGGCCAACATAATGTGGTGCCTGATCTGATATCCAAACTGATTGTCAATGAGACTGAACTTCTGAAAAACTTAGAAAGAAAGTGCGTAGTGGGATTCTCCCACCACTAATGACCTATGCAAACAGTTGGGATCCAGATCCCGGCCAACATAATGTGGTGCCTGATCTGATATCCGAACTGTTTGTCAATGAGACTGAACTTCTGAAAAACTCAGAAAGAAAGTTAGGATAACTTGTGAATATGCTGCACACAACAATTTAGCAGATCACAAAATTACCCAGCATGCAAAGGGTTAATCTGAAATTCACAACAGATATGCTCTATATTGATAGCTGGTAGCTTAATGCAGGGCATAGGTATGAAAAAAAGCTTAAAGAGTATTCTGCATTTTGAGAATTATCCACAGTTTTCTCAATCTTAAATGAGTGTGTGTTATTTGTCTAAACACAATTTCTACTCTTCTGATCAGGCTAAGGGTGATTATATAAGAACTCCCACTCTGACTGGTCTCAGCTAAGAGTGATATTAAGGAGAAACCTTTAGAATGTAATTTCTGGTGTAAAGAAGTATATACACACAGGGCAGGGCCAATTTTAACCCCAGAACTATGATACTTATAAAACTCATAAAGTTATGCTATGTAAATCTATACACCAAATATCTAAGCTCTGGGACATGTAGTTTCTGACAAGAATATTTTTAAAGTTTTTCCTATGCATAACTAGTGATCCCATAGGCTGTTTACGCAGTCAGCTATTAAAAACTGTTAATCCCTGGGGTGAGACCAATTTTGGCCCTAGGGGCATAATTTATATAACTTTTGTAGAAGTTGAAGCTATGTGCCAAATATGAAAGCTGAGGACCTTCTAGTTTTAGAGGAGATGATGTTCAAAGTTTTCACTATATGTTTCTATTGAAAACTGGCTAAGCTTGGGGCGGGGCCAATTCTGACCCCAACGGTATAATTTATATAAATTTTGTAGAGTACCTGAACATGATGCTTTGTGCCAAATATGAAAACTGAGAAGAAGATTTTCAAAGTTTACACTATATGTTCCTATAGAAAACAATGTACCCCTAGGGTAGGGCCAATTTTGACCCCTTGGACATAATTTCTATACCTTTTGTAGAGAACCTAAAGATGATAATATGTGCCAAAGATGAAGGCTGAGAACCCTTTAGATTCAGAGGAGAAGATTTTTAAAGGTTCAAATTGTTGACTACTGACAACGCACGCCGGACATCAGCCGATCACAAAAGCTCACCCTGAACACTTTGTACTCTGGTGAGCTAAAATGATATTCAGCGGCATTCAAATATTGACATAATATTAATGTAAAAAAGAATAATGATATTAAATCTCTGCCATATCTATTTCAATGTTTGGAAATTCTGTTAGTACAGGGAAATTTCTATAAGTTTCAGAGAAGAAGATTTTTAAAGATTTTCCTATGAAAAACTGATAAGTCCTTGGGGCCATTTTTGGTTTTGCGGTCATAGTGTGAACAACCTTTCGTTCCCCCTAGCCACTGATGCTTTTGACAAAATTTCGTTATAATTGAGTCAGCAGTTTCAGAGGAGATGTTTGAAAATGTTGCCGGACGCCGGACATATCGTGGTCACAATAGCTCATCCTCATACTTAAAGGTCAAGTAAACAGGCATGACACTTTTTTGTATATTTTTGACAAATGAGTACCTTATACAACATATTTTGAAAACACAAAAAATCACAGTCATAACGCACATAGCAGCTGTAATATATCACCGATAAGTAAGCACCGGCTGATTTTACTCAATGCTGTTTTGAGCAATAAACTGGTAATCCGTGCTGTCTATGGGTGTAGCTCAAAATCCGACAGACAAAATAGGATTATTCTTTTATTAATTTATTCATTCAAAGTATGAGAAGTTCAAGAAAATATTCTGTGAATGACTGGGGATAGGATTGCATGTTCAAATACCGTTCAAAATGAGTATTCCACATTTGCTAGGATCACTAATATGGTGTGCGAGTTCATCTTCGGATGGCTGAATTTTGCCACTCTTTGTAGGGCATGTGGCCATGACCTTGACCTTGACCTCAAATACAAAAAGAGGGCCAGAATGGCCCTGACATCGCTCACCAGGCAATCAGAGGAGAAGATTTTCAAAGTTTTCACTATATGTTTCTATTGAAAACTTAACATCCCAGGGGCGGTGCCAATTTTGACCCCAGGGACACAATTTATACAACTTTTGTAGAGGACCTGAACATGATGCTAAAAGAATGTAGTGAAAGAATGGATAGAGCATTAGACCACTGGAACTTGTATTCTTTGGATGCTAGAGGCGGATTCTCCCACCACTAATGACCTATGCAAACAGTTTGGATCCAGATCAGGCCCCACATAATGTGGGGCCTGATCTGATATCCAAATTGTTTGTAAATGAGACTGAACTTCTGAAAAACTTAGAAAGAAAGTGTGTAGTGGGATTCTCCCACCACTAATGACCTATGCAAACAGTTTGGATCCAGATCAGGGCCAACATAATGTGGTGCCTGATCTGATATCCAAACTGATTGTCAATGAGACTGAACTTCTGAAAAACTTAGAAAGAAAGTGCGTAGTGGGATTCTCCCACCACTAATGACCTATGCAAACAGTTGGGATCCAGATCCCGGCCAACATAATGTGGTGCCTGATCTGATATCCGAACTGTTTGTCAATGAGACTGAACTTCTGAAAAACTCAGAAAGAAAGTTAGGATAACTTGTGAATATGCTGCACACAACAATTTAGCAGATCACAAAATTACCCAGCATGCAAAGGGTTAATCTGAAATTCACAACAGATATGCTCTATATTGATAGCTGGTAGCTTAATGCAGGGCATAGGTATGAAAAAAAGCTTTAAGAGTATTCTGCATTTTGAGAATTATCCACAGTTTTCTCAATCTTAAATGAGTGTGTGTTATTTGTCTAAACACAATTTCTACTCTTCTGATCAGGCTAAGGGTGATTATATAAGAACTCCCACTCTGACTGGTCTCAGCTAAGAGTGATATTAAGGAGAAACCTTTAGAATGTAATTTCTGGTGTAAAGAAGTATATATACACACAGGGCAGGGCCAATTTTAACCCCAGAACTATGATACTTATAAAACTCATAAAGTTATGCTAAGTAAATCTATACACCAAATATCTAAGCTCTGGGACATGTAGTTTATGACAAGAATATTTTTAAAGTTTTTCCTATGCATAACTAGTGATCCCATAGGCTGTTTACGCAGTCAGCTATTAAAAACTGTTAACCCCTGGGGTGAGACCAATTTTGACCCTAGGGGCATAATTTATATAACTTTTGTAGAAGTTGAAGCTATGTGCCAAATATGAAAGCTGAGGACCTTCTAGTTTTAGAGGAGATGATGTTCAAAGTTTTCACTATATGTTTCTATTGAAAACTGAAAACCCCTGGGGCAGGGCCAATTTTGATCCCAGGGGTATAATTTATATCACTTTTGTAGAGGACCTACATATGATGCTATGTGCCAAAGATGAAAGCTGAGACCCCTGTAGATTCAGAGGAGAAGAACTTTAAAGGTTCAAATTGTTGACGACGAACGACGGACAACGCACACCGACGGACATCAGGCGATCACAAAAGCTCACCCTGAGCACTTTGTGCTCTGGTGAGCTAAAAAAGCTTGTCATTTGAGGTAACTTGAGTTCAAATTGTGGTCTTACTATGCAATCTTTACTTTCATTTTGCAGTTGCATATATGCAGGTGTACAAAATGCATTTTATTGTCAGCGCTTTGCTTTGGGGGCATTTGTCACGTACTGTGACACATTTCCTGTTATTAAAATATTCATGTATCTAAATTTTGTTAATTATGTTTCATCTAGAACTACCATTTAAGGTGATGAATACCCCCACTAGCACATTTGACACAGAGATGGGGGTTATAGAAATAAGGCTCCTGACCGCTTAATTTTCATTTATTAAATTACAACAAGATGTGTTTGTGAAACACTATGCCCCCTAGATATGACATTTGACCCTAAAGGATGACCTTCATCTTGACATGTCACCCCTCAAACTGTGCAGCTTCATGGGATGCACATGCATACCACATATCAAGTCTGTATCTCTACTGGTTCAAAAGTTATGGCCAATGTTAAAGTTGGTGACCTTTGACCATGAAGTTGACATGTTACCCTCAAACTGTGCAGTCAAATAAGAAACAAGTATACCAACTATCAAGTCTGTATCTCTACTGGTTCAAAAGTTATGGCCAATGTTAAAGTTGGTGACCTTTGACCCTGAAATATGACCTTGACCTTGTAATGTCACCCCCAAAATGTGCAGCTTCATGTGATACACATGCATAACAAATATCAAGACTTTACTTGTATTGGTTCAAAAGTTATGGCCAATTTGAAGTTAATGACCTTCGACCCTGAAAAACTTATATAACAGTTCAAACACTTGAAAAAGATATAGTCTCGGAACATGTAAAAATTTGCAATGATTTTAAGTCTGGTCCTAACATAAAACAACATAAACTTTCTACTTTGTACTGGATTCCGAAACTACATAAAAACCCTTATAAGTCGCGTTTTATTGCCAACTCTAGCTGTTGTACCACTACTAAATTATCTATACTTTTGACGTCCTGTCTTACTACGATCAAAGAACATGTTAAACGTTACTGTGATAAAATATATGAAAATTCTGCTATTAATGTTTTTTGGTCCATAAAAAATTCAAATGATGTTTTAACAAAACTTGAAAATGAACAGTATAACATTTCTTTACTGAGCTCTTATGATTTCTCTACACTCTATACTACTCTACCTCACCATCTTATAAAGGATAGACTTATTAAATTAATAGAAAAAACCTTTGCCAGAGAAAACAAAATGTTCATTGCTTGTAATGTTCAACGTTCATTCTTTTCGAATTCAGAAGTTGAACATTACACAATGTGGACTTGCCTTGATGTTTGTAGATCTCTTACCTTTCTTTTAGATAATATATTTGTGCGTTATGGAGATACCATATATCGTCAAGTTGTTGGTATACCCATGGGTACAAATTGTGCCCCTCTTGTTGCAGATTTGTTTTTGTATTGCTACGAGAGGGATTTTATGCTTAGCTTAAAACCTGATACACAGACCGATATTGTTAATGCTTTTAATAAAACTTCAAGGTATTTAGACGATATTTTGAATTTAGATAATCCTTATTTTGATACTATGGTTTCTTCAATCTACCCAAAAGAACTGTCTTTAAACAAAGCTAATCAATCTGACATTAATGCTTCATTTTTAGATTTGAATCTTTCAATTACAAATGATAAAGTTTCGTCCAAAGTATACGATAAAAGAGAAGATTTTAATTTTAAAATTGTTAATTATCCTTTTCTAGATGGGGATGTGCCACGTTCTACATCTTATGGTGTTTATATTTCTCAACTTATTAGGTTTGCCCGAGCCTGTTCTTTGCTTGAAGATTTTAACAGACGTAATTTAGTTATAACTGATAAACTTCTTAAGCAAGGTTACAGATATCACAAACTTCGGAAAACCTTTTCTAAATTTTATTATCGAAATTTACCTCTCATTAGTAAATATAATTGCAATCTACGGACGTTACTGCGACAAGGCATTTCTCAACCAGAATTTTATGGGGATGTTATCTACAAACTCAGGAAAATTCGGGGTCATATCCATTTTCATGATTTGTTTATAAAACGCATTAAAACATTTAAAAAGAAAGGTTATGATCCTATTATATTGCAACACACTGCATGTTTGGTTATCGACCCTTTTACAGTCGGTAGCTACGCTTCCCTCTTTGCTTGCGCGATGACAGGCCGAGGGTAGTACTCTATGATGGTATACTCTTAAACTTGGATACAGGAGGAGCTTACCAGACTCATGTATTATTTTTTCCCTGTCGTGCCCTTAACGGCTTACCTGCAGGTGCTCTGACTTCAGCAAAGTCATTGCGTACATATTTGACGGATTGTCACAGTTATTATGCTATGTTTTACATGTTGTCCTGTGTTCACCGTCATCTATGTTGTGGGTAAGTCCAGCGGGGATACCTTTATTTACAATATTTGTAAAGCTAGGGTGACTTTGAGAGAAGTGCGAGGTTAGGACGTCCGTAAACCGGTTTAAACCCCCAGTGGTGTTTTTGCTGCTGACCGTGCCAAGGCGGTACTCTCTTTGTCACCCTTCCTTTTGTTTGCCTTGCGTCTTTGTGCTTGTGGTTTGTTCATGTTGTGGAACGTTTGTCCCTGGTTCTTGTGTCTCTTTTGGTGTTTTCTGTGTTCATTTCGTGTGTGTGTGTGTGTGTGTGCGTGCGTTTGGGTGTGTGGTTGTGTGTGTGTGTGTCATGCTGTCTATCGGTGTTTTGGTGGTGGTTGCGTCTTGCATGTGGCTTTGCCTGCTTGACTTTACTACTTTTCCATTGACATTTCACCCCGCACACTGTGCAGCTTCATGAGATACACAAGCATGCCACATATCAAGTCTCTATCTGAATTGGTTCAAAAGTTATGGCCAATGTTAAAGTCAGTGATTTGACCCATATGTTTGACCTCTGACCTTTAAGGATGACCTTGACCTTGACATGTCACCCCTCAAAATGTGCAGCTTTATGAGATACATATGCATGCCAAATATCAATTCACTAGCTGTTCTGGCTCAAAAGTTATGACCAATGTTAAAGTTACAGACAAAGAAACAGACAATTTGACCTTTGACCCTGAAGGATGACCTTGACCTTGACATGTCACCCCTCCAAATGTGCAGCTTCATGAGATACACACACATGCCAAATATCAAGTCTCTATCTCTACTGGTTCAAAAGTTATGGCAAATGTTAAAGTCGGTGATTTGACCCATATATTTGACCTCTGACCTTGAAGGATGACCTTGACCTTGACATGTCACTCTTCAAATAGTGCGGCTTTATGAGATACATATGCATGCCAAATATCAAGTCTCTATCTGTACTGGCTCAAAAGTTATGACCAATGTTAAAGTTGCGTTAAAGTTACAGACAAAAACAGACAATTTGACCTTTGACCCTGAAGGATGACCTTGACCTTGACATGTCACCCCTCAAAATGTGCGGCTTTATGAGATACACAAGCATGCCAAATATCAAATCTCTATCACTACTGGTCCAAAAGTTATGGCCAATGTTAAAGTCGGTGATTTGACCCATATATTTGACCTTTGACCTTGAAGGATGACCTTGACCTTGACATGTCACCCCTCAAAATGTGCGGCTTTATGAGATACATATGCATACCAAATATCAAGTCTCTATCTGTACTGGCTCAAAAGTTATGACCAATGTTAAAGTTGCTGACAAACAGACAAACAAACAGACAGGGCAAAAACAATATGCCCCCCAGATCTGATCTGGGGGGCATAAAAAGGGAGATCATTAAATGCATGAAGCAACAAATCAAAAACTTTATCACAGGTGCAGAACTCCAGACGGTGTTCAACAGCACTCAAATTCAATGAAGCGTAATGAAATTAAAACCTGATCTGTAACTTATTATAATGAAACAACATACTAAATTCCACTACAATAGCTGCTACAGTTTAGAAAAAAACACATCAAAACCTGAAATTTCCTAAGAATTTCTAAGTCAAAATGCTGTAATTCCCTTAAACAAGAGGGCCAGAATGGCCCTGAAGCACTCATCAGACAATCAGAGGAGAAGATTTTCAAAGTTTTCACTATATATTTCTATAGAAAACTTTTGTAGAGGACTTGAACATGATGCTATGAACCAAATATAAAAGCTGAGGAGGAGAAGATTTTCAAAGTTTTCTCTATACGTTTCTACTGAAAACTACCCACCCCTGGGGCGGGCCAATTTTGACCACAGGGCCATAATTTATATCACTTTTGTAGAGGACCTATACATAATGCTCCGTGCCAAATATGAAAGCTGAGCGCCTTCCAGTTTCAGGAGAGAAGATGTACAAAAATTTCACTATTTGTTTCTATTATAACTGCCCAACACTGGGGCGGGGCCAATTTTTACCCCAGTGCCATAATTTATAAAACTTTTGTAGAGCACCTAAACATGATGCTATGTGCCAAATATGAAAGCTGAGAGCCTTCCAGTTTCAGAGGAGAAGATTTTCAAAGTTTTCTCCATATGTTTCTATTGAAACAAGGGCATGTTGTATTGCTATGCAAGACATGAGTCCCCCACCGGACTGAAAAAAAAACCTCCGCTCTCCCCACCCCACCCACCCATGGTGTGGTTGACCATGGTATATACATGACCACCTGAATGGTATTAGTACCTACTTTCATACATTAAATCAGTAAATAAAAAGTTATTGTCCCGACAAGAAAATATGAAAAAGGGGAGTAACTCCAAAAATATTGATGCTAGAGTTATTGCCCTTGTGCATGACACTACACCTCACCATGCTTGTTTCATATGAGAAGTTTCAAATCAATTGAACCAGTACATAAAGAGTTATTAACTGGACAAGGAAATATGAAAATGGGAATAACTCCAAAAATATAGATGCTAGAGTTATGGCCCTTGTGCATGACATTACCCCTCATCATGCTTGTTCCATATGTGAAGTTTCAAATCAATTGAACCAGTAGATAAAGAGTTATTGTCCGGACAAACAAATATGTAAAAGGGGAATAACTCCAAAAATATTGATGCTAGATTTATGGCCCTTGTGCATGACACTAGCCCTCATCATGCTCCTTCAATGTGTGAAGTTATAATGAATTTGGCATAACTTTGTAGGAGATATGGCCCGGACACGAAGTGTGACAGATGGACTGACAAGAAAATATGAAAAAGGGGAATAACTCCAAAAATATTGATGCTAGAGTTATGACCCTTGTGTATGACACTACCCCTCATCATGATTGTTCCATATGTGAAGTTTCAAATCAATTGAACCAGTAGATAAAGAGTTATTGTCCGGACAAACAAATATGTAAAAGGGGAATAACTCCAAAAATATTGATGCTAGATTTATGGCCCTTGTGCATGACACTAGCCCTCATCATGCTCCTTCAATGTGTGAAGTTATAATGAATTTGGCATAACTTTGTAGGAGATATGGCCCGGACACGAAGTGTGACAGATGGACTGACAAGAAAATATGAAAAAGGGGAATAACTCCAAAAATATTGATGCTAGAGTTATGACCCTTGTGTATGACACTACCCCTCATCATGATTGTTCCATATGTGAAGTTTCAAATCAATTGAACCAGTAGATAAAGAGTTATTGTCCGGACAAACAAATATGTAAAAGGGGAATAACTCCAAAAATATTGATGCTAGATTTATGGCCCTTGTGCATGACACTAGCCCTCATCATGCTCCTTCAATGTGTGAAGTTATAATGAATTTGGCATAACTTTGTAGGAGATATGGCCCGGACACGAAGCGTGACAGACGGACGGACGGACAGACGGACAGACGGACGGACGGACGGACGGAATCGAGCAAACCTATAGTCCCCCAACCGGTAACCGGTGGGGGACTAATTAACTACCCACCCCTGGGTCGGGGCCAATTTTGACTCCAGGGCCAAAATTCATAAAACTTTTGTAGAGGACCTATACATGATGCTATGCGCCAAATATGAAAGCTAAGAACTTTCCAGATTCAAAGTAGAAGATTTTCAAAGTTTTCACTATTTGTTTCCATTGAAAACTGCCCACCCCTGGGGCAGGGACAATTTTGACCCCAGGGCCTTAATAAATACAAATTTTGTAGAGGACCTAAACATGATGCTCTGTGCCAAATATGAAAGCTGAGCGCCTTCCAGTTTCAGAGGAGAAGATTTTCAAAGATTTCACTATTTGTGTCTATTGAAAACTGCCCACCCCTGGGGCGGGCCAATTTTAACCCCGGGGTCATAATTTATATAACTTTGGAGAGGACCTAAACATGATGCTATGTGCCAAATATGAAAGCTGAGAACCTGCCAGTTTCAGAGGAGAAGATTTTCAAAGTTTTCACTATATGTTTCTATTGTAAACTGCCCACCCCTGGGGTGGGGCCAATTTTGACCTCAGGGCCGTAATTTATAGAACATTTATAGAGGACCGGAACGTAATGATCTGTGCCAAATATGAAAACTGAGAGCCTTCCAGCTTCAGAGGAGATTTTCAAAGATTTCACTATTTGTTTCTATTGAATACTGCCTACCCCAGGGGCGGAGCCAATTTGACCCCAGGGGCATAATTTATAGAACTTTTGTAGAGGACCTGAACGTGATACTCTGTGCCAAATATGAAAGCTGAGCGCCTTCCATTTTCAGGAGAAGATTTTCAAAGTTTTCACTATATGTTTCTATTGATACAGTCGCAGCTATCATTTATGAAAATTTCATAGAAAAATATTAACAGATAAAAAAAATACAGCACTTGTCCCGAAACTTTTCGAACAACCCTCATACGATATGTTTCTATTGAAAACTTCCCACCCCTGGGGCGGGGCCAATTTTGACCCCAGGGGCATAACTTTTGTAAAGGACCTATAGGTGATGCTATGTTCCAAAGATGAAAGCTGAGAACCCTGTAGATTCAGAGGAGAAGATTTTTAAAGGTTCAAATTGTTGACGCGGGATGAAGGACGACGCACGCCGACGGACATCAGGCGATCACAAAAGCTCACCCTGAGCACTTTGTGCTCTGGTGAGCTAAAAACAATGTAGTGTAACAAAATTCAAACTTGATCTGTAACTCATTATTATAACTTAAGCTACATACCAAATATAACATCACTATCTGCGAGGGTTTAGGAAAAATTTCTAAGTTAACAAGAGAGTCGTCACGGGTGACAAATGCCCCCAAAGTGTTTGACAACGAAATGCATTTTGGCGAAAAAACAATACAATGTAATGCAGGTGTAATATGAAATTTTGATGCTGTTAAAAATGACACAGGAGTCAGTTCTTAACATCAGAAACAGCACCTTTGACGATTATGATAGCTAAGAAAAGAGTCAAGGGTCAAAACTTAGTTAAAAAGGACCCTAAGTCATTCTCAACGTTAAAAAGGACCCTGGGTTGATTGTCAACGTTTAAGGTATAGGAGATATACTCTGGACAAGCTTTTTGTATCTGTTAAGGTATAGGAGATATGCTCCGGACTGTAAAATTGAGGTCAAGGTCAAGGTCAGTGATCTGAAAATGGTACACGACTCCCCGCCATCCCAAGATGAACTCACAAACCAAATTTGGAATCCGTAGCTGGTAAGGTATAGGAAAATTGCTCCGGACAAGCTTGGTGTAAAATCTAGGTCAAAGGTCAAGGTCACAGTGACCTGAAAATGGTACGCGACACACTGCCATCCCAAGATAAACTCACACACCAAATTTGGAATCTGTAGCTGGTAAGGTATAGGAGATATTCTCTGGACAACCTTTTTTGTAAAATAGAGGTTGAGGGTCAAGGTCAAGGTCACAGTGACCTGAAAATGGTATGCGACATTCCTCCATCCCAAGATGAACTCACACACCAAATTTGGAATCCGTAGCTGGTAAAGTATAGGATATACTCCGGACAAGCTTTTTGCAGCTGGTAAGGTATAAGCTTTTTGTAAAATCGAGGTCAAAGGTCAAGGTCACAGTGACCTGAAAATGATACGCGACACTCCGTCATCCCAAGATGAACTCACATACCAAATTTTGGATCCGTAGCTGGTAAGGTATAGGAGGTATGCTCCGGACAAGCTTTTTGCAAAATCGAGGTCAAAGGTCAAGGTCAAGGTGACCTGAAAATGGTACGCAACACTCTGCCATCTCAAGGTGATCTCACACACCAAATTTGGAATCCGTATCTGGTAAGGTATAGGAGATATGCTCTGGACAAGCTTTTTGTAAAATCGGTCAAAGGTCAAGGTCAGTGATCTGAAAATGGTACGCGACACTCCTCCATCCCAATATGAACTCACACACCAAATTTGGAATCCTTAGCGAGTAAGGTATAGTTGATATACTCCGAACAAGCTTTTTGTAGCTGGTAAGGTATAAGCTTTTTTTAAATCGAGGGCAAAGGTCAAGGTCAAGGTCAGAGTGACCTGGATATGGTACACGACACTCCGCCGTCCCAAGATGAACTCACACACCGAATTTGGAATCTGTAGCTGGTAAGGTAAAGGAGATATGCTCCGGACAAGCTTTTTGTAAAATCGGTCAAAGGTCATGGTCAAGGTCACAGTGATCTGAAAATGGTACGCGACACTCCTCCGTCTCAAGATGAACTCACACACCAAATTTGGAATCCTTAGCTGGTAAGGAATAGGAGATATACTACGGACAAGCTTTTTGTAGCTGTTAAGGTATAAGCTTTTTTTAAAATCGAGGTCAAAGGTCAAGGTCAAGGTGACCTGGAAATGGTACGCGACACTCCGCCATCCCAAGATGAACTCACACACCAAATTTGGAATCTGTAGGTGGTAAGGTAACGGAGATATGCTCCGGACAAGCTTTTTGTAAAACCGGTCATGGTCAAGGTAACAGTGATCTAAAAATGGTATGTGACACTCCTCCATCCCAAGATGAACTCACACACCAAATTTGGAATCCTTAGCTGGTAAGGTATAGGAGATATACTCCGGACAAGCTTTTTCTAGCTGGTAAGGTATAAGCTTTTTTTAAAATCAAGGTCAAAGGTCAAGGTCAAGGTGACCTGGAAATGGTACGCAACACTCCGACATCCCAAGATGAACTCACACACCAAATTTGGAATCTGTAGGTGGTAAGGTAACGGAGATATGCTCCGGACAAGCTTTTTGTAAAATCGGTCAAAGGTCATGGTCAAGGTCACAGTGATCTGAAAATGGTACGCGACACTCCTCCATCCCAAGATGAACTCACACACCAAATTTGGAATCCTTAGCTGGTAAGGTATAGGAGATATACTCCGGACAAGCTTTTTCTAGCTGGTAAGGTGTAAGCTTTTTTTAAAATCGAGGTCAAAGGTCGAGGTCAAGGTCACAGTGACCTGGAAATGGTACGCGACACTCCGCCATCCCAAGATGAACTAACACATCAAATTTGGAATCTGTAGCTGGTAAGGTAAAGGAGATATGCTCCGGACAAGCTTTTTGTAAAATCAAGGTCAAAGGTCAAGGTCAAGGTCACAGTGACATGAAAATGGTATGCGACACTCCCCCATCCCAAGATGAACTCACACACCAAATTTGGTATCCGTAGCTGATGTGACAAAGGAAATATACTCCGGACAAAAGGTACACACAAACACACACCCACACACCCACACACACACCCACGCACGGTGCAATCACTATATGCTGCCAAAGCGTTACTTTGGGGGCATAAATCACTATATGCCGCCAAAGCGTAGCTTTGGGGGCATAAAAATCACTGTATTTCCGTGAAAAATCAATGAAGCGTAACAAAATTTAAACTTTATCTGTAACTCATTATAATCAAAGTACTGACAGTACTGAAGGTTTCGGACATAATATATATTATATTGATTGTTTGCTGTGGATTTTTCTGAAAATCATGTCAGTAGTTTGGAAGACATTTAAAGAATTGTTTTATGAACATGTCACACACAGAACGATTCCAATAGCTCAACTTGCCACTTTGTGCCAATAGAGCCAACATTGATGTTTAATGTAGTATAGAGCCATCACTCCATTATTTGAAAGTAAGGGTCATACTTCTGCTACTATCTGGTGGACCATAACAGTAATTAGCATGCATCATTCACTTATCCATATATACACTTCCACCAATTTTAAACATATATTTCCTTGTGATTCTAAATACCCTACAAATAATTGCCAAATATACTGTGGGTTGATATTAACAATATGACAAATTATAAAGTAACAAATACATTTCAACTTAGCATGGCAGGATACAACAGGGAAAATAAAATCAACTAGAAAATTGTTTCCAAGTCACTGATGCACCCTCCCGCTAACAATAGTGCCTCTATATCAAGCACTTTTGGCTATGTGTTATACAGTGAAGAAAATTTCAGAGTCCCATAACTCTGGTAAAATGATCAGAGCATAAATTACGTAAGAAAATCTTCACATCAAGGTTGACAGATTATCATGGGTGAAATTTTGAAGTAAAACCTCCTATTGGTGTATGGGTTGATAGACACATAATATTGTTTCACTTTATATTATATAGTGAAGACGATTTCAGGGTTCCTTATCGGGTACAATTGGTTTGAGCAAAAATAAACCTATCTATGCTTTTGCAAACAGAAAAGACCCTGAAGTTCATAGAATAGTTTATCCATGCCTATACTTTGTCTTTAGGTGTGATTGCATTGTATTTTCTTACGTTTTCCTGAGGAGACTGCGAGTGTGAGTCTGTTCAGGGCCAGTTTGTGAGTCTGTGCTGCAAACAATACATACCCCGATCAGTTACCACAACTGGCCAGGGTCTTCGCTATTTGCAGCATCATACATGTAACAAGTATATCAATAAATGATATAATTAAAAATAAATTATAGTCATACATGCAAATAACAGTAAGTAATGTAGTAAACACTACAGACCCTGATCAGTAACCGGCGTTATAGAAATAAATGATATGAATAAGAAATAAATTACATACATTACTTTAAGATACTATACGACACTATAAGATACTATACGCCTGACACGTAAATCAATAAACGATGAAATGTATATAAATTAAAAGATAAGAAAGTGCTTTGTCACATTTTGTTTGCCTTTCTGCCTTTTTGCTGTTAATGATTTTTATACGCCCGTTTGAAAAAACGGGACATATTATGGAATGGCGCTGTCTGTCCGTCTGCTTGTCTGTCCATCTGTAACATCTCTAACTCAAGTTCCGCTTGGTGGATCCTTCTCAAATTTAGTCACAATTTTATCTAAACATGCTACAGTAGCCTGTCAAGTCCCGGTTTGTTTATCCAAGGTCAAGGTCACACAATTGGACTTAGAATTTGCGTTTAGCAAAAATGTGAACCGGTCTGTCAAATCTAACCAAAATGTTTATCTAGACATGCTACAGTACCCTGCCAAGTCCCGGTTCATTTATCCAAGGTCAAGGTCGCTTAATTGAACTTAGAATTTGCGTTTAGCATTTGCGTTAAGCAAAAATGTTAACCTCAATTTATGTGGAACAAGTCAACTTATTTACATAACACTTTGTGATAAAGCTTTAAAACTTGGAACACTTGTTCACCGTCACAACCTTCACCTGTAGGCAAGAGTAAATAACTCTGCCAAGCATTTGACTGAATTATGCCCCTTTTTAACTTAGAATATTTGGTTAAGGCTTTGTTAAAGTCCATTTATTTATATAACCTTTGAGATAAAGCTTTTAATTTAGAACACTTGTTCACCGTCACAACCTTCACCCTGTTTAGATTCAGATCTAATACCAAGTAACTGTTTGACCAAAGTCTAAACTGTTTACAACTTATGACAATTTTGCCTCAGGTCAAAATGCCTAAAACTGATCTTTTAGAAATTCAAATGATGCCAAACCTGAAGCAGACTATATTAGATTGCATAATCCTTACAATGCTGAGTGATTTTTCGTTTGCAACAATTGCCGTCTGCTTCAAATCTTAAATAAACTTTCTTTCATTTTATGCAAAAATATGATCAAGATGACAAAAAGTTCGGATCCTGATGAGACGCAAAAATATGTGGCCTCTCATCTGGATCCAAACTGTTTGCAAAGGTGATCACAGTTTCGCCGCTAGCATGCAAAGAGTTAAGCGTATGACCTCGAGAGATTTTAGTATGATGTAACAGTTGCCCTGCACTACTGACCACCAGTGCTCTGACCTTTATACTATAGCTTTTGATGTGAAGAACAGAAGAAGTCTATTGAACCCTTAATTTCCCTCATATAAACTTGTTTTCATGCCTCTGCAAACAGATTCGACCCAGATAAGACAGCTCGCTCCCATATGATCAGGGTCTGCTCTGTTTGCTAATGGATCCAACTTCCATATCTCATTATAAATATTTGGTAAGATTCTGGAACCGGATTGTAAGCCATGCACTGCACATGCGCATATTCTCTTAGGGGGATTCCCGCTAGGTAGAGCTCGTGCAATAGGGTTTTCTGCCATAGTTTGAGTCGCAATCCACTTTATAAGGATTTCGGCAAAAGCCGAAACTCTAATAAAGCCACATACCAAATATCATTTCAATATCTGTAAAGGTTTAGAAAACAAGAGGGCCATGAGTCCCTGAAGCACTCAACTGAGTTCGGTGGGGCCATTTTTTCCCAGAAGTCATCATTTGTACAATCTAGGTATATAACCACAAGGCAAAGCAGCATGACATTAATTAAAGGTCTAAGGCTTATGGTTTCAGAGAAAAACTAGAGGTTTTTGTCAAAAAAACGGATGTCTCCCCTCTAATAAAAACAATATGTAAAGGGAAATCACTCAAAATGTTTTGGTCTTGATGAATGATACTTCCCCTCATTTTGCGTTTTTCACACTGCATTTTTCAAGAAGAAAATGATAACAGCTAATAACTCCAAAAATACTGATACCAGATTTATGGCCCTTGTGCATGACACTTAATTTCATCATGCTCTTTCCAGAAATAAAATGTCATTCCAATAGCATCAGTCGAACAGGAGTTATTGATCGGCCAAAAAATGTAACAAAGGGCAATAACTCCAAAAGTATTGAAGCCAGAATTATGACCCTTGTTCATGACACTTTCTCTCATCATGCTCTTTCCATGTATGAAGTTTCAATATGATGGCAAGAGCCATGTAGGAGTTATCGTCCGAACAAGAAAGAATTAAACAAATGTACAAGGGGCAATAACTCTTAAATTTATTGAAGCTCGAGTTAAGGATCTTATGCATGACACTTTCTCTTATCATGATCGTTCCATGTATGAAGTTTCACTCCAATGGCATGTGTCACATAGGAGTAATCATCCGGACAAAAAATTGTGATTTTTTTACAAAGGGCAATAACTCCAATATTAGTGAAGCCAGAGTTATGGACCTTGTGCATGACACTTCCTCTCGTTATGATCTTTCCATTTATGAAGTTTCAATCCAATGGCATGAGCCATATAGAAGTTATCGTCCGGACAAAAAAGTAGTATTTTTTTTTACAAAGGGCAATAACTCCTATATTAGTGAAGCCAGAGTTATGTACCTTCTGCATGACACTTCCTCTCATTATGCTCTTTCCATATATGAAGTTTCAATCAACTGGCATTAGGCATATTGAAGTTATTGTCCGGACAAAAAATTATGATATTTTTTACAAAGGGCAATAACTCCAATATTAGTGAAGCCAGAGTTATGGACCTTGTGCATGACACTTCCTATCGTCATGATCTTTCCATATATGAAGTTTCAATCCAATGGCATGAGCCATATAGGAGTTATCGTCCGGACAAAAAAGTGTGATTTTTTTTTACAAAGGGCAATAACTCCAATATTAGTGAAGCCAGAGTTATGGACCTTGTGCATGACACTTCCTCTCATTATGCTCTTTCCATATATGAAGTTTCAATCAACTGGCATCAGGCATATTGAAGTTATCGTCCGGACAAAAAGTGTGACAGACAGACGGACAGACAGACAGACGGACAGACGGACAGACAGACAACTCTCACGAAAACAATATGTCTCCCCCATATAAATATGGGGGGAGACATAACTAGAAATACCACTAAAGATGATGAATACCCCCACTAGCGCATTTGACACAGAGATGGAGGTTATAGAAATAAAGCTCCCGACTGCTAAATTAACATTTGTTAAATTACGAAAAGGGAGATCATTCATTCATGCACGAAGCGACAAATCAAAACTTTTATCGCAGGTGCAGAACTCCAAATGGTGTTCAACAGTACTCAAATTAAAATAAGCGTAACGAAATTCAAACCTGTTCTGTAACTCATAATAAAGCAACATACTAAATATCACTACAATATCTGCTATAATTTAGAAAACAAGAGGGCCATGATGGCCCTGAAATCGCTCACCAGAGGGAAAGATTTTTAAAGTTTTAACTACATGTATGTTTCTAAACAAAACTGGACACCTGTTTTGTGGGGTGTTATTTGACCCTTTCTCTGTATAATTATAATGGCAAGCTTTCTGGGATGATTTGCTTTATTATAAATATTTTCTAAGTCCAATACCGAACGTTTACCGACCGTTAACTTGGAAAGCATATATCGCACAAAAAATATGTGGAAAAGTTTCATTTTCCATTACATATTACTACGCATAACCTAACAACTCCTTGATATATTGCGTATTTATAAACGAACGACAACTCTTGTAGAGCACGTTTCGTAACAAAATCAGTTCACACCGGGACGTTTCGAAGGAATTAGAGTACTGATGATTGTTTCAAAGCAGAAATTGTATAAAAATCGCGATTTCAACAATTTATACAAACGGAATTGTTATGGAAATGGAAAATTAAAACTTGTTAACAATAACTGGTGATAATAACCATTGTGATAAATAGAGCATTTGCCTTTGTGATAAATAGAGCATTTGCTCCATAGGAGTAAATGCACTATTTATCACAATGGTATCAAATCTACACAATTCTGAAATTTTCCTTTTCTCTAATTAACCCTTTTCCTCATATAAACATGTTTTCACGCATTTGCAAACAGAGTAGACCCAGATTTACCTCTTTGAATAAGCAGACAACATTTCTAACAGATGACAACCCTATTACTGCTTAGCATGACTTGACCGAAATTAGCACACAGTTTGAACTCTGATCTGACACATACCGGTATGTAACTTTATATGTGGTTTGTATATGAGTTAATTTACTCCTATGGAGTAATTGCTCTATTAATCACAATGGTTTGAAATCTACACAATTCTGAAATTTTCATTTTCTCTAATTAATGCTCCTTATCAGTAGATTTATTCAAAGAGGTAGGATCTGAAAAAAGTCTTTGTGATAAATAGAGCATTTGCTAACCATTGTGATAAATAGAGCAAAAGCTCCATAGGAGTAAATGTTCTATTTATCACAAAGGTTTCAAATCCACACAATTCTGAAATGTTCCTTTTCTATAATTAATGCAAATATCAGTAGATTTATTCAAAGTCGTAGGATCTGAAAAAAAGCCTTTGTGATAAATAGAGCATTTGCTCCATAGGTGTAAATGTTCCTTTTCTCTAATTAATGCTCCTTATCAGTAGATTTATTCAAAGAGGTATAATAGTCACTTTATGAAACAATTGTGATAAATAGAGCATTTGCTCCATAGGAGTAAATGCTCTATTTATCACAATGGTTTCAAATCTACACAATTCTGAAATTTTTCAAGAGGCAGGATCTGAAAATATCCTATGAGGGAATGGGTTAAAAACAGTGTGAACAAACAGAGACTAATTCTGAAGCAGACAACTTGATAGAGTTTTGACCAGGAACTTGACCTATCCAGTGATTACGTAACACAGATGGAGTGACTGCAATCCTCTTAGCTCAAAGGAACCTTTATAGTGTAAAAGACTATTTTAAAGTATAACCAACAGGGCAGGGCCAATTTTAACCTCAGATCTATGATATTAACCAATGTCAATAAGGTATACTAAGTAAATCTATACACCAAATATCTAAGCTCTGTGACATGTAGTTTTTGACAAGAAGATTTTTGTAGTTTTCCCCATGCCTAACCTAAGTGAGCCCAGGATTCTGCTACTTGTACAGAAAACAACAGTCAGCTAGAAAAAACTGGCCACCCCTGGGACCGTGGCGGGGCCAATTTTGACTCCAGGGACATAATTTATAAAAATTTTGTACAGGACCTATAGGTGATACTATGTGCCAAAGATGAAAGCTGAGAACTCTGTAGATTCAGAGGAGAAGACTTTTAAAGTTCAAATTGTTGACGACGCACGACAAACACCGACAGACGACAGACATCAGGCGATCACAAAAGGTCACCCTGAGCACTATGTGCTCTGGTGAGCTAAAAACACCGGAAAACCTGAAATTGTGCTCCGGTGAGCTATAAAATGACACTGAATGAATTTCCATGCCGATGGACACAACAGGACACCTTGAACACACAATATTTTGCTATAAATCCAAGCAAAAAACAGCAACGAAATCTTCGCTATTAAAAATGCCGCCATAACACTATGGTCACTGTCAGCGCATGTGCTGGGTTACATCTCGAACCAATCACATTGTCGAAATAGAATTGAAATTCAAATTTGAAATTCAGAAAAACATGTAAAGTAACATGTTTGTTATACTTGATAAATATTCACATCAATGTTGTCATTATTGTTATTATTACAGGTAATTTTGGACAAGGAATGCTACATTTAACTAATATAAAGGAAACAGTCACAAAAGCTGTAGATATCACAATATCTTGTTTCTCAGACAACCAACACGAGACTTTAGCAGACGTTAACCCTTTACTCCATGAATAATCATGAAAGAAATAATGATGTCATGAATATTAATTAGCTTAACTGTTATTAAAGCACATGGACACAGGATGTTTTGGCCATTGCAGAATCTGTAGAATTTTATCTATATTATATCACAAGTAAACAAAGCAGACCCTGATCCTGCATCTATAGGAGTCGCCTAATCTGGGTCAAATCTGTTTGTAAAGGCGTAGAAAGGCGTATATGAGACAATACATAATTTGGGCAGATTTTGAAATTAATGTTTTGAAAAATCAAAGGTGTTTCTCCTTGAAAGTTTTGGTAATTTCCAGGTACTTTGTTGTTTAAGTGACACTAAAAATGTAAAATGCACCCTAAATTTATTCATCTTTAAAAAATTTATGACATTATGACGATGACCCTCAAGCACATGTCATTGCAGTAACAAAAATGAAAACAATAGCTATAAAAGCATTTGGTTAATTTAAAGTAACTTATTGCATTATATCTCTTATGTATGCCATATTTGAATAGATGAAAATATAAAAACCTTTTTTTCCATAAATATTAATGAGAAATTTTGAATCATTGCATGACGCGATAAAACCAATACAATTACAAATATTACAATTAGTGTTATGATCATTATTGGCTTTGTATAGGGCTTTACACTTGCTTAACCTATAATAATGCCATAATTATCATCAAATCATGGATGAGACAAATATTCCAACATATTTCAGCTTTTTTGTCATCATTTTCTACCCATGTAATATCAATGACACTCTCGTTATTGCAAAGACACTTATTGTAACTGCAATGACAAACTGACAACAAAATTTATTTTTGCTATCCTTAATTTGCAAATTGCTAAAAAAACATTCAGCAATTTCAATTCTAAACTATAACCAAGTAATTTTACAAAAAGATTTTAATGAACATTGAAACAAGAGGGCCATAATGGCCCTGAAGCGCTCATGAGACAATCAGAGGAGAAGATTTTCAAAGTTTTCACTATATGTTTCTATAGAAAACAAGCAGGCCCTGGGGCGGGCAAATTTTGACCCCAGGGGCATAATTTAAACAAGAGGGCCAGAATGGCCCTGAAGCGCTTACCAGACAATCAGAGGAGAAGATTTTCAAAGTTTTCACTATATGTTTCTATAGAAAACTAGCCAGCCCTGGGGCAGGCCAATTTTGACCCCAGGGGCGTAATTTATATAACTTTTGTAGAGGACTAATTTAATGAACATGATGCTATGAGCCAAATATTAAAGCTGAGAACCTTTCAGTTTCAGAGGAGAAGATTTTCAAAGTTTTCTCTATATGTGTCTGCTGAAAACTACCCACCCCTGGGGCGGGGCCAATTTTGACCCCAGGGCCATAATTCATATAACTTTTGTAGAGGACCTATACATGATGCTATGTGCCAAATATGAAAGCTGAGAACTTTCCAGATTCAGAGAAGAAGATTTTCAAAGTTTTCACTATTTGTTTCCATTAAAAAATGCCCACCCCTGGGGCGGGGACAATTTTGACCCCAGGGCAATAATTAATATAACTTTTGTAGAGGACCTGAACATGATGCTCTATGCCAAATATGAAAGCTGAGCGCCTTCCAGTTTCAGAGGAGAAGATTTTCAAAGATTTCACTATTTGTTTCTATTGAAAACTGCCCATCCCTGGGGCGGGGCCAATTTTAACCCCAGGGGCATAATTTATATAACGTTTGCAGAGGACCTGAACATGATGCTCTGTGCCAAATATGAAAGCTGAGAAACTTCTGATTTCAAAGGAGAAGATTTTCAAAGGTTTACTATATGTTTCTATTGAAAACTTCCCACCCCTGGGGCGACTCCAATTTTGACCCCAGGGGCATAATTTATATAACCTTTGTAGAGGACCTGAACATGATGATCTGTGCCAAATATGAAAGCTAAGCGCCTTCCAGTTTCAGAGGAGAAGATTTTCAAAGATTTCACTATTTGTTTCCATTGAAAACTGCCCACCCCTGGGGCGGGGCTAATTTTAACCCCAGGGCCATAATTTATATAACTTTTGTAGAGGACCTGAACATGATGCTATGTGCCAAATATGAAAGCTAGGAACCTACTGGTTTCAGAGGAGAAGATTTTCAAAGTTTTCACTATATATTTCTATTGGAAACTGTCAATTTTGACCCCAGGGCCTTAATTTATATAACTTTTGTAGACGACCTGAATATGCTGCTCTGTGCCAAATATGAAAGATGCGAGCCTTCCAGTTTCAGAGGAGAAGATTTTCAAAGATTTCATTATTTGTTTCTATTGAAAACTGCCCACCCCTGGCGCGGGGCCAATTTTGACCCCAGGGTCATAATTTATATAACTTTTGTAGAGGACCTGAACATGATGCTATGTGCCAAATATGAAAGCTAATAACCTTCTGGTTTCAGAGGAGAAGATTTTCAAAGTTTTACTATATGTTTCTATTGAAAACTTCCCACCCCTGGGTCGGGGCCAATTTTCACCCCAGGGGCATAATTTATATAACTTTTGTAGAGGACCTATAGGTGATGCTATGTACCAAAGATGAAAGCTGAGAACCCTGTAGATTCAGAGGAGAAGATTTTTAAAGGTTCAAATTGTTGATGCCCGACGACACACGACGCACACCGCACGCCGACGGACGACGGACATCTGGCGATCACAAAAGCTCACCCTGAGCACTTTGTGCTCTGGTGAGCTAAAAAAATTGTAGGGGACCTGAACATGATGCTATGAGCCAAATATAAGCTGAGAACCTTCCAGTTTCAGAGGAGAAGATTTTCAAAGTTTTCTCAATATGTTTCTCTTGAAAACTGCCCACCCCTGTGGCGGGGCCAATTTTGACCCCAGGGCCATAATTTATATAACTATTGTAGAGGACCTGAACATGATGCTCTGTGCCAAATATGAAAGCTGAGAGCCTTCTAATTTCAGAGGAGAAGACTTTCAAAGTTTTCCCTATTTGTTTCTATTGAAAATGCCAACCCCTGGGGCGCGCCAATTTTGACCCCAGGGCAAAAATTTATATGAATTATGTAGCCGCCATGGAGCCGGGGCAAGTGATTGACTATGGCTACGAGCCCTCTTACTATGACCTGACACCCGTGACTCCACAGCGAGATCCACAGGGTGATACGAATTGTATTGATACGGATGCTGTTCCGCGAAATCTGGAGTCTGGGTCGCAAGACATAATTGTTGAAGGTGTTTTGAACTATCATGTTACATCTTTAACGAATGAGCAACTTCAGCAATTGCTTGTTTTGTATAGGGGATTTCCGCTTGAAATGTTCTTAGGAAGAATTAAACGTGTCTATGCGGAATGTGAGGCCAAAATGGATAGTGTTCGAACTGATTTGTTTGAATTGGTGAAGAAAAAGGCAGACTGTCCTTATAGAAACTGTGATATGAAAAAGAGGGTCAAAACGCGCAGTGGTGATGCTGTAACTGATAGACTTGCACGTGATATCCATACACTGTTGTCAGTTATTGATGGAGAGGATATTCACTCAAGCGGCATGCGAGAAATCATCAGTAGTGGTACCCGCAGGGCTGGTAGATCGGTGTCTTTGACTAATGCACAGAGTTCGTCAACTCCAATGAGGGCCAAAGGACAGTCGCCTGAATTGAAATTGCTGCAAGAGTCATTGTCTAGCTTAAAAGCTGAAATGTTGTGCATGAAACAACGCTATAATGCGAACGAGATTGCGAGGACTGAACAGATAAGTGTACTGAAAGAGACTACATTAAGCTTGAAGTGTGACCTGACAAATCTCTACGAAAGTGTAGGTAATAGTGTAAAGGAGATAAGTTGCTGCATACAGCGTATAGAATCTGATCGGTTATCAGGCGTTGTAAGTTTAAAGAACGAGGTTAAGACACTAAAGGAAAGCATTCGTTCTGTGGAAGATAACCTTGACACGTCCGTCTCCAATTTCAGCCGTGAATTGGCAAGTGTAAAGAAGATGAAAAGCAATAAAAGCAAAGTGAAAAAGGGCAAAGAAGTGAGTGAAGGAAAGGGAGACAATTTACAGCAGGAGTTATCTGAGGGGACAGATAATAGTTCCTGTCAGAGCCCAATTCAGGCAGACAGCCATGTCGGGGATACACCTACATCCTACAGGGATGCGGTCGTGTCTAGACCCTGTTCAAGTAGCAAAGAGGGACATAATTCGATTGACAGGAACAGTGATCACGTGACATCTCCGTCCTCTGGTGTGCCACTGTTTGATTCTCAGACAATGGCGACATACAGCACAGATGTCAGCTCTTGCAATATTGACAATGCATGTACAGATAAAACGGAATGCTTACGAGCGAGTAGAACTGGGTCCTTGGCTCAAAAGAACGGCTGTATTCCTGTGCGGGTTTCTGAACGGAATCAGCCTGTTGATACAAACTCTAGTGATTTAAGGTATAGCCAGGACAACGAAGAGGACGATTTTTGTTTGTTTATAAGACGGAGGTACAAAACTTATTATGTGGGTGGATTTAAATCCTCTATTACAGAAGACAAAATCGGTACATTTGTTTCCAGGCGAGGACTAAAAATCGGGAAGCTAGTGGTAATTCGCAACCGTAATTTTGACTCTGCCTGTGTGAAAATGAGTGTAATAGACAATGGGGAAGCTCAATGGGTTGAAAATCCATTCTTCTGGCCAGAGGGTATTGTATGTAGGCCATGGGTACCTAACCGCAGGTTCTCTCGTAATGGGCCACGACTCGCTAGATCTACTACTTCGCATAACGTGGGAGAGAGATCAAGAGTTTACAATAGATCGGACATAGACGATTATAACCCGTACTTGACCTTAGACCCAGACTATGAAAGTTGATCTAAATTTATTGTCTTGGAATGCCTCTGGGCTCATGTCTAGCTCGTCTTACCTGTGTGACGTTTTGCACGATCGGCAAATCGATTTCTGCGGGTTATCCGAGCACTGGCTAAGAAAATCAGATTTACATTTTCTTAACTCTCTGGATAACAGTTACAGTAATTACTCGGTAAGCGATCGTGACTTGTGCGTAACGGGTAATTGTCCTATTCGGAAAGGGGGCGTGGCTATTATGTGGAAGCATGAATATTCAAACAGAATAGCAAGATTATCTATTGATGATGACAGAATTATCGGAATTCAATACGAATGCTTTGACAATGTATTTATGTATATGTTTCAAGTATACTTTCCAAGTAGTAATCACTCTATAGCAGAATACAGGGAATATGTAGATAAACTGTCAGACTTAATACATTTATATTCTGCTAAGGGTACTGTTGTTGTGATGGGCGATATCAATTGCCACATTAACTCATCTCGCTTTAAAAAATCTGAAAGTGATAGAGGCAGATATATTGGATCATTTTTGAAGTTACACGACCTTACGTCAGTGAATATCCATGATATGTGTACAGGAGCTAGGTCTTCTTTTGTGTCTTACAATGGTAAACATGAATCGTTAATCGATCATATCATGGTTCCGTCACATTGTCTCGGCCAAATTCTGTGCTGCGAAATTGTACGGGATAACGCACTCAATGTTTCAAATCATAGACCCATTTTCTGTACATTTAGAATGCAGGGTATTCATCAGAGTGCTTCTAGGACACCAGAGTCTAGACCCAAGTGGGATAAAGTGTCTGAAGAGGCTTTAAAAAAATATGAACATTTTTTGCAGGAAAACATTGTATTGTGTTCTTTATTACATGTTGATATTGTATCCTGTAAACAGATTGATAGCATGTACTCTGATATGGTAACATGCTTCTTGGAAGCGTCAGATCGCTTTATACCGAAATCGTCTTTTAAACATTACCTTAAGCCATACTGGTCGAAAGAGCTATCGGACCGCCAGCGTGAGCTTAAGAAATGTAGGAAACAGTGGGTAGAAAGCGGCAAACCGCGGGGTAACTCTTCTCCGTCATTTTGGAATTATAAGCAATGTAAAACTGTTTTTAGGAGAGTGCATAGACGAGCAGTGAATAAATATTTAATCTCTCTTAATGAGGAAATTGATAGGTCTGCAGAGTTAGACAGTAAGGTTTTTTGGGGCCTTATTCACTCTAGGAGGTCTGGTGTTGCTTCCGAACTTGGTAGCGAACTGGTTTTTGATGGAGAGGTTTGCAGGAGTACAGAACAGATTACGAAAAAGTGGGGGGAATATTTCAAGACTCTTTACCATCCATGTGAAAATCCTAGATACGATGAAGACTTTTTTGTTAAAACTAATAGTAAAATGGGAAGCATTTATAGTAACATTAAGAGCAAACAGTCACAGACTGACCCATATGCTTTTATGTGTAGTGATTTGATAGATAGGTTTCTCAAGAAGGCCAAGAAATCAAAAGCCCCAGGCTATGATAAGATCTCTTATGAGCATTTATTATATGGAGGTGACATTGTTAAGAAATTGTTATTGAAACTGTATGCATCTATGCTTAAATTATCCCATACGCCTGAAGATATGAAACGAGGCGTTATTATTACACTGTATAAGGGAGGTAACAAGGTAAAATCCGATCCGAACAGTTATCGGGCTATAACCCTTTCATCTGTTTTCATTAGGATATACGAGTCAGTACTGTTACATAAACTTGACCTTGATCGCTCGCTAACTGTGAACAGATTGCAATGCGGCTTTCAGAAGACACTTGGATGCATGATGACATCATTTGCATTGAAAGAAAGTATTTTGTCCTGTTTGGGAAATGGATCTAAAGTATATGTATGTTTTCTGGATGCTAGGCAAGCTTTTGACAGGGTTTGGCACAATGGCCTTTTTAGCAAGCTATATGACGCTAATATTGATTTAACCGTTTACAAAGCATTTGTTAGTATGTATACCGGGTTGCAAAGCCGGGTTAAAGTTAAAGGTTGTCTGTCTGACTGGTTCCCTGTTTTACAGGGGACCAGACAGGGGGGTGTTAGCAGTCCTAAACTGTACCTCTTGTACATAGATGGGTTGATACAGGAACTTGAGCGATCAGGGCTGGGTTTATGCATGTTTGGGAACTGTTTTGCTAGCCCTACAGTAGCAGATGACATGTGCCTGGTTAGTTTATCAAAAACTGCAATGGATAAAATGATGGATTTGTGTTACCATTATTCTTGTAAATGGCGCTTTGATTATAATGCAAACAAATGCGCCGTCGTTGTTTTTAATGAATCTGATAGGCGGTCAGAGAGATGCAGGCGTCTGTGGCAGTTAGGTTCTGAAATAGTAGGGGAGAAAGATTGTTACACACACCTTGGCATCAGTTTGAATATTCACCTTGATGTGCAGCAAAATGTTGATGATGCTAAAACTAAAATGAGTAGCTCATTTTTCAGTTTTGCAGGTTCAGGTTTGCTGGGCGAAGGGATTCACCCTATAACAATGTATAATATTTATAAATCTGTGGTAATTCCTAAAAGTTTGTATGGATGTGAATTGTGGAATGATATGACAGCTGCCCAGACGTGTGCACTTGAGAAGACCCAGCGTAAATGTATCAGGTTTATCCAGGGTATTCCGCGTAGCACGCGTAGTGAAGTTGTGCTAAGCATGATTGGCTGTAAGCTTATTGAAAGTGAAATAGACTATAGGAAACTATCTTTTTTCGGCCAGCTTTGTCATCTGAGCGTAGACGCCCTAGCAAAACAAGTGTTTATAGAACGATTGATAAGGTACAATGAAAACCCATAAAAGAAAAAGGGTTTTGTTCCTGATGTGTTTAGATTATTAAGCAAATATGGATTGAGCCATTTTTTCTTTGATTATGTGAATTCTGGGGTCTTCCCGTCGAAATCTAGCTGGAAATGCATACTTAGAAAGTCTGTAAAACGGTTTGAAATATCTATGCGCCGGTCTAATGTGTGCCATGAGCGTCTGCTGTGTCCATACCTACATATATTAGATGACGTATTGACGCCAATGCCAATTTGGTTGTTATGCAAACAGACTCCTAGTCTATTGCCAGCATGTAGGAAATCTGCCTATCTTCTAGCCCGTTTGTTCTCTCATGAATTCATACAGTTATGTAATTATTGTGGTAAATTGTTTGAGAACGGGGCCGTTCATGTGATATTCGACTGTCCGGATAATGAGCATGTAAGACAAAGGCTATGGAATGATGTTTACCTAACATTTGGACACAGCATATACAGAGACTTGACAAATATGGAAGCAAAGCTCCAAATTGCTCATTTAAGCTTCGGTCTGTGTCAAATATTAACTGACGACATAGACAGAGAAAGCTGCTTAAGAATGGTTGTTAAAGCGTTTTATCATATGTTGTTTTGAAATAAGTTTTACAACATTCCCTCCTTGTGAAGCTTTTTAGCACCTCTGTGAAAGTCACATTTTGAAACGGTTGTGATAAATAGAGCATATGCTCCATACGAACGAATGCTCTATTTATCACAATGGTTTCAAAACTACACAATTCTGAAATTCCTTTTCTGTAGTTATTACTCCCTTTCGGTAGATTTATTCAAAGGAGTTGGGTCTGAAATAGTCTAGGAAGGAATGGGGTAAAACATTATATGGTATATTATATTTGTGCTCAGAGTAGTGTGGTAAATGAAGTCTCACCTTTGTTGCAATTTCATATAGTATACACATATATGTCTGTAGGTTTAGGCTGGGCGTTTGTCTGCCTTACATGGTTATTAGCTACTGTATGGGTGGTGTGTGTGTTACTGTTCATTGTTTGTAGAGGTTCTTGCCACCGATATGATGTGTGTAGCTTTCCCTAAGGTCCATCCGTCTGTTTGTTCGTCCGTAATAGAGTACCGTGGGAAGGGTGTGTGCTTATGCTACCCCTTTTCCATCGATCTTATTAAACGAGCGAGCCAGAAAGGTATTTCTCGTTTACAGTAACATTACATGGCGTACTGTCATCAATATACCTATACTTTCCCTCTGTATTTCGTTTCGTCCGAGGGGTTGTGTTGTGGTATATTCATAATTATTGCTGATTAATTTCATATACAGCGGATTTAATTGTTATTTAGTAGAGTTTCGTATCACCATTGTGGTGTTTATTATATTCTGCGCTATTCGCCCGTCTGTCCGTAGCTTATTAGGGAAAGGTGCGTGGCGCCCGCGACGCTCCTTTCCATCACTTTTACCAGACGATTGGATTTTGGTCTAGTACAGTGACATTTCATAAATTTACCTTCACCTTCCTTCTGAGTTTCGTTTCGCCAGAGGGAATATGATTAGTTATATTCATGATTAGTTACATGTATATTTATGATTATGGCAGGGCGATGCCTCCATATTAAATCGGTAGTTATTGTGTACTGTTTTCACATGTATGGTATGTATGAACATACCCTCTGCTCCATGGGTATCCGGCTTAGTAATTATGGCTTCATGGATGGTGACTGTGTAAATTTATGACACACATACACACGAAATGATTATCTGGTTTTGGTAGAGGCTATGAGATCGTATCTGTGTTGTGTCATAAGCAAAGGCGTAGAAATGCGTACTTATGGAGCAAAGGGTTAAATCATGTTTCATGTACTATAATTCTAATTGTAATTAGTATTGTCCGTAGTTTGTCCTGTATTACAGGCCGTTTCTAATTAATTGTATTTATATCACTTTTCACATATTTATTATGTTATAGTTTTGTATACTCTATTGATATTTATTTGATGTATAACTCTTCATGTATGGAGGTAAATAAAGAATCAATCAATCAAAAAACCCCTGGGGCGGGGCCAATTTTGACCCCAGGGCCATAATTTATATAACTTTTGTAGAGGACCTGAACATGATGCCCTGTGCCAAATATGAAAGCCGAGAGCCTTCCAGTTTTAGAGAAGAAGATTTTCAAAGATTTCACTATTTGTTGTTATTGAAAACTGCCCATCCCTGGGGTGGGCCAATTTTGACCCGGGGGCCATAATTTATATAACTTTGTAGAGCACCTGAACATGATGTTATGTGCCAAATATGAAATCTGAGAATCTTCCAGTTTCAGACGAGAAGATTTTCAGAGATTTCACTAATTGTTTCTATTGAGAACTGCCCACCCCTGGGGCAGGCCCAATTTTGACCAAAGGGCCATAATTTATATATATTTTGTAGAGGACATGAACATGATGCTATGTGCCAAATATGAAAGCTGAGAACCTTCCGGTTTCAGAGGAGAAGATTTTCAAAGATTTCACTATTTGTTTCTATTGAGAACTGCCCACCCCTGGGGCAGGGTCAATTTTTACCCCGGGGCCAAAATTTATATAACATTTGTAGAGGACCTGAACATTATGCTATGTGCCAAATATGAAAGCTGAGAACCTTCTAGGAGAAGATTTTCAAAATTTTCACTATAATGTTTCTATTGAAAACTGCCCATCCCTGGGACGGGGCCAATTTTGAACCAGGGCCATAATTTATATAACTTTTGTAGAGGACCTGAACATGATGCACTGTGCTAAATATGAAAGCTGAGAGCCTTCCAGTTTCAGAGAAGAAGATTTTAAAAGTTTTCACTATTTGTTTCTATTGAAAACTGCCCATCCCTGGGGCAGGGCCAATTTTGACCCCAGGACCATAATTTATATAACTTTTGTAGATGACCTGAACATGACGTTATGTGCCAAATATGAAAGCTGAGAACCTTCTGGTTTCAGAGGAGAAGATTTTCAAAGTTTTTACTATAAACAAGGCACCCCTGGGGTGGGGCCAATTCTGACCTCAGGGGCATAATTTTTATAACTTTTGTAGAGGACCTAAAGATGATGCTATGTGCCAAAGATGAAAAGCTGAGAACCCTGTAGGTTCAGAGGAGAAGATTTTTAAAGGTTCAAATTGTTGACGACTGACGACGGACGACGTACGCCAACGGACGACGGACATCAGGCGATTACAAAAGCTCACCCTGAGCACTTTGTGCTCTGGTGAGCTAAAAAGATTAAAACGTGACTGCAATGACATTTTTGTTATTACAATGACTTGCATAATCTTAAGCTGCTAAAATCAGCCCTATTCCAGACTTAAATGCCCCACATTATTGTTCTTTGCAATTTCATACTTTCCCTCATGAATATTTAAAATAAACTCTGCCCACTGTGAATATTTTATCAATTTTCATTGCGCTACATAAAACAAAGGAATTAACTACCAGTCAAAGAGATGGGCTGGTCCATAATATTTCAATAAGCAAATTGAGCAAACCCTGATCAGGCAGATTCTAGAGGAACATGTCTGATCTGGATTTTTTCTGTTGAGAGGGGTGTTAAAGTTTTATTATGAGGGGAAGGGTTACAGATCTATAATAAATTTATGAACAACGACAATGCACATTATATTTCACAGTTGCCTTACACTGACTTTTAAATTTAAATTTATTTATTTTAAATAATAGAATAATTTTTGATAGCTGAGAATAAAGCTAAAGGTAGACCCAAAAGCACACAGGTGTTGCAAGATAATGCTTGATCTAGGGCATGATTTGAAAATAATGCTGGCATTTGTGGTTAGATGCAGCAAACCGATGTTCAGCATTTTTGTGTTCAATCCTTCTCATGTTACAGATTATAGAGGATGTTGGTCACTTTTATTATAGTGTCCTAAACAAAGTCATTTTCTAAACAAGAGGGCCAGAATGGCCCTGAAGTGCTCACCAGACAATCAGGAGAAGATTTTCAAAGTTTTCACTATATGTTTCTATAGAAAAATAGCCTGCCCTGGGGCGGGGCTAATTTTGACCCAAGAGGCACAATTTATATAACTTTTGTAGAGGACCTGAACATGATGCTATGTGCCAAATATGAAATCTGAGAACCTTCCAGTTTCAGACAAGAAGATTTTCAAAGTTTTCACTATATGTTTCTATTGAAAACTGGCTACCCCTGGGGTGGGCCGATTTTCACCCCAAGGCTATAATTTATATAACTTTTGCAGAAGGCCTGAACATGATGCTCTGTGCAAAATATGAAAGCTGAGAACCTTCCAGTTTCAGAGAAGAAGATAATTCAAAGATTTCACTATTTGTTTCTATTGAAAACTGCCCACCCTGGGACAGGGCCAATTTTGACCCTGGGGCCATAATTTATATAGATTTTGTAGAGGACATGTACATGATGCTATGTGCCAAATATGAAAGCTGAAAACATTCAAGTTTCAGAGGAGAAGGTTTTCAAAGTTTTCACTACATGTATTTGTTTCTATTGAAAACTGCCCACCCCTGGGGCCGGGTCAATTTTGATCCCAGCGCCACAGTTTATATAACTTTTGTAGAGGACCTGAACATGATGCTCTGTGCCAAATATGAAAGCTGAGAGCCATCCAGTTTCAGAGAAGAAGATTTTCAAAGATTTCACTATTTGATTCTATTTAAAACTGCCCACCCCTTGGGCGGGGCCAATTTTGACCCCAGGGGCAATAATTTATATAACTTTTGTAGAGGACCTGAACATGATGTTATGTGTCAAATATGAAAGCCGAAGCCTTCCAGTTTCAGAGAAGAAGATTTTCAAAGATTTCACTCTTTGTTTCTATTGAAAACTGCCCACCCCTGGGGCGGGGCTAATTTTGACCCCAGGGGCATAATTTTTATAACTTTTATAGAGGACCTGAACATGATGCTCTGTGCCAAATATGAAAGCTGAGAGACTTCCAGTTTCAGAGAAGAAGATTTTCAAAGCATGAGATTTTTAAAGTAAAATCTGTTTTAGTTAGAAATACTTACCTGCTGTGAAATATGCTTAGGTTATTTGATTTAACCTTATGACAGGAATAAAAAAAGTACCGCATATACCGTTTGGCCCGCCCGTTAGCCATACCTCAATATAAATGTTCCCAGCATTCCACAATTAAGATCATTGGTTATTTGCTCCCAAAAACAACAAGAGGACCAGAATGGCCCTGACATCGCTCACCAGACAATCAGGAAAGAAGATTTTCAAAGATTTCACTATATGTTTTTATAGAAAACTAGCCGACCCTGGGGTGGGGCAAATTTCAATTCAGAAAGAATAAATTAATCTATACTTATGTTCAAAATTTCAGATATTTTCATTACATCTTCATGAGTTCATATTATTATTCATATCTTAAGATTGATGTACTTTTAACCCTTCCCCTGTTCTATGTTTATTCAAAATTTCAATACCTAGTGAATATTCATGGACAAAATAGTTGAAATATGGAAAGTGGGACAGTATAGCCATTTTAGAAAGTAAAGAAACATATTTCAAATTCCATTGACAAACAGATCAGACCCTGATCAGACAGCTGCTATAGGAGCCGTCTAATTTGGGTCTGTTCTGTTTGCAAATGCATGAAAAGTCATTTATATAAGGGAAAGGCTTAAGTAAACATATTATAAGTGCATGTATATTGTACACAAAATAAAAATAATTTAATGCAATTTGCACTATATTATATCATAAGCAAATACAGCAGATTGATCAGATGGCTACTACATGAGCCATCTGATCTGGGTCTACTTTGTTTGCAAAGGTGTATAAATGCATATTTATGGAGTAAAGGGTTAATTGTTCTATTTACAGGTCAGATCTAATTTGCAACTGCCATTATCCAGAAGGAAGGCAATCCAGTTGTAATCAAAAACTGTGAAAGGGAAATAACATACATTTTATGTATGCTTAAAATAGCCAGCTAAAAATAGACACTGCTCTCCAAGATGCAATAGCTGAGTTGAACTTAGTTATAAAATCTATATTGATGGCTGGCAGCTAAATGCAGGGCATAGATATGGAAAAAAAACACTTTAAAAGCTTTCTGCATTTTGAGAATTATCCACATAGTTTTCTCAATCTAAAATGAGTGTGTGTAATTTGTCTAAACACAATTCCTACTCTACTGATCAGGCTAAGGGTGATTACCAATACATTCCCACTGACCAGCTAGTCCTATTAGAGCACTGGCTTATCTGAGGAAAACTTTAACCTGTAGAACCTTTAGACTGTAATTTCTGATGTGAAAATATATATACACAGGACAGGGCCAATTTTAACCTCATAACTATGATATTAATAAAACTCATAAAGGTATGCTAAGTTAATCTATACAACAAATATCTAAGCTCTGGGACATGTAGTTTTGACTAGAAGAGTTTCAAAGTTTTTCCTATGCATATAGTGATCCCATGGGTTGTTTATGCAGTCAGCTAGAAAAAAACTGTCAATCCCTGGGGTGGGGCCAATTTTGACCCTAGGGGTATAATTTATATAACTTTTGTAGAAGACCTGAAGTTGAAGCTATGTGCCAAATATGAAAGCTGAGAACCTTCTAGTTTGAGAGGAGAAGAATTTCAAAGTTTTCACTATATGTTTCTATTGGAATCTGAAAACCCCTGGGGCAGGGCCAATTTTGACCCCAGGGGCATAATTTATATAACTTTTGTAGAGGACCTACAGATGATGCTATGTACCAAAGATGAAAGATGAGAACCCTGTAGATTCAGAGGAGAAGATTTTTAAAGGTTGAAATTGTTGACGCCCGACGACGGACGACGCACGCCGACGGACGACAGACATCAGGCGATCACAAAAGCTCACCCTGAGCACAAAAGTGCTCTGGTGAGCTAACAATTAATTGCGGGGTGGGAGGAGGCCAATCCCTTTCACAGCAGGTAAGTATTTCTAACTAAAACAGATTGTACTTTAACAAGATGTGTTTGTGAAACACTATGCCCCCTCGATATGATATTTGACCCTAAAGGATGACCTTGATCTTGACATGTCACCCCTCAAACTGTGCAGCTTCATGGGGTGCACATGCATACCACATATCAAGTCTGTATCTCTACTGGTTCAAAAGTAATGGCCAATGTTAAAGTTTGTGACCTTTGACCATGAAGGATGACCTTGACCTTGACATGTTACCCCTCAAACTGTGCAGCAAAATGAGAAACACACGTATACCAACTATCAAGTCTGTATCTCTACTGGTTCAAAAGTTATGGCCAATGTTAAAGTCGGTGACCTTTGACCCTGAAAGATGACATTGACCTTGAAATGTCACCCCCTAAAATGTGCAGCTTCATGAGATACAAATGCATACCAAATATTAAGACTTTATCTCTATTGGTTCAAAAGTTATGGTCAATTTGAAGTTGGTGACCTTTGACCCTGAAGAGTGACCTTGACATTTCACCCCTCACACTGTGCAGCTTCATGAGATACACAAGCATGCCACATATCAAGTCTCTATCTGTACTGGTTCAAAAGTTATGACCGATGTTAAAGTCGGTGATTTGACCCATGTGTTTGACCTCTGACCTTTAAAGATGACCTTGACCTTGACATGTTACCCCTCAAAATGTGCGGCTTTATGAGATTCATATGCATGCCAAATATCAAGTCACTAGCTGTACTGGCTCAAAAGTTATGACCAATGTTAAAGTTACAGACAAAGAAACAGACAATTTGACCTTTGACCCTGAAGTATGACCTTGACCTTGACATTTCACTCCTCAAAATGTGCAGCTTCATGAGATACACAAGCATGCCAAATATCAAGTCTCTATCTCCACTGGTCAAAAAATTATGGCCAATGTTAAAGTCGGTGATTTGACCCATATATTTGACCTCTGACCTTGAAGGATGACCTTGACCATAACATGTCACCCCTCAAAATGTGCGGCTTCATGAGATACATATGCATACCAAATATCAAGTCTCTATCTGTACTGGCTCAAAAGTTATGACCAATGTTAAAGTTGCTGACAAACAAACAGACAAACAGACAAACAGACAGACAGACAGACAGGGCAAAAACAATATGCCCCCCAGATATTATCTGGGGGGCATAAAAATCTCATTTTAGTAGCAAAATACATTACCTGCTGTGAAATATGCTGACTTTGTCGCAAAGGTGGGAAGGTATACTCACCAGAACAACACCAAGACTCGGCTGTAGAAATTTCTCCAAATCGTTGTTTCAGGAGGAAATTTTTCTTGGATATACTGCTTTCATAAACTAATAACCGCAATTGGTCGCACCGTAGGCCAAGAACACGGAATGAAAGCCAAGGAGTTAAACAACTCGCTGAGAGGCCACAAGAGGACCTAGAGAGAGTAGATTGCTCTGAAGAGTCGCAAAAGAGCGCAGATAAAAGGAAGAAAAAGTCGAGCTATTCTTCCAAGAAGCAGCCCTGAGAATCTCATCCAAGGGCGCATGATTAATGAAAGCCCAGGTAGTAGACAGGGCACTGAGGTCATGTGGCCTGATCTTTAATAAAAAGCCAAGATCTAGATCAGATAGGTCAGAGTAAGCCAATTTGATGGCAGAAGCAATCCAGCGAGAAATAGACGCTGCTGAGATTTCTCTATGACCTTTAAAAGGGATAAAAAGCCTTTTCCTATTTCCCCTCAGGAATTGAACCCTCTTAAGATAGAACTTAAGGGCTCTGACAGGACAGAGGGTTCGATCAGGGTCCGAATGATCCAAATCTTTCGAGAGACTGGGTACAGCAAACGGATCTGAAGCTACTGACGGAAGCTGGGTTTTAGCTAAAAAACCAGGCTGACACATTAAGGAAACTGACCCGTCAGAATTCCAGCGAAGAAAACCTTCTTCTACAGATAAGGCATGAATTTCGCTTCTGCGTTTAGCCGCAGCAAAAGTGAGGAGAAACACAGTCTTCCACGTGACATGAGTCAAGGTCGCTTTATCTAATGGCTCATAGGGCGCTTTAGTAAGTGACCAGAGAACACAAGACAGATCCCACTGAGGCAAAAGAGAGCGAGAAACTGGTCTTTGAAGCTCCAAGGCTCGAACCAATTCAGAAAGGATCGGGTGAGAACCGATGTCCTTAATATCTCTGAAACAAAGGGTATGAGATAACATAGCTCTATACCCTTTAATAGTGCTGACAGCTAGATTCTTCTCTAGAAAGAGGAAAACTAGAAAGTCCGCAATGTCTTGGATAGTGGGACGGATTGGACCAATCTGTTTTGAACGGCACCAATCCGAAAAGATTCTCCACTTGGCATTGTAAACAATGGAAGTGGAGGATCGTCTGGCCTTGGCGACGAGGTTGGCAACCGCCTGAGAATACTTTCTCTTTTGGAGTCCCGTCCTGATAATGGCCAGACGTGAAGGTGGAAGATAGCGGGGTCCCTGTGGAGAGAGTAGATCCCAATTGGGCAGGATCGACTGTGGCGACTCGAATAGGAGACTGAGAAGATCGTCGAACCAGGCTCACTGAGACCACAGGGGGGCGATCAGGAGGATCCTGCAATCCGACAGAGTGATCTTCCGGAGAACCGTGGGGGATCAGAATGAACGGGGAAAAGCATACCCGAACAGTCGGTCCCACGGAAAAGACAGAGCATCGACCGCCCAAGCTGCTGGATCCATGATTGGAGACACAGCGGGAGTCAATGATTAAACCTGGTGGCAAAGAGATCCACTGACGGAAACCCGAACATGTGAAAGATCTGAGCCACTACGGTTTTGTGGAGGGTCCCCTCGGCAGGTAGTACTTGACGTCTGGGAGAGAGGCCGTCCGCCAAGACATTCAGTCTGCCCGGCAGATGCTTGGAAAGCAGAGTGATCTGTCTACTGTAACAAAACAAGAGTAGATCCCTCGTGCCCTTGAAGAGGGAGAGGGAGTGTGTCCCCCTTGTCTCTTGATGTAAGACACAACTGTTGTGTTGTCTGTCTGTACTAACACACACAGGTTGCGGACCTCAATCTCGAAGAATTCCAAGGCTTTCAGAACAGCCATGAGTTCCAGATTGTTGATATGGAGCTGGGACTCGGCATTCGACCAAAGGCCTGAAGTCATGTGTCCGAGAAGCTCCAAATGGGCTCCCCAACCCCGATTGCTGGCATCGGAGATCAGAAAAAGATCTGGATCCGGAGGAGCAATCGGCACTCCTTGAAGGAGGTGATCCTTCACCTTCCACCACTGAAGAGCAGTGTGGAAATAAGGTAGGAGTGGAAGAGAAACGGACAGAGCGTCTAGACGAGGACGCCATTGTGTCAGCAGGTAAAACTGGAGCGGGCGTAAATGAAGCCTGCCTAGAGACACAAAATCTGCTGCGGAATTGAGAACTCCCAGTAGAGACAGATGAGAGCGAGCAGAGCAGTGATCCTTCTGACTTAACAGGGAAAGCAGGTGTAGGGTATTCTCTACACGTTGAAGAGAAATCCTGACTAAGCTGGAGTTCGTCAGAAAATTTAATCCCACGAAGACAGTCTTGAGACGGTATCAGATCTGATTTTTTCGCATTCATTACGAGACCCAACTGAATTGGAGATTGCGAAGGATGGTCTGACGATTGAGAAGGAGTAACAGCCAATCGTCGAAGTATTGAATAAGAACAACTCCCCTCTGGTGGAGAAAGGCCGCTACGGTCCCCATGAGTTTTATGAAGACTCTGGGTGCCGTAGAAAGGCTGAAAGGCAGGGCCCGGAATTGATAGACAGCGCCCCTGTGGCAAAAGCGAAGGAGATGTCTGTCTGAAGGATGGATAGGTACATGAAAGTAAGCATCCGACAGATCAGAGAGACGGCCCATTGGTTTGGTCTGACTGCCAACCGAATGGTAGCCACAGTCTCCATCTTGAAAGAGTCGATCTTTAAAAACCGATTTAGGGTTGAAAGATCGATGATGGGCCGAAACATGCCGTTTTTCTTTGGAACGAGAAACAGGCGGCTGTAAAATCCTGGTGTGTCCTCGTTCCGAACCCTTTCTACCGCCCCTTTTTGCAGAAGCGACAATACTGTTCTGCATATGAGGGTAATCCGACGAGAGATGTAAGGGGACCCTGGAAAGAGGGGGCTGCCGATCCAGCGGGATGCGATAGCCCGATTCCACTATTGACAGAGTCCAAGGGTCCTGAGTAATGTTGCGCCAGGCCGTGGCGAAGTGCAGGAGCCTGGCGCCCACAGGCAATTGGGGTCGGATCAGAGGGGGGGGGGGTGTAGAAAGGGCGAGTCCCAAGGGCCGGCGCCTTGAAGGACCAGACCCTCTCGAGTAGGGATGGGAGGGCCGGTTCTGTCCCTGTGCTGAGCCTCTACTCTGGGGAGGGACAGGAGCAGACCCTAGGCAGGCCCTAACCGGGCCCGGCTGGCGGGGAGGAGCTGACTGATCAGACTGTTTCCTGCCAGACTGTTTGGAGGAGGGTTTCGGTTTAGGAACCCTAGGAATCCTCCAATTGGGAGGACCACTCGAAGTAGGAGCTTGAAGAGTGTTCTCATCCGCCTTCTCCTCTCTGATGAGACTACCAAAAAGGGGCTCAGAGGTGAAAGGAAGAGACCTGAGTTCGTCTTTAGAAGTGTCCTGAAGTTTGGACGCAGACTGAAGGAAGGCATCTCGTCTGTAACGGAGCATTTCGGCTGCGGAGGCGAGACCTAGCCGAAGAGAAAGCTTGCAGAAGAGAGACCCAACTGAAAGGCCAGATGCCGGGTTCTCTCTTGTGAAGGGGAGTCAGAAAGGAGTTCCTCAGAGAGGGCAACTGACAAAAGATCCACATTGGATGCTACCCCCATCTGATGTCTCTGACGAAATTCTCAACGCTCAAGCATACTCATAGAGAGCAAGGGTTGGGAGGCAGGTCTAATACCAACCCCCGGACTATCAGAATCCAGAAGAGGAATTCGGTCAAAGAGACCTGGGTGGTTATCTACTGAAGCCGGAAGCCTCAGGGAAGAAGGAGGTACTAAGGAGCGCATAACCTTAGTAGATACTGACCAACCTGCCATCGGTCTAGAACGGAAGTCCGTGTCAATGTCAGGAAGGCAGGTGGCTAGACCCCGGCAAGGAGGGAGGGCAGGTCGAAATTTATTCGGACCAACCGTTTCACCTCTCTGTGTTTGGAGGAAAAGGATCGAAGAAACTACTCCACTGTGACACATAGGCTGGGGTCTAGGGCAGACAGATAGCGGGAAGTATGGCAAAGCAGTCCTAACAGGCCTTGTCAAAAGAATTAGAGTGACTATCAGGCTCTTCAAGAGTAGATGAGAGGGAGTTTTCTAATTCAGAATTACCCTGGGTACCCAATTCTTGAAAGAAAGGGTCCTCTGGGTTAGCAAGGATGGATAAAACATCATCCTGATCCTGGTCTGGCCTGGTGGCCGTAGCCGTAGGCGGGACTCTAGGGACCGGAGGACCCAACACAGTAGCTTGCAAGGCAACTGGAACATGAGGGTCCAAAGAATAATTCCCCGTAGAATAGACCCTAGGGTCATAGAAGGGGCCCGGCTCAAGAGGGGATCAGAAGTCTGGTTAAAAGACGTCCCCTGCTCATCAGAGATCTGAGTCTGGAGAGGTTCATCCTGTCTGACATGAGATCCCAGATGTGAATGGCGGGAGCGAGCCGGTGGAGAGTCATAGGAAGAAAACCTATGTCTCTTATGGCGCTGATATCTAGGCTTAGAACTAGACCGGCACCTGTGCCGAGAGCGTCGCGAACGGCGGCTGTCGTCCGAAGAAAAAGAGGAACTGCGTCGACGTTTGTGACGATAGGTAGTCAAAGGACGAAGAAGAAGAAGAATACCGACGCCGTTTACGTGCCCTAGAGGGTCTAATAGCCGAAGGTGATTCTGCTTGGCAACTCAGCTCAGCAGAGCTAAGAGTGTAGTCAGGAACAAAATTCGAAGAAGTTTGTTCAATGGAAAGGATCGGGTGTGTTGTAGTATTAGTGACAGACACACTCGAAGTTGAATAAGGTGCATTCACAGAGGAAACATTCGAGGAACAACTTACCTTAACACCGGTTGCCTTTGTCTGACCAGTGTAAAACACCGGGGAAGAATTTACTATAGCACCCGTTGTAGCATGCCTGGCTGACCTAGTTACACTGGTTGACCTAATGCTGGTTGACCTAGATAGGCCAGGCGTTGAAATGCTACTATGCACTGGGAGCGAGAGTCATTTTTTCAGGAACAGGTGTGGTTGACCTAGATAGGTGGTTGACCTGTTTAGCTAGCACCGAATACCCAGAGGTATTTGCCGGAGAAGATATACACCCGGATCCAGTCAGAGTGGTGGCAAGCACCGGATGACCTGGAAGAGGTCGACCAGGTAAACCTGGCGAAACCCCGCCGGGAGAAGCCAAGTGAAAAGCATCGGATGGTGATGTCACTGGTAGAGGGATATTCCCTGGACGGAATAGGGACCCTCGTCCCGGGACCGATGTCGGGACTTTCAAAGCAGCCAGTTGATTGATGGGCTGTGTAGTAGACACAAAAGAACCGCTGGAAGAAAAATTCTTTTTGGTTTTCTTAGGTTTATCACTGGCGGGGGTAGACGAACGCCGAGCTTGAGAGCCTCGGCGAGAGGCTAACCCCCAGGTCTCAGAAGACCAGGCAGTGGAGAACTGACAAGGGTCCTCTGCAGAGCACCCGCAGCAGGAGAAACACACAGAGGAGTGAGTATCCCAGTCTGCGGTAAAGTGTCCGCAGGAAGCTTTGTGCCGAGAAGCCATTGTTGAGGGCACAAGGGAGACCGATAACACATGAACAAAGTGAATAAACACAAAGGTATATGCAGTGTAATCTGTATATAAAGTATATGGTAGGATACAGGATCCGGTAAGGAAGCTGTAGGGAGGGACTGTATTCAGTCGAATAGACCCAGACAGCTAGGAAGGTGTAAAACTCGGGAGGCTAATAAACGCTGACGTTAATGGCCGACCTGAATAACCAATGATCTTAATTGTGGAATGCTGGGAGCATTTATAATGAGGTATGGCTAACGGGCGGGCCAAACGGTATATGCGGTACTTTTTTTATTCCGGTCATAAGGTTAAATCAAATAACCTAAGCATATTTCACAGCAGGTAATGTATTTTGCTACTAAAACTGCCCAACGCTGGGGCGGGGCCAATTTGACCCCAAGGCCATAATTTATGTAACTTTTGTAGAGGACCTGAACATGATGCTATGTGCCAAATATGAAAGCTGAGAACCTTCTTTTTACTATATATTTCAAATGAAAACAAGGCACCCCTGGGGCGAGGCCAATTTTGACTCCAGCGCCATAATTTATATAAGTTTTATAGAGGACCTGAACATGATACTATGTGCCAAATATGAAAGCTGAGGGTCATCCAGTTTCAGAGAAGAAGATTTTCAAAGATTTCACTATTTGTTTCTATTTAAAACTGCCCACCCCTGGGGCGGGGCCAATTTTGACCCCAGGGGCAATAATTTATATAACTTTTGTAGAGGACCTGAACATGATGCTCTGTGCCAAATATGACAGCTGAGAGACAACCAGTTTCAGAGAAGAAGATTTTCAAAGATTTCACTATTTGTTTCTATTGAAAACTGCCCAACCCTGGGGTGGGGCCAATTTTGACCCCAGGGGCAATAATTTATATAACTTTTGTAGAGGACCTGAACATGATGTTATGTGTCAAATATGAAAGCCGAGAGCTTTCCAGTTTCAGAGAAGAAGATTTTCAAAGATTTCACTATTTGTTTCTATTGAAAACTGCCCAACCCTGGGGCGGGGCCAATTTTGACCCCAGGTGCAATAATTTATATAACTTTTGTAGAGGACCTGAACATGATATTATGTGTCAAATATGAAAGCCGAGAGCTTTCCAGTTTCAGAGAAGAAGATTTTCAAAGATTTCATTATTTGTTTCTATTGAAAACTGCCCACCCCTGGGGCGGGGCTAATTTAGACCCCAGGGGCATAATTTATAAAAAATTTGTAGAGGACCTGAACATGATGCTCTGTGCCAAATATGAAAGCTAGGAACCTACTGGTTTCAGAGGAGAAGATTTTCAAAGTTTTCACTATTTGTTTCTATTGAAAACTGCCCAACCCTGGGGCGGGGCCAATTTTGACCCTAGGGGCATAATTTATATAACATTTGTAGAGGACCTGGGCCCAGTTTCACGAACATTCTCAACTTCCTACTCAACTCAACTTTGATAACAAGCTCAAACTCAAATAAGCGACTCAGCTGAGTCTGTTATTTGAGACTGTTTCTCTAAGCGACTTAAGTCCGCACTCAGTTGAGCCGACTCAACTAGTTATTTTTTCAATGCGGCGAGCGGCCCACTTCCGGAAACTCTCCTTGTGAAGGTAAGTTTACACTAAAATACGCCAAATATTGACATGTAATATTAGTCGGCTGCCAAAAATGGACAAAAAAAGGTCCACCAATTGGACTGAATCAGAAAAACTTGAAGGGGTAGCACTAGTGATACAAAACAGCACGAAGCTGTTCTGCAAATTTAGAGGGGCGTCGTCCGGGGCCAGGGAAAAAGAAAACCTTTGGCAAACAATTGCTGACCAGCTGAATGCGTGAGTTTTTGAGAATGTATTTGATAGCCAAGACTATCATAATCACCATCATCATCACATTGCAATCATCATGTTTTAATGGCCATGGTATTATTATTGTTATCAACATATGTTGACAAGGCCTATCCACACATACCAAAATGATAACAGGTGAGCATTCGCACCCGTTTGCGGTGCTCTTGTTAAATGATATAATAGAATGTTAGCAAATGATTGCACTTAAATTTCTAGCAATATATATATGCAATTTGGCATTAATTGTCAACATTAGACAGTTAACTAGTTTTCCTCATCTGAAAATGTACAGTGGTCATCCATATTAATTGCTTTGTTTTAATTTATACTACATGCACCACAATAATTTGTTCTACTGCCTTATGCATGTTCTTAATTTATGGAGTAATGACAATATGTGGATCCATTATTTAATTACTCACTGGAATAATTATAACTGCAATGAACTAGTAACAATTCCAACCGTCCATAACTTGTTAATCTTTTCCTCCATGAATATATTCATGTAAGAAATACTGATATAATGTTTGAATATTAACTAACTAATTTTCTTAAAAGTATATGAACACATACTTTGGCCATGACAGTCACAGAAACTGGAATTATAGATCTGTAGAATTTCATAAGCAAACATAGTAGACCCTGATCAGATGACTCCTACAGGAGCCGTCTGATCTGGGTCTACTCTGTTTGCAATGACATAGGCATATGTATGTAGTAATAGTTTAATATAAAAATGCTCCTTAATGAGTAGTATAGTCTCATTTAATTTAGCAAACCACTTAGTATAATTAAAGATATTGGTGATTTCAGCAAAAGAAAAACATGACAAAATGAAGAAGACTGGTGGTGGTCCATCAGTAACCCTCACACCAGTTGAGGAGTTACTCCTGGATCACCTCCAGTCAGTTCATTCTGAACAACTGGATGGGATACCAGGTGGCACAGACTCACTGCAGTCAAAATGACAAGGGTAAGAAATAATGACGTTAAGACAATGTATGATTATAATGGCATACAAATTAGATCTTAATAATTCCATAGGCAAACCTAGAAAACCTTGAACAGATTGCTCTTACATGAGCCATTTGGTCAGCTGTTCTATGTTTGCAACTGCAGGGAAGGAATGCCTTTGATGTAATCTATAATCCTTTGCATCTTTAACATTGAGACAATAAATAATGACATCATGAAAATTAATTTACTTAATTTTTATAACATCACTTTGACAACAAGATTTTGTTTGACATGAATTTTAGTATCAGATATAATCAGCAAAGTGAGACAACCCTGACCAGATGGCTGGAACTATCTGATCTTGGTCATCTGATTTTTCAGAGGTATAAAAATGTGTATAAATTTAGCAATGGGTTAATTAAATTGTGTATCATTTTAAACAGATGTATATTGATCTAATCCATATAAATCCTTTACTTATGCCACAAAATCAATCACCACTTTTCATTTTTAACCCCTCTTTCAGAACCATGTGTGCCAATTACCACTGCACAGTCAGTTATGTCAGCAGCAGCAACTTCAATGAGTAACAATGTAGAGGAGCAAAGGTAAATCAGTAGCAAAAATCATGTACAGTACAACCTGTGGTAAGCAGCTATCAATAAGCAATCACATGCTGTTTGTGTCACCTGACATTTCCTGTTACACTGTATATAACACACACATTTTACAGATTTATGCAACTCCTTCTGACAGCAAAATTTGAAACAGATCAGATCCCTTTAGACAAACCTACAGGAGTTCAGAACTGAGGATACTCTGTTTGCAAAAGCCAATAAAAGTAATCTGTTTCATGTAAATTCTTAAATATAGTTATGACCTACTGGATCATTTTATATTTTAATTAGTGGTCGTTATAGGGAGGTCTTACTGTATGATATTATGTTTTACTTACAAAATAGATCATGTAATTGTATGTATCAATCTAAACATAATATCATACAGTAAAACCTCCCTATAACGACCACTGAATTACATCAAGTATTTTGTGTTAAAGGCAGGTGGTTGCTTTAAGCAAGGTGAAAGTAAAACAGAACGCTCCTATAGGAGCATTCTGTTTTACTGTCACCTTGCTTTTAGCAGCCACATGCCCTAAATATCAACTAATTAACAGATTTAAGTGGCTGTTATAGAGAGGTTTTACTGTATATGTTTTCTTCAAATACAAATACTGCCTAACCCTTCACTCCATGAAATAAAGAGATTGTGAACATTAGTAATAAACTAACAATCATTGTTATAAAACTATTATGGACACAAGAAAGTCTGGCAGAAATTGTATAATCATTTCTACATTACATGTACATCATAAGCAAACAGAGCAGACTCTGATCAGGGGTTAACCCTTTCCCTCATATAAACGTGTTTTCACGCATTTGCAAACAGAGTAGACCCAGATCAGACGGCTCCTAGAGGAGCTGTTTGATCAGGGTCTACTCTGTTTGCTAATAGAATTTCAAAGATCTGTGTCTTTACTTTATAAAATGGCTACAATGCTCCACGTTCCATATTTCCTTATAACCTTTTTGTCCATGAATATTCAGTAGGTATTGAAATCTGGAATAAACGTAGAACAGGGAAAGGGTTAATATACCGGTATGAGCCGTCTAATCTGTGTATAATCTGTTTGCAAAGGCGAAAAGGGCATATTCATGTAGCAAAGTGCAACTTTTCTATGTGAATAACATGGTTGATTCTTTTTTTTTCAGACCAATCATAACTGAAACTGTATCTAAAGGCAGTATAAATAATAATACATGTACAATGGCATGTACATTGCCGAAATGGAGAAGAAGACAAAAGCAAAACTCCAGCTCTGAAATTCTGTACGAACTTGAAGAAAAAAGGTTGAAACTGGAGGTTCATCTGGTTGAAGAAAGGATAAGACAGGAGGAGGAGTTGTTTCAAATGAAAAAGAAATTAATTCAAATTCAAATGCAGAATGCATTAGACTGCAACTTTATCACTGAATCTTAACCATTTCCCTCTTATAAAAATGTGTTCATGCATTTTCAAACAGAGAAGACCAAGATTAAATGGCTCCTATATGAGCCTTCTGATCAGGGTCTACTCTGTTTGCTAATGGAATTTCAAAGTCTGTTTCTGTACTTTCTAAAATGACTGCAATGTTCCATCTTCCATATTTCATTATAACCATTTTGTCATATAATATTCAGTAGGTATGGAAATTTGGATTAAACTTATATAGCAGGGAAATGGATCCTCCTGTCTTATCCTTTCTTCAACCGGATGAATATATATAGCAGAGACATGGATATATATTTCTATATATAATCTTCAAATAACATGTAGTTCTAATAATGCTGTTTTAACCATTTACTCTGTGAATATTCATGTACGAAATAATGACTACATGATAAATACTTTGTATATATTTGTTATAATGACAAATGAGCACAATAAGTTTTGACCAAGGTATTCAAATGTAAATCCATATCTGTATTACATGTATATCATAACAATACAGAGTAGACTTTTATCAGATTATTCTTATAAGAGCTTTCTGATCTATGTCTATCCTGATTGTATAGGAATGTTTATGAAATAAAGGGTTAAAGTCAGAGCAATGATTTAGGCTGAACTATTGTTATTGCTCACCATCTGTTATATTAACATTTTGAAAATCATTATTTGCAGCAAAAGATCAATTTTATGCTATAACAAAACAGAGCAGACCCTGATCAAATAGCTTCTTAAAGACCTTTATGATCTGTGTCTACTTTGTTGCTCAGACCTAATAGTGTTTAAACATCTGTAATTTAATAGCCTTTAATAATGCAAAGTTCTCTCAAATAGTTAGGATTTAGGAGAGATGCCAACTAAACAGACTTCCCATAAATATCCCAACTATTTTGGCAATGTATTGATTATAATAACAATAAATTCATAACAAAATACCTAACAACACAGGAAAATTACAGTTTAAAAATATGTTGCAGCTATCAAGTCTCTCTCTCTTGCCCCTGCTGCTGTAGGATCTATCATCACCTCTGGAGGTTCCAGCTCTATGTTTGAGTATCTGGTGAGAGCATCACCATGAACCAGCCCATAATTGTGTAACACAGCACATGCAGTTATAATTTTGCAGGCTGATTCAGGTGAAGCTCTCAACCCATAGCTTAAACAGGCAAATCGCCTTTTCAGTACACCAAAAGTTTGTTCTATTATTACTCTTGTTTTGCACAGTGCGTCATTGTATCTGAAAGCAAATATAGAATATAAATTTGAACTAATCACTCTTATCAGTGAACAAACACTAGGTGTTATGAGAAATTTTGTGGGGATGTACTGTATAAAAGTTGTGTACAACATTTATATATGCATGTACAGTCCATGGCTGATTATTCACTTAATGAATGCAGTTGAACCTCGATATCTCGAACTTCGATTGCCCCACCCTAGGGCTTATCAGGTTTGATAGGAATTTTTTTAAAAATCTTATTCTCTGGAAATGTAAGGCCTAGACCTTTGATATTTGGTATGTAGCATTATGTAATGTTTCTCTACAAAGATGTATGATATAGATATGGTGATGTACTGAGGACGGACGGGCGGGCTGGTGGGTGGGCGGCTGCCAGTTTTGTCCGGACGATAACTCCTGTATGACTCATGCCATTATATTGAAACTTCATACATAGAAAGATCATGATAAGAGGAAGTGTCATGCACAAGGTCCATAACTCCGGCTTCACTAATATTTGAATTATGCCCCTTTGAACTTAAAAATGTGTCAGTCCATATGTGCATATGACCATGACCTTCCGGCTTGACCTTTGATTTCATTTACAAAAAAGCTTGTCATCCCTACACCGAATCAGCTTTTTGTAGGTCATGACCACATGACCTTGACCTTTGACCTCAAATATGAAGAAAAGATTGTCATTCGGGGTAACTTGAGTTCAAATTGTGGTCTTACTATGCAATCTTTACTTTCATTTTGCAGTTGCATATTGCAGGCCTGCTTACAAAGTGCATATTGTCAGTGCTTTGCTTTGGGGGCATTTGTCATATACTTTGACACATTTCTTGTTATGGCAGTTATGCCCCTTTGAACTTAGAAATCACCAGTTATGCCCCTTTGAACTTAGAAATCACCAGTTAATAGTGAAGGAAAACCTGGTTTGATGTCGTGTCGACATTTCTTGTTCAACATTTCACCTGATGAGGATATCACTGAATTACAAACAAATGAAAACTATGTATTTTAATTTACCTTTGTTGAGCTGGGTTTGCCGGGTTAAGGTATGGCGTCATGAGATAAGGTCGGCATGGATAACCGGAGTCGCCCAATAAAATCCCATCAGTATGTCCTGATTTTAAATAGAAGTATCATATTTCAATAATTTATCTTAATACATTTACCTGAAAATTCAATATATATTTTTTTAACCTTTTCCTCCGTGAATATTCATGTAAGAAATGGTGAAGTCATGGACATTAATTAAATTAGTTTGTCACATACTATCCGATGTGAAATAAAATTTGTCTTTGTCTATGTCTATGACATACATGCATGTATTTACGCATGAATTGGTTTGCCAAAATCAGAAACCTCATAATCAGATCTGTATAATTCCATGAACAAACAGAACAGACCCTTATCAGAAAGAGGCTCCTATCCATCTGATCTGGGTATACCCTGTATGCAATGGCGTAGAAATGTGTATTTAGGTAGTAACGGGTTAACGACATCCAAGGGATTTAGACAAATCACTGTTATGGCACATGAACTATAGAAAGAAGTATGAAATCGGTCCTTATAGATAACAAATTGTTAAGGTCAATTCTTGGTCAATTTCAATAGATACAACTAACTTTATGTTTGCAATTAGTATCTGAAGTACTGCAATATTCAAAGTACATGTTTTTGGTATACAGTTTTTCATTACTTTGTTTTCAAAACAAATTTATATAGGAAAAAGTGTTTCAGCAATATCATTGGATATGTGGATTACAATTCAAACTGTTTGGATCCAGATAAAATGCTGAGTAACTGAACATATCACCAGGAACTAGATTGTTTGACACAACAGAATTGTTTTTTTTTGTAAAATACCCTGTACCAGCATGCAGGCAGAATAAGACTATATGTGATAAGATTCACATGTATCTGACAAGCACAGTTATTTAGATACTTAACACTCTCCTCCATAAATATTCATGTAATAAATGATGACTTCATGAATAATTAATAGATTAATTGTTACTGTGGCACGTACATGACTACACGTACATGAACTGAGGAAGAGTTCGCCATGGCAGAAAATGTAGGATCAGAAATAATTGTTATTCAATAAGCAAATGGAGCAGACACCGATCTGAGGGGTTCTATAGGAGCCTACTGATCTGAGTATACTCTGTTTGCAAATTCATATTTATGGAAGAAAGGGTTTATCAGATGGTTGCTTGTACAATCAGCTTACCTTGATCAAACCGTTGGAACAGCTGAGACTCTCTGAATATTCTGCTGTCATGCACACTTCCTGGCCATTTGGCGACTATGTTTCTTATCATGAATGTGGCATCACATACAACCTTTAATCAAATTATAAAGGAATTTTTAATGGAAAAATATTTAATCCTTTACCTCATCAATATTCATATAGGCTACGTCTTGTCTCATATGAATATTTGCTGGCAGTGTATATTCACTAACATACTAATACTGCATAACTAATATTGTGATGTTTAGAATATCAATTCACGGAGAAATATCAAGTGAAATTTGGTATGCAAAATTATATTGAATCAAATCTATACTATTAAGTGATTAAACAGAGCTGATTAAGATCAGATCTCTCAAACAGGATCTGTCTGTTCTGGATATACTCTGTTTACAAATAATTAAAAATATGTATGGAGTAAAGTAATATGTTCTTCAACAAAGCATGTTACTGACAAAACTGTGGTTACATATGCAAACAGTTTGGATCTAGATGAGATGCTGCATGATCAACATCTCATTTGGATCAAAGCAATTTGACACCTTTGACCATTTGTTTTAAGGCTAGCAATATTTTTTTCTAAAAAACAATTAGAGCAGACGATAAATCAGGAAGATGAATAGTTACTTAAATTAGCATGCATAGAGATGGCTAATTAGAAATGATATCTACTAAATTTCTAATATGATATGACTTTTGATATTTTTTTTATTGAATTCACCCATCTGTTTTTATTGTGTAATGATACTTGAGGCACAAAAAAAAATGAGAGAAAAAAAATCAATTAATCTTATTGAAATACACTGATTAATATTGTTTAACCATGTTTTGTCCTTTTTATTATCCTGACATTAAGTTTGATATTATTTGGTTATGTTAACCTTTACTTCATGAATATTCATGCAAGAAATAATGGCCTTATGAATATGAATTACATTAACTTTTTGTCACAGTACAGTAAAACCTTTCGATCTAAACCGGAATTCCAATAGAGAATAATTAAGATGTTTAGGCAGGTGGGTGCTTAATGCAGGGTGAAAGATGACTTTCAATCTGCATTAAGCTGCCACCTGTCTCCAAGACTGATATCTTTAAAAAAATTAACATCCGGTTTAGAGGGGTTTTAATGTACATGCATGTCCACAAGAAGTTTTAGCCATGGCATATAAACTGTAGACTCATATATAGATCTACATCATATCATAAGCAAACAGAGCAGACACTGATCAGACGGCTCCTATAGGAGCCATCTGATCTGGGTCTACTATGTTTGCAAAGGCGTAGAAGGCCTATATATATTTATAGAGTAAAGGGTTAATATTTCTTTTAGTATTTGCTGTTTTCAAAATACCTGTACGTTGATGGAGTGGAACCCCTTTCTGTTTACATAATCCCCTTCATTTTGCGATGGGCCTTTTATTGGAATTTGCATGCAGTCAATAGCACCTATGACTTTAGGAAATCCTGGAATAAGAAATATATGTTTACATTGAAAGGTTTAAATCTTATTTATCTTTCATCATTTAAAGAACGTTACAATTAATAGTTTATAAAATGAATAACGTAACAAAGTTCTACAGTACCTTCCATATTTCATTATAACTAATTTGTCACGAGTATTCAGTAGATATTGAAATTTCCACCAAAAAAAAAAAATGAAAAGGGAAATGATTAAGAAGTGCCGCCCTCTTTTGCAATCCGCATCGTAGAGTTCCGGTTTTGCCCATCCCAGCTATGCCGAACAAGTTAAGTCCCTTGATAGAACGTCTTTTTATAGAAAAATATATCGTTTACATTAACAACCATGAAAATTTACTCACTGGCAACATTGAAAAATTCTCTTTGAACTCGCACCGTTTCCTCCCCAGCTGATGGCATCTTTACGATTTCTTGAAGAAGTAAACATATGGCTGATGTGCCCCTTCTGACCGCTCTGGATACAGTCGCCTTACTTATCCCGTGGATATCTCCAATTATCACGTAGTGGGCACCACTCGCATAAAAATGCAGTGTTACGAGAAGAGTGAGGAGGGGTGGGAGGGGAAGTGAGCGCCGAGTCGGATGGTCAATCAGATGAAATATTCTATCCAGAAACAGTAAAATCGTTTCTGGATAGAAGCGATACCTATCCCTCACTTCCTCTCCCGTTAGAATCTCCAAAGGATTGCTCCTGTCGCAAAAGACCCTTTCTACACGCTCAAATCGCTGGTAGCGTCTCATTTGATGGACTAAATCGGCCATTTTTGAGTCTGATAAGAATATTTGAGACAGCTATATAGCTGTCTCAAATTAACAGACTCAGTCTCAACTTTGAGATTGTTACTGAGTCCACTAAGTTTCGTGAAACGCACTAAATTTGAGCTTGTTAAATTGAGTCTGTTACTGAGTCTGTTAAGGTATTTGAGACTGGTAACAGACTTAAGTATGTTCGTGAAACCGGGCCCTGAACATGATGTAATGTGCCAAATATGAAAGCTGAGAACCTTCTGGTTTCAGATGAGAAGATTTTCAAAGTTTTACTATATGTTTCTGTTGAAAACAAGGCACCCCTGGGGCGGGGCCAATTTTGACCCCAGGGCCATAATTTATATAACTTTTGTAGACGACCTGAATATGATGCTCTGTGCCAAATATGAAAGCTGAGAGACTTCCAGTTTCAGAGAAGAAGATTTTCAAAGATTTCACTATTTGTTTCTATTGAAAACTGCCTAACCCTGGGGCGGAGCCAATTTTGACCCCAGGGGCATAATTTATAAAACTTTTGTAGAGGACCTGAACATGATGCTATGTGCCAAATATGAAAGCTGAGAACCTTCTGGTTTAAGAGGAGAAGATTTTCAAAGTTTTACTATATGTTTCTATTGACAAGAGGGCCATGATGGCCCTAAATCGCTCACCTGGTTACTATAGACATATGAATACACTGTATTTCTATGTAAAAATAAGTCAGATTGGGGCCAATATGAAATCAAGGGTCATCATTTTAGGCCTGGAGTTTAAAATTTGAGCAATCTAAATAAAGGAACATTAGATGATGCTTCATATAAGTTTCAAAGTTCCGGGCCTTACAATTTCACAGAAGGAGATTTTAAAGATTTTCCTATGACAAGAGGGCCAGAATGGCCCTGACATCACTCACCAGACAATCAGAGGAGAAGATTTTCACTATATGTTTCTATTGAAAACTTAACACCCCAAGGGCGGTGCCAATTTTGACCACAGGGACACAATTTATATAACTTTTGTAGAGGACTTGAACATGATGCTCAAAGAATGTAGTGAAAGAATGGATAGAGCATAGACCACTGGAACTTGTATTAATTCTTTGGATGCTAGAGGCGGATTCTCCCTCCACTAATGACCTATGCTAACAGTTTGGATCCAGATCAGGCCCCACATAATGTGGGGCCTGATCTGATATCCAAATTGTTTGTAAATGAGACTGAACTTCTGAGAAACTTAGAAAGAATGTGTGTAGTGGGATTCTCCCACCACTAATGACCTATGCAAACAGTTTGGATCCAGATCAGGGCCAATCTAATGTGGGGCCTGATCTGATATCCAAACTGTTTGTCAATGAGACTGAACTTCTAAAAAACTTAGAAAGAAAGTGTGTAGTTAGGATAACTTATGAATTTGCTGCAGACAACAATTAAGCAGATGACAAAATTACCCAGCATGCAAAGAGTTAAGAGGAAATTCACAACAGATATGCTCTATATTGCTATCTGGTAGCTTAATGCAGGGAATAGGTATGAAAAAAAGCTTTAAGAGTGTTCTGCATAACTATCCACAGTTTTCTCAATCTGAAATGAGTGTGTGTTATTAGGTCTAAACGCAATTCCTACTCTACTCTACTGATCAGGCTAAGAGTGATTATATAAGAACTCAGACTGACTGGTCTGAGCTCTGCAGGCTGATATATTAAGGAGAAACCTTTAGACTGTCGTTTCTGACGTGAAGAAGACTGTACACACAGGGCAGGGCCAATTTTAACCCAAGAACTATGATACTTATAAAACCATGAAGTTATGCTAAGTACATCTATACACCAAATATCTAAGCTCTGGGACATGTAGTTTCTGACAAGAATATTTTTAAAGTTTTTCCTATGCATAACTAGTGATCCCATGGGCTGTTTAAGCAGTCAGCTACAAAAAACTAGCAATCCCTGGGGTTGGACCAATTTTGACCCTAGGGGCATAATTTATATAACTTTTGTAGAAGCCCTGAAGTTGAAGCTATGTGCCAAATATGAAAGCTGACCCCCTTCTAGTTTTAGTGGAGATGATGTTCAAAGTTTTCACTATATGTTTCTGTTGAAAACTGAAAACCCCTGGGGCAGGGCCAATTTTGACCCCAGGGGAATAATTTATATAACTTTTGTAGAGGACCTACAGATGATGCTATGTGCCAAAGATGAAAGCTGAGAACCCTGTAGATTCAGAGGAGAAGATTTTTAAAGGTTCAAATTGTTGACGACTGACGACGCACGACGCACACCGCACGACGGACTTTGAGTAAATGAGACTGAACTTCTGAAAAACTTAGAAAGAAAGTGTGTAGTGGGATTCTCCCACCACTAATGACCTATGCAAACAGGTTGGATCCAGATCAGGGCCAACATAATGTGGTGCCTGATCTGATATCCAAATTGTTTGTAAATGAGACTGAACTTCTGAAAAACTTAGAAAGAAAGCGTGTAGTGGGATTCTCCCACCACTAATGACCTATGCAAACAGTTTGGATCCAGATCAGGGCAAACATAATGTGGTGCCTGATCTGATATCCAAACTGTTTGTCAATGAGACTGAACTTCTGAAAAAATAGAAAGAAAGTGTGTAGTTAGGATAACTTGTGAATATGCTGCACACAACAATTTAGCAATCACAAAATTACCCAGCATGCAAAGAGTTAAGCTGAAATTCACAACAGATATGCTCTATATTGATAGCTGGTAGCTTAATGCAGGGCATAGGTATGAAAAAAAGCTTGAAGAGTGCTCTGCATTTTGAGAATTATCCACAGTTTTCTCAATCTTAAATGAGTGTGTGTTATTTGTCTAAACACAATTTCTACTCTACTGATCAGGCTAAGGGTGATTATGTAAGAAATCCCACTGGCAGGTCTCAGCTAAGAGTGATATTAAGGAGAAACCTTTAGAATGTAGTTTGTGATGTAAAGAAGTCTATACACACAGGACAGGACCAATTTTGACCCCAGAACTATGATACATGTACTTATAAAACTCAACATGTACTTATAAAACTCATAAAGGTAAGTAAATCTATACACCAAATATCTAAGCTCTGGGACATGTAGTTTCTGACAAGAATATTTTTAAAGTTTTTCCTATGCATAACTAGTGATCCCATAGGCTGTTTAAGCCGTCAGCTACAAAAAACTGGCAATCCCTGGGGTGGGGCCAATTTTGACCCTAGGGGCATAATTTATATATAACTTTTGTAGAAGTCCTGAAGTTGAAGCTTTGTGCCAAATATGAAAGCTGATGACCTTCTAGTTTTAGAGATGATGTTCAAAGTTTTCACTATGTTTCCATTGAAAACCGAAAACCCCTGGGGCAGGGCCAATTTTGACCTCAGGGGTATAATTTATATAACTTTTGTAGAGGACCTACAGATGATGCTATGTGCCAAAGATGAAAGATGAGAACCCTGTAGATTCAGAGGACAAGATTTTTAAAGGTTCAAATTGTTGACGACGGACGACGAACGACAAACGCCGAACGCAGACGGACAACGGGCGATCACAAAAGCTCACCCTGAGCACAAAGATTAGTGTTCTGGTGAGCTAAAAAGTAAGATAGTTTTGTTTCTTCAGTTAAAAGTTAAGACTGGGATAAGACAGACAGTTTATACAAACAGATGCCTTTTAACTATTCTTTTAAAAGTCACATTTTGAAACAGTTGTGATAAATAGAGCATAAGCTCTTTTTATCACAATGGTTTCAAGACTACAATATATCCTGAAATTTCCCTTCTATACAGGAAATGCTCCTTTCCAGAAGGTTCATTCAAAATATATGAGTCTAAAAATAGCATATCAGGCAATGGGATAACCCTTAATTATCTTTCAATTGAACCCTTTCACTTACGACTATTCTGGTAAAACTCTGCCAGCTGCATATACTTTTTATTGGGGTATAGAGAGCAAAGAATTTCAATCGGAGTTGACCCTGATCTGGAAGCTCCCTTGCATTAAAAAATAACACTTATGTAAAGTCTTAGATGTCTTGAAATTTTATGAGCTTGTTATTAAACTCCATGAAAGTTTTTTTTTATCACATAACTTCACTTGTTTCTGAGTTGATAAAGCCAACACATATTTATGATATTAATGATTTTACATATATAAATGATGTGATGTAATTAAAAACAGTATGGCACAACATCATACAAACAGCATTTTTTTTTTTTAAACTTTGGAGCTATTTTTTAAGATGTGTGTGATGAAAGAAACTTACACTCATTATCACTTCATATCAACTTTTTTTTAACTCATTCAGGAAATGCTAGATAAGCTTGCCAGAGGCTTGCTTAATAACATTTTCTTGATCTTGTTTATTAAAAGTTGTTATGAAGTGACACCCCATGTTAGATCCTCGATGTAGCTATAGCTTCAGGACTGGATTGGCATATCTATTGGTCATCATGGTTAATATGGGTTCAAATGATATGTGATAATGTGACTGATTAAAAATATCCAAGCTCCTAATTAGAATCGACAGGCTGTTCAGTTATACACTACTTGCTTAACCCTTTTCTCATAAAAACATGTTTTCTCACATTTGAAAGCAGAGTAGTCTACTCTGCTAATAGAATTGGAGTATAGGGTTACAGAAGCTATTTTACACTGAGTTTCTCTAACTATCTAGGGTTCTTAATTGATCAATAAAACTTATATTGAGCATTTCACACTCTAATACAGTTACAAATTCCTATAATACACTCGTATATCTAATGTGGTGATAATACTTACATTGGCATGAAGAATTGACTCTAACTCAATGACCTTCTTTATTTTGTTTTCTGAAACAAATAGTACAGACAAAACTTGTAACAGAATATTCATAAATACTCACTAGAATGAATGAATGAATGATGTTTTACGGCCCATCGACACTGATGGCCATTTAGAGCCGAATAAATAATGTAAATAAAACAAAAGGGCCAAGATGGCCCTTAATCGCTTACATAATTAATTACCATAAATTTAAGATTATAGCAATGTAGTCCCAGGATGGGCCCAATATTGACCTAAGGGGCAATATTTCCACAATATTGATAGTGGATCATGAGCAGTTGTTCTTCAGAACAAGATTTTCAAAGATTTAGATTATTGATTTTATCAAGACAATTACATATTCTGACCAATGAAGATTGGGCTAAAAATGTGATCTCTAGAGTGAATGTTCCTAAGATTTGACCTAGTGACCTACTTTTTGATCCCATCCCACCCATGATCAAACTCAACCTTGATATCACCAAGACAAACATTCTGAGCAAGTTTAAGGAAGATTAAATAACAAATATAACTTCAATATCTGCTAGGGTTTAGACAAGATCTCTGGAAACCCCAAAATTACAGAAATGTTTTAAATCCAACGACTGCAATTCCGTGAAAAATCAATGTAGCTTAACGAAATACAAATTTGATATGTAACTCATCATAATAAAGTTACAAATATACATGTTATATAACTTCAATCTCTGCTAGGGTTTAGAAAAGAACATATATTCTGTAACACATTATAATAAAGGAACATACCAAATATCACTTCAATATCTGTTAGGGTTTAGAAAAAAAACTCAGGAAAAATAAAAACCTAAAATTGTCAGAATATTTCAAGTCCAACTAATGTAAATCTGTAAACAAGAGGGCCATGGTGGCCCTGATATCGGTCACAAGATAATCACAGGAGAGGATTTTCGAAGTTTTCACGATATGTTTCTATAGAAAACTGGCCACCCTTGGGGCGGGGCCTCATTTGACCCTAGGGGAATTCAAGATGATGCTATGTGCCAAATATGAAAGCTGAGAACCTTCCAGTTTCAGAGAAGAAGATTTCAAAGTTTTCACAATACGTTTCTATATAAAACAAGGCACCCTGTGGCATGGTCAATTTCGACCTCAGAGGTATATTTTTGTATAACTTTAGAAGAAGACCCGAGTTGATGCCATGTGCCTTTCAGTTTCAGATGAGAAGATTTTCAAAGTTTTCACAATATTTTTCTTTAGAAAACTAGCAAGCCCTGTGGCGGTGCCACATAATGGACAATATACCCCAGGGGCATAATTCATATAACTTTTGTAGAGGACCGGAACATGATGCTATGTGCCAAATATGAAAGCTGAAAACCTTCCAGTTTCAGAGGAGAAGATTTTCAACAGTTTTAACTACATGTTTATATATAAAACTGGCCACTCTTGGACAGCGTCAATTTTGACCCCAGGGGCATAATTTTAGTAAGCTTTGTAAAAGATCTGAAGTTTATGCTATGTGCCAAATACGAAAGCTTAGAACCTTCCAGTTTCAGGAGAACGTTTTCAAAGTTTTCACAATAAAATTATGTTTATATAGACAAGAGGGTCATGATGGCCCTGTATCGCCTACCTAAAGTTTGCTATGTTTTCTATATAGATATTATTATAAGGACCAGAGAAATTACCTCACCAAATCTGGTAGGTCATCCAAAGATAATTTGTGTAAAATTATCCCCAAATCCAGTAGGTTTTGTTTTATTTAAAGAACAACTTAATGATGAAGGACATAAGGATTCATGACTGTCACACTACCTCAAATTATTTTTTTTAGCTCCTGTGATATAGATAATCAAGACCAGCAACACTTCATCAATGTTGGTAAAGGACCTCCAGAAGTTACAAGAAGCAAAATATCAAAGTTCTGGTCATATTAGATTCAGAGACAATGTTTGAAAAATTTCACTACATAACCAGGGTGTGGTCATATATTACCCAAGGGTCATAATTTGAACAATCTTGACAGTACATGACCGGTACTATGTGCAAAATATCTAAAATATTTAAGCTCAGGCCTCTTTGTTTCAGACAAGAACTTCGTTTCAGAAGATCTTTTAAGCGTTTATCGAAAAAGTCTATTTTTAAAATATGTTGACCTAGAAATTTGACAGACCAAAAATATTTAAAAAATGTTAGTACATTGCCTCTAGATATTGCACCATGTCAAATATCAAAGCTCTGACCATATTAGTTTCAGAGAAGATGTTTGAAGATTTCACTATACATGTATAACTATTTAAATCGACAACCAAAAGGGCAGGGTCACTTTTACCCTGGGGTAAAACCAATATGTGAAGTAGTTTGAGTTATCATGTCAAAATTATTGACGGACGGATGTACTGACAGACAGCAAATGTGACTCCTATGGGGATCTTGCATTTTCAATGCAGGGCCCTAATAACCCTATCCACCTTGCATTTATTATGCATTAATCAAGATCTAATAGTTACTGATCTGAGTCTACACAAGTTCAGTTTTCTTCATTTTGCTATCTTTATAATCAGTTTGGATGTAGATGAGACGCCTCGTAGCTTGCCATTTCATCTGATTTGATTGGCGCTTATGAGGAGTTATTTTTTCATATAATTTCAGACAGTTTTGATCTTGATAACAAGAGGGCCATTGGCCCTATATCGCTCACCTGAGTTACAGTAATATATTGACATTTTTCAGTGGACAACATTTCTAGCAGATGAAAGAAGCTTATAGTGCACTGTATGACCGAGCACCTCCTCTCGTTACGGGGAATTTATTTCATAAGCCACTCGCTTCTTGTGAGTTTATCTTTTAATTATTAACCTCATATCAGTTTATCCAGTTCACCTTCTAACTTAATCTTTCTACTTCTTAATTTCTTATTCTGTCCTTCCTTCTCTACTTCCTAAGTTCTTCCTTATACCTTAACTCTCTTCTCTTTGACTCTTACTCTTCTGAACCTTAACCTTCATTCTCCTAGACCCTTAACTCAACTTTTCTCTTTACTTGTTCTTACATGACCGTTCTCTAACTCACTTCATTCTCCTCTTCTATCTTACTTTTTACTCCTTCAACTTCAACTCTCTCTCAATTCTCCTGATTCTAGCCACACCCACACATAATTCTTATCAACCAACCATCTTCTTCCATTCATCTTTGATCATCTATCTTTCATTCTGTACAAACTCTTAATTACCCTAATTACTACCTCTCATACTAATCTGTTGTCTCCAGACCTTCAAAACCTAAATCTTTGTTTGCCTCTTAGTGTCACCTTTAGAGGTTTAGCCATTGCTTAACAAACTCTTATTTGCACATACTGGCCAGACTGACCTAATGTTTGTTTACTTACATCCAGGCAGTCAAAGACAGATATCATTAGCTCTTTTGTAAACTAATTATATTTTGATAAGTCAGATTACCAAGCACTAAGCAGGATCTATACTTCCTGAAAGCTGAGTCTTCAGAGATCAATCAGTTAACATATGTGACCAGTTAACTCACTATCTATGCAGACTCTATACTGTACCCACATCTACAATTTCTGAAAGCTCTATAAATTAATATTTCATAAATCAAATCTTTATCAACATAATTTTCATAACTCTGTGACATATCCTCGCTCTCCCAAAATAATTTGCTCCGCAAATTGATCGTGATTACATAACATCATTCTTTTCATTTATATTCATGATAATGAAATACACAATTAATGGATGAAGGTGAACATAGATACAATCAAATCAAATAAAGAAATCAACATAAATGTAAAACATCATATTCATAAGGCAATCAACAGTTCTAAGTATTCAACAGTTCAAATTTCATCATCATCAGATGTTACATCGTTCATGGATCAGTTTCTTTGTTTCTGAAAATTTTCATATACTATTTCATGAAAATTTTTCATTGTTCACTTCTTCACAGTCATTTAATCAATTGTCATTAAATTTCAACACAAGAATCACATTGCATACTACATATCACTTTGACTGTGATAATGTAAGTACAGCCATTGTTCTGACTGCAAACTTAAAATGCCACTGCAATATATGTAATATCATTGATATTTTACTAACACATATATCTACACATAGTGAAATAATATTCTTAGCAAGCACCACTAGTAAGAACACACTATTTTTATATCATTTTCAATGCTTCAAACTTCTAAAAGGCTTTTCAATAGTTTGATCCTGCAAACCCCATTATACATTATAAACTCAATAATTGACTGCAAATTTGCATAAGAACAGATAATTAAAAAAAACTGCCTTATCATATTGGCACATATAATATCTTATTCTTAAAACACAAGATTCCTTTAATCTCTGCGTCATACTCATGAAACCAGTTTCCTTTGCAAAGTACACTTTAACATCTGACTATACAACATGTATATCATAGTCACCCAAATTTGCATTATCTATAATTGATTGAGTCCCACATGATGCATATAACACAGACAACAATTGTTGAAAATAGATAAGTCAAGCTTTAGACTATTTGAAATGTGCTGCACTTTTCCCACCCCCCTTAAATATCTCTAATATGTGTGCACAAATTTTGAAATTTAATAGGTACAACTACAATTCAATGTGTAAATTTTAACTTGATCATTTAACACAATGCTTCAGGTTAGTGCCGTGGAAGGGTTGCTTTTGCTATAATCTCCTTATCTTACTCTTTTATCTCTTATGCTAATTATTTTATGTGCATTGCTTAATCTATATAATCGTCTCTGTAAGACGATACATATAACATATTAATAACTGTACACATTTATATGAGGGCGTTTACGGACCTTTCCTGAAAATGTGTACTTTATGTGAAAGTCTTTTCTAATTTCTTCAGGAAGTTCATCCGCATACTGCCGAATTGTTCTACTTTTGCCCTGTTCATCTCTGTACCTTATTTTGTACACTATACGGCCCTTGTAATTTGCCGCCTGCAAAATTCTCTCAAAGTCCCAGACTTTTTCAACCTGATTCTGATTTTGGTCATTTATCTGTGGCTTTTCCTCAGCCTGATTTTCCACTATTGTATTTTCTTGCTCTTCTAGCTCTAACTGTACAACATCCCTATCCTCTAGTTCTACTGGTGGGTTAGTGGGTCTCAGGTTAGGGTCAAAATATGGTCTCAACCTATTTGCATGGACTATATTCTTAACGGCTAAATGAGTTTTCAAATCTCTGAGCCTATAGTTCACCTTGCCTATTTTCTCTGCAATGTAAAATGGACCTGTCCATCTTTTTGCTGGCTTAGGAGATAGGCCAGGCTCTGTCCTAGGATTATATAACCATACATTGTCACGGACCTGATATTCTACCTCTTTGGCATGTTTGTCAAAGTTTTTCTTATATTTTGCCTGAGCCTTTGCAAGTTCTCTTTCACTAACTCTCTACATACAGTTTGATTTTCAATGATACGCCTTAAATGCTGTTCATGAGTTGTACCTGCAGTCTCTGTCGGAATCAGAGCAGTATCTAAAGGTAATCTACATTGTCTACCAAACATGATATAGTAAGGTGAATATCCTGTGGAGTCAATATTTGGACTAACCCTGTAGCTAAGCATGATACTTGGTAAAAGTTGTGCCCAATTTGTTTGCTTCTTGTTACAGTAAATTCTAAGCCTTTGCAAAATGACACTATTCATGCGTTCAGCTGCTGCATTTGTAGCAGGATGATAACTACTGGTGTTTATCTTGCTAATCTTGAAAATACTGCATAATTCTTTCATCAGCTTTGAGACAAAATTTGCACCTCTATCAGTCAAAATGGACTGTGGAAAACTTAAGATCAGACTCTTGAATTTCATACTGTCTATTCTGACCATTATTTTTTTTAATATACTTAAACTCAAACAAGAAATGTATGCTTCACTGTCTTATATCACAGGAACTGAAAATCTGCTCAATTAAATATCAACTATATTGCCAATAGATTTGTGTTACTGAAATTGTGCTTTTCCCTTTCTGTTCTAATCTGTTTTTGACTATCCCCCAATTTTTATGTTGGACATGCATTAATTAGTCCCTATTGTTTATTATTAATTTTGTGTGTTCTTGCTATCGGTATATTATCTACCCTACCAAATTTGTAACAGGTGGCATATTTAAATTTACATTCAAAATATCTGTGGCTGTACTTACCACAACATTTGCACTGGGTCTGTCGGTCGAATTGGCTCCTGGATTTGTCTGGATCTGTATCCATACAGTTCGAACCTCCCATCCTTTCCCTTCCTCCGGTCGTACATATTGTCTCTTGTTCTGGCACCGCCAACATTTGAACGTTGTTCACTGCCCATCTACTTCCCTGGCTCATTGTCCTAAAACTTGGCAGCCTTCATCAACTGTTCCCATAGAGAACTCTGCATACACTCCAATTTCATGATTAAAGTCACTTCGTATATCCAACTTTGGCATTTTGACTGATTCCTTTTTCATTGATTCACAAGTCCATTACCACGGTTCTCACACCATTATATAACCGAGCCCTACTTCTCGTTACGGGGAATTTATTTCATAAGCCACTCGCTTCTTGTGAGTTTATCTTTTAATTATTAACCTCATATCAGTTTATCCAGTTCACCTTCTAACTTAATCTTTCTACTTCTTAATTTCTTATTCTGTCCTTCCTTCTCTACTTCCTAAGTTCTTCCTTATACCTTAACTCTCTTCTCTTTGACTCTTACTCTTCTGAACCTTAACCTTCATTCTCCTAGACCCTTAACTCAACTTTTCTCTTTACTTGTTCTTACATGACCGTTCTCTAACTCACTTCATTCTCCTCTTCTATCTTACTTTTTACTCCTTCAACTTCAACTCTCTCTCAATTCTCCTGATTCTAGCCACACCCACACATAATTCTTATCAACCAACCATCTTCTTCCATTCATCTTTGATCATCTATCTTTCATTCTGTACAAACTCTTAATTACCCTAATTACTACCTCTCATACTAATCTGTTGTCTCCAGACCTTCAAAACCTAAATCTTTGTTTGCCTCTTAGTGTCACCTTTAGAGGTTTAGCCATTGCTTAACAAACTCTTATTTGCACATACTGGCCAGACTGACCTAATGTTTGTTTACTTACATCCAGGCAGTCAAAGACAGATATCATTAGCTCTTTTGTAAACTAATTATATTTTGATAAGTCAGATTACCAAGCACTAAGCAGGATCTATACTTCCTGAAAGCTGAGTCTTCAGAGATCAATCAGTTAACATATGTGACCAGTTAACTCACTATCTATGCAGACTCTATACTGTACCCACATCTACAATTTCTGAAAGCTCTATAAATTAATATTTCATAAATCAAATCTTTATCAACATAATTTTCATAACTCTGTGACACACTGCTTTCACCCTTTCACTGCTGAATAAACTTGAACTGGATTCAGATCTAATACCAAGTGACTGGTTAACCAAGATCAAACTGTTTACAACTTGTGCCATTTTTGCCTTAGCTCAAAATGCCTAAAACTGGTCTTTGAGAAATTCAAATGACGTCAATAAAGCTATGCAATTATACCTTGATCCAGGTATATAGGCAAATAAAGTGCTAGGCAGTACATAATGCCAGTTTTGTGTGAAATGACCAATAAAAATATCTTTAAAAATCTTTTAACCCTTTCCCTCATATAAAGCTGTTTTTACGCATTAGCAAACAGAGTAGACACAGATCAGACGACTCCTACGGAATATAGATCTGATTCTACAGTTTTTGTCAAAGCAAAAACTTCTCTTCACAGAAATAATGTGTTTTACGCATTAAAAATAAGAGTAGACTAGATCAGACGGCTGCTATAGAAGCTGTCTGATCAGGGTCTGCTCTGTTTGGATTTGACAAGATATAGATTTGATTTTACAGTTTTTATCAAAGCTAAAACTTCTCTTTATGGAAATAACAATTTTTTACGCATTAGCAAACAGAGTAGTCCCAGATCAATCTTTGTCAAAGCAAACAGGTAAAGGGTTAATAGGTGTTTAGAAATAATTCTAGCTCTAGGTGTGAGTATCTGATGATAAGTCAATTAAACATGTCTTTGTTTTTTTAACAATTGAAATTGAGAAGAGTTACTAATTTTTTGGGTAACATTAATTATTGATTGACAATAATTTTGATTAACTTAAGACATTATTTGTTTTAAAAATCAAATTAAAATAAATACAATTAGTAGCAAGGAGAAAAGACTTTCCATCTGATCTTGGTCTACTCTGGTCTGCGTTAAATTCCATCTGATCTTGGTCTACTCTGTTTGCAAATGCATGAAAACACGTTTATATGAGGAAAGGGTTAAATTATGACTGTTTCCAGCAGTTTAGATCCCGATGAGATGCTGAGTGAAAGGTTTCAATACATATATGTATACACGAAATCCTGAACAGTTTGATGTTTTTCACATTGCTAACAGTTTGGCTCCAGATCAGACACTGCATAATGTGGTGTCTGATTTGGATTCAAACTGTTTGTTATGTATTTAATTTAAGAAATACCTAATATTTTCCTAAATATTTAATATTCTAAATATGGTAACTAGCATAATACCTATTTTTTCCTAAAATGACTATTTTTTAGTTAATTAAAAGTATTAAAATATATATATTGCTGGAATTATCTAATTTAAGAAATACCTAATATTTTCCTAAATATTTAACTCTTTGCACATAATGTGGCGTCTCATGATTCTCATGTCATCTTGATTACCTATGCAAACAGTTTGGATCCAGATGATAATGCAGCGTCTCATCAGGATCCAAACTGTTTGTCATCTTGATCATATTTTTGCAAAGAAATTACGGTTTATTCCCATTTCGTCTACTTCCCATTTCGTCTACTGTAATTCATTCCCATTTCGTCTACTCTAAAATTTTATCCTGTTCCCATTTTGTCTACTGTCATAATTAAGTTATATTTACTCAGTTATTTCATTAATATCATACAAGATTCAGACATTTTAGGACTTTTTAATGTGTTGTCATCAAATTTTACTCCTAGCTAAGGATTTCCAATATCTCCCACATCTAATTTGAGAGACATTGGTAACACTCTAGCTGTATAGAACCACAAATCACTCACACTACACACTATGACATTCATTCTACGTTAAACTACCTATTTTTGTATCCAGTATGTCTTTCGTATTGTGCTGATTATTTTTTCAATCTAGTTACATGTTTTATGTTTCTCATGATGGCATTGGACATATATTTGCATTTTCCGTTTATATAATTTACCTTTCGAGATTTTTACAGTGTTTAGCATATGTTGACACCATCACTGTAACTACAAAACCTTTTGTTCAGGGTATAAGTGTGTATAGTGTTACGTACAGAATAAAATTACAATTTGCGTTTAACGGCGTTTTTATTGTTTTCTTACCTACGTTATTAGCTAGCTATATGATAAAACAGTTCTTTTAAATGACAGATATCTACAAATGTAATGGTGTATATTTAACATGTGTCCTTATTTGGCTAGTCAGATACGTTAAATATATCTCGTGCATATTAAAAGTAAGCAAACAATTAAAAAATAAAACATGTACACACCCACTGATAAGTTATAAGTTGTATTGTTATTATATGAGAAACATATTGCCACAAAATGCAAGAAATTACTTGATATAGGTGGCTTAAGTTTAAAAACGTAAAAATATATTTAGAAACCGTCAGATACGTTAAGCAATCTAATGTAAATAATTCTTCACCTCCTCTTTTATTCAGTCATTGTACAAAAGAAAAACAATGCGGGATATATTTTGCCTTTAAATTAATATTTACATCCATTAGATTTTCAAAAATGCCTCCATCCCTGATGTTTAATAATATATGATAATCAAGTACATTAAGCTCAGATACGTTAAATCAGATTTAATGGGTAGTAAAATGTACCTTCCCTGGTGCCCTATATGCAAAAACTACGTCATGTTATGACCTATTAGAAATTGCCATTCATAAACTATGCCATAATTTATGTACAAGTACTCTGCTGACCTATTTTTGCTCCGAGATGGCTTCCTCTTGGAAATATTCGATTAAGACTGTGCAAAACAGGTGAGTATGCATTGTTTCACTTTCGAATTCAGATAAAGTCAAAGGAAAATCTTTAAATCAACAATTCATAATTTGCAGTACAATATTTGCAATTTAAATTAATCAAACGTAGCAAACTTTACATATAAGGTATATAAGGTACCTGATGCTGTGATTTAACGTATCTGATACCAACATATTTAAATGGAACTTCAGGTGTAATAATGTCTCCTCTTATTTTCTTTTCAATATTTTGAATCCAAACGGTTCCCATATACTTTATTGATAAAAAGAATTGCAGCCCTAGTTAATTATTTGCAATTTAACGTATCTGACGGCATGTTTTTCATTCCGGAAAATGGCAAAACAGCCGCTGAATATCAAAAAGCGTAAAGACACATTTACCAGAGGTTTCAAACAGACCATCAGGACATGAAATTGAACACATGAACTTCATATCTGTGTGATGTGCTAATCCAAAAGAAACCCCGATATCTCTGCCTACTATGTTTTAGAAGTTAACACTGCAGATGCCGACGGTAACATCTCATTTATAAAAAATGCGCAGACCAACAACGATTTCCAAGAATAAATAGCCACATCAACCAGACAAGATTTGGGTTGCCTTTGATCTAGCATATTATGTAAAATACCGGTAGATGCTCCTGAATCTGTTTGGAAGTTTCGAAGAGACTTCATACTGGATATAAAAGATAAAAAGTATTGTAACATAAAACTATAGACAAATTTGAGGATATTGGCAGATACAGAAGTTAAATTCTGAAAATATCTTGGATTTGCTTTATATATGTTACAAGTTTGTAATTCAATTAACAATAAACTTGTTTATGTCTTAGTTGAGAGTTTTACAAACAAGAGGGCCAGAATGGCCCTGAAGCGCTCACCAGACAATCAGAGTAGAAGATTTTCAAAGTTTTCACTATATGTTTCTATAGAAAACTAGCCGGTCCTGGGGCGGGACAATTTTGACACCAGGGGCATAATTTAAAATTCTTTTGTAGAGGACCTGAACATGACGCTATGAGCCAAATATGAAAGCTAAGAACCTTCCAGTTTCAGAGAAGAAGATTTTCAAAGACTTCACTATTTGTTTCCATTGAAAACTGCCCATCCCTGGGGCAGGGCCAATTTTGACCCCAGGGCCATAATTTATACAAATTTTGTAGAGGACATGAACATGATGCTCTGTGCCAAATAATTATGATAGCTGTGAACCTTCCAGTTTCAGAGAAGAAGATTTTCAAAGTTTTCACTATTGGTTTCTATTGAAAACTGCCCACCCCTGGGGCGGGGCCAATTTCGACCCCAGGGCCATTATTTATATAACTTTTGTAGTAGGCTGGGTCCTAGTAGTGGTTACCGTAGCATCCCCCCCTAGACTTTTTTTCATGGGTACCAAATTGTTCGTTGGGGTCCTTAGAACACATTTTTAGCATGCCCCCAAAAATAAGTTTGTCCCAGCTATGTTTTATTTAACGGTTTCCATGGTAACCCGAGGTAATTTTCGAAACTACCTTGGTTCAGAAAATGCGCCATAACTTTGTTTTTAGAAGTAATAGAAGGACAAAACAAGTACCAAAGTAAAGTAGAGACAAATAGCTTGAATATGATATATGATTTTATTAATATTCATAAATGCATTCTTATGAATATTAATGAGGAAGTAAAAAATGTGATTTATTTTAGAAAAAAGGAGTTTGTTGTTTAGTCTGAGAGGCTTATTAATGCACAGAAATTATTGAATTTAGGTTAAAGTTGTTCGTTGGAGTCCTCAAAACACATTATGAGTATTTCCCCAAATAATTTTGTCCCATCTATGTTTTATTAAACGGTTTCCATGGTAACCCGAGGTAAATTCCGAAACATCCTTGGTTCAGAAAATGTGTAATAACTTTGTTTTTAGAGGTAATAGAAGGACAAAACAAGTACCAAACTAAAGCAGAGACATATAGCGTGAATATGGTATATGATTTAAATAATATTCATAAATGCATTCTTATGAATATTCATGAGAATGTAAAAAAATGCGTTTTTTTGAAAAAGGAGCTTGTTGTTTAGTCTGATAGGCTTATTAATGCACACAAATTATTGAATTCAGGTTTAAATTGTTTGTTTGGTTCACCAGAACACATTTTGAGCATTCCCCCAAAGTAATTTTGTCCCATCTATGTTTTATTGAACGGTAACGCGAGGAGGTAAATTTCGAAACATCATTGGTTCAGAAAACTTTGCTTTTAGAGGCAATAGAAGGACAAAACAAAAACCAAAGTAAAGCAGAGACATATATCTTGATTATGATATATAATTTTAATAATATTCATATATGATTGCTTATGAATATTAATGAGGAAGTATAAAAATCCGCTTTTTTATAAAAATGAGTTTTTTGTTTAGTCTTAGAGGCCTATTAATGCACAAAAATTATTGAATTCAGGTTTAAATTGTTTGTTGGGGTCCGCAGAACACCACTTGAGCATTCCCCAAAACAATTGTGTCCAAGCTATGTTTTTAACGGTTTCCATGGTAACCAGAGGTAAATTTCGAAACATCCATGGTTAAACAAATGCGTCATAACTTTGCTTTTAGAGGCATAAGAAGGACAAAACAAGAACCTGAATAAAGCAAAGACATATAACTTGAATATGATATGTAATTTAACTAATTTTCATAAATGTATTCTTATGAATATTAATGAGGAAGTAAAACAATCCGATTTTTGTTTAGAAAAAAGGAGTTTATTGTTTAGTCTGAGATGCCTATTAATAAACAAGAGTTATTGAATTCATGTTTGAATGTTTTCATGTGAAGGAAAATAAACCATCTTTGTTTCAGGTAATATTTCTATAAAGCATGCATATTTCAGCTTATTTGCATATAATGTACGTATATGAATAAGCAATTTTCTATGAACATTGTATTTAGTATTATTTTGAGTATACGGTAAAATCTCGATTATTCGAATTTTCTTTATAGAAGCATTAAGACCCTTTTAGGCAGGTGACTTCTAAATGCATGGTGAAAGTCATGCAGAAAGCTGCACTAGGAGCTTTCTGCATGACTTTCACCATGCATTAAGCTGTCACCTGTCTTAAATATCGATAATAATACGTACATCAATGATAATACGTCAATGAGGAAGGCCTAATGTCCGCCCTGGGTCTGTCGGAAACAATTGAGGGGATCTGATAAAACATCACAGGTCGATTTTCATTTGAAACCAGAGGCCTAAGAGATACCCAGGGAACCCTTGTCCGTAAGAGTTTAGCGGACATGATCCATCCAGTTGCCGGGCTGGCACAAAAATCCTCGTCCAGGTCTGGTAAACGGGAAAGAAGTCCCGTGGAAGGAGAAAGAGACTCCCTAGACTTAATTAGGTTAGGGAGGTCCACTTTTTCGACTGACACTAGCACGGAAGAGGATAGAGGACCCCTGTGAATAGGATTCGGGGGTCTAGGGCAGACAGAGGGTGGGATGATTCTAAAACAATCTTCACACGCATTCTCAATAGAAAATATTGATGTTCAGAATCATCTAAAGAAAAAGAGGACTAAGTCCCGTCTAAATCTGAGTGAGAGGCTTCCACAAAGTCTGATTCCCTTAAAAAATAGGACCATCCCTAGGAGCCATAATGGACAAAGTGTCTTCCTGCTCTCCCTCAGAATCCGCCCTGGTGAACGCCATGGATGGCAGCACCCGGGAAGAGTGGGACCCGCCACAGACATAGAAGTGCAGACCTGTTTACCCATACTTTTGCGCAAGTGTAATCATCTTCCAATTTAAGTGTAATCTTGGGGTAGGCAAGTGTAATACCGAGACAAAATCATGTTGACAGCCTTTTTACTGTGTAAATTGAACAAGAGGGCCTGAAAGGCCCTGACATCGCTCACCAGACAATCAGAGGAAAAGATTGTCAAAGTTTTCACTACGTGTTTCTATAGAAAACTAGCCAGCTCTGGCGAGGGCCAATTTTGACCCAAGAGGCATAATTTATGTAACATTTCTAGAGGACCTAAAGTGAAGCAAATTTAAGACAAGCGGCACAATTTATATAACTTTTGTAGAGGACCTGAACATGATGCTATGTGCCAAATATGAAAGCTGAGAACCTTCCAGTTCCAGACGAGAAGATTTTCAAAGTTTTCACTATGTGTTTCTATTGAAAACTGGATACCCCTAGGGCATGGCCAATTTTGACCCCAGGGCCATAATTTATATAACTTTTGTAGAGGACCTGAACATGATGCTATGCGCCAAATATGAAAGCTGAGAGCCTCCCAGTATCAGAGAACAAGATTTTCAAAGATTTCACTACTTGTTTCTATTGAAAATGGCCCACCCTTGGGGCGGGGCCAATTTTGACCCCAGAGGTATAATTTATATAACTTTTGTAGAGGACCTGAACATGATGCTATGTGCCAAATATGAAAGCTGAGAGCATCCCAGTTTCAGAAAAGAAGATTTTCAAAGATTTCACTATGTGTTTCTAATGAAAATGACCCACCCCTGGGGCGGGACCAATTTTGACCCCAGGGGCAATATTTATATAACTTTTGTAGAGAACCTGAACACGATGCTATGTGCCAAATATGAAAGCTGAGAACCTTCCAGTTTCAGACGAGAAGATTTTCAAAGATTTCACTATTTGTTTCTATTGAAAACTGCCCACCCCTGGGGCGGGGCCAATTTTGACCCCGGGGCCATAATTAATATAACTTTTGTACAGGACCTGAAAATGATGCTCTGGGCCAAATATGAAAGCTGAGAGAATTCCAGTTTCAGAGGAGAAGATTTTCAAAGATTTCACTATTTGTTTCTATTGAAAACTGCCCACCCCTGGGGCAGGGCCAATTTTGACCCCAGGGCCATAATTTATATAACTTTTGTAGAGGACCTGAACATGATGCTATGTGCCAAATATGAAAGCTGAGAACCTTCTGGTTTCAGAGGAGAATATTTTCAAAGTTTTACTATATGTTTCTATTGGTAACAAGGCACCCCTGGGGCAGGGCCAATTTTGACCCCAGGGCCATAATTTATACAAATTTTGTAGAGGACCTGAACATGATGCTCTGTGCCAAATATGAAAGCTGAGAGCATCCCAGTTTCAGAGACGAAGATTTTCAAAGATTTCACTATTTGTTTCTATTGAAAATGGCCCAACCCTGGGGCGGGGCCAATTTTGACCCCAGGGTCATAATTTATATACCTTTTGTAGAGAACCTGAACACGATGCTATGTGCCAAATATGAAAGCTGAGAACCTTCCAGTTTCAGACGAGAAGATTTTCAAAGATTTCACTATTTGTTTCTATTAAAAACTGCCAACCCCAGGGGCGGGGTCAATTTTGACCCCAGGGCCATAATTTATATAACTTTTGTACAGGACCTGCACACGATGCTCTGTGCCAAATATGAAAGCTGAGAGAATTCAAGTTTCAGAGGAGAAGATTTTCAAAAATTTCACTATTTGTTTCTATTGAAAATTGCCCACCCCTGGGGCGGGGCCAATTTTGACCCCAGGGCCATAATTTATATAACTTCTGTAGAGGACCTGAACATGATTCTATGTGCCAAATATGAAAGCTGAGAACCTTCTGGTTTCAGAGGAGAAGATTTTCTAGAAGTTTTACTATATGTTCCTATTGGAAACAAGGCACCCCTGGGGTGGGGCCAATTTTGACCCCAGGGCCATAATTTATATAACTTTTGTAGAGGACCTAAAGATGATACTACATGCCAAAGATGAAAGCTGAGAACCCTGTAGATTCAGAGGAGAAGATTTTTAAAGGTTCAAATTGTTGACGACTGACGACGCACGACGCACGCCGACGGACGACGGACATCAGGCAATCACAAAAGCTCACCCTGAGCACTTTGTGCTCTGGTGAGCTAAAAAACAACCACATGCATTTTATACAATAACTGTCCGCTTGTTCAATGCAGCAACGGAGCAGTACATGTACATATATGATGTTTTCAACTTATTTTTGGTCACAGAACTCTTTGAATATTCATACATTTTGGCACATCTGAGAAATGTGATATTTGAAAACTTCATGGAAAATGGAGCATTAATGCTCCATAGGAGAAAATTTTCATTTTTTCATAATGCTTTTAAATCTTTTCAAAAAGTGAAAAATATTACTTATATCTAAAGACTATTCATCGTAGGCAGAGGCCAGTATAAATACTCATGGAGGAAAGGGTTAAGAAAAATGCAGATTTTTACTAACCAGCTGCTATCTTTAAATCATTTTTTGTCAGCTGAACTAAAAGAAACATTCAATTCAGCTATTAGTTCGCACATGATTGTTTCTGCTTTTGCCACGAGTTTGTCTTTTTATTGAAACATTTTTTTTCGCCGATGATTTTGCAAACATGTCTTTCATAGATGTCTGTTTTTCCTTCAGCTTTAAAAATTCGCCATGTGACTTAGAGTTTATATGACGAATACAAATAAATCGTCCACCGTGTGCACATGAAAAATCTATCGCGCAAACTGAGCACTTCACGCAAGTCTCCGTTGACTGACGGTCCTAAGCAATTCCATGCTTCATGATAAGCAGCTTAATATCGTTGGTTCACAACTGATTTCTTTTTCTTATTCGTCGGTTCGTTCGGAAAAGAGTCATCAGTTTCATGACATCGTTTATTCGATCTCGATTTCAGCGTCTGCTTGTCCCGCTCTGCCATTTTGTAAATACATCCATTGCACATGCGCACAATTGGTATGGACTAAACAGCCGGCGCCGCGATGAAAAAAGGGGGAAAATGCGGCGCCTACTCCCCGAAATATGGTACAATACGATAAGGAAAAAATACGGCGCCGAAAATTTTAAATGCGCGTAATTTAATGTCCGGGACCATAATAGCGTAAATTGGAGGTGAAAAGCGTAATAATTACGCCCAAAACGTAATTGTAAACAGGTCTGGAAGTGTGGACTGTGGGTTCACATGAGAGCTATTCTCCCTCTAGGTGAAGCTTGCTGGTTCCCAGAATGAGTGTCGGCTATCGAAAGCGACCAGCCGGTGAATCTGAGGAGGCAGAGCGATGTCTTCGCATATAAGAGTAATGGTAAGACCTCGATCTGCGATGAGAGCGGTGCGAGTGCCGGTTCCCATTAGAAGAATAAAAAGGTTTTTACGCCTCCTACGGGGTGGGTGGGATGGGGGCTGGGGAGTCCGAGGTGTACTCAGAAGATGAAGAGTAATTGCAGGGTCTAGACGACCATGAACGTCTAGACTTAGCCAGAGCAGCTTCCTGTTAACTTTCACCACTGCAATGCGGTGTAGAGGCAGAATGCCCTGTAGAAAATATTTGACTGGTAGATTTACCGGTCCACTTCGGTATCCTGGTCCAAAGGACCAGACCGGGCCACTGGAGGACCGTTGGAGAGCAAACTTAGGACACCGGGCCAAAGAATACACAGTGACATCTTTGGGCGGGGGCTCGGTAGACCGGTCTGCTGGTGATGTCATGAAACGGAAGCACTAATGCCAGGACACCAGGGACCGGTGACGGATAACTTGGCCTAGATTCAGCAGGACCAGGCAAAACTCTTCACACAACAAGCGGACCGGGAGACCTGGCAACAATAGTACCTGGGACCAGAACAAAGGGTACCATTCAAGTGGTAAACGGGGAACCCGCGCCCGGGCCAGCAGTTGGGTGCCGATCTGCAACTAACAATTGGGGAATCGACTGCACCACACGAAAGAGATTTTAAAGAAGAAGCAGGCTTCTGATGAGCTTTAGAGGACAGTGATTTGTCTGTTGCGAGGGAGTCGCTGACCAAGAGAAGAATACTTCTTCAGTCGGGCAGCAAGCTCCCACTACTCCCCTGTTCAGAGGGATGAAACTGGACAGGGAGCTGACGCGGAGCATCCGCAGCAGGCCAGACACACTTAATGAGTTGTCCAGCCTGTCGCGAAATGCTCGCAAGAAGCCTTGCGTTGCTCTGGCATGCTGTGGTAAATAATCAAGCAAATGCATTAGACATCGCGAGTAAGTTAGAAGTCACGCAAGGCTAATATGGGTAAACATAAGCTGATGATTACAGTCGAAATGCTATATATTTTCTATTGCATTGCAAAACACCCATAACAGTAATATTCTTCATAAAACATGCATGAGGCTCAATTCCTCTGCTGTAATTTCTTACAAGAAATGTGTTGTTCACAAACATGTATATTGCAATATAATAGAAAAACTTACTTTCCTACAACAGTTTACATTCTCATTAACATTCATGATTTTGAAATAATATTCATTATCTACATATTTATTTACATGAACATCAATATCGCTGTTTCAGTCAGTATCAAGCTCTATACTGGTTAACTAAAATAATCTCAGATAAAAAGAACAGCTCATTCAAGTGTGTTTATTTTACATCTCATTAATATTCATAAATATGCATTAATATTCAAGAACCCAAAGTTATGACCCTCTGCTTTTGTCAATGTTTGTTGTTCTGGCATTTTACGTAAAATAAGTAATAGAAAAGATAGTACAGTATAACCCCTCTAAACCGGAATTCTAGTAGAGAAGAATTTAGATGCTTTTAGGCAGGTGGCTGCTTAATGCAGGGTGGAAGTCATGCAGAAAGCTCATAGAGGAGCTTTCTGCATGACTTTCACCCTGTATTAAGCTGCCACCTGTCTCCAAGACCTATATTTATACTAAGTATACCGTCCGGTTTAGAGGGGTTTTACTGTACACTAGAAACAATGCTAAATATAGGGCTTATGTTAAATTGCTTATTCATTTACGCACGTTATATGCAAATTAGCTTAAATATACATGTTTTAGAAATATTACATGAACCAAAGATGTTTTCCTTTATTTGTATGTTGATATTAAAACATTTAAATCTGAATTCAATAACTATTTGTATATTATTAGGCCTCTCAGACTAAAAACAAACTCGTCAAACTAAAAACGCATTTTTTACTTCCCCATTAATAGTCATAAGAATGCATTATAAGAATGCATTATATGTATTAATAGAATTACATATCGTATTCAAGCTATATGTCTCTACTTTACGTTGGTTCTTGTTTTGTCCTTCTATTGTCTCTAAAAGCAAAGTTATGAAGCATTTTCTTAATCAAGATAGTTTCGAAATTTACCTCGGGTTACCACGGAAACCGTTTAATAAAACATAGCTGGGGCACAATTATTTTGGGAGAATGCTCAAAAAGTGTTCTGATGACCCCAACGTACAATTTAAACCTGAATTCAATAATTTTTGTGCATTAATATGCCTCTAAGACTAAACAAAAAACTCATTTTCTAAAAAAGCGGATTTTCATACTTCCTCATTAATATTCATAAGCAATCATATATGAATATTATTAAAATTATATATCATAATCAAGATATATGTCTCTGCTTTACTTTGGTTTTTGTATTGTCCTTCTATTGTCTCTAAAAGCAAAGTTATTATGCATTTACTGAACCAATGATGTTTCGAAATTTACCTCCTCGTGTTACCATGGAAACTGTTCAATAAAACATAGATGGGACAAAATTACTTTGGAGGAATGCTCAAAATGTGTTCTGATGAACCAAACAAACAATTTAAACCTGAATTCAATAATTTGTGTGCATTAATAAGCCTATCAGACTAAACAACAAACTCCTTTTTCTAAAAAACACATTTTTTTATATTCTAATAAATATTCATAAGAATGCATTTATGAATATTATTTAAATCATATACCATATTCAAGCTATATGTCTCTGCTTTACTTTGGTACTTGTTTTGTCCTTCTATTACCTCTAAAAGCAAAGTTATTACGCATTTTCTGAACCAAGGATGTTTCGGAATTTACCTCTGGTTACCATGGAAACCGTTTAATAAAACATAGATGGGACAAAATTATTTGGGGAAATACTCATAATGTGTTCTGGGGACTCCAACGAACAACTTAAACCTAAATTCAATAATTTCTGTGCATTAATAAGCCTCTCAGACTAAACAACAAACTCCTTTTTTCTAAAAAAATCACATTTTTTACTTCCTCATTAATATTCATAAGAATGCATTTATGAATATTAATAAAATCATATATCATATTCAAGCTATTTATCTGTACTTTACTTTGGTACTTGTTTTGTCCTTTTATTGCTTCTAAAAACAAAGTTATGGCGCATTTTCTGAACCAAGGTAGTTTCGAAAATTACCTCGGGTTACCATGGAAACCGTTAAATAAAACACAGACTGGACAAACTTATTTTTTGGGGCATGCTCAAAATGTGTTCTAAGGACCCCAACGAACAATTTGGTACCCATGAAAAAAAGTCTAGGGGGGATGCTACGGTAACCACTACTAGGACCCAGCCTATAGAGGAACTAAACATGATGCTCTGTGCCAAATATGAAAGCTGAGAGCCTTCCAGTTTCAGAGAAGAAGATTTTCAAAGTTTCACTATTTGTTTCTATTGAAAACTGCCCAACCCTGGGGCAGGGCCAATTTTGACCCCAGGGGCATAATTTATATAACTTTTGTAGAGGACCTAAACATAATGCTCTGTGTCAAATATGAAAGCTATGAGCCTTCCAGTTTCAGAGAAGAAGATTTTCAAAGATTTCACTATTGGTTTCTATTGAAAACTGCCCACTGAAAACTGCCCACCCCTTGGGCGGGGCCAATTTTAACCCCAGGGCCATAATTTATATAACTTTTGTAGAGGACCTGAACATGATGGTATATGCCAATTATGAAAGCTGAGAACCTTCTAGTTTCAGAGAAGAAGATTTTCAAAGTTTTCACTATTTGTTTCTATTGAAAACTGCCCACCCCTGGGGCGGGCCAATTTTGACCCCAGGGCCATAATTTATATAACTTTTGTAGAGGACTTGAACATAATGCTATGTGCTAAATATGAAAGCTGTGAACCTTCCAGTTTCAGAGAAGAAGATTTTTAAAGTTTCACAATTTGTTTCTATTGAAAACTGGCCAACCCTGGGGCGGGGCCAATTTTGACCCCAGGGGCATAATTTATTTAACTTTTGTAGAAGACCTAAACATAATGCTGTGCCAAATATGAAAGCTATGAGCATTCCAGTTTCAGAGAAGAAGATTTTCAAAGATTTCACTATTGGTTTCTATTGAAAACTGCCCACCCCTGGGGCGGGGCCAATTTTGACCCCAGGGCCATAATTTATATAACTTTTGTAGAGGCCCAGAACATGATGCTATGTGCCAAATATGAAAGCTAGGAGCCTTCCAGTTTCAGAGGGGAAGATTTTCAAAGATTTCACTATTTGTTTCTACTGAAAACTGCCCACCCCTGGGGCGGGGCCAATTTTAACCCCAGGGCCATAATTCATATAACTTTTGTAGAGGACCTGAACATGATGCTATATGCCAAATATGAAAGCTGACAACCTTCTAGTTTCAGAGAAGAAGATTTTCAAATTTTTCACTATTTGTTTCTATTGAAAACTGCCCTGGGGGGAAGCCAATTTTGACCCCAAGGCCATACTGTATATAACTTTTGTAGAGGACCTGAACATGATGCTATGTGCCAAATATGAAAGCTGAGAGCTTTCCAGTTTCAGAGGAGAAGATTTTCAAAGTTTTACTATATGTTTCTATTGAAAACTTCCCACCCCTGGGGCGGGGCCAATTTTAACCCCAGGGGCATAATTTATATAACTTTTGTAGAGGACCTAAGGGTGATGCTATGTGCCAAAGATGAAAGCTGAGAACCCTGTAGATTCAGAGGAGAAGATTTTTAAAGGTTCAAATTGTTGACGACGAACGATGGACGACGCACGCCGACGGACGACGGACATCAGGCGATCCCAAAAGCACTTTGTGCTCTGGTGAGCTAAAAACAATCAATCTGAATCATCAAATATGTTAAAGAAAGTTAAATGCCGTATAATATACTGGATCAGTTGTGAATCTAAATAGCAAGATAATGAAAACTTCACAGAGTCAGGTATACATTTCTAAAACTGTGTTTAACTCTATTCATTTACATGTACACTAAAAACTAATTTAATTGAAAGTTAAATAATTCCCATCTTACCACAAGTTAAAATGCTAATACATTTGTATCACATTGTAAAGTGGATTTCTTTTCATAATTACAACCAATAGTTTCAGATCAATCGTTGTTTTAGAAAAAAAATAATAGTTTTCAAATGTAAAGACTGACACGAATTTGTATTTATTTATATATGTGTCACACTACTTAAAATACAGAGACTTACTTAACGTATCTGATGGTTGAAAACTTACAGTGACCTCAAATTTGTGTCCCCCAATACTGAAACATCATTGAAAGTGCACCAGTCTATTCGATTATGATAGAAACTTGAATGATAAACTATAGTCATTTTTTACCATACAGGTGTCTGCATCCAGTGCATTTAGCATAGAATGAATGATGAGGTTAATGGGTCAACATCCCTTTCAAAATGCCCTTTAATGTTTCGTCTGCAACAAAAAGTTATTGTCATCTGCTTCAATTCTTAAAATAAACTTACTTTCATTTTTTTGCAAAAATATGGTTAAGATGACAAACAGTTTGGATCCTAATGAGACGCTGCATTATGCGGCCTCTCATCTGGATCCAAACTGTTTGCATAGGTAATCACAGTTTCACCACTAGCGTGCAAAGAGTTAAGAATCATGCATTGACCTGGAGGGATTTTACTGTCCAGTGCTGTAACCTTTTAACTGTAGAAGTATTTAATACTTCTACAGTTAAAAGGTTACAGCACTGGACAGTAAAATCTAGGTTGGCGTTATCGGTCGCCAAAATCGCCAATGGCGATTACTTTTTGCAGCCGGCGACAAAAAATTTCAATTTCATCAATTCTGGCGATTGAAAATTTCGGTCAGTTATAAAACTGATAATCGGCAAATTCAGTCGCCACTCGCCAAACTAACGGGTCGTAAAGCTATTCTTATCAGTTTGCAAATTAATCCAAGGGTAATTGGGGCCCTCGCAGCTGGAGACAATTATCGTACCTCTCATTACGATGCCCCGAGGCTTATAATCCCTTCACACATTGTTTGTAGCAAACTGACCGCCATTTTATCGGTATCACGTGAGTGTTTTCCGGCGCTCGCTTTAACGCAGCATCATCACGGAACCAGTCAACCAAGCTTAAAGACGATTGGTTAACTCCGTTCTCGTGAGGTCATAGTTTCTAGGGACGCCTTTCACGAAGCAATATGTGTAATTTTTCACACGTTCTGGGTTTAACCATCGTTTCATTGCCTAATTTGGCGATAATCACAGCCTATTACTTTGATCCAGACTACCGAGGTAATCCTCAAACATTACCAAAAGTGTAAACCGGCATCCGAATTAAAGGATGAGCAGAAACATTCGGCGATGAATGAAATGTTTTATACTTTGTGTGTTTTTATATCTTTGAATCCCATTGTTATTAAAAAAAGTTCGACACAAACGGTCTATCCACATCTGTGAATGAAAATAATTTTCTGTCATTCTTTAACCTACTGAGTTCATGTAAACATCGACAAATCTATACAATTAGTTCTGCAAAGCAAAAATGCCTGTAAAGCGTAAGCTTGAGCAGACAGCGGGTCTCAACAATCCCTCATGCAGTTCTTACAAAATCCTGCAATGAAGTCTCAAGATACAGGTCACTGCTTAATGCTGGAGTGGACAAATGTTATGCAGGAAACTCCTAATGGGACTTCTTACATTACATTTGTCCAACATTAATTGAAGCTGACACCTTTTATATGCATGGTTTATATTCCTAATCCATCTTAAGTTGAGTGGCCGTTTAACACAGATTTTACTGTAATAGTTAGAAATATTAATGAATATTCTGATATGCTATATGTAGAGCTATAGATAAGAGAAGTAGTTGGAAATGTTGGTAAAGTATTTTTCTTTATTTCTCTGCCAAACCCTGTCTATTAAATCTAATTCAGGAATTGACTGAGATGTAAAATATATACATATCAGTATTTCTTTTATCTACAGGTTTGGTATAGCAAGGATTTCTTTGTAATCATATTCACCAAGTGTACATGTAGACCCCTTTTACGTATAAGTAGTGCGGCGTAAACATTTGGCTACTAAAATTTTTTGGCTGGCGCCAACCTAGAGTAACCTTTAATTTCCCTCATATAAAATTGTTTTCATGCATCTGCAAACAGAGTTGACCCAAATAAGGTGGCTCCTATAGGATCAGGGTCTGCTGTTTGCTAATGGAATTGATAGATCTGTTTCTATGCCTTCTAAAACAGCTACACTGATCCACCTTCCACATTTTATTATAAATAGTTATCTAGGTTGGCGTTATCGGTCGCCAAAATCGCCAATGGCGATTACTTTTTGCAGCCGGCGACAAAAAATTTCAATTTCATCAATTCTGGCGATTGAAAATTTCGGTCAGTTATAAAACTGATAATCGGCAAATTCAGTCGCCACTCGCCAAACTAACGGGTCGTAAAGCTATTCTTATCAGTTTGCAAATTAATCCAAGGGTAATTGGGGCCCTCGCAGCTGGAGACAATTATCGTACCTCTCATTACGATGCCCCGAGGCTTATAATCCCTTCACACATTGTTTGTAGCAAACTGACCGCCATTTTATCGGTATCACGTGAGTGTTTTCCGGCGCTCGCTTTAACGCAGCATCATCACGGAACCAGTCAACCAAGCTTAAAGACGATTGGTTAACTCCGTTCTCGTGAGGTCATAGTTTCTAGGGACGCCTTTCACGAAGCAATATGTGTAATTTTTCACACGTTCTGGGTTTAACCATCGTTTCATTGCCTAATTTGGCGATAATCACAGCCTATTACTTTGATCCAGACTACCGAGGTAATCCTCAAACATTACCAAAAGTGTAAACCGGCATCCGAATTAAAGGATGAGCAGAAACATTCGGCGATGAATGAAATGTTTTATACTTTGTGTGTTTTTATATCTTTGAATCCCATTGTTATTAAAAAAAGTTCGACACAAACGGTCTATCCACATCTGTGAATGAAAATAATTTTCTGTCATTCTTTAACCTACTGAGTTCATGTAAACATCGACAAATCTATACAATTAGTTCTGCAAAGCAAAAATGCCTGTAAAGCGTAAGCTTGAGCAGACAGCGGGTCTCAACAATCCCTCATGCAGTTCTTACAAAATCCTGCAATGAAGTCTCAAGATACAGGTCACTGCTTAATGCTGGAGTGGACAAATGTTATGCAGGAAACTCCTAATGGGACTTCTTACATTACATTTGTCCAACATTAATTGAAGCTGACACCTTTTATATGCATGGTTTATATTCCTAATCCATCTTAAGTTGAGTGGCCGTTTAACACAGATTTTACTGTAATAGTTAGAAATATTAATGAATATTCTGATATGCTATATGTAGAGCTATAGATAAGAGAAGTAGTTGGAAATGTTGGTAAAGTATTTTTCTTTATTTCTCTGCCAAACCCTGTCTATTAAATCTAATTCAGGAATTGACTGAGATGTAAAATATATACATATCAGTATTTCTTTTATCTACAGGTTTGGTATAGCAAGGATTTCTTTGTAATCATATTCACCAAGTGTACATGTAGACCCCTTTTACGTATAAGTAGTGCGGCGTAAACATTTGGCTACTAAAATTTTTTGGCTGGCGCCAACCTAGGTTATAAATAGAATCACTATTCTGGAGGTACTAGAACTCCAATGCAGTTATCTCCCTTTGTCTCTTATGGCTATGCTGATGGGACAAGGGAAATAACTGCGAGGAAATTGCTAAGGGGGAACTCTTTAACTGTAGCTTCCGATGTTAATAGTAGTATAAAACCCCAGGGTGAGACCATTTTTGGCTCAGGGGTCATTATTTGAACATACTTGGTAGAGGTATATTAAGTGATACTTAATACCAAATATCTTAGCTCTAGATTATGTGGTTTCACACAAAATGTTTTTTAAAGGTTTCCCTATATAAGTCTATGTAAAAGGGATTTCACAAATAAATGATCTTATCACCGCTGAAGGAAACTTCTACAATTATCAATCGTTTTGTGAAATATATGATATTCATATTGACTTTGTAAAATTTTATGGTCTTATAAATGTTATAAAAATATTTTTAAATAAGTTAAGCTTTACAGTAACACTGCAGAAAATGCAGAATCCATCACTCCCATTAAATGTATTAATACTACTGAAACAATCAAAAGGTTCAGCTCATTTATATAACATACTGAATAAAAATAATGAAAAACCTACTGCAGTGACAACATGGAACCAATTGTTTCAGATAGAAGATAATGATTGGAAAGAAATTTACAATGCCATATTTAAATACAACTTCAGTACAGAAATACGGTGGTTTCAGTATCGAATAAACCATAGAATTCTTCCAACACAGAAATACCTTTTTAATATCAAAATCTCAGACAATCCTAATTGCAGAGTTTGTGGTGAAGTAGAAACAATTCAACATATGCTTTGGTCATGTCCAGAAACAGAATTATTTTTAACAAAAGTCCAGCAGTGGTTGAAATTAGCAGAGTATATCAATTGTATAAATGAGAAGAAATACCTATTCAATTTAAGCAATTCCTATTCAATGGCTGACATGACTATTCTACTAGAAACAAAGTACTATATATACTTGACCAAAAAAAGGGAAGGAAAATTCTCAATACTATCGTTAAAAAACAAAATAATAGCAAAATATACAGCTCTGAAATACATAGCCACAAGGGATAATTATCTTGAACAGTTTGATCAAACATGGTCGAAATATTATTATCTTTTAATGGAATAAATTTCTCCACATAATTACAATAGCTAAAAAGTAAAATGGCTTTGGCAATTTTCAAAATTTCCTGTATAGATATAGACATTTTAATATGAAAAAGAAAACTTGAAATCGAAAAATTATTGAAATGAGAGAACCCCATCAAGCATTTTTAGGATTTAGGCTTTTTCTTTTTTCTTTTTTTTATTATCAAATGCATAAAACTCCCCTTCAAAAATGTGGTTGTATAAATATCAATTATTCTGTTTTCTCAAATGGCATTGTTAGATTTTTGTTAATTTATGTAACTATTATACTTACCATTTATGACACAATGCTACTAACCTAACATTATACTTTGTACGGTATGATGAGGGATGGTACTCCCCGACCTTCACATACCTATGACGGGGAGAATAAAAGCATTTAAAAAAAAAAAAAAAAAAAAAAAAAAAAAAGTCTATGTAAAAACTACAAGCCCCAGGGCAGGGCCATTTTCGGCCCGAGGGTCATCATTTGAACAAACTTGGTAAAGGACCATTAGATGATGCTATATGCCAAATATCAAAGCTCTAGAAATTGTGGTTTCAGAGGAGAAGATTTTTAAAGATTAAAAAAAACAAACACTTTAAAAGTACTGGGGCGGAGCCATTTTTTGCTCGGGGGTTATGATTTCAACAAACTTGATAGAGGACACCCTAAGGTACATTTCTGTGAAATTTGGTTGAAAATCCTCCAAGTGGTTTAGGAGAAGAAGTCATTTGAAATAAAAGTGAATGGACAGACGGACGATAGGCGGTCACAATAGCTCACCTTGAGCCTTTGGCTCAGGTGAGCTAAAAAAACAAACCTCGGCGTCCAAGCAAGATCCTGGTTCACATTTATGAATGAACTCCCAGACAGGATTCACTTGATTGGTTAACTGACTTTGATGAGCGGAAGTTTAATTGCCCCATATGGGCCATATCCGCCGGTGTGTGTTTAGAGGTTCATAACAGACCTGGGGTTAATTACATGGCAATGTAATTAATTAAATTACAATTACATTCATAAAAGGTCAATTACCATTACAATTACAATTATATGGGTTTTAACATAAAACAACATAAACTTTCTACTTTGTACTGGATTCCGAAACTACATAAAAACCCTTATAAGTCGCGTTTTATTGCCAACTCTAGCTGTTATACCACTACTAAATTATCTATACTTTTGACGTCCTGTCTTACTACGATTAAAGAACATGTTAAACGCTACTGTGATAAAATATATGAAAATTCTGGTATTAATGTTTTTTGGTCCATAAAAAATTCAAATGATGTTTTAACAAAACTTGAAAATGAACAGTATAACATTTCTTTACTGAGCTCTTATGATTTCTCTACACTCTATACTACTCTACCTCACCATCTTATAAAGGATAGACTTATTAAATTAATAGAAAAAACCTTTGCCAGAGAAAACAAAATGTTCATTGCTTGTAATGTTCAACGTTCATTCTTTTCGAATTCAGAAGTTGAACATTACACAATGTGGACTTGCCTTGATGTTTGTAAATCTCTTACCTTTCTTTTAGATAATATATTTGTGCGTTATGGAGATACCATATATCGTCAAGTTGTTGGTATACCCATGGGTACAAATTGTGCCCCTCTTGTTGCAGATTTGTTTTTGTATTGCTACGAGAGGGATTTTATGCTTAGCTTAAAACCTGATACACAGACCGATATTTTTAATGCTTTTAATAAAACTTCAAGGTATTTAGACGATATTTTGAATTTAGATAATCCTTATTTTGATACTATGGTTTCTTCAATCTACCCAAAAGAACTGTCTTTAAACAAAGCTAATCAATCTGACATTAATGCTTCATTTTTAGATTTGAATCTTTCAATTACAAATGATAAAGTTTCGTCCAAAGTATACGATAAAAGAGAAGATTTTAATTTTAAAATTGTTAATTATCCTTTTCTAGATGGGGATGTGCCACGTTCTACATCTTATGGTGTTTATATTTCTCAACTTATTAGGTTTGCCCGAGCCTGTTCTTTGCTTGAAGATTTTAACAGACGTAATTTAGTTATAACTGATAAACTTCTTAAGCAAGGTTACAGATATCACAAACTTCGGAAAACCTTTTCTAAATTTTATTATCGAAATTTACCTCTCATTAGTAAATATAATTGCAATCTACGGACGTTACTGCGACAAGGCATTTCTCAACCAGAATTTTATGGGGATGTTATCTACAAACTTAGGAAAATTCGGGGTCATATCCATTTTCATGATTTGTTTATAAAACGCATTAAAACATTTAAAAAGAAAGGTTATGATCCTATTATATTGCAACACACTGCATGTTTGGTTATCGACCCTTTTACAGTCGGTAGCTACGCTTCCCTCTTTGCTTGCGCGATGACAGGCCGAGGGTAGTACTCTATGATGGTATACTCTTAAACTTGGATACAGGAGGAGCTTACCAGACTCATGTATTATTTTTTCCCTGTCGTGCCCTTAACGGCTTACCTGCAGGTGCTCTGACTTCAGCAAAGTCATTGAGTACATATTTGACGGATTGTCACAGTTATTATGCTATGTTTTACATGTTCACCTGTGTTCACCGTCGTCTATGTTGTGGGTAAGTCCAGCGGGGATACATTTATTTACAATATTTGTAAAGCTAGGGTGACTTTGAGAGAAGTGCGAGGTTAGGTCGTCCGTAAACCGGTTTAAACCCCCAGTGGTGTTTTTGCTGCTGACCGTGCCAAGGCGGTACTCTCTTTGTCACCCTTCCTTTTGTTTGCCTTGCGTCTTTGTGCTTGTGGTTTGTTCATGTTGTGGAACGTTTGTCCCTGGTTCTTGTGTCTCTTTTGGTGTATTCTGTGTTCATTTCGTGTGTGTGTGTGTGCGTTTGGGTGTGTGGTTGTGTGTGTGTGTGTGTGTCATGCTGTCTATCGGTGTTTTGGTGGTGGTTGCGTCTTGCATGTGGCTTTGCCTGCTTGACTTTACTACTTTTCCTTTTATTCATGTAAATTATTAAATTACAATTACTTTACCAAATGTAATTAATTACATCTCAGTTACTTTCAAAAGGCTGGCAACAAGAAATGTTTTAGAAAACAATATTATTAAGTAACACAACTAGTACATGTACATGTAAGTATGCATGTAAATGACCAGTAACATATTTACAGTCATTGAATTCTGTTCATGTGTCAGAAGTATTTTTATAAACAGCTTTAAGTGCTCACGGGATATACATACCAATATACAAAAGAGTAAATCTTCATCAGAAAGCTGTCATAAACATGTTATACACAGATGTCTGATCAGGATCTACACTGATTCTAACTTTTCATACATAATCTAGAATACTGCAGATCTGCCATACCAGTAAATATCAGGACTGGGGAAAAACTTTTTTATCCAATAAAACTATCTTGCAACAAACCCATCATTTAATTATTTTGAAGCTCAAATTTACACACTTTAATACCCATTTTACACTAGATACTGTAAGTTCAATATTTTCCTCATCTTTTGATTAATATGAAACAGTTGTAACTAAGGAGCAGACACAGAATTTAGTCTGTGTCATTTGTTAGCAGGCAAAGGGTTATACAATGTATGGTCACTGCATTTTGCTTTTTGTGGTCAGTCAGGTGTCACAGTGTCTATTGTCAACAGCATAATTATCACAGGTAAAGGTGTCAATGCAAACCTCTTTTGGATGTACATGTAGGTATTCAATTATCATTCTGGATACTTGTAGTCCTCCAAACTTTAAATAACTCTTCCAGCACAATATACTTGTTCATATTGCACTGATGACACTTGAAAACAATATATACCCAGATCAAAGCGCTGCTATAGCCCTTTGAAAAAGGTCTGCACTGTTTGAAATATTACTCTAGGTTTTGTTCTAAGTCAAAATATACAACACAATGAACACATTCCCATAAAATGCAGAAATTAAATGCAGATTAAATCCGTTTTAATATAGTTTTGATATGTTATATGACAAAGTAAATTTAAGAAAATAATGTAGACTGAGATGAGATGCCTTCTGTACGAGCTGATAGCAATATAGACCGGTAATATCTGCTCTCTTTGCTCATAATGGAAGAATGAATATTACAATTTTACCATTTTCATGAGTTGTTGTGTTTAATTATTCAACGGGGTATAATTATAAAACCCTGATTGAAGCAGATTAATAATTTGCAAAATATGGGATCTCATTCAATTGAATATATATGTTATTTGAACTTGTCTGTGTACTAAACAATATATTACATATACACTGAAATAACATTTGTTATTTACTCACTTTCTCCATGGATTCAGTGTTTAAAAATGAAATCTATTATTCTGATTCAGTGTTTAAAAAATTAAATATATTAAAATCTCTAAATAGCTATGATTTATAGTGTAAATAACCAAAGTAATTGAGAAGTAATTGAAAAGTAATTGTTCATTACACCTAAAAAAAATTCACTGTAATTAATTACATTACAATTACATGTAATTAAAATAGCACTCAATTACACATTACATCAATTACATTGAAAACATGTAATTAATTGTAATTAATTACAATTACAATTTTAATTACCCCAGGTCTGGTTGATAATGGCTTCCCCTATGTTATTTGTAGCTTCCGAGCAAGTCGCGCATGAATTATGGAATTCCGAATGGTCATTATTCAATTACATATAGCATATTTATATTTTGGCCCTTGGCGAATTTTTTTCATGTGATCATTTATTGACATAGTTTCTTCTTTCCGAATAGTGAAGAACTGTGCATGTAGTGATATACTCATGTCTTACGGTAATCGCTGATTATATAACAAGAGGGCCAGAATGGCCCTGACATCGCTCACCAGACAATCAGAGGAGAAGATTTTCAAAGTTTTCACTATATGTTTCTATTGAAAACTTAACACCCCAGGGGCGGTGCCAATTTTGACCCCAGGGACACAATTTATATAACTTTTGTAGAGGACCTGAACATGATGCTAAAAGAATGTAGTGAAAGAATGGATAGAGCATTAGACCACTGGAACTTGTATTCTTTGGATGCTAGAGGCGGATTCTCCCACCTTTAAAGACCTATGCAAACAGTTTGGATCCAGATCAGGCCCCACATAATGTGGGGCCTGATCTGATATCCAAATTGTTTGTACATGAGACTGAACTTCTGAAAAACTTAGAAAGAAAGTGTGTAGTGGGATTTTCCCACCACTAATGACCTATGCAAACAGTTTGGATCCAGATCAGGGCCAACATAATGTGGTGCCTGATCTGATATCCAAACTGAATGTCAATGAGACTGAACTTCTGAAAAACTTAGAAAGAAAGTGTGTAGTGGGATTCTCCCACCACTAATGACCTATGCAAACAGTTTGGATCCAGATCAGGGCCAACATAATGTGGTGCCTGATCTGATATCCGAACTGTTTGTCAATGAGACTGAACTTCTGAAAAACTCAGAAAGAAAGTGTGTAGTTAGGATAACTTGTGAATATGCTGCAGACAACAATTTAGCAGATCACAAAATTACCCAGCATGCAGAGAGTTAATCTGAAATTCACAACAGATATGCTCTATATTGATAGCTGGTAGCTTAATGCAGGGCATAGGTATGGAAAAAAGCTTTAAGAGTATTCTGCATTTTGAGAATTATCCACAGTTTTCTCAATCTTAAATGAGTGTGTGTTATTTGTCTAAACACAATTTCTACTCTACTGATCAGGCTAAGGGTGATTATATAAGAAATCCTTCTGACTGGTCTCAGCTAAGAGTGATATTAAGGAGAAACCTTTAGAATGTAATTTCTGGTGTAAAGAAGTATATACACACAGGGCAGGGCCAATTTTAACCCCAGAACTATGATACTTATAAAACTCATAAAGTTATGCTTAGTAAATCTATACACCAAATATCTAAGCTCTGGGACATGTAGTTTCTGACAAGAATATTTTTAAAGTTTTTCCTATGCATAACTAGTGATCCCATGGGCTGTTTATGTAGTCAGCTACAAAAAACTGTTAATCCCTGGGGTGGGACAAATTTTTATCCTAGGGGCATAATTTATATAACTTTTGTAGAAGCCCTGAAGTTGAAGCTATGTGCCAAATATGAAAGCTGAGGACCTTCTAGTTTTAGAGGAGATGATGTTCAAAGTTTTCACTATATGTTTCTATTGAAAACTGAAAACCCCTGGGGCAGGGCCAATTTTGACCCCAGGGGTATAATTTATATAACTTTTGTAGAGGACCTATAGGTGATGCTATGTACCAAAGATGAAAGTTGAGAACCCTGTAGATTCAGAGGAGAAGATTTTTAAAGGTTCAAATTGTTGACGCCCGACGACGCACGACGCACGCTGACGGACGACAGACATCTGGCGATCACAAAAGCTCACCCTGAGCACTTTGTGCTCTGGTGAGCTAAAAAGAATATACCATTCGGCTTCAGCCTTGTTTTTTGCAATATTTTTCTGTAGTAACTCTATTATTAGATTTGGGATTTCACAAGATATATTACACATTTTAAATGTGTAGGCATCCAGATGTAGAAACCTAACAGGAAAAATGAGATATTAGCAGGCTAATGTTGGACACGCTAAAACCTGCTAATATACGGCAGTAAGGGATAGACCCGCGCTTTCCCACTTCTATCAGGTATAGTCGCATTATCTCTGCTGCATAAGGTGATAAGCAAACTGGCGATTTCTCCTTCGTATGAGGTAAAGGTTTAAAATTTACTTAAAAGTTTCATAGAAAATCTCCAGTTTCTGAGATTTGGCTCCAGACAGACAAAAAGGTATATTTTTTGCAACAAAGGCGCATACCTCTGGTGTTTCAAATTTATCATGAGTGATAATTGCAGGCCAACATTCCGCTAAGATTCTAAAAATTTCAAAGAACAAGAGGGCCAAGATAGCCCTTAATCCCTCACATGATTATCATAGATTTATGGCTGTAGCTGGGTAGCCCCAAGATGGGGCTAATATTGACCTAAGGGACAATATTTGAACAATGTTGATAAAGGATCATGAGAAGTGGTTCTGGAGAGCAAGATTTTCTAAGAAATAGAATATTGATTTTATCAAGACAATCATTCTGACCATTCAAGATTGGGTTAAAAATGTACCCTCTAGAGTGATTTTTCTAAGATGTGATCTACTTTTTGATCCCATGATCCCATCCATGATCAAACTCAACCTTGATATCATCAAGCCAAACATTCTGAGCAAGTTTGATGAAGAATCGGCTAAAAATGTGGCCACTGGAGTGTAAACAAGATTTTCTAAGATATGGCCCAGTGACCTACTTTTTGACCCCACGTAATCCACTTTCAAACTGGTTCAAGATTTTATCAGGGCAATAATTCTGACCAAGTTTCATGAACATTTGTTCACAAGGTTTTCCTCCTATTTGACATAGTTTTTAACCCCACAAGACCCACAATCAAACTTGTCCGATATTTTATCAAGACAATCATTCTGACCAAGTTTCATGAAGATTGGGACTAAAATTGTGACCAATAGTGTTCACAAGCAAATTGTTGACGATGGACACACTGCGGACATTCATGTAATCCAAAAGGTCACCCTGAGCTTTGCTCAGGTGAGCTACAAACACAAAAACCATTTCAGCGAGGACTCTGGGATGGATGCAAACATGGATGAACGGATGGATAGATGAACAACACAAAAACTATATACCTCTGCCTACAGTCCGGGATAATTACCCAGTCTAACATTTACAAGAGTGTAGAACCAGATTAAGGAGAAGTCTTCTAATCAGGACATAATTTTGTTTTTTGAAATTTCCTCTAGGTAAAAACAGCCATTTACCCTAATCACCGTAAGTATTCTGACATCCACTTTTCCTCTCCACATTCCTCCACTCTTTTCACAGCTAATTAACCATTTTCTTAATAAAATGCATTTTACACCTTTGCAAACAGAGTTGACCAAGATCAGACAGCTCCTGCAGGGTCTGCTCAGTTTTCTTATGAAATTATAATATATATATCACTACAGTTTCTTCCAATATCAAAGCAAGCCTGTGTATAATTATATGCCATTATAAACAAGAGGGCCATGATGGCCCTTAATCGCTCACCTGGTTATAACAGATTTATGTATACAATGAATTCATGTAACCTGCGACAGGGCAATATTTTTGCCAGGGAGGACTATTAGATAATGCAACACCCAAATATCAAAGGTCTATGCCTTACAATTTCAGAGAAGACTTTTAAAGATTTTTAAGAGAAGAAGATTTTTAAGACTTTCCTATGAAAAACTGATATGCCCCGAGGCAGGGCCATTTTCAACCAGGGGAACAATCTTTCAATCTTTCAATTTTGAACAATCTTGGTAGAAAACTATTAGATAACGCTACATACCAAATATTAAAGGTCTCGGCCTTACAGTTTTGGAGAAGAAGACTCTTAAAGATTTTCATATGAAAAACTGATAAGCCCCAGGACGGGGCCATTTTTGGCCCAGGGGTAATAATTTGAACAATCTTGGTAGAAAACCATTAGATGATGCTACATACCAAATATCAAAGGTATAGACCTTACAGTTTTGGAGGAGAAGATTTTTAAAGAATTTCCTATGAAAAACTGATAAGCACCAGGGCGGGGCGATTTTTGGTCCGGGGTCATAATTTGATTAATCTTGGTAGAGGACCATTAGATAATGCTATATACCAAATATCAAAGGTCTATACCTTATAATTTTAGAGAAGAAGATTTTTACAATTTTTCTATGAAAAACTGATGAGCCCCGGGGCGGGGCCATTTTTGTCCTGGGGGTCATAATTTGAACAATCTTAGAAGGGGACCATTAGATGATGCTACATACCAAATACCAAAGGTCAATGCCTTACAGTTTCATAGAAGAAGATTTTTAAAGATTTTCCTATGAAAAAATGATAAGCCCCGGGGCGGGGCCATTTTTGATCCAGGGGTCATAATTTGAACAACCTTAGAAGAGGACCATTAGATCATGCTACATACCAAATATCAAATGTAATCTATGCCTTACATTTTCAGAGAAGACGATTTTTAAAGATTTTCCTATGAAAAACTGATAAGCCCCGGGGCGGGCCATTTTTGGACCGGGGGGCATAATTTGAACAATCTTTGTAGAGGACCATTAAATCATGTTACATACCAAATATCAAAGCTCTTGGCTTTGTGGTTCCAGAGAAGAAGATGTTTAAGTAAATTGTTGATGCCCGCACGTACGCACGGCGCACCTACGCACGACGCCGGACATAGGATCATCCCAATAGCTCACCTTGGCTCTCTGTGCCAGGTGAGCTAAAAATCAGTTAAAATCAGAGAAACTAATGTATCAATTTTTTTCTAAAAGATAAGACTTAAACAAGATGTGTTTGTGAAACACTATGCCCCCTGGATATGATATTTGACCCTAAAGGATGACCTTGATCTTGACATGTCACCCCTCAAACTGTGCAGCTTCATGGGGCGCACATGCATACCACATATCAAGTCTGTATCTCTACTGGTTCAAAAGTTATGGCCAATGTTAAAGTTTGTGACCTTTGACCATGAAGGATATGACCTTGACATGGTACCCCTCAAACTGTGCAGCAAAATGAGAAACACACGTATACCAACTATCAAGTCTGTATCTCTACTGGTTCAAAAGTTATGGCCAATGTTAAAGTCGGTGACCTTTGACCCTGAAAGATGACCTTGACCTTGAAATGTCACCCCTAAAATGTGCAGCTTCATGAGATACACATGCATACCAAATATTAAGACTTTATCTCTATTGGTTCAAAAGTTAGGGCCAATTTGAAGTTGGTGACCTTTGACCCTGAAGAATGACCTTGACATTTCACCCCTCACTGTGCAGCTTCATGAGATACACAATCATGCCATATGTCAAGTCTCTATCTGTAGTGGTTCAAAAGTTATGACCAATGTTAAAGTCGGTGATTTGACCTATGTGTTTGACCTCTGACCTTTAAAGATGACCTTGACATGTCACCCCTCAAAATGTGCGGCTTAATGAGATACATATGCGTGCCAAATATCAAGTCACTAGCTGTACTGGCTCAAAAGTTATGACCAATGTTAAAGTTACAGACAAAGAAACAGACAATTTGACCTTTGACCCTGACATATGACATTGACCTTGACATTTCACCCCTCAAAATGTGCAGCTTCATGAGATACACACGCATGCCAAATATCAAGTCTCTATCTCTACTGGTCATAAAGTTATGGCCAATGTTAAAGTCGGTGATTTGACCCATATATTTGACCTCTGACCTTGAAGGATGACCTTGACCTTGACATGTCACCCCTCAAAATGCGCGGCTTCATGAGATACATATGCATGCCAAATATCTAGTCTCTATCTGTACTGACTCAAAAGTTATGACCAATGTTATAGTTGCGTTAAAGTTACAGACAAAAAACAGACAATTTGACCTTTGACCCTAAAGATGACCTTGACCTTGACATGTCACCCCTCAAAATGTGCAGCTTCATGAGATACACAAACATGCCAAATATCAAGTCTCTACCTCTACTGGTCCAAAAGTTATGGCCAATGTTAAAGTCGGTAATTTGACCCATATATTTGACCTCTGACCTTGAAGGATGACCTTGACCTTGACATGTCACCCCTCAAAATGTGCGGCTTCATGAGATACATATGCATACCAAATATCAAGTCTCTATCTGTACTGGCTCAAAAGTTATGACCAATGTTAAAGTTGCTGACAAACAAACAGACAAACAGACAAACAGACAGGGCAAAAACAATATGCCCCCCAGATCTTATCTGGGGGGCATAAAAAATTAGGTGAATGGGTGTGTATAACAAGAATGGGAAATTGCGCAATATACCAACCGACCATCGATTATTTGAAAGAACAATCGATCGTCTCCGATGTCAGGCTCAACCGATCAATTATCGATTATAATCGTTCATTGGAACAACACTATTTTTTGACCACAAGAAATCATTTTTACAACCTTGGTAGAACCACAAGGCAAAGCATTATGCCATTAATTAAAGGTCCAAGCCTTATGGTTTCAGAGAAAAATAATATTTTATATTTTTCCCATGAAAAACTGATAAGCCCTGACGCAGGGCCAAGTTTCGCCTAGAGGTCAGGGTCGTAAGTTGAATATTATTGGCAGAGGACCACAAGCCACAGCTACATATTTGTAGAGGACCATTAGATCATGTTACATACCTTACAGTTTCAGTAGATTTTTAAAGATTTTCCTATGAAAAACTGGTAAGCCCTTGGGCAGGGCTATTTTTGGTCTAGGGGTCATAATTTGAACAATCTTTGTAGAGGACCATAAGATCATGCTACATACAAAATATAAAAGGTCTAGGCCTTACAGTTTCAGAGAAGAAAATTCTTAAAGATTTCCCTATGAAAAACTGATAAGCCCTTGGGCGGGGCCATTTTTTGGCCCGGGGATCATAATTTGAACAATCTTTGTAGAGGACCATAAGATCATGCTACATAATAAATATCAAAGGACTAGGCCTTACAGTTTCAGAGAAGAAGAGTTTTAAAGATTTTCCTATGAAAAACTGATAAGTCCTTGGGCGGGGCCATTTTTGGCCCGGGGTCATAATTTGAACAATCTTTGTAGAGGACCATAAGATCATGCTACATACCAAATATCAAAGGTCTGGGCCTTGCAGTTTCAGAGAAGAAGGTTTTTAAAGATTTTCCTATGAAAAACTGATAAGCCCTTGGGCGGGACCATTTTTGGCCCGGGTTTTCATAATTTGAACATTCTTTGTAGAGGACCATAAGATCATGCTACATACCAAATATCAAAGGTCTAGACTTTACAGTTTCAGAGAAGAAGATTTTTAAAGATTTTCCTATGACAAGAGGGCCATGAGGCCCAAAAGCGCTCACCAGATATAACCCCAGGGGCAGGGCCATTTTTGACCACAAGAAATCATGTGTACACCCTTGGTAGAGAACCACAAGGCAAAGCAATATGCCATTAATTAAAGGTCTAAGCCTTATGGTTTCAGAGAAAAATAATATTTATATTTTTCCCATGAAAAACTGATCAGCCCTGAGGCAGGGCAAAGTTTCGCAGACTTTTAAAGATTTTCCTATGAAAAACTGATAAGCCCTTGGGCGGGGCCATTTTTGGCCCGGGGGTCATAATTTGAACAATCTTTGTAGAGGACCATAAGATCATGCTACATACCAAATATAAAAGGTCTAGGACTTACAGTTTCAGAGAAGAAGATTTTTAAAGATTTTCCTATGGAAAACTGATAAGCCCTTGGACGGGGCCATTTTTGGCCCGGGGGTCATAATTTGAACAATCTTTGTAGAGGACCATAAGATCATGCTACATACCAAGTATCAAAGGTCTAGGCCTTACAGTTTCAAAGAAGAAGATTTTTAAAGATTTTCCTATGAAAAACTGATAAGCCCTTGGGCGGGGCCATTTTTGGCCCGGGGTCATAATTTGAACAATCTTTGTAGAGGACCATAAGATCATGCTACATACCAAATATCAATGGTCTAGGACATATGGTTTCAGAGAAGAAGATTTTTAAAGATTTTAATGTATTACCATATATGGAAAAAATGACCACGCCCTCTGGCGGCCATGTTTTTTGCCAGATCAAAATTCTTTTAACAACTTTTAAAGTCTATCAACTGAGAAACATTTTGGTTAAAAATATATTCAAATCAGACAAGTCATTCTGGAGAAGAAGAATTTTCTAGATATTGCGTACAGTTGCCATGGCAACAAGACCGATGGCCCCGCCCACTATCTTTTAACAACTTTTGAAGCACACACCCACAGTATGTATCTGACCAAGTTTGGTTACAATCGGGCAGTCGGTTTCAGAGAAGAAGTCTTTGAAATTGTTGACGGACAGACATACGGCGCCGGACGCCGGACACAGGGGTATCAAAATAGCTCACCTTGAGCACTTTGTGCTCTGGTGAGCTAAAAAACTGATAAGCCCTTGAGCGGGGCCATTTTTGGCCCAGGGGTCATAATGTGAACAGCGTTTCGTTCCCCCTAGCCACTGATACTTCTGACAAAATTTCATTAAAATCGGGTCAGCAGTTTCAGAGGAGATGTCATTTGAAAATGTGGCCGGACGACGGATGACAGACGCCGGACACCGGACGTCGGACGATGGACACCGGACGACGGACACACCGCGGTCACAATAGCTCATCCTGAGCCTTCGGCTATTCACAATGGCACTATTTCTTTGGGATCATTTGTTCGAATTTACATTTAACGTAGTGGCAAATAGTAAAGTCCCTAATCAAACAGTCCCTCCAAGACTATTTGCTTAACTACATCCAAATACGGTAATTTGAGCATATATAAGAATTACTATGCTAGTAGTTTTGAAGATCAGCTGTATTTTGGCAAGTTAGAAAAGTTGTTAAATGCGAGCCTTGGCAAGCATTTAACTAATTTTCTGACGAGCCAAAATACAGCTTAACTTCAAAACTACTAGCATAGTAATTCTCTTATCATGCAACACCAAGAAAAATGGAGAAAATTAAGAAAAAGAAAGATCGCTAAAGCCGTTTCGTCCCCTGAATGAAAATACATACAAGTGTGATATACATGACGTCATATGGGCATGCAGTGACATCATCCACTTTTACAACATAAACAAACTTGATTTAATCCTTTTAACTGGACAAATAGTTGAGAAAAAGGTGAGCAAGTGTGTTAAATTTGATGTTTATGTTTAATTATGCCTTTTGTCCTTCTGTTTTCCTCCTATTGGCTGAACCAAACTTGCATCCCAGTGGGGTCAGTACACATGCACTATACCTCACAAAATACAGCGTCGACGTGGAAAATATTAGTAGTAGTATTAGAAAATGCTAGTAGGAAATGACTATATTTCGTGACATTGCATGATAAAATAAATGTTCTAAACTAGAGCTCTTTATATAATACTTGATACATTAACAATGCTAACTTACCATGAATTTGAAATCCTATCTTGGTGTCATCAAAGATCTTCCGCCCAAGTCCAGACACATTTTTAAAACATTTGTTGACAAGCTTGGTCACATTTTGAACTGTTTCTTTGAAGCAGCATAAATATATCTTTATCACTTTAGCTGCATTAGGTTTTGTACAGAAAAGTTTATATCCTTCACAAATGGCTTGGACCATGTGTTCTAAGGCCATGTATTGAGCTAGTTCTGATGCCTTGAATGCAATGGTCACATGTTCCTTACACAGATTTGCAAGAGTTTCACTGATTGATTTGATGAGACTTTTGTATGACAACTTTTTAGCATCCCTGGCTGAAAGTACTACTAAACTGGACACTGATTTGGCCCGTATAATTCCTGGGACCTCAGGGTAGGTGTATAATTCACCAGGACGCAAGTTTTTATGTTGTAATGTGATTGAGGAGACAATCGTTTGGTAATCTTTCCTTGCTGTAATAGACATAAATCTTGCATGAGCATAATGAGCATCAGACTAAATGCATCAAGAATAATCCTGTATTAAACAAGCTGTTCATGCAATTTCAATTGCTGTGGGCTGCTGATTAATTTCTTGTAAAGCTAGAACTGTTAATTCAAAGGCAAAATAGGATGTGTTTGTGAAACACTATGCCCCAGATTATCAAATATAAAATTGACCAATAATTTGACCTTTGAGCTTGATATATGACCTTTATCTTAATAAGTCACCCCTAAAATATTTGCCTCCAGAAGTTGCATGTACTGCCAAGTTTGAAGTATCTAATTGCAATGGCTACAAAAGTATCACCAATTTTAAATTTGGGACAAACCAACAGACAGGGCAAACACAATATGTCCCCCTCTGATAAGAGAAAGGGGGGGGGGGCAATAAAATGGTAATGCTACAAAAACCACTTATTACAAGTTTTCTGTACACTAAGTTCAATAAAATAGTATCATTCTAGAAATTGAGTGTTTGTATCTTTAGTCAATGATATTTAGTTTGACCCCAAATCAACTCAGATCTCCATGGGTCTCAATATGTATTTTCATATCAGTCATGTCACTACCAGCTTGACCAGTATTGCAAGTTTGGCCAAATAACTTTAGCACCAATCTCATAATCAAGTTTAAACACACTACAAATCTTGTTGAAAAGGACATTCATACCTTATAAAACAAAATTCCTCCATTAAGTCTATTTTCATTTAAAATAATTTTTACTTACCTCGTCTTATAAGGTACTGCTCATAACCAGGACACTCGTCATGTGGATACAGGCTGTCATTTGTCATATACACCAGAGCATCAAAGTTAACATCCTCTGCAATGCCTTCAACTACTGTCAGCTGTAGAGTGCCTCTCGGGTCAAACCACTTGGCAATATAAGAGCAGTTTTGTATGTGCCATTGTTTGAACACTTTAGTACTCTGCATTTTCCAACAACACTTCAACTGATTGGCTATGTCATCAATTTCAACCTGACATTTTTGTATTTCTTCCTCTGTTACATCTACCTTAACTGACCTTCTAAGGGCAAGAATGGCTGGCTTCAGGATTGATTTCAATGTTTTCAGTTGATCATCAGTCCCAAATATTTTCAGTCCAACATCTGGTAACACTTCTATCTGTGCATTAATTGCACTGGAAGCTTCACTAATAATCTTTTCTCCATAGGTGTTCAAATACTCAACAATCACTGGAGGAAGATCTAATGTTTTTGTCACTGCAACAATTTTTCCGATAATTGCCAACACATCTTGGAAGATATCTTTTATACACACTATTACCAAGTGTTTTCCCTCAATTATAGCCTTCAATTTGTTTTTCCAGTCTGATTTGAAGTGACTGGAAAAGGAATCTGCAAAGTCTGCACCAACCGTATGATGTGTTATGCATGTTGAAAGTATTTTTGATACTGTAGAACAGGAAGTTACATCCCTACATGTAACTGTCACATCACCAGTTGATAAAACATTTAGACTGTAAGCTATTGTGTCTGTGTGTTTCATCGTTTTGCTGTAACATCTTACAGAGTCTTTTAGCAACTGTACAACAGTTTGATTGATGGCTCCAACGCCGGTTATCAAGAGTTGCTGACACAGTTTGTGATTAAATATGACCTTTTCTTGTACTGTTCTTTTAAGAAATGCTGCTGCTCCAGCTTGAACTCGTTCAACATAATGACTGTCTCCAGTAATGGTTCCAGGGAACTCTGTCAAATTTATAACAACATACTTTGATACCTCCATATGGTAAAAATATTGTAGAAAATTTAAATCTTGAAGCCAGACAAATTCCTTCTTTGAACAATTAAATTCTGCAAATCCTGGCTGTCTGAGTGGTTCTGTTTTGTGGAACTCTCCATGGTGACTATTTTGTTTGTCATTCAAACTGGTGGTCTGTTTTTCAGCAGTTGCTCCAGTTGTGACCTGATCAGGTGCAATATCAGCATGGGCAGTTGTCATTTGTGTCTTCTGAACGGCACATTCCTTTTCCTGCATAGTGCTAAATGGTAGTCCAACAGATGTAAGAAATTCAGTAAACTGCTTTTCTTTACCAATGACACATATTGTACTCGTTGAAGTATAATAATACACCTCAACCAATCCATATTTCACATCAGGTGGTGTCTTTTCTTTTAAGAAATTCAATAATTTGAATGCTTCTGTCGACTTTGTATCAAATTTCACGAATTTCAAACTTGGGACTAACTTATCAATTACTACTTTGACAACTGTTTCCGTTGCACATTTCATACCAGTTGCACTGGATATGGTAAGACAGCAATTTTGATCAGTGAATTCAGTTTCAATGCCCAACTCCTTCAACAAACGAACTGCTCGTTTTCTCTTAGTGCCAGTAAAGTGATACTGAAGCACACAGCACTGTATGTCTTGTGGTAGGCCAGTGGTGCCTTCTCGAGCCTTGATTATGAAAAACTCATTCTCCCATCCATCTTTAATAACTGTTTTGGTGATATCTACAACCAGGAAATAATGGTGATTAATAGATGCAGAAAAAATATCGTATCCAAAATTCTTTATTATTAGCCCATAGTATAACTTTCATCTGCAGCTTGTTTGACCTCATATAATACTCAAAATTACATTGTCGACAACTTTTCTTCAAAATGTCTAACAAGGTGCCCAGATGAGAAGCAAAATAACTTGGTATCACAAATTAACTGGCTGTGTACAACTATACACTTATAGGGAGTCTTATGACTTGTCAACTGCTGAATTTATAATGCACTCATAAACAACTAGAGTTTTTTGTCACAAAAATGGATGTCTCCCCCCTACCGCTCAAACCCACACATACACACTGCGACATATTGTCACATTTCTGTACATGAGAACTCGGCCGGATAAGAACTGTAACAGACAGACGGACAAACAATTCTAACAACAAGAGTACCGCATACTGTACATAATACGCCCACTTGCAAACTTTCTCTGATTCAACATGCAATATAAGTGTTGACATTTTCTAATCTGTGCTTCAGATCTTGATTTCCATATTAAGGTGATACTATTTTTAATAAGAGGGCCAGAATGGCCCTGAAGCGCTCATCAGACAATCAGAGGAGAAGATTTTCAAAGTTTTCACTATATGTTTCTAATGAAAGCTGGCTACTCCTGGGGCGGGGCCAATTTTGACCACAAGGGCATAATTTATATAACATTTGTAGAGGACCTGAACATGAAGCTATGTGCCAAATATGAAAGTTATGAACCTTCCAGTTTCAGAGAAGATTTCCAATGTTTTTACTATATGTTTCTACTGAAAGCTGACCACCCCTGGGGTGGGGCCAATTTTAACCCCAGGCCATACAAAGTTCTGACTAAAGGCGATCAACAGTTCCTCTGAACAGGTATGTGTACCTTAGCATTCCAAACTGATTTTTTGCATTTGAATATTATTATAAATTATTACATAATAATTTCATATTCATAAGTTTAACTTAATAGTTTCAAGTAATACAATTTCATGTTAAAAATTATTTCATAATTTATTTAAAATCTTTAATTTGGCATTCTGGAGTCTTTACATGATTTACCCTTCTTCTGAACTGCAGGGCAGGTTATAATAATATAATGCCAATCACTATTATTAATTACCCCTTCCCTCCTATAAACGTGTTTTCACACATTTGAAAACAGAGTAGACCCAGATCAGATACCTCCTTTAGGAGCCATCTGATCAGGGTCTGCTCTGTTTGTTAATGGAACTTGACAGATCTGTTCCTTTAGTTTCTAAAATGGCTACAATGTTCCACCTACTGTATTTCATTATAACTATTTTGTAGATGAATATTCAATAGGTTGTGAAATTTGGAAAACAAGAGGGCCATGAGGCCCTGAAGTGCTCACCTGAGATAACGCCAGGGGCGGTGCCATTTTTGACCAAGAAGTCATCATTTGTACAACCTTGGTAGAGAACCACAAGAACAAAGCAGTATGCCATTAATTAATTAATCTAAGCCTAATAGTTTGGCCAATTACCATATATGGAAAAAATGACAACGCCCTCTGGCGGCCATGTTTTTTGCCGGATCAAAATTCTTTTAACAACTTTTAAAGTCTATCAACTGAGAAACATTTTGGTGAAAACTATATTCAAATCGGACAAGTCATTCTGGAGAAGAAGATTTTTCTAGATATTGTGTACAGTTGCCATGGCAACAAGACCGATGGCCCCACCCACTATCTTTTAACAACTTTTGAACCACCCACCTACAGTATGTATCTGACCAAATTTGGTTACAATTGGGCAGTCGGTTTCAGAGAAGAAGTTGTTTGAAATTGTTGACGGACAGACAGACGGACGAACGGACGACTGACGCCGGACACAGGGGTATCACAATAGCTTACCTCGAGCACTTTGTGCTCTGGTGAGCTAAAAACAGATAAGCCCTGGGTTGGGGCCATTATTGGTCTTGGGGTCATGATTTGAAATGGCCATTAGATGATGCTACATACCAAATATCAAAAGTCTAGGCCTTACGGTTTCAGAGAAGAAGATCTTTAAAGATTTTCCTATGAAAAACTGATAAGTCCTGGGGTGGGGCCATTTTTGGTCTAGGGGTCATAATTTGAACCATCTTTGTAGAGGATCATTAGATCATGCTACATACCAAATATCAAAGATCTAGGCCTTATGGTTTCAGAGAAGAAGATTTTTAAAAAAAAAAATCCTATGAAAAACTGATAAGCCCCGGGGCGGGGCCATTTTTGATCCGGGTGTCATAATTTGAACAATCTTTGTAGAGGATCATTAGATAATACTACATACCAAATATCAAAAGTCTAGGCCTTACGGTTTCAGAGAAGAAGATTTTTAAAGATTTCCCAAAACTGATAAGTCCTGGGGTGGGGCCATTTTTGGTCTAGGGGTCATAATTTGAACCATCTTTGTAGAGGATCATTAGATCATGCTACATACCAAATATCAAAGATCTAGGCCTTATGGTTTCAGAGAAGAAGATTATTTAAAAAAAAAATCCTATGAAAAACTGATAAGCCCTTGGACGGGGCCATTTATGGCCCTAGGGTCATAATTTGAACAATCTTTGTAGAGGACCATTAGATGATGCTACATACCAAATATCAAAGATCTAGGCCTTATGGTTTCAGATAAGAAAATGTTTAAGTAAATTGTTGACGACGCACGACGCACATACGCACGACGACGGACGTCGGACACTGCCCCCTCACAATACCTCACCTGGCACTTTGTGCCAGGTGAGCTAAAAATAATAGGTCTAATAAATTAAAATAACAAGAGATGTCACAGTCACGTGACAAATGCCCTTAAAAATTGTACCCTGTGACCTTGACCTATGACCCATGGACCAGGGAGTTGACACATCGTATTTGTTCTTTGAAATCCATTCACAGATAAACAAGTAATTGTTCCCTGTGACCATGACCTTTGACATATGGACCAGGGAGCTGAACGCGACACATCATCTTTGTCTGGTGAACATCTGTACCAAGTTATAATGAAATCCATTGACAGATAAAGATGTTACAGACCAGACATGAAATCTGTGACAAAATAATTGTATTCTGTGACCTTGACCTTTGACCCATGGCCCATGGAGTTGAAAGCGACACATCATCTTTGTCTGGTGAACATTTGTGCCAAATCATATTGAAATCCATTGATATATAAAGAAGTTACAGACCGGACACGAAATTTGTGACAAAGTAATAGTATCCTGTGACCTTGACCTTTGACCTATGGACCTGGGAGATGAAAGCGACACATCGTCTTTGTGTGGTGAACATTTGTGCCAAGCTATATTTAAATCCATTGATAGATAAAGAAGTTACAGACCGGACACAAAATTTGTTACAAAGTTATTTTACCCTGTGACCTTGACCTTTGACTCATGAACCTGGGAGTAGAACGAGACACATCGTCTTTGTGTGGTGAACATTTGTGCCAAGTTATATTGAAATTCATTGATAGATAAAGAAGTTACAGGCCGGACACGAAATTTGTTACAAAGTAATTGCACCCTGTGACCTTGACCTTTGACCTATGAACCTGGGAGCTGAATGTGACACATTGTCTTTGTGTGGTAAACATTTGTGCCACGTTATATTGAAATCCATTGATAGATGAAGAAGTTACAGATCGGACACGAAATTTGTGACAAAGTAATTGTACCCTGTGACATTGACCTTTGACCCATGGACCAGGGAGTTAAACGCGACACATCGTCTTTGTGTGGTGAACATTTGTGGCAAGTTATATTGAAATCCATTGATAGATGAAGAAGTTACAGACCGGACACGAAATTTGTTACAAAGTAATTGCACCCTGTGACCTTGACCTTTGACCCATAGACCAGGGAGCTGAACGCGACACATCGTCTCTGTGTGGTGAACATTTGTGCCAAGTTATATTGAAATCCATTGATAGATAAAGAAGTTACAGGCCAGACACGAAATTCGTTACAAAGTAATTGCACCCTGTGACCTTGACCTTTGACCCATGAACCTGGGAGTTGAATGCGACACATTGTCTTTGTGTGGTAAATATTTGTGCCACGTTATATTGAAATCCATTGATAGATGAAGAAGTTACAGACCGGACACGAAATTTGTGACAAAGTAATTGTACCCTGTGACCTTGACCTTTGACCCATGGACCAGGGAGTTAAACGCGACACATCGTCTTTGTGTGGTGAACATTTGTGGCAAGTTATATTGAAATCCATTGATAGATGAAGAAGTTACAGACCGGATACGAAATTTGTGACAAAGTAATTATACCCTGTGACCTTGACCTTTGACCCATAGACCAGGGAGCTAAACGCGACACATCGTCTCTGTCTGGTGAACATTTGTGGCAAGTTATATTGAAATCCATTGATAGATGAAGAAGTTACAGACCGGACACGAATTTGGGACAGATGGAAGGACAGAGGGACGGACGGACGGACATACGGACGGATGGAAGGAGGGACAATGCGATTACTATATGCCCGCCTTTGGGGGCATAAAAATATGTTGAGAACATATTTACTTCGAGCGCATATAGAAATGTAACTGTTACTTCAACTGTTACCTTCCATAACCATTAAAATTTTCTAGAATGGTTTGAAAGTGTGTCTCCTCTGGTGTTAGTGTGAGTTCCGCCATTTTGATTATGATTAGATTTTAATCGAGGTCAGTGCTTGATTAGTCTGATTAGAGAACATGTTCGTAATTCGATAAAAAGAACGACCACATCACAATCGTAATCTGTAATCTTGATTCTGATTTGCGATAATAAAACACACCCCAGGCTGCTATGATATCCACACTGTACAATCACTGCATTTAGAAGGTGTTTTGTTTTGTCCTTTTTCTGCACACAGACAATGGTTCAACCCATTATGATTTACTCAAAGCCAACAAAGCTTTTTTTGACATTTGTCTATTAGTACAGCTCAATACTGGTTGTCAGTGACCCAGGCAAGACAAGTAAATGGTAGTCTCATCAAAAGCTATTAAGGCAGCATGTTAATTTTGTGATGGTTGCTATTATACATGAGTATTTGCAAGGGATATCCTCCAAAACGGAAAGTAGCTCAAAATCACCATTTACACTAGAGTACACAAACATGGGACTATGTAAATGGAAACATTTCTCCAAGATTAACTCTTTTTTGTCACCACCCTTTAGAATCTTCTTTTTGACTTTAAAAACTGATAAACCCCAAGGCAGGGCCAAGTTTCGCTAAGAGGTTGGGTCGTAAGTTGAACATTCTTGGCAGAGGACCACAAACCAAATCTACATATTTGTAGAGGACCATCACATCATCTTTCATACCAAATATCAAAGGTCTAGGCCTTACTGAGATTCAGAAGATTTTTAAAGATTTTCCTATGAAAAACTGGTAAGACCTTTGGTGGGACCATTTTTGGCCCGGGGGTCATAATTTGAACAATCTTTGTAGAGGACCATTAGATCATGCTACATACCAAATATCAAAAGTCTAGGCCTTACAGTTTCAGAAGAAGAATTTATAAGATTTTCCTATGCAAAACTGATAAGCCCTTGGGCGGGGCCATTTTTGGCCCGGGGGGTCATAATTTGAGCAATCTTTGTAATGGACCATTAGATCATGCTACATACCAAATATCAAAGGTCTAGGCCTTACAGTTTCAGAGAATAATTTTTTTAAAGATTTTCCTATGAAAAACTGATAAGCCCTTGGGCCCCGCCATTTTTGGTCCGGGAACATAATTTGAACAATCTTTGTAGAGGACCATTAGATCATGCTACATACCAAATATCAAAGGTCTAGGCCTTACATTTTCAGAGAAGAAGATTTTTAAAGATTTTCCTATGAAAAACTGATAAGCCCTTGGGCAGGGCCATTTTTGGCCCGGGGTCATAATTTGAACAATCTTTGTAGAGGACCATAAGATCATGCTACATACCAAATATCAAAGGTCTAGACCTTACATTTTCAGAGAAGAAGATTTTTAAAGATTTTCCTATGAAAAACTGATAAGCCCTTGGGCAGGGCCATTTTTGGCCCAGGGGTCATGTGAACAACGTTTCGTTCCCCCTAGCCACTGATGCTTCTGACAAAATTTTGTTAAAATCGGGCCAGCAGTTTCATAGGAGATGTCATTTGAAAATGTGGACGGACGACAAATGCCGGACGACGGACGACAGATGCCGGACACCTGACACTGGACGATGGACGCTGAACACCGGACAACGGACACATCGCGGTCACAATAGCTCATTCTGAGCCTTTGGCTCAGGTGAGCTAAAAACAACTGAGAGGCTGGATTATAGATCTAGTATTTGGGCTACCGTGGACTGAAAAAACAAAATAAATTGAGAAACATCCCACCTATTGAAGCAGGATTGTTGAAAAAGGACTAATGTAAATAAGCAAATAAATCAGGAAATAAGAAAAAAAACCTGTATTTGAAACCGCAATCCGTTCAATAAAATATAAACAATCAAACCTGTAATCTTTTTAATTTAAGCCTTCACCTGTTTATTCTTATTTCAATAATAAATCTGCCCATAATGAATGTTTAATATTAATAAGCTGTATGATATGGGGTTTCTGTAGCAGTGAAATTTAAATATGTGTAAACCAAGTAGACCCTGATCAGACAGCATATGAGCTTCTGATCTGGGTCTTCTCGGCTTGCAAAGTGGTCCACAGACGTCACTTACTATAAGGTAAAGGGTTATCAGTCTGCTAGCTCGTTGCCAGATAGCAGGTCAACAAACACATTGTTGTCAGCCATTATTATTTTGACTCCAGATAAATTATGTAAAACATGTTTTACACACAGATGGGGAATATTTGATTAGGTGACAAAGCCAAATAAGGAAATGTTTACAAGAAAAAGGCGCGAAACCATTTTCACTGTGTAGGATTTTCAAAACATAAACACATGAGCAAATTAACAAAGACGACACTTGTCTGATTGATGGGTTTTCTGAGTATTTTGCATAAACGGATGTGGGTTTAGATGGACCATTATAAAATCACGTGACTATATATAACTTTGTCATTGCTCAGTGGGCGGGACTTATAAACTCGGCCTGTTGAAAAGTAGGGCAATCACTAAATCGGTTAGAGCTTATACATACAGAGGCCTGTTCAGGAGTGTGGGCGCTCGTTGTCACTTCAAGCGCTTGGACTCTGAACGAGGGCGCCCGCCTAGTGCCAGCTAGCGCAAGCTAGCCTACTCGCGAGGTGTATCGCTTTGACATTCGCCTGTGTTTCCAAGATGGCTACAAGGTAACAGAAGCAATCGACTGGAAGAAAACAATCGTAATTAACAAACTGATGCTCTAGAACCTGACCGCAGAACAAAAATGTACATGATTTTTAGAAAGGGCGCTTGATCACGTTCAGCAGTGATACTATTGCTCGGCAAGAGCTCAATCAAGTGCCCACGCTCCTGAACAGGCCTCAGGTGAACTAAAAATAGCCACTGGTCATCCCCACTCTACTGCTTGACCTGATGACCTCTTTATGAGTAACGATAAGATGCTTAAAAGTGCAGTCAGCTTCAAGTTTGCTAGAAAACTGGCCACCCTGGGGTGTAGCCAATTTTGACCACAGGAGCATAATTTATTTAACTTTTGTAGAGGACCTGAACATGATGCTATGTGCCAAATATGAAAGCTGAGAACCTTCCAGTTTCAGAGGATATATGTTTCTATAGAAAACAATGCACCCCTGGGGCGGGGCCAATTTTGACCCCAGGGGCATAATTTATATAACTTTTGTAGAGGACCTACAGATGATGCTATGTGTCAAAGATGAAAGCTGAGACCCCTGTAGATTCAGAGAAGAAGAATTTTAAAGGTTCAAATTGTTGACGACGAACGACGCACGATGCACGCCGACGGACATCAGGCGATGACAAAAGCTCACCCTGAGCACTTTGTGCTCTGGTGAGCTAAAAAGGATCACGCAGCAGTGAGTTCAGTAAAGGCAAACGGTTGCAACTGATTGCCACCGATGCAATCGGTGTTAACTGATCGCTCCGTGAGCCAAATACATTCGCAACCGGTTGCAATCACACCACGGAGGTAGTGTGCGAAGAAAAACAAAATGGCGGAGGGGTAAGTTTAGTTATTTGGTGTTATTGCACCTGTCTTATGCATCTGCATGTTAAATGAATAGCAGAAATGCATTTGACCCTTGAACGGATAGTTGTGTGGATATCTGACACGTATCTTGGTATATTCTTGCATGGTTTATATTTATCGTCAAAATTGTACACCATTCGCCGCATTTACTGTACGTACTCTACACTTATAAATTTTCGTAGTTTGATTGACACCGTATTCATACGCGGTGTAGTTATAAATAGACATGTGCCTACTTACACACAACTACAGGGTAAGAAAATAACATGCAGTAGTCTGTTATTGGTGATACAGTGGGAGTAACTGTGTAAGTTATGCATCTATATATATTTTTTTATTTTCATAGATAAAGATTGTGTTGGTGCATTTTGGGAGTAAAAATGTTCCTTAACTCTCATAGAACCTCCTGACTGTATTGTTGGAACTCTTGTTGGATAAAGTCTCAAACAGTGAAGTTCAATCCAGCCAGTGTAGTGTAATGGTGTAATGAACACCTTCTTGCCTAGGCATGAGAAGAAGTCTGGGTTCAAATCCCAGCACTGGCTATTGGAGAAGGTTTGAGATAAATTAGAGCATTTATTTTAATTAATAAAAGAGAACTTGTAACTTAATTGTAAGACAATTACTTCATGTTGTGCATATTGCATTGTAAAATATTTTTAATGAATTTGGTTATTTAACCCTTTACTCCATAATTATGTCTTTCTAGCCTTTGCAAACAGAATAGACTCAGATCAGAAGCTCATGTAGGAGCCATCTGATCAGGGTGTGCTCTGTTTACTTATGATAAGTATTGATATGGTGCTATATTTTCTGCCACAGCCAAACTTTCCTGTGTTCATGTACCATTTTGAAATGTCGGTTAATATTCAAGATATATATTTTTCTTACATGAATATTCATGGAATAAATGGTCAATAGCTTTTATGTACATAGAAAGAAGTCTGGAAAGTGAAGAAATCCAAGGACCTGGGTCCACAAGCAATACTACATGGCCAGTTCCTGTATTGTCAGTGTAAAATTGAAAGAATACTTCTTGGCTTGGACCTTAAGGAATAAAAGCATGGCTGTTTTTAGATAATGTGAAACAAGTAAACCTGTATAATATTATGTACTAAATGAATATTCATGAAAGGCTTTGGGGGCATTTGTCACATTTAATCTAAAACATAATATAGCAGAACTTTCAATTTTCTTAACTAATAATAGATCCATAAAACATGTTTAAATAAAACAAGAAATTATTAATTATTTTACTGATATAAACTATCAAATTAATCTGATCTGATCAAGGTTTAAATTACTTTTAATGTATGCACGCCTTTCCCCAACAGTAATAATGTTAGACAATAAATTATATAGAGCTGTGTGTGCATCTTAGTATTAAATGTAGCATGCAGTTAGAGAAATTATACATAAAAATATTGCAGTGAAGTCCAATGAATTTAAATAAAGGGTAGAAAACACTAAAGAGTGTGCTTAGACTACAGTGTAGACTATCCGAAATATTGTGTTAATAGTACTAAAAGTAAAACAAGAGGGCCTGAAAGGCCCTGATATCGCTCACCAGACAATCAGAGAAGAAGATTTTCAAAGTTTTCACTATATGTTTCTATAGAAAATTAGCCAGCCCTGGTGCAGGGTCAATTTTGACCCCAGGGGCATAATTTTTATAACTTTGGTAGAGGACGTCCTGAACATGATGCTGTGTGCCACATATGAAAGCTGAATACCTTCCAGTTTCAGGAGATTTTCAAAGTTTTCATAACATGTTTCTATAGGGGGAATAATGGTGTTGTTAACACCCTTTCCTCCATAAATAGGCCTTTCAACCCCTTAGCAAACAGAGTAGACCAAGATCAGATGGCTGATCAGGGTCTGCTCTGTTTGCTTTTGACATGATATAGTTCTGATTCTAGTATTTATCAGGTCAAAGTTTTTGCTAACTCATCCATCACAATAAAAATTATGTTAATTAATATTCATGATGTCATTATCTCCTACATGAATATTCAATCATGGTCTAAAAGGTTAAGAAATGACTAACTCTACCCCACATAATTGTAAGCCACAGCACTTTAAGCTAATACACAGTGAGTGCACCTGTCTGCAGTATACTGCTTGACCCAATTATCAGTGACCAGCAAAGGATCTGATTGTTCTAATCTGCAGTCAGCTATAAAAAAATGGTCACCCCTGGGACGGGGTCAATTTTGACCTCAAGGGCATAATATATATAACATTTGCAAAGAACCTGATCATGATGCTATGTGCCAAATATGAAAGCTGAGAACCCTCCAGTTTCAGAGGAGAAGATTTTCAAAGTTTTCACTATATGTTTCTATAGAAAACAATGCACCCCTGGGGCGAGGCCAATTTTGACCCCAGGGACATAATTTATATAACTTTTGTAGAGAACCTACAGATGATGCTATGAGCCAAAGATGAAAGCTGAGAATCCTGTAGATACAGAGGAGAAGATTTTTAAAGGTTTAAATTGTTGACGACTGACGACGCACAAAGCACACCGCACAATGGACGACGGACGCCGACGGACATCAGGCGATTACAAAAGCTCACCCTGAGCACTTTGTGCTCTGGTGAGCTAAAAATATAGCTACTTGTGATCTGTGCTTGTTCACACTAAATAAGTGCTTCCATACAAAAATCGCACTACCATGGCATCACTGGAACAGTTTTGATCCTAATCAAAAGGCGAATTATTCAGAAAATAATCTAGATCTTGATCAAAGCTGTTTACACAATTTAATAACGATTTATGAACTAATTTGGTCAAATAAAATCCAATAAAATATTGGGGGAAAAATCGTTTAGTTTGGATCTGGATCATATGCTGCTACAATAATATATTTTTTGGAATATTCTATCTCAATGAAAACACTTAAAATGCTAAAAATAAATTCGAAATTTAAAACAAACAAGAGGGCCAGAATGGCCCTGAAGCGCTTACCAGACAATCAGAGGAGAAGATTTTCAGAGTTTTAACTATATGTTTCTATAGAAATCTAGCCAGCCCTGGGGTGGGGCCAATTTTGATCCAAAGGGCACAATCTAAATAACTCTTGTAGAGGACTTGAATGTGATGTTATGTGCCAATAATGAAAGCTGATATCCTTCCAGTTTCAGAGGAGAAGATTTTCAAAGGTTTCACAAGATGTTTCTATTGAAAACTGGCCACCCCTGGGGCGGGGCCAATTTTGACCCCAGGGACATAATTTATGTAACTATTGTAGAGGACCTGAACATGATGCTATGTGCCAAATATGAAAGCTTTGAACCTTCCAGTTTCAGAGGAGAAGATTTTCAAAGTTTTCACTATATGTTTCTATTGAAAATTGGCTACCCCTGGGGTGGGGACAATTTTGACCCCAGGGGCATAATTTATATAACTTTAGTAGAGGACCTGAATATGATGCTATGTGCCAAATATGAAAGCTGAGAACCTTCCAGTTTAAGGGGAGAAGATTTTCAAAGTTTTCCCTATATGTTTCTATTGAAATCTAGCCACCCCTGGGGCGGGGCCAATTTTGACCCAAGGGCATTATTTATATAACTTTTGTAGAGGACCTGAATATGATGCTATGTGCCAAAGATGAAAGCTGAGAGCCTTCCAGTTTCAGAGGAGAAGAATTTCAAAGTTTTCCCTATGTGTTTCTATTGAAACTTGCCACCCATTGGGCGGGGCCAATTTTGACCCCAATGGCATTATTTATATAACCTTCGTAGAGGACCTGAATATGATGCTATGTGCCAAATATGAAAGCTGAGAACCTTCCAGTTTTAGAGGAGAAGATTTTCAAAGTTTTCACCTTATGTTTCTATTGAAAACTGGCTAACCCTGGGGCGGGGCCAATTTTGACCCCAGGGGCATTATTTAAATAATTTTTGTAGAGGACCTGAATATGATGCTATGTGCCAAATATGAAAGCTGAGAACCTTCCAGTTTCAGAGGAGAAGATTTTCAAAGTTTTCCCTATATAATTCTATTGAAAACTAGCCGCCCCTGGGGCAGGGCCAATTTTGACCCCACAGGAATTATTTATATAACTTTTGTAGAGGACCTGAATATGATGCTATGTGCCAAATATGAAAGCTGAGAACCTTCCAGTTTCAGAGGAGAAGATTTTCAAAGTTTTACTATATAATTCTATTGAAAACAAAGCACCCCTGGGGCAGGACCAATTTTGACCCCTGGGGCATAATTTATATAACTTTTGTAGAGGACCTGAATATGATGCTATGTGTCAAAGATGAAAGTTGAGAGCCCTGTAGATTCAGAGGAGAAGATTTTTAAAGGTTCAAATTGTTGACGACAGACGACGAACGACAAACGACGAACGACAAACGACGCACGACGACGGACGACTGGTGATCACAAAAGCTCACCCTGAGCACTTTGCGCTCTGGTGAGCTAATAAAAACACAATATTTAATATTTGGAGCCAGATCATTGATAAGTAGATCGATGATTAAAGGTTTAATTATCGGATCCAGATCTATCTCATGCCAGCACGTTTTGGCTTGTTCTTCATTCAATCGTCAGCAATTTCCAAATTTCTTCTTTATTTTGTGGTCAGTAGTTAAATTATATATCTTATGCGGTCAGCTAATTCGTCAGCGTTTTAGTGCGACCCCATTTGGAAAACGTAGTCCGAAACCAATTCGTTCAGTAACACTGTGGTGCAAGCTGTACCGCCACAAATGTTTAGACTTTTCTAAGATGGCGGACAAAACGAAGGCTGAAAGGTAAGCATCACATTTTTACACTGTTTAAACTATGTAGATTTTTCTTTCAGTCATTTAATTGGTGCGATAACACAGAATTATAACGCCCGTCAACAGCGGCATACCCCCTTATTGTTCAATGTCTGTGTGTAAGGCTCAAAATCTTCGGTAAACTTTGCACAAACTGAAAGTCAGAAATCTAATCGAGAAGGAGGTCATATTTTGCCTCATTGTAAGCTTACCAACTACGCCAAACATTTTCTAACACTGTGGATATATGCATCTGAGCCCGATATTAACGTTGAGTTACCTAGTTTGTGGCACAGATCTACATTTTGTCTTTTGGAGACGTTTGAAAATAATGTCGAGTGTACGGTTTAGCCATTAGAGGTAAAAGTGCACTGTACGGTTTAGACCCGATGTTTTTTGTTCGGTTTAGCCACGATTTTCTTTTGAAAAACTGTATGGTTTAGACGCAAAACAAATGCTACCATTTGAATCTGCGCCGTAGGTCTAGATAGTATAATCCCAACTATTTATTATGGATCTTCCTTTATGCAATGCATGTTTGCGATTATGAAAGCATATCACAAACAATTTAAGGATCGAGATCAGAAGCACAGTATATAATTAGTTTAAACGTATTTTATTTTTAAATATTTGCATGAATATTGTAATAACACAAAGGAAAAGAAAAGGATGGAAACGAAAACAAGACTGCTTATTGTGTTTCTCCCCCATCACCGTAACAACTGCACCCACTTTATGCAGAAATGACTGCCTGTTATTGTACTATATTAATTGTACTGAAAAACTAATTAAATTAATAATTAAGCAGGATATATCAGTTTATACAAAAACTTTTTGAGAAAGATACTTCAGAATAAAAGAAAAAAAAATTAAATAAATAAAAGAAACAAAAAAGGAAACGAAGGTTGACACATATATGTAGAGAGGTCTAGGATTCTGAGCAGTACAAGCACATACGAAAGAAGGTGAGCTTTACTGAGTTTATTAGAATCGTTTTGAGTTTTGGATAAACCGATGCACAGCTTCGTCTATAATGGTGTTTGTATTATAATTTAAAAGAGGATCACCAAACAGAAAGATAAACAGGGACGGAGTAGTGAATCTGGCAACATCATCAAAAAGTTGTTTTCCATCGTTGGTTTCCTTCGTTGGTATATTTGCAACAGCTTAAGAAGAAGTGCGATGCGTTCTCAACGAGGCCACATGTACACAAGGCAGTGTCGGATATGTTCTTTGAGAATAGGTCATGGTTCAAGGAACTGCAGTTTGTACGAAGCCTCTTGTGCTGGAGCTGCTGTTTTCTGACACCCTAATAAAATGTTTGGGAACAATTAGCAGATTGATATTCAAAGACGTTTTGAATGCGTTTAGAGCAGAAGATTGTTTTTCATTTTCGGGCAGGTTGTTCCATTCCTGTATTGTTGCAGGGAGGAACGAGTTGCTATAATGGGTTGTGCGACAGGCCAGAGGTTGAATATCACCAGCGCTTCTTAATCTTAAATTGCATCGAGAAACACTTCCAACCTCTTCAGGTACCAGTTCTGTGAGATATTTGGGAGTTAAATGAAACACCATTTTATAAAAGAGAATAAGTCTGTGTTTTACGTCTGGTTTCAAGGCGTTTCCATTCAACTTCATGCAATAATTTACCAACAGAAACCAATTTAGTTGTCCCAGTTACTATACCGGTAGCTTCATATTGATTTTTTTTCAAAACTGTTAGATTCTCTGGCATTACAGTTATCAAATGTAGTATCATCGTATTCTAAAATAGGTATCACAAAATATACGTAGAAGGTTTCAAGGGAATATCTGTCCGTGAATTTGAGTTTTCGCATGACATTTATTCTTGTCCATGCCTTAGTAGCGATATATTCGATATGACAGTGCCCTGTTAGATCATGTGAGAGATGACCGCCAATGTGCTTATGTGAATCTACTTCATGAATTTGATGGTCTTGCATATATGCGGATGAGACATTTTTCTCGAGATTATTAACGACTCCCGTCTTCTTAGGATTGAATTCAACTAGCCATTTCTCTGCCTTTTTAATATATTATTATTGATATTTGTTGCCGTATGTACGGGAGTAATACCTACACTAAACAAGCTAGTGTCGTAAGCAAACAAAAGAATGTTCCATCCAATGTCGCTAACAATATCATTTATAAAAACAAGAAATAACAATGGACCTAATATGTATGCTTGTGGAACACCAGCTTCATAGTATTCCCGTCAGAGAAGGTACCAGGTAAAATTACACATTGCATTCTTTCAGTAAGATAACTGGAAAACCAGAATAGAATTATGGGTAGAACATGACCTGGATATATACTGGTTATTAAACATTTAAGGACAATGTTTTACTTTAAAAATTGAAGTGAATTGATTTTTAAGTTTAACTAACATGTTTTTGACATGCCGGCAATTCATTTAGCGAACATAATGGTTAATCTGTATCATCTGTCAGAAAAAAGAACCTACCCTTGGATTATGTTTTACAGGCATTTATTTGAGTTGATGTAATTTAGCACCTGGTCGATATCTGGTCAGTTTTGCGATGACGGATCTGGGCTTCTATGGAATGTCTAAATACCATTTCGTAGGGCATACATACATTTTAAAGGTGACATAAAAATAAACGTGAAATAATTATATAACAGAAAAGGATAACAAGTTAATGAAACAAGAGGGCCATGATGGCCCTTAATCGCTCACCTGTACATTACAGATTAATGATTTCAATGACAGATTACATAATTTGAAAAATCTTGGTAGAAAACCATTAGATGATGCTACATACTAAATATAAAGAGTCTAGACCTTACAGATTTGGAGGAGAAGATATTTTAAAGATTTTCCTATGAAAAACTGTTAAGCCCCAGGGCGTGCATTTTTGATCCGGGGTTCATAATTTGAACAATCTTGGTAGAAAACTATTAGATAGCACTACATACCAAATATTAAAGGTCTCTGCCTTACAGTTTTGGAGAAGAAGATTCTTAAAGCTTTTCATATGAAAAACTGATAAGCCCCAGGGCGGGGCCATTTTTGACACAGGGGTAATAATTTGAATAATCTTGGTAGAAAACCATTAGATGATGCTACATACCAATATCAAGGGCCTAGACCTTACAGTTCTGGAGGAGAAGATTTTTAAAGATTTTCCTATGAAAAACTGATAAGCCCTTGGGCGGGGCCATTTTTGGTCCGGGGATCATAATTTGATTAATCTTTGGTAGAGGACCATTAAATAATGTTACATACCAAATATCAAAGGTCTATACCTTATAATTTTAGAGAAGAAGATTTTTAAAGATTTTCCTATGAAAAACTGATAAGCCCCGGGGCAGTGTCATTTTTGTCCTGGGGGTCATAATTTGAACAATCTTAGTAGAGGACCATTAGATGATGCTACATACCAAATACTAAAGGTCTATTCCTTACATTTTCAGAGAAGAACATTTTTAAAGATTTTCCTATGAAAAACTGATAAGCCCCAGGGCGGGGCCATTTTTGTCCTGGGGGTCATAATTTGAACAATCTTAGTAGAGGACCATTAGATGATGCTACATACCAAATATCAAAGGTCTTTACCTTATAATTTTAGAGAAGATTTTTAAAGATTTTCCTATGAAAAACTGATAAGCCCCAGGGCGGGGCCATTTTTGTCCTGGGGGTCATAATTTGAACAGTCTTAGTAGAGGACAATTAGATGATGCTATATACCAAATACCAAAGGTCTATGCCTTACATTTTCAGAGAAGAAGATTTTTAAAGATTTTCCGATGAAAAACTGATAAGCCCTGGGGCGGGGCCATTTTTGGCCCAGGGGTAATAATTTGAACAATCATAGTAGAGGACCATTAGATCATGCTACATAACAAATATCAAAGGTCTATGCCTAACAGTTTAAGAGAAGAAGATTTTTAAACATTTTCCTATGAAAAACTGATAAGCCCTGGGGCGGGCCATTTTTGTCCAGGGGGTCATAATTTGAACAATCTTAGTAGAGGACCATTAGATGATGCTACATACAAAATACCAAAGGTCTATGCCTTACAGTTTCAGAGAAGAAGATTTATAAAGATTTTCCTATGAAAAACTGATAAGCCCTTGGGTGGGGCCATTTTTGGCCCAGGGGTCATAATTTAACAATTTTAGTAGAGGACCATTAGATCATGCAACATACCAAATATCAAAGGTCTATGCCTTACAGTTTCAGAGAAGAAGATTTTTAAAAAATTTCCTATGAAAAACTGATAAGCCCTGGGACATAATTTTAATAATCTTTGTAGAGGACCATTACATCAAGCTACATACCAAATATCAGAGCTCTTGGCTTTGTAGTTCCAGAGAAGAAGATGTTTAAGTAAATTGTTGACGCCCGCACGTACGCACATACGCAAGGCGCACATATGCACGACGCACGACATAGGATCATCCCAATAGCTCACCTTGGCACTTTGTGCCAGGTGAGCTAAAAAAAACATATATTTATTGGACCAAATAAATTGCCAAGTCTAATATCTTCATCAATATCTTGAATTTCAATGGTTTGCATTTCACCATTTAGAATTATTTTGCTTGTTTATTTCAAAACGTCTAACTTAGCTCTTTTCTTCTAATATTCATTGGATTTCTCGGATTTGCATCTACACAGTGGCTGATGGTTTCCTTTGTCTTGCAACAGTAACAGGCAAATAATCTGAAAAGATATTTAAAGTAATGTAAAATAACAGTACAAAGTGCTTGACTTAATTTCAGACACTCTGTATTTGCATTAGGACTGAAACGGGTAAAACACTTTTACCCAAATACCCAATCAACTGTTAAACTTAAAAATCAATTCACTTCAAAACTTTTTAAGTATAACATTGTCTTCAAATGTTAACCAGTATAGATCCAGATTATATGCTATGCTTCTGTTCTCGATCCTAATTGTTTGTAATGTACTGTCAAAATCGCAAATAGACATTGTGTGAAGGAATATCTACACCAATAAGTTGGGATTACACTATCTCAACCTACGAGGCATATTCAAACGTTAGTATTTGTATGTGTCTAAACCGAACAGTTTTTGTAAGAAAACCATACAAAATAGATCGGGTCTAAACCATACAGTGCACTTTTACCACTACGGGCTAAACCGTACACTCAACATTTTTTTCAACCCTCTCAAAAAGACAAATATACATTTGTGCTTCAAACTAATTAACTCAACGTTAATATCGGACTCAAATGCATATACCCACAGTGTTAGAAAAGGCTTAGCGTTGTTGGTAAGCTTACAATGAGGCAAAATATTACCTCCTTCTCGATTCGATTTCTGATTTTCGGTGTCTGCATTGTTTACAGAAGATTTTGAGCCTTACACACAGATATGAACCATTAGGAGGTAAACCGCTGTTGACGGGCGTTATAATTCTGTGTTATGACACCAACTAAAAGACAGAAAGAAAAATCTACATTGTTTAACAAGAGTACCGCATACAGTACATAATACGCCCACTTGCAAACTTTCTCCGATTCAACATACCTTATAAGTGTTGACATTTTCTAATCTGTGCTTAAGATCTTGATTTCCATATTAAGGTGATACTATTTTAAAAAAAATTAAGTGAATATCTTATTAAATAAAAAAAGTTACAGCTAATCCTCATATTTGCAGATTTTGTAAAGTGTAACGGCCATAACTCTGTAAAGACAAACTGAATGAACCTCAAAATAAACTCAGTTTCTGATTTTGTTGCTTAAAACATTTGTATTAAGTTTCATTTATATCATTTTAACCCTTTACCCAATAGCCTATTTCTAGTTTTGAAGACAGGTGACCACTTAAAGCAGGTTGAAAGTAAAGCAGAATGCGCCTTAATGCGCATTCTGCTTTACTTTCAGCCTGCTTTAAGCTACCACCTCCTAGAATATAGAAACTATTTATGATGCTATATGTTCATTATTTTAAAAATTGGAACTATTTTCTTCAGCGGAGGAATATATTAAACTCGCTCAAAGCCGCTTCTATCAGGTAAAGGGTTAATAGTTTTCCAAGAAAACAACAAACTAAAAGTTGACCGACAAAGAAAGCAACGAACACACAAAGTTCAAGGACCATAACTTTTGAATAAAATGACATATCAAAACCCCCGCAATATATGTGAAAATTCATATTACGGTTTAACCATATAAACAAATTGAAGTAAATATCATTTCAAATGAAAAAGTTATGGCCATCCAAATATTTGCACAGATTTGCATTATTTTTTTAAGTGCCATAACTCTGAAACAACAAATCAAATGAAGCTTAGCTTCAGGTCTTGATGCATTAAACAAGTGTGTGAAGTTTAATTAATAACTCCGAAACAACAAAATCAAATGAACTTCAGAATCGACTCAGCTTCAGATCTTGATGTATTTACCCTTAGGAAAAAGAACTGCTAAAAACTGCAGTTTTTTAGCAGTGAAATAGCAGTTTTTTGAAAATACTGCCTTCTTTAGCAGTATTTTATCATGGCCATCAGTTGTTGGTGAGCAGTTTACTGCAGTTTTCAAATAACTGCTAAAAACTGCATGTATAGCTCCATTCATTTGTGACAGTTTTTAACAGTAAAACATAACTGCTACCTGAAAAAATGGTTTAATTTGCAGTAAATAGCAGTACTTTTCTTGGGGCAGTTTTCTGGTTGCTTTTATTTGAACAGAAGAACCAGTTTATAGCAGTTTTCATTTTACTGCATGATAAAAACTGTAAACCTTTAAAAGTTATAGGTATAGGATCCTATATCTACTACAGAAATGGACACACAAATTCGAGCTAGCATATTTTATTACTAATAGTATAATGACAATGTAGATTCCATATCAAGCTGACGATCAGTGATCCAGCTAGTAAGAAATAGCTGGCGCATCACCCGTTCCTTATTTGCTAGCGTCCTAGCTGTTGCATGCCTGGCATGGCGCCAAGAAACAGTGCCTCTTTGAATGTGGAAAAGTGCAGACACTGATCATTCTGGCTCAGCGTGAGATCAATTATCTCCATCCACTGGTCCGGTATATATATATCCCCTTCCCCATGTAGCATCGCCCCTATTGCGTTGGTCAATTAATTTATATTATTAACCAATGAAATATAGATAACAAACAACTCCATCTAAGGTTACAAGATGTGTTTGTGAAACGCTATATATACACTATATGCCCCCACAGTATAGCAAATGTAATACCTAAACATTTGTACTTTGACCTTGGTCATGTCACCACTCAAACTGTGAGCCAGGCTTCATGAGATACATATGTAAATGCCAAATATAAAGTCTATATATCTCTATTGGTTTGAAAGTAAGTTAGTTGACCTACATGTATATATCTGGCCTTTGACCTTGAAGGATGACCTTGTCCCTAACATGTCACCTCTGAAAATGTGCAGCTTCAAGAGATATACATGAATGCCAAATATCAAGTCTCTATCTCTACTGATTCAAAAGTTATGCCCAAGGTTGAAGTTGCTGACAAACAAACATTTGACCTTTGACCCTTAAGGATGACCTTGACATGTCACCCCTCAAATTGTGCTGCTTTATGAGATACTTATGCATGCCAAGAATCAAGTCTCTATCTGTAATGGCTCAAAAGTAACGACCAACGTTAAAGTTGGAAAAAAACACTCTCCGATCTGATTGGGGGGGGCACAATTAGGACAGAGATGTATATACCGTATCTCTTATTAGACTATGTTGCGTAAGAATTATCAAATTGTCAATCACAATAAAAATAAAAACACCAATTGCTTCCGTAAACCAATTAAATTAATTAAAATATCCCAACTTGGCTTTGTTAAATTCCTGAAATCAAACCCTAGCTGATTAACACGACAAATACGCTATTAATTCGGCGAAACTGTAAATGCGGCCCAGTGCGAGTATCGTAGGTACGAAGCTCGCTGGCCCGAACCGTTCTGGTTCCCTTTCGCGTTTGGTTCCTAGCGTATGAAATCTGCTGAAATTCTGGCGGTTGAAGAAGTTTGTGGATAATTTCGTTTTGCATTGCCGAAAGGGCTCCAAAGAGGTAAATATAGCTCAGTCTTTGTGTATATTTTATGCAATATTAAAATCGTGTCATTTTCAGGTATATTCTATACGATTACAGTTTGTAAACACTGTGTTTATTTGCGACGATTTTCAAATTCAAATCGGTCTCCGTTCAAATGCATGGTTTCGGATATCCATGTTTCGGACGAAATGTTATTGTATCATTGCGTTGTATTATTATGTACAGTATGCATTTGTGTTCTAATAATTGAAATGACTAGGATCCACATCAGACATATATTCACGCTGTTTTCATGTTTATTTTCAGTTTGACGTGAATGTATTGATGACCAGTATACAGTTGGCAGTTTCTTATAACCTTTCTATCAACTCCATGTCCCATGGCAGAACCGTTACACATATGCCTTCATGTAAAATAGCCCGCTTGGAATAGAATATCTCTGCAGCGAAGAACAACTTGATACTGTCCTAGCTGGTTTTTCCAGCCCAAAGGATCGGTTGCAAGGTAATGTAAAATAAAATGCTAAATAGCCTTAATTGTAAATGCCTAAGTTGTTGAGTCTTGGCAACTTGTTGAGTCTTGGCAACTATGTAAATTACCCATGATGCAATACTGGGAAGAAACCAATATGGTACAAACTGTCAATATTTCTAGTTTTAAAAATGTGTCGAGTTGTCGATTACATAGCATGACAGTTGATAGAACACAGCTGAATTAGGCTTTTAAAATTCCATAATTGCCATGGTGAGTTAATTATCAATTCTAACAAATTAAGACTAATTAGATTTTTATTGTTCGATATTGTTTATCTTCGATTTTCATGTAAGTAGGTGGGTGGGGTAATATTCTGGCTAGCTCTTCACCCCTCTACTCTCTATTTCTGTTTAACATGACAATGATCAGCCATGCAACACCAGAGACCCTGTACCCATGCATCTCATGGGGAGAGACATGAAAATACAACCAATAACCAGATTTATTAAAAAAAGAAAATTGAATGTGTTTACTTTTTTCCAGCAATCATGTTTGCAATGAAAATGAAAGTATAGCAAGTAAAATAATATTCTTACCTGTTTTAGTTGGAAACAGACCTATAAGATTTGTTGAGATGTAACCCTTTACACCATGAATGTTCATGGAAGTAATTGCATCACATTATTACTAGATTATATTTCATTATGGTATAAAATTATGAACACAAATTCTCAGTTTCTGGCTTAGGCAGAAAATATATTATTCTAAAAGCAAATAGAAAAGATGGGGATTAGTTATCTCTTACAGGATTGATCTTGGTCTACTCCATTTGCAAAGCCATAGAAGTGTATGATGTAAAAAGTTAAATATCCAGATTTATGAAATTTTGTCAATAAATTGGACATGTATGTAAATAGGTCAGTCAAAAGACTCAAAACATGATAAATCTTTCATTATAGGTTGTTGAATTTAAGTGTATATAAAACATAAACAGGGAGGAAGAATTAGATTTAATATTATTTTGATAATGCTTATGTTATATGTAACATTTGTTATTGCAGGGCTGGGGATACAGCTGTGCCTATAGTCCAGATCAACAAACCTGACACACAAAGAGAAGAAAAAGGGTAGTTGTCATACAGAAAATGAAGGTGCAAAAACTTGTCACCATCTTTTGAAAAGACCATAGACTTGCATAAGATTGTGGGGACAGTTTCGGGATGGAGCAACTCTTCAAGAAGATAGCACTCTGGATCTTTTGATTTGTTAAAGTAATTTTGCTAGGTGTAAATTTCTATTCAAATGGCTAAAAACAAGACTACAACTTACAAGAAAGCATGTATTTTGTACAGTTATTATAGTATAACATCTGTGTTGAAAAGGAGTACATGTGTTCTGTACAAATAGTATAGATCAAGTTTAGATGGCTTGTAAGAGAGCTGTCTTAACAGGATCTACTCTGTATGCCATCTGTTAGTGTTTTGTAAAATGCCCAGTAATGGTGCAATTAACTTATTCTTAAAAATTAAAAGTGAACCTTTTGAAAACTGCAGCATAAATAATAATTTTCATTTAGCCGTATGTTATGTTTTTCCATTACAGTATATAAAATGTTAAAAAAAAATTTTTGATGGAAATTTATTTGTTTCCCACCCCCACCCCAGCAAAAAATACTGGCAGTTTTTCTTCCAGTATTCAATGATGTCATTTTACTGCTTAAAAATAATGGCCAGTTATTTTGCAGTTTTTCTTCCAGTATTTTACGATGTAATTTAACTGCTGAAAAAATGTGGACAGTTTTTCTTCCAGTTTCATGATGTCATTTAACTGGTTCATAACTGGTAAGCCAGTTATTTTGCAGTTTTTTATGACCTCATATGACTGCTAGCTCATTTAAATATTTCGGCCGATTTCACTGCACTTTCACTGCTAAAAACTGGTTTAGAACAAACTGCTAAAAAACTGCGTTTTACTGGTTCTGAAAAACACTGCTAAAACACTGCAAGTTAACTGCCTTCCTTTTTCCTAAGGGTAACATTTGTGTGAAGTTTCATTAATATCGCTCAAACAGTTTTCCCAGAAAGCGGCGGACAAACAATTTGCATGTATTTGCATTATTTTTTAAGGACAAGGGCCATAACACTGAAAAGACAAATCAAATGAACCTCAGAATCAACTCAGCTTCAGTCTCAGATCTTGATGCATTAAACATTTGTGTGAAGTTTCATCAACATCTGTCAATTAGTTTTCCGAGAAAACTGCGGACAAACAAAGTGTTGACGGACGAACGGACAGGGCCACGACAATATACGACAACCTTTATTAGGTGGGCGTATAAAACGGGTAAAAATGTGATGCTTACCTTTCAGCCTCCTGTTCGTCCGCCATCTTGGAAAAGTCAAAACATTCGCGAGTGTACAGCTTGCACCACAGTGAGTAAGGCAGTGAGCGTAAAAACCGTCTAACTGGCAACCTGTTTTCTTTTCTGAACGTACTGCAGATGTGATGCGCGAGTTCTTTCGAAAACGAAAGTAGATAATGTATTTTTACTTAAATCTCTTTTTCAGATCCGTTCAACGATTGACAACTTATGGTGAGTATTAATATAAATACAAATAATAGTACTGTAATAGAATACATTCACAAATACCGACAATTATCAAAAAATAATTAATTTTGTCACCTGTCATTTTATCTTGGGTTTTCCAACTCGCCCTTCTTTGAAAACGAAACTAGTCGTTAAATGATCGTCTATTTTCGTACATTTCCGTCATAGCGACATAAAAAAATAAACAGAATAATACTGCAAACGAATAACTGAATGAAATAATCCATCAACAGTAAACAATTAAAATAATAAATATCAATATTTTTTAAGAAAATATTAAGAAAAAGAATAAATGCTGACATGGGTATGTATAACAAACCGCCCCAAATTGCGGGATATGCTAAAGAACATCCAGTCAGGCGAGCATCCTGTAGGCTGAGGGGCGGAGTAATAAACCCGTAATAAACTGCTCCGCCATCTTTTCAAGCTGTTTAAGTGGATTTTGCTTTGGTGGTTACATCTGAATTAAAAGAACGAAAAGGACCATATATTGTTGTATGTTAAGTCAGAGACCTATATTACGTCTCTGGTTAAGAGGAAAAGTGCAACAGTCAATAGTATTTTGGGTTTCTTTTGCCAAAACTTTTGTTCAGTATCAAACTATCATTTAGAATTTAGATCCGTTTAATGTCCATTTAAAACTAATTAATTACGCTCACCTAATAAGCGAAAAGAACACATTTCTGATATATATTAGATAGAACATATTTCCAAAACTATTGGAACAGATTCGGTCATGTAGTCTGCATTTTAGACATAAAAGACAGTCTCCATCTTCCCTTTATTCTCTTTATACCTGTCCCTTATCATTCCACGTAAATTTATACTTCAATTAATATATACGTCTTTCTAACAGTCTGCTTGTCTGTCTGTCTGTCTGTCCTGTCTGTCAGACCCTTCTTCGCCCCTCGCCTCAGTGGATGTATCAAAGACCTATGATAATAGGTATTTGGATGATAGATAGAATCTTTATTTACATCTCATCAATGCACATTCAGTATATAAAAACATATACAATAAACATTTCAAATAGTGCATAATATATATAGCCATTCCATAAAGGAATTATATAAGAGATGGTAAAAATGACATCGCATGTCATATATAACACATATGTTTATAACATCACAGTATGACACAAATAAAATCGGACCACTGCAAATTGCAATAATGATCCAATACATACCAACACGGTCTAAAAAGAGAGTATAAAATGCAATAAGAATAATCAACAAAAGCAAGCTAAAGTACTCCGCGATGTTTAAAATCTACATCTGTTAAGAAAACTTAAAAAGATCAATTAAAATGATATGATACTATATCATAAAAACATATCCGGAACATCAGATACCTAAAAAAATAAATAATAATAATAAAAGTACAAAAATGAGTCATGCAGGAAACACCACATACAGAACAAACACTCGCCCGAACAGCAACACAAGGAAACAGCAAATGTACATAGGTAGAAAAAACAACAAGAGACGCACAAAGACAAAACAAACATACAATAGGAGGAAGATGGAAGTACCGCCTTGGAACGGTCAGTGACAAAAGTCACCGGGGGTTTAAACCGGTTTATGGGCGCCCAACCTCACCCTTATTCCATCCCCATCCTAAAAGACAAACAGTGTAAATAAACGTATCCCCTCTCCGACTAATCTACAACAACCGCGACAGCAAATACAGTGGTAAAGTGCATGTATAACAAAAAAACATTTTATTGAAAATACTGTATCCACCTATCGCTATTGTACTCAATGATTGAGCTGCAAACAGAGTAACTGTAGAAAAGTAATAAAGGGTACGACAAAAATGAAATAGTACAGATATCCGACGTTCTCCTTCCATTTCTGGATTTAAGAGGTCGCCTTCATAGAGTACTAAACCTTTCTAATAAGTCTATTTACAAAATGAAACTTGCCGTCTCTGTAAAATGTAAAAGAAGGTTTTGGCACAGTCCTTTATCATGTCTGTGTTGGAAAACAGAAACACATATTTATTAAAATCGTCTAAGTCTAATGTCTGGATGTATATGTACTTTTAAGCACCTCTCTTCAGTGGATACGATACAATACAATGTAAACAATATTTGTACTTTTAGCTCCTCGCCTCAGTGGATGTATACGTTTAAGCCCCTCGTCTCAGTGGATGTTTGTACTTTTTAGCCCCTCGTCTCAGTGGATGTATATATTTTTAAGCACATCGATATATAGCGTCTCAATGGATGCTACTTACTGTATACTTCCGCGCTTGAATACAAGCTTGATCTATTTTCTCTTTATACATATGATTAAGGGAGGCAAATCTGTGAAGACACCTTTTTACTATGTCAGTATTGCCTCCTTTTAACTATTGAAATGTGATCTCTTAACATGCAGGTATTAATGATTTCAAAGACAATTTATTTCTTAGATCTTTCTTTTTCAGGAACTTCTTAGAATCTTAAATGGTGAGGACTATTTAAATTAAACTTGAGATTTTAAATATTTCTATATATCTTATATGTATTGTTTCAATATGCCAAACTTATCCTATGTTTACAGGCTGTTTGTTTTAAAGTATTATTGTTAGTTTAAACATATTTTATTTCTTTCAGTTACATACAATTCAGAAATTGCATCAACATATGAGAAAAAGGATTGGATCGAAAGCTAACAGCTTATATAGATCCTCTCCTTGAAACAGTATGTTACAAAAGATATGGCGTAGCTACTCCTCATGAATATGTCATAACAGGGTATAATATACCAGCGTACGAAGTCTGCACTAGTTTTGATGTTTGTAACTATAATACTAATATTTTAAAGCTACGAAATATTATATCGGGTAGTATATATAGGTGTAATTTGTAAAGTGTGTCAATTATAATCAGTAGTAAGTACTAAAATGAGCAGCTGCATCATGTTGTGTATGTTACTTACTAGTAAATCAAGTACAGGCTTCTTACGCTTGGTAACATATAACAATGATCAAGAGTTATGCATGACATCAAAATAGAAAAAAAATATTTTAGGCAAACTAGTATATAAAGAAAGAA